>OY294052.1:15631986-15778916 GCA_958510825.1 Brachypterus glaber | reverse complement strand
AACGCCCCCGTACATAATTTGGTGGAGACGTTCCAAAATGTAATTCCAAAGGGGTAAAATTCGTCGACTCGTGCGTTACTGAATTCATTAAAGAGGCTATTTTGTTAACCTCAAAAGCCCACCGCGAATGTTTTTTATTGCAGAACGTTCGGAATAAACGCGACAGTTCCCTCATATTTCTTTCTACGGGATTTGCGCTAGGATGACGTACGCTACTGTGTACGACTTGCACATCGAGGGCCCTTAAAGTCTGCCCCACAATTTTGAGGTAAATTGAGTACCATGATCACTCAGTATTTTTTTTGGTTTAGCTACATTGACGAAGTAATGTAGCGTTAGTTTATTAAGGATAGTTCGTGTAGTAGCAGTCTTCAGGGGGTACAATGTTACTAATTTTGAAAATAAATCTACTAAAACGCACAAATATGTGGCCCCAAATCTAGATTTACAAAGCGGCCCATATAAATCTATTGAAACTAACTCGTTTATAGTGCTCGGAATAATAGACATCAAAGGCGGCTTAGGTAAAATACTGGACTTTGCCCTCTGACAAGTATCGCAGGACTTTATAAATTTTTTTATGTCGCGGGACATATTCTGCCACCAAAAATCTCTTTTTAGTGCGCACCATGTTTTATAAAACCCATAATGACCGAGACTTTCATGATACGTTTTAATACACTCTGAGACTAAGTTACTTGGAATGCATAACACATAGGGTTCCTCATCGGAGTGCCTTAGATAGAGGATACCTTGATTTATAACATACCGGGATTGCAGCCTTTCATTTACCGTTAAAGAGTTTTTTATGTTGTGCAGTTTTTTGTCTTGTATTTGTAAATGCTCTATTTGTTCGATATTACGTTTAAAGTGATCGGGTACTTCATTTAGCGACAATAATTTAAAACATTTATCGTTAGGAGTTGAAAGGCGCGTACCGGGGTAACGCGAAAGTATATCTGCAATAACGTTTGCTTTGCCAGTAACGTAACTAATTGTAAAATCAAATTCTTGCAATAGTAATGCCCACCTAGAAATTCTGGGGCTCAGTAACCGGCATGTTTGTAAATAACAGAGGGCGCTGCAGTCTGTTAATATTTGAAAATGTCTACCCAATAAAAAAGTACGCCATTTTTGAAGGCAAAACACGACCGCCAAAACTTCCTTTTCACAGGAAGTGTATAACCGCTCCCTATCTAAAAGTAAACGACTAGCGTAAGCTATTACCCGCCTAATGCCATTTACCCTCTGATATAACTGCCCGCTTAAAGCGAATTCACTTGCGTCACTCTGAACAAAATATTCTAAACTATTATTGGGATGATATAATAATATGGCATTTTGTACTTTGTTTTTTAAATCCAAAAAGGCCTGTTCTTGTTCAGGGCCCCAATGCCATTTTTGCTTTTTTCTTAACAGCCTCGTTAAGGGCTCGGCACTTGCGGAGAATCCTTCGCAAAAAGCGCGATCGTAATTAGTAAGTCCCAAAAAAGATTGTAAATGCTTTACGTTCGTCGGTCTTGGAAAATTTAAAACTACGGCAGCTCTGTCGCCGTCGGGTTTGACTCCGCTATTATCGACCTTGTAACCCAAGAATGTCAATTCTTCGGGGACAAATTGGCATTTTTTTAGCTTTAGGGTAAAACCGGCTTCCGCCAACCGGGACAAGACTAAATTTAAATGCTTCAAGTGATCGTCGAACGTTTTAGAAAAAATATATAGATCGTCGAGATAAAAGACTAAAAAATCGTCATAGGCATGCCCGAATATCTTACGTAATGCCCTCATAAAAGCGGCTACGGCTGTTTTAAGGCCGAAAGGGAGGACTTTAAATCGATAGCTTTCCGTTCCCACCATAAACCCTAAAAAATTGCGTGATTTTAAATCTATTGGTATCTGCCAATACGAACTGGATAAATCTAACAGAGTGCGGAAACGCGCCCCCGATAAAGACCTCGTAATTTCACCCGTAGGCTGTACCGTCTCGTAATCTGACTCTACGACCTTGTTTAATCGCCGTAAATCCAAACATGTTCTTATAGAACCATCTTTTTTTACGGTCGTTAGTAAAGGATTAATGTAAGGGGTAGCTGCCTTTTCTATCACCCCCCACAACTCCATTTTCCGAATTTCTTCTAAAACTTTAGCCCTATGAGCAAATGGGAGAGGGTATTGTTTTATACGAAATGGTTTATTTTCAGTGAGCATAATTTTATGTTCATACATTTTGGTCCTCCCCGGTATATCAGAGAAAACCTTTTTGTATTTTATGAGTAATTGTTTTAAAGAAGTTTTTTGTTCTTTATTTAAATTTGATATGTTATCAACAAACGAAACATCGAAACACGCCTGGCTACGATTTTCGGGTTGACCTTCTAAACAAAAGGTGTTTTTTTGCTGTACAGCGACGGCTTTTAAATTTAAACTATTATCAGAAATTTTATACTCATGAGGCGGGTGGATTTCAACAATATTTACTGGGTGATTTTTTAAATAAAATACCAATCTACTTTCCCCTAAGTAAATTTCACAATTTACAGTTCTTAAAAAATCCGTCCCCAGTATAATAGGGTATACAAGATCTGAAATCAGTAAAAACTCGTGACAAAATTCGCTATTACTAATTAGAAACTTTAATAGTAATTGATGGGTGATGCGACGTTGTTTAGTTTTAAAGGCCCCTGTGACTCTAACGCCCGTTACTGGGAAACATGGTATTTTTTCATGAAAATCGCTAAGTTGATTATAAATATCTCCGTTTAAACAAGTGACTTCCGAACCACTATCGACCATGGCTGGGAACGTAAAGTTAAAAATGGAAACACTTATTATGGGTGATCTTTTATTCTCAACGGTGTGATCGTAATCACAAGTATCTAAAAGTTCGTCGCTGGGATTATTCTGAATTATATTGGCCCCTAAGTACCCTACATCAGTCTTTGGACCTAAAGGCTGGGGTCGAAGTCGTTTCCCTGATTATCAAATTCTGTATTTTCGGAAAATTCAAGGGTTGAAACGTTTTTATTTTGATAAGGCCCGTTTTGATTTTGAGTTTTATTGGGCCCATTTTGATATTGATTTCTATTCGGTCGATTTTCAAATCTATTAAAACTATTTTCCGGTTTTTTTAAATTATTATTTTCGGTGCGATTATAATAATCTGCATGTCTTAATCGGTTTAAGGCCTCATCCACAGAATCTACCCCTACAAGAATAGTTGCTATTTGTGGTGGGAAATGACGCGAAATTAATCTAATTAAAGTTATAGTGGTAAATGGTGGTTCAATATGCTTTGCTAGGGCAAAATATTTAGAAAAATGTTCTACGTATGAACCCGAATTATATCTACTAGACTCTATTTTAAGTTTAATATGTAGCTGTCTAGTTTCGTCCCAAAAATGGTTTACAAAGGACATTTTAAACTGTTGATAAGTTACAAAATGAGTGAGAAAAGCATCACTCCAGGATTTTGCCTTGCCTATAAATTTTGAGGACAACAAAAAAATAAACTGTTGAAAATTAAAATTACCAGTAAGTACTACATTTTCAATTTGCAAAATAAAATCCATAGGGTGGATACTTCCCTCGTTATCAAAATTAGGTATATGTTTAAAAATGTCAGAATTCAAAATATTGTTATCCCTTATATTATTGAGGTTTTCGCGATTATGATCTTGGAGTTTTTGTTGCACAATAGCGGCTATTAAGTTATTTAAATTTTCATCAATAATATTAGGGTTGACAGTATTCTGGACCGACAAATTATTTTTTTGAAATTGGAAATTCATACCTGGCCTAACAGGTGGGGTACCTGTTATACCTGGTGCTAAGTACGGTCCTGGAAATGGTGGCAATCCTTGGGATGCCTCTGTTAACCTGGATGTTCGAGGTATGGCTCCAGTGCTGGCCCACGAAGTAGGTGGAGGTACTGTAAAATTTGGTCTCTGGTTTCCTGATGCCAGTCCTGGTGATGCATAAACCGGAGGCCTTTCCGGGCGCACAGGCATATTGTTGGTGTTGTCGTGTAATAATGGGTAAACGCCACTAGTCACTGGTGTCCCCACCAGATTTATTGAATTGGTGCTGCCCATAAGTGCCTGTGACGTAGCTGGATCTGAATGACCTAACGCCGGTCCTGGCGCGTCCGCCATAATCTCAGGTGATTTTGGAAAATTATGTAGGCTACGCCTGCTTCGTGTGAAAGGTGGAGTATTTCTGTAACTCATGTCTGGAGTTCTTTTAAGTCCCATAAAATCTCTCTGGTAACGCTGCTCCGCTGTTACGTAGTCAAGCCGTGCAGAAAAAGATAGGACTTTTCTTCCAAATTTTTTCTCGCTTGTACCACTTTGGTCGCCAAAGATGAAGCAGAACCACGGAAAATTATAAGAAATATGATTTTCCGGGTAATTTTTTAGTAAATTGGGCGCCGTTAGCTCAATCTCAGGGTGTGGTCGGTCCGTGAGCGTTTTTGAATAAAACAAACCAGAATCAATTTAATCGGACTGTTTATTGTGTGAATGTTAACTAAAACAAATATCGCAAATTAATATAGGTATTATTGGGGAAGAGTATTTAAAGGGATATGACAGCATTTTAGGTAATTAGGCGGTAACGCCATTACGCCAAAAAATACCACATTCATTCAGAAACTAGACAACGACTTACCTAAAACAAATATCCCATGTACCACCAATTATTATACAATATGATGCACAGTAAAATAGTGTAAACAAACGGCTATAGGTGATCTTAGTTAACTCACACGGCATGCGAACTGCCAAAACCTGGAGGTCGCGAAAAAAAGGATAGTTTTTTTCGCGGCAAGACGAATGACGTTTTAAATCGATAAAATATTGATTTAGTACATGTATGGCCATCTGTGGTAATTTAATTAAAATAAGAAAATGGTGAATACGACCGTTTCAGTAAACTACCTTTATTTGGGATAGTAGAGAAAAACTAAGAAGAATTCCCCTAAGCTTTAAAATCTTAAATGGTTTTGATTTGTCAAACGATATGACCTGTAGGCCTGTACACCAAAATCTGGTAAACTTTTTTCACTTCGGCATAACAATACTTTCTTCTCTTCGAGGTCGCTCGGAAGTAAAACTTTGTTGTACAGTGTAATATAAATATTCATTCATAGTTTTCCGTTTTAAATATTATACGTTATAGTTTACGTTTAAAAATATACAGGCAGATACCGAACAAATATTTATTTTAAAAATTATAAATATAGGTCTTCCAATTTTTTGCAAAATCTATATACGTGTACTTCCGTCAAAATGACCTTAATTGTGAATTTTAGAGTTAATAAAGAAGCAAAGAAAATATATGAACTTAAAATACCTAATTTGACTTAACAAATTACTTACTTTTGTTAAAATTGAGAACCTTATGTTATTTTCTGTGACATATACACGGTGTGTGCAGTCTTTTGGCGAAAAATAAAGGGGATGATTCTACATGAGAAAACATAAAAAACATAGGTCAGGAAACACAACCTAAAAGAGTTACTACCATTTAAAAGTGTACTAAAAATAAGGTTTTTAATTAATAACTCTGGTACCCTTTAAGCTAGAGCGACGAGTTTTTGCAAGTATACTAATATTAATATAGCAATTAGTTTATGTTAATTTCTTTTTTGAATTTATCCAGTAGCGCGCCATGGCGTGCCTAGACGGACAAAATGTGTGAGGCCTAACACATTTTTGCCCCAAACTTTATGTGTATGTATTTTTTTAATTTATTTTTTTAAAATATGGATTCCTTGAGTTACTTTTTACTCCTTTAATATTAAATTTAGGTGTTTCGGTAAAGAATTCTTTTTTGCTTAGTTTTAAATTAAGAATTAAGCATTAACATTTTATTGGTACTTTTTTATTCCCCATCTAATATTTACATCTTCTCCCTTAGTATAGTATAGGGCTTATTTACGATTTACGTACATACTTTCCTTTGATGGCTTTTCATGTTTTGTGTATAGAATCATCCCGTTTTTTCCGCCAAAAGACTGCAAATACCATGTATACACTTTCAGTACTATAGGTACGCTTTTATTTTTAGTTATACAAAAAGCCTGAAAATACTGTGAACACTAAAAAAGTTAATTCAAAATATTACATTAATTAATTAGTAAAAATGCTTGATTATTGTATTGTCATCAGAAATATATTATTGTACCAAATTTTAAGGTCCTAGGTGTGCGGGAACTGGATAAAAAATCGATCACAAGATTTAACGTATTAATAAAATAAAATTTTAATTTGAACACTGATATTTGGAAAACTGGGACCTTTTCGTCGGAAGTATACATATATATTTGGTTGTTTGTTATTTCAGTAAAATTCTGAAAATTTCCGATGGAATCGTTGTATATTTTTGTTTATTTTACGATACAATATATAACAGAGTTTTTATCGAATTTTTATTTACACAAATAGTTCAATTCAAAAGAATTAGATATCATTTAAAAAAATATATTAGAAACATTTAAATTCGTATTTATGGGCCCATAACCTACTTAATATATTATATGTTATACTGCTTAGTAGTGCTAACTTCGCATGAATATAACATACAGGGTGATCATTTGAAAACGAGCCACCCTAAATATCTCGCAAACTAAGCACAATTTGAAAAATCTAAAAAATAGGTTAATTTGATTTTAAGAGGGGAAACTTAAGTATATAGTTTTACGGGTTGTATCTTTCACCCCCTAACCCCCAGCTATCCCAATATTGAAATCTAAATAGGGAACCCCCATCTTCTGATTCTTCATTTGAAAGAGCCTAAAAATGCCATCTTTTGGTAAAAAAAAAATATTTACCAACCCATAGGGGTAGATGATTTAATTTTAAAATAATTGGAACAAAATATTCACAAAAATAGCTTAAAATTTCATTACCCGTTAGAAAAAAATATCAAATAAAAATATTCCATCAAAGATTGGTTCGTTGACCGCCCGTTGGAAATCCCACATTGGGCCTAATGCCGAATACGACAGGCCAATTTTGACAAAACTGCATTGGTCCTACGTTGGCCGCCCGAAGGCCGGTTTAAAGCGAACCATAATTTCGACGGTAAAATCGGACATTGGTCAATCTAAGGCCGCAGTCTTATGTACCAACATACTTTGCCCAACCTAAGGCCAACTTAAAACTTGACAAAATTTTCATTGACCTTCGGGCGGAAAATGTAGGACCAATGCAGTTTTGCCAATATTCGCCCGACGTATGCGGCCTTAGGGCGGCGTATGTCTCATCAGTATGTAGGCCCAATGTGGGTTTGCCAACATTGGTCCAATGTAGGAAACATTGGCACCATGTAGAAAACATTGGCACCCTAATGTTTGGCTAACGGGCGGCTAACGAACCAATGTTTGCTGGGATATTTGGTATAAAACTAATTTATTTATTTTAAATTAAATATTAAGCTATTTTTGTGAGTATTTTGTTCCAATTATTTTAAAATTAAATGATCAACCCTTAATTTAAGTGTTGGTGAATTTATTTATTTTTTAACCAAAATATAGCATTTTTTGAGCTCTTTTAAATGACTCAGAAGATGGGGGATCCCTATTTAAATTTCAATGTTGGAGTAGCTGGGCGTTAGGGGGTAAGAGACAGAACCCTCAAAATTATATAACTAAGTTTCCTCTCGAAAAATGAAATTGACCTATTTTTAGATTTTTCACATTGTCCTTAATTTGCGAGGTGTTTAGGGTGGCTCGTTTTCAAGTTATCACCCTGTATATATTTTTTTTGTTATGAGACATAACTTATGAGTCACTTTGAAAGTGACAAATTTAAAAAATATTGGTGAAAAAATTTCTTTATGTATTATAGATAATTTTAACCGTGTATTTTTTGAATATAACTTGTAAGAATTAATCATCATTATTAGTGGCAACATTACACAATTTTAAAAAATGTAGGCTATCACAGGAAACCAGATGTACACGACGTTCACTTGACGTCAGTTTTAGGTCATATTTGTGACGTCATACATACGAAGCATATCAGACGTCGACAAGACGTCAGTTTTTGGTCAAATGTTGAAGTCATCAAAATTGCTGAGACCTCAATTTAATGCTTAGGCTATAGGTGGCGCCACATATTGTTTTCTACCACTAAAAAAGTTATAAAATTTATATATTGATTAAAGATTGATGACTTTATAAAGTCCTTTTCTGGAAATACGTCGCTATATAGCGACTATAGTTAGCCTGCTAATTTTATGTAAATCATCGGATTAGTATGGATTCTATGATTGTAGAAAATTCCTTTCACTGGACAAGAGCAGATATGTGGAGGGGGTAACCGTAAGAATTTTTTTATGAAATCCTGTCATAGAATCTCATATTATAATATTTCCCTCTCTAAAATTCACCCACTCCTCCTCCAGCCTTGTGGGTTCATTTTCTCATGGGCAAAATCACAAGCGCCTAATTGCAGCTCTATGTACAGGAGTTTGTTTTGGTTTTTTCTTGGTTTGGACTTTTTTTTAATGAGGGGGTCTTGGTTTACGTTAACGTTGGTTTGGCGTCTGTTTGGTGTTTTTTTGTTGTTGTAAAAAAATGTTTTTTATTTAAAATAACATTAAAAACGGTCAGCGCATGAGCGTGTGCATGCGCAGTTTATCAAAACGCGGCATAAAGAGCTGCACATAAGCGCTGCTGGAAAAATCCTAGTTTCCTCTTTCATACAATAAATAACTATTCTTACATTAAAATGTCAATGTCATGTCATTATAAGTTTCTAAAAATATTTATTTTTTTAAAATTAAAATAATTATGGTCTAAAAAGTATTTTCTGTAAACTAAGAAGAAGGAATAGTAAAGAAATGGACATATGATCTGAAATCCTAAAAACCCTAAAATTAGCAAATATCCATAAAATTCGTATAAAACCAGCCTAAGTGTTTGTGATTTAAAAACCTTGATATCTATTTTTTTTTGTATCAAAATAAGCCTGCAAAATCTTAGCCTGATCAAAAGTTTCTAACCCGTGCCACAAGGCCCCGAAATTACCACTAAATTCCGAAAAAGTAAATTTTCTAATCATTTGTGCCACTGACGAATTATAAATATTAAATAAAAAAGTTTAAATGTCACATTTGTTTTCTATATAAACCTATTTTAGTTATTTAAAATATTAGGTTAATCTACGTAACGAGTATGGCGTCTAAGCGTCATTTAACATCAACATTATAACAAACATTTATTTATTTATTTATTCATTTATACTCGTCACAGGGACCTTTACAAAAATCGCATTAAAATGGTGATGTTAAATGGCGCTTAGATCCCACACTATAGATAATACACTTTTTCAGAATTTAGGGGCGAACGGGTTAGAAACTTTTGACCCAGCTAAGATTTTGCAGGCTTATTTTTATACTCAAAAAAAAAAAATATAGATATCAAAGCTTTTAAATTTTATAAAACAAATACTAGGGCTGGTTTAATACGCATTTTATGGATATTTGCATGATTTTTGGGTTTTTAGGGCCCTAAAAGTACCACTTAGGGTTGTCTATATAAATTTTTTACTTAACCACGACAAATAGAAAAGATTAAGTAAATATTTTTTTTTGACCACCCTAGTCTGCCGAGCTAAGCTAAAAGGTCCTATCTACATAGGTTTAACATACACAGATAGGACCTTTTAGCTTATACAGGCAGTAGTATTGTATACTACATCTATTCATTAATTAACACAATGTAATGACCTATATATAGCCTCTAGTGAAGTTTGTTTATTAATACTAACATGTTCTAGTAAAAATAACTATTTGGTATATTATATCGTAATAGTAAGGGATATTTATAGTGTGTTGCAGTATCCAATAAAATAGCCATCGGTAAATAATAACATTTTAGTTAGCTTTGATTAGATAATACAGAAAAAAGTAATAAAATAGGCTCCGATAATTTTCTCAGTGTATCTATCAAACTTGTAGATGAATGTGACTAACCTAGGGTCCCTTTTTTCGAAATCAATACTGTCTGGGACTCTGGGCTATAAAACTATTTTAAGCAACAAAAAAGTAATTCTGCAAACTTTTAATGTTTTTTTTTGTGGTCCATCTAGCTTTGGAAAATTTGTAAACGTATTTAATTTTTAAATACGAGTTGGAGACATAAATAACTTTTTTAAAACATTTCAATTGTATCAACATGGAACAGTGTTAATGGCGATTTCTCCCGTTAGATTAGACAGGGACAAAAGTTCTACCCAAAAAGGATAGAAGACATACATACACTCCCACTTCCACCCAACCAAACAAATTCTGTATTTGTTCTTTGTTGAACAAATACAATATTTACTTGGCCGGGCGAAAAGTGTAACTATAATATTTTTATTAAAGAAATTACTGGCGCCATCTAAATTTTAGTAGAATTATCTTATTCTACAGATTCACATTAGCTATGTTCGTTCGTGCCGCTCAGTGCTAACCTTCCGGCCAACCAAATAAATACTGTATTTGTTGTATTAAAAACAAAGACAGTATTTATTTGGTTGGCTGGAAAGTGTAGCACAAATGAGATAGGGTAGACGTCTTTTGTTTCATAATTCTAGTTGTAGGGAGCTCCATTCAGGGTAGTGATTCTCATTTTCGCAATGGTCAAATCACCAAAATTCGCTAAATATAGGCGAAGCTTAATGGTTTAGACCATTCATTTTATCGAAAAGAACTACTGTAAAGTTGACTTTCAACGGTGAAAACAGATCACTGATATGAGAATATACAGGGTTATCCAGAAATAGGGCATTAAAAATCCTGGAACTCCTGATGGTTCCAGAAATCGATTTCAAGAATTAAAAAGAATTTAAAAAATCAAAAATTAAAAAAAAAACTTGTATCCGAGGTAGTCGTGCAGTTGCGGTGTTACATTGCTTTTGTATCTCGCTTTCCAGGTTTTCTATCTGGCTTAAAGGGAGGCGCTTTCCACCTGGAAATATTCCCTAATTTACCAAGGTTAAAATGACAACCATTATTTTTTCTTGGTTTCAAAGAGTAACACTCAACTACTTTTTTATTATAATAAATAAATACAAAATAAATCACTTTTTTAGTAAGTAAAACCAAAACACAACATAACTTCGAACAAATCAAAACAAATAATCAACACGTTTTGACTCAAAAATCACACAAAATAATTTATTGCTTTAAATTCACCATTTTAATAAACCATTATTAATTGCAAAAAGTTTTTTGACAAAAAAAAACGATTAAAAAATAACCAACCTTCGTAAACACGAGGACTGGTAAAATGTTTATACACACATTGTCGATGGCACATTCATAATGTATAATTAACACATTGTTAATAATACGTTTATTTTATACGAAACACTACATTTATAAATGACTAATTGAAAATCGGTTCGGAATTTCAACCACAGAGGTTGTGTGACAGAACACTTTAATTTTAGTAGCTTTGGATTTTCTTGTTTACTACTCAATATGTTATCAAGTGTTATCTACCGATAAGAGGCATTTATACGACAAAAGCCGATTTTTTGTGGAGCAGCGGTTACTAACCAAGTTAGGGGAATATGTATTTCTTTCTTTTTTTAACTCATCAGTTAAACAGAGAAAGGAATACATACAGGTTAACCGGTGTTACCACAAAAAATTGACTAAAAAGTCATGAGTAGATTTTTTACGATTGTCATTTAAATGACAATCACACGCTGAATTTTAACAAAATCACGGCTTTTTTTTTAAAAAGAATTAAAAAAATCAAAAATAAAAAAAAACTTTTATCCGAGCTAGTCGTGCAGTTGTGGTGTTCTATTGCTTTTCTATATCGCTTAAAGGGAGGCGCTTTCTACCTGGAAACCTTCCCGAATTAACCAAGGTTAAAATGACAACCATTATTTTTTCTTGGTTTCAAAAAGTAACACTCAACCACTTTTTTATTATAATAAATACAAAATAAATCACTTTTTTAGAAAGTAAAACCAAAACACAACATAACTTCCAATAAATCAAAACAAATAATCAACACGTTTTGACTCGAAAATCACACAACATAATTTATTGCTTTGAATTCGCCATTTTAATAAACCATTATTAATTGCAAAAAGTTTTTTGACAAAAAAACGATTAAAAAATAACCAACCTTCGTAAACACGAGGACTGGTAAAATGTTTATACACACATTGTCGATGGCACATTCATATAATCATTCATCGGCGAATTTCCAGTGCTCGCATAGGCGCCGCGTCGATTCTAGCGTTGACGCGAGGTTTTAAATATTTACATTTTTATTACCTTCGAAAAACACCGATATATATATATATATATATATATATATATATTTATAGTTAATATGTATAGTCAATATTGTTGTGTGTAACAAATTAGTCGTCAAATGTTTCGATTTAGTGACCTTTATAAAAATTTCCCTCATAATTCGGCAAAATTATTCCGTAAGCCTATGTTTCTGTGTTTATTTTCAACGTTGATGAGTCATAACTGAGTTTATTCCGATTACTGCATATAATTATCACATTGTTAATAATACGTTTATTTTATACGAAACATTACATTTATAAACAACTAATTGAAAATCGGTTCAGAATTTCAACCACAGAGGTTGTGTTCCAGAACACTTTAATTTTAGTAGCTTTGGATTTTCTTGTTTGATACTCAATATGTTATCAAGTGTGGTCTACCGATAAGAGGCATTTATACGACAAAAAGTCATGAGTAGATTTTTTACGATTGTCATTTAAATGACAATCACACGCTGAATTTTAAAAAAATCACGGCTTAAAAGTTTTTGTATTGTAAAAATGTAATGAAATCGGGCGTAATTAACGGTACTTGTAATAAAAGGTGATGTGGTGTGATGATTTCCTGTCCCAAACTCAAAAGTTTTCCTTTCCATGATGTAACAAAAAATAAAATATGTATTTGTGAGTGAGTTAAACCTGGTTCCGATTGAGTAACTGCAATTTTTGGCATTTGTAAGGCTTTTTTTGATCCGAGAATTCCCGGTTATTAATAAGGATATAGATATGGGATTTTATCATTGTTTAGTTAGATTGGCTTGAGTGGCTTAAGTCGCCCTTTTTCGATTTTTTTTTGTTTTAAATATAATACATCGCCCTGTAATGTCGGAACATCGTATCTCAAAAAAATATATATATATTATTATATACAACCTCCAATTAATTAGTTTATAAGTTACGTTAAATCCCAGTAATAAATTGTAGTATGTTAGGTTACCAGTCATCATGTACAGACTTGAATAGTACAAGGAACCAAAAATAAGTTTTTTGAGATAAGATGTTTTAAAACTTACACGGCGATATTTGACTTTAAAAATTAGGAAATTTAACGTATTCCACACATAAAAAAGTTAGTCCTTCAAGCAAAGAATTGAAAAAAGGACGACGTTAGCCACTTAAGTAACTCTTTAAGTGTACAATAAAAAAACATCTTAATATCTTTAATTCTAACTGAGAATTTTTGGACCAAAATGTTGTCTGCAAAGGCGAAATATGTCATAATTTAACATATCGCACTCATTACAGAACAGTTTCATTACACAATTTTTAAAAATCTGTTTTTAGTGTAACTACTGCTCTTATTGAGATCTGCCGATCTGTATAACTGGAATATTACATATAACTATGCTAGTTATATGTAATATGCCAGTTATACGGTTCGGTAGATCTCGTTAAGAGTAGTAATTACACTAAAAACACATTTTTCAAATTTTTGTGTTAAGACACTCTTCTGTAACGGGTGCGATATATAATTTTTCCTACGATCCCCTATGAAAATGAGCACACTCTTTTGTTCTTTAGAAAACGCCTCATATCGCACTAGTTTGATATTTTTATATCACACTCGTGTGATATTTATGTATGGAGGTTTGCCTAATTTGAGTTAGATATTTACCTCTTAGATTCTACGAATTTTATTCACCTTGTTTTATAAACCATTTTCCACCTTTCACCACAGCCTTATATCAGTGTTTTAATCCAAATATTTCTATTTTTCATGTCAAAATGGAAACTGTAGTTTACTATTTTGACCATTACTGTCTAGTCTAGACAGTCTAGATCTTATAAAAATTACTTATTTTTTTATTTAGTTGCCTTACATTATATAAAAAACATCAAAATACACAGTACGTTTCTTATCAAATGTAAAACAGTACAATTTTACTGTCTTATATGGCAGCATAAAAACAGAAATCTAATTTAATAAGTAAACTCAAGTTTGAATTCATTTAGGAATAGGCAACCCATTAAACAGCTATGTATTGTATTAAATATAAAACCAAGAAAATAAAGCTAAATGAAAATCATATTTCCTGTTTGACATACCTACATATCGTCATGTGAGGATTATAGTGTTCTATATCCATTGGATTTGCTATGGATATAGAACACTATAATCCTCACATGACGATATATAAATTTGTATGCTCTTTATAATTATTTTTTGCTTTGCATTTCTTAAAAATTAATAAAAATTAGAAAATTTTAAAATAAGAAACTTCATATTTTTTCGGGTCGTAGGAAAAATAGTGTACATAACTCGTTGGAAAGTGTATTTCATACACTCGTGGGGTTTGGACATTTCACTCGCGTGAAATATGTCACTTTCCACACTAGTTATGTAATATACTATTTTTTATTCGAAAGAACATTTATTAAAAATATATTAAATATAAACAATTTAAAATCGGCATATTTTTACAGACAATTTATACCTGGCTAGCGATTCACATCTCAGGTTTATTACTTCACGGCACGCATTCGCCAGTGAACGCCCACGTCGCGTTCACCCGGTGATGTTATTACACCACATCCACATGAGGTGTGAATTGTTCCTTTTTTTACAGTGTAGGTAAGCTATGCATGTGCGCTAGGGTATTTCAAAAAACACGATATGAAAAATACCATAAAATATTTCAATTAAAAAAAATTAAATCAGGGTGTCATTATAAAATTGAAACAAAATTAAAAATTAAATATTTTTTTTATAAAGCACTCTTTATATATCTGGCTTTTTATTGTGCAAAATAAAAAAAACTGTGCCAAATTTCAGTTTAATTAAACAAAACTTGTCATAGAGCTACTTCATTTAAAAATTAAAAAATCAATAATTTTGCTTTTGCATTTTAAAATGCCCTAAAGCACGCCTTCGCCAAAATTGCAAATTACACAAATTAGATTAACTCTAAAATTTGAGATATGGGCTTTTAGCTAGAGTTTTACGAAAATCGAGAAATCTAGTTTTCATGTCTTATCTTGATTTTGAGTAAAAATCGAGACAAGAGTAAAATTTAAAAAATCAAGACAAGAAAAAAGTCAAGAATCGAGACTTGATTAAATTTTTGTACTTTTTATACACACAAGTAGAAATAAAAAAAAAAATAATAAATTAAAACTTTTCTCGCATACAGTGGCGTAATACTATGGTCAACAAAAGACTTTCGCGAGACGAGACAAGTAGTTTATCGTCGTGAAATAGTCAAGACAAGATCAACCTGTTTATGTCTTGAGACTCGAGGCTCTCGACAATCAAGACAGAAAGTTCATATTCTCGACTATGGTAAAACCTAACTTTAAGTCTCAATTTTTACAGGCTATGTGAAATTTAAAAATGTAAACGTCCTCATTATGTTTCGAAATAAGGTTCTCTTTTAGAAATCTAGTTTTATTTTAAAATCTGTCAGAACGTTAAAAATACCATTTGTTTTTCTTTTAACACACGCGTTAAAAAGTCATTAATTTTAACACGTTATTCCATAATATGCAATTTTTAATTTAATAAACTATTATTACTACTGCTGTTTTTAAATGGCGGTCGTTAAAAAATAATTTTCAATTAAAAACGCAGACCTACGTAAAAAAGTTAAAATATTGCTTTTGAATGCATTTCAAACAATAAAATCGCGTTAGTAGAAAATATGGCTGCCAACAAAACATTATTTTACCCTAAAATAAATAAAACAAGCAGAGATGCCAAAAAAAACGAACACGAAAAAATGCACATGCTCTATATAAGGTTATTCTTTTAAATAGTACAGTGCCTCTAACTTTTAGACGGCGTAAGATATTGACCTAAAATTTGAAACAGATATACAACATAATACTAATAAAGTATCTTTGTCCATATTGTGGGCTTAGTTAAATCAAACTACTTCATTTTTTTTAATCAACAAATAGGACATTCTTATGTCATAAAAATTTAAAAAAATTAAATGAAAGTTAAAGTTAATATTGCAAAACCATGTTTTATGACTTATTGCTCTTTGCTTTTAATCCCACGATATATTGTTTATTTAAATTATTTACAATAATACTAGGTGGGGGCAAAGTCTTGAATGGGAAGGGGGGTCGTGATACATCATTTAGAAGGTATTTAAATTGTGTATTCAAAGGTTATAATTCTAGAAAATTGATTTTTTAATTTTTGGTCCAAACCCTTCTTTTAAAAATCTCATTTTTGTAAATGGGTATATATGTATAGTTTCTACTTTTTAGTTATATGGGAACGTTCAAGTTCAAGTTCAACGCAAATTTTGATCATATTGGACACCCACCAGCCCCTGTAACGCTATTTTCCTATACGATTAACATGGGCGTAACACTCCAAAATGACCCCCACCCCCACCCCCCCTCGGAGCGTTACGTAATACTTGAATGTTCCCTATGTAATAATTATGTATTTAATGGAAGAGTTTTAACTATAAAAACTTGCTTTTTATATTATTTTATTTTCAAGTTTTTTAGTTATCCTTAACTAATGTGTAAAGAAACCCTTATTAGGGGTGAAACAGAGATTTTATGTAAAATTATAAGCATGCGTACCAAATTTCAGTGGGTAAAACAAAATAAGGATATTTTATTGTATGGGGATCAGTATGTTAAGGCACTTTTCATTTTAATTTATCTTACTGTTATATTTTACTACTGACTTGTGTAAACGTTTGTATTAGCATGCAATAAATTACATGGGCACAAAAAAGGTTTATTTTAATGTTAAGGTTGGGGGTTGACAAGGCGTAAATTTTTTATAAAATTGTACATCGGAGACGAGCATGTGTACCAAATTTTAGCTCTCTTAGTTTATTCTAAGTGGGTGAAACGGAGAGGGGATTTACTTAGCCTTACATGCTTATGGGGGGTGATTGGGAGACGAGAGGGATGTAAAATTTATTGTAAAACTTTATTATTACTAGATGCGTAAGTATGTAACCTAATTTTACTTATAAATTTTTCTCATGTTGTTAAGAAGAAATTTTTTTAATTTTAAGGGTTAAGGGTGGCGTTGTGAATGTTACATAAAATTATATTGTCAACCGAGTTAAGAATGTGTACCAAATTTCAGATCTCTAAGTATGGGTGGGGTAGGTGAAATAGCTATTTTCCTAACAAGTATGGAAAGAGGACCTTTTCCGCACTCGATTGCATTTGCCAGATTTGAGGAGATTAAAGGATTTATAGTTGCCTTTCAAATTTTCCACTCTACAATATAATTTTAAAACTTTCAACCTTTAACAATTTACAACTGCAGTTGCAATCTTGTTTTACACCGAAAGTTTTAAATTATTTAGAAAGATCAATCGAAAACACGCTGTATATTAAAAACTTTGTTCTTCCAACAAAAGCATTGTTTAGAAACTAGTTAAACTTCAGATACTTTACAACCAGTAAAAATGTTTTGCATTTAATAGTAAACAATTCGCCACACTCCAAAAAAATGTGGAAAAATTGTCTCTTTCTCCGTCTGTCTGCTTACTATTGAACGGGATACCCGATTAAAAAAAAATCACCGAACGATTAAGGGCCTTTTTCTATTTTGCGACTCTTATAAGCTCATAATCACACGCATTTTACGTGTTCTTATAGGCTCATAAGAGGTCTCTACTTTTTTTTCTGTTGGGTTGGCAACGTTTTGCGTGCAAATGTCAATATCGATTTAAAGGTTAATTTTTTACAAAATTTTGTGTTTGGGTTATTTTTTACCGTGTTAAAATTGTGGATTGGTTAATTGCAGTGAAAAAAGAAGAGATGACTGTAAAATATATCAAAATATCATTTGTTCTTAGAATTTTAAACATAGTGTAAACTGTAATGCCAACCCAAAACAAAAATCCCTAAATCAGTCATCAATTTAAATGTAAGTTTTTTAAATTTTAGAGCAAAATAGAAAAAATTGTATAAAGTACTATTATTATATCTATATTAGTTTGCTTAAAGTGAAATATAGTTAACATTGGGGTAGGGTAAGGAGAATAATGGGGGGTCAAACTAAACTTTTTTTGGCAACTCGCTTAATATTTATTACAGGTGCAAAAATTCTACACAGTTAAAGATCATTTTAAATTTTCCACAAATCATTTCTTAACATTTGTTGTCATAGAGCGATTACAGTTTCAATTGTAACTGTCACCAGATATAACCTTAAAATTTGAATTAATTAATAAACGTCAAACAGACCGTTATTTTATACACAGTTAAATCTAGCCACACAAGTACACCACTACAAAAATTGTCGTCGAATGACCATGAAGGAACAAAATAAGTAACCTGAGACGAAGTGAGATGACAGTCTACCGCCCTATTGAATTTTATCAAAAATATTCTACAGTTAGCTTGATTTTTATAGGATAGCTCCCTATAAGGATAGTCTTGGGCACAATAAATTGTATTTTTCGAGCTGGCAACGTTGGTGCCAGACTTAAAACATTGTAAAATAATACTCATCAAGCTCTATTCTCGCAAAGAGTATACTAAAAGGGTACCTAGATAAAATGAAATCTATTTATAGTAGATCGTAGTAACTTCTTTCTACTTTTGTCTTTATAATCATATCTGAAGGATCTCTATTTTTAGAACTGCAGTAGCAATGCCAAACGGCAACTGTCTAGAGTCACTCTATCTAGCGGCGATTTCAGAGCCGTAATACGAGTGAAAGAGAATGAGAAAAAGAATCACAGAAAACGTACAAAATAATCACATGCTTAATCTTAAAAAATGTTGACAACCTCCAGAAAAAATCAACTAAGTATGTGATTTTTTTTTAAGTAAATTTATTCTAAAGATTAACAAACAAAATTATAAATATATTTAATAAATTATAATTTATTATAATTTTTACTATGTCCACATTTTTTGCAAAATCTATGGAGGATGACTGAATACTTATGTTGAATGTATTTCACTTAAAATTCATACGTAACAAGCATCATCTTTTAATATTTCACATTTATCACTTTATGTTTCTTCATTTAATGAACCAATAGTTTGTAATTGGGTAATAGACTCGTAAGGGGTACAATTCATATTTTTTGTTTTAAAGTTGGTATACATGCGTACATTAGTTCAAGTACCTAAAGAATTGACAACAGATGACTCCTAATTTAATTTGAGAGGTTATATCCGTTAAAAATTACAATTGTAACTGTCAACAGATATAAACTCAAATTTCAAATTAATTAATAAACGTCAAACAAAACCGTTTTTTTATTACATAGGTATACCACTACATAAATGGTATTCGAATAACCTTGAAAGGGAAAAGTGAGTGAACTGTCCAACGAACTAATAACTCTTCTCTCTAGAATAGGCATTTCATTTGGAAAAAGTGACAAAAACGTAGCCAACATATACATTTGTCTGTCTTACTCGCACAGCTTTGTTCTAACAGAGACAACAATAACAGTTACTGGTAACTGTTATTGTTCAGACCTGAATATACCTACTATTTGTTTACAAACAAACCAAGATGTTGAAGATACTTTATATTAACGGTTTGCGTATTCTAGAGAGAAGAGTTATTAGTTCGTTGGAACTGCCTTATTATATAATTCAGTATCATGCTAAAGTATTCACGTATTTTACATTTTTTCCTCTCTAGCATCTTTCGATTTCTGTCCCAATCTTACGACGCGTCGCGGTAGTGTCAAAACCGCGCCAGGTAGAGTGACTCTAATTCTCTATCTGAAAATACATTTTACCTTGAATTTAGTTTTTAACTCACATCAACATTTCTCTTCCTTTTCGCGCAATACGTAATTTGATTAAATCAAAATAACAAATATATTCAGCTTGGTTAAACATTACTTTAGTCAAATAAGAAAAATACCGGCCTAGTCTTTTTTTAATATTTCATGAAAAAAAATTGAGTTAGTCATGATATATAGCGCAAAAATAAAAGTATAACTTATATTTTGTTTATTATAATCGGTTAATACTTGTAGGAGATATCTGCGTACGGAGTTTTAAGTAAAACACCCTGTATATAAAATGGATCCAAAAAGCTGGAGATCTGAAACTTGGTATGCACCTTAGTAATCTAAGTCTGCTGATGAAAAATGTCTAAAACCCCATTTTTTAAGGGAGACTGCGATACAAAAAAATTTAAAAAATAGTAGTTTTCAAAATTGGTCAAGACGCCACAATTGAAAACTTTACGGGCTTAAAAAATGAGCTTTCGTGTTAAAAAACAGGCATAACCTACACCTACAGTAAGTGACTGGGACACTTTAACACCCTGTATATATATATATACACTGTGTGGCGCAATTTGTAAATTATTGCAGTATATTAGTTAAATTTGAAAATGTCAGGTTTAAAACTTAAAATGATAAACGTTATCCGCTTTTTTCCGGTTAGGGCACCATTTTAACCGTTTTTACCCGACAACAGATATACCTTGCAAAGATGTACATTGTACAACTATATCAAGTTTGGTCAAAATTATTCAAAATTAAGTAGAGGCTTACACTCTTAATTTATATTCAATGAATTCATACACTGTATATTAACTACATCGATACCTCTATTCTAAACTGTTGTGGGTATCTCAAAACTAAGTCAATTCAAAAAGTGACCTGTACTCTTAAAGCTACAGCATTGATACGCTAATGAATTGACCTACTTTCGATATACAATAGTTTATAACCGAGGTTTCGATATAAATAAATTGATAATATTAATTTTATGCCATAAAATAAGCCCACTCAGAGCATATAACTTGTTTTTATGGAAGAATAATTATCAGGAAGCTATAAAAGAATAATGTTTATGTTTATGTACCATATTACAAAGACTGTAACAGTAAAAGCTTAATGTATGTTATTATATTCTGTATTCTGCACCGCTCTATAACTAAATAGTAATTATATACCAATGTACATAAGACATTTGTTATGGCCGAGCGCATTATATCCCGAGATGCGTAGGGTCAAGGGATATAAGAGTGCGAGGCTACTAGCACATTTATTCTTATAATTTTACGTCTGTCTGTCTGCCTGTCTGTCTGTTTGTCTGTAAACTCGATAACTCCTTTTCTAGAAAATATATCGACAAGCGTTTTTTTGCATATTGTTTCTTATCATCTTTTAAAGAGCTGATTAGATTTTGGGAGTAAACTGTTTGGGGTAAGGGGTTAATATTGGGGTAAAACTCTTATTTTTGGCGTTTTTTGGTTATAATTAAACTGAAGAAAGAAGTTTTACACAGTCGACCATATAGAAATAAATTGACACAGAAACTTGTTAAAATTTGTAAATATTGTAAAAAATTTAGGAAAAACTGTGTTAAAATTACACATTTTTATACAATTTAACACGATTCCGTGTCAATTCAGGTCTACAGTACACGGTCAACTGTGTAAAATTTTTTTCATTAATGTTTAATTAAAGTTTTTATTATTGGATTTTATTAATTTAGAGCTTAATTAAAAGATTTTTTTAAATCGCTCAAAAAATGTAATGTTTTTGTTTTTCTAAAAAAGATTGCTTTCGAGATATTGTCGTTTAAAGCAGTGCAATGATTTTTTAACATAATTCACTTATTTATTAACTAAATTCAAAAAACTATATTTTAAATGAAAGCTCTTTTAAAGCCCTACAAAAAAAATTATATACAGTTTTTTGTTAGAATATAAAGTTTTGAAGATACAGACTTCTCAAAATAGTACCGATGTTTTGATAAGACGCTTGCAACTGTTCATCTAGTTTTTTCTTGGAATATTAACTTTTATTGATTTTTGTCCGGATTTTCGATTTGAAATTCCTACAGTGCAGGTCTGGAATAATTTCCCTAATGTTTGCCTTTGATATTTTTAACTATGACTAGAAACATTTGTGACGTCAGTTTTCAGTAGGCGACTCGCGCTGAACAATCTGTCACAGGATATAAAGTTTGAGGAGGACCAGTTCAAAAGTAGGGTTTCACAAAAATCAATAAATTGAGATTTATTTTCTATTTAAAAAAATCAAGACATGACGAGAGTCGAGAATCTTGATTAATTACACTGCTCTACAAAAAAAGATTTTTTTTATTTGCCGGGGACCTTTTAGTTGCATCTGGCTATATTTGATGTTCGGAACCTTTTTTCCGTTTTTCTAGTGACAGAGATTTTACCGGGGGTTATCGAAAAAAATATTGAAGTATTTTATTTATTTTTAGAAGAGCAACATAATAAATTAAATTAATTATGAAAAAAAAAAAGGAAAAACTAACAAAAACCCGTTTTCTCCTTGCTTTAAAACATTAAAATAACATTAAATAAAAATTAAATAATTCAAAATATTGTTGTTCTGCTTTCAATAACTCCCCGTAAAATCTCCGTTACTGTATTAAATCTAAACCGTTTTTTCATTTTTACAAACCTCACGTGTGTTATTGTTGCTTATAACAATCAGAGCCATATATTTAGTATTTATATAAAATTTTTATAAAAATATAGCGAAAAAATCTCATTTTTGAATTTAGAAGCCTATAAAAAAACAAACGAATAAAGATTTTTTAAATCCGCTTTTTTGGCTTAGGGAACGTTCAAGTATTACGTAACGCAAATTTTTATCATTTTGGACCCACCCCTATAACGCTATTTTCCTATACCATTAACATTCGAAAGTCCTATACCGAAAGTCTTAAAAATCAAGACTCTCGCTAGCCGAAACAAGAATAATAATTAATATTTAGATTAGATTTTTTAAATTTTAAAGTCGTGCGCTAAAAACGGATGTTATGTTATGTACTTTAATATACTATTTTCTACGACTGCTTTAGAATGTAAGCAAATAAACACTTTTCAAACAGAATAAATCCATTCTAGCTCTAGATATAGTGTGAATATTCCGTATCAAGTCTGAGAATGAGCACATCTCTTGTTTATAAAAATAGCAAAATCAGCAAAAATATATACATTACCATGAAATATTGAATAATTTAATGCAATTTAAAGTTTTGCGTTAAAATTATATAAAGTTTATTAGTTTTTCTTAATATTTGACCAGTTTTTTATCAATTTAGTTCAAAAAATTGTAACTGCTCCATCTATTGTTAAATATTTAAACCTGATATATGTCGCAACAATCTGACATAACCTTCAATTTTTGCATTATAATTTGTAAATATGTGCTAAAATTAAATAACAATCTTTTGTAACTACTGATTTGATAAAATTATTAAATAACATTAATTGCTTTATTTAAAAATATGTGTTTTGTTGCATTTACAATGTCAAGTCACAAAAAACATTGTTTTTAACCTTGTCCGCAGTTTAAAGCCATACAGTGTTTCATATTTGCAGTCGAAGAAAAAGTATAGTCTACAACACGTATGGAATAGTCATTCCGCGATCGCGGGACCGTCATACTCGCCTGCCGGCTCGTATGACAAACTTTCCGCTCCCGCGGAATATTGTCTATTCCATACAAGTTATAGTATATACTATTCTCGATTCACGTGAACACCCATTTAAAAGTCGCTTTTTCAATTCGTAAAAGCCAAGACATAGCCTGTCAATCAATAATTCCCACTGTAATCGCATTTAACTTATCTAACATTCGTCTTTTAAGATCTAATATAAATTAGAAATTTAACCGAAAAAGTCCAAAGGAATGTTGACATGTGGCTAATGGAACAAATCAATCGATCCCTTTGAGTAGGCCGTATTTTAAGTGAAAAAATACGTGAAATTTACTTTAAAAGAGAATCTTACCCTTAAAATTTGATGACTGTGATCTGAGAAACTTAAAATAAAAAGTTCAGCTATATACGTCAGCAGCTTGCTGAGAGTACAAAGCCTTAAATTTAAAGTGTGGGACATCGTTTTAAAATACTTAATTACTATATTTTGTTTGTTGAGTGTTTTTTGACGAGTAAAGTTTAACTACTATAGGTATGTAATGTTTGCTGTTAGTTGGACTACACGAAAACAAAACAAAAAAGAACACAGGAAAATTGGCTCCCAAGGGAGAAATTTCCCACAAGAAAAAACATAGCAACCTTAATAATACGTAGTTTTATAGTGGATAATTTTGTTAAGAAAATTTTCCTGAAGACTCCTTAGACTTTTATTAAACGAATTTCCTTTGCATGGAATTTTATTTTCCATCTGGAAATTTTTATTATAAATATTTTAAAATATATAAACTTTAATAAAATCCACTTTGAAATTTGAATAAAATATACGTTACTATTTGCAATACATTCATGGATATGGTTTTGTATGTATATGATTTTGTTTACATATTTATTCTATATCCCTAGTAACATTGAACTTGGACACGTTTCTTGACCAGAGTACTTGACAAAGTTCTTTGTAAAGAATTGGACAATTCTTGAGCAAGAGAATTGATCAAGATTCTGTATCCAGACTTGGGCAAGACTTTAGCAAGATTCTGGAAGCACTGCGTTTAGCAATACTTTGTCAGGCTGTTCGTCAAGTCTGTAGTCTTGTACAGGACTATTCCAAGAATCTTGACGAAGTATCTGTAGCAATTCTTTGGTAATTCTTGAGCAAGAATCTGTTGACAGTATCCTGCGCCAGAATTGTCAAAATATGGATGCAGTTACTTTATCAAGAATCTTGAGCCAGACTTGCTCAAGACTTGCCAAAAATTGTTACTGGGGATATCTTTTTAAACTTGTTTTAGTTTATAGAACTAGTAGTTTCGGGTTTTAACCGTGCTTATGGAATATTACTATCCGACGTTTCGTCTCTTAATACTAATGACATCTTCAGTATTAAGAGACGAAACGTCGGATAGTGATAATCCATCAACACGGTTAAAACCCGAAACTACTAGTTCTATAAATATGTCTAACCGTGAAAGCCTTAGATCTAAATTTTGTTTTAGTATTAAAGGGGTCCAAAGGGACAAAAATCATATTTTTTATAGATAACTCGATTACTACTTATCGTATGAAAAGAAAAATACACTGCCCAGTAAAATCGCTTTCCCATTTTTCACCTTAAATAGATTTTTTATTATCAGATTCACTTTCAGCAACCTCGAAAACCCCAATATACAAATTTTTACTGAAACTACCCACCACCCCTCAGAGAATGGAATTTTTTTATTATCAGATTTACTTTCAGCAACCTCAAAAACCCCTATATACCAATTTTCACAAAAATTGGAATTTGAAAAATTTATTATCAAATTCAGTTTCGTCGTCTCCAAAAACCCCTGTATACCAATTTTGACGAAAATATTGAAAATATTTAAAAATTATCATATTCAATTTCAGCAAACGCAAAATAAAATCACGTTTTCGCTTGTTAAACGAGATAATTAGTAAAATGTAAATAATAACCGCTAGAAATAAATAAAAAAACATAATTTTTGCATATGCTAAAGTGTTACGTAACGCAAATTGTACCAAAATTCATACACTTCATACCCCGTTTCTCGCGTTATTAAAAGTTGTAGAGCTTTCATGTTTTGGCTACCCTCACAAATAGGAGGTGTGTTAGGGGGGTAGCCAAAATATAAAATCTCTACAGCCTTTAATAACGCGGGAATCACAGTATGAAGTGTAAATTATGTTTTTTTTTTATTTCTAGCGGTTAAATTATTTACATTTTACTAATAATCTCGTTTAATAAGCGAAAACGTGATGTTATTTTGCGTTTTATTTTTTTAGAAAAAAATATTTTTTGGACTAATAATACCTATCTGATAAATATTATTCAATAAATTCATACGAGGGGCCTATCACTGCTGCATTCGTTGTACAAAATTGTCTGCATTAATAATGCAGACCCCTGCAGTACCTGCATTACTTGAATTAAATCTGCATTATCTGCATTATCTGTAAATTACTTATATTATTTGCATTACTGTGCATTAGATCTGCAGTACCTGCATTACTCTGCATTATTCCGCATTATTTTGCATTATTGTGCATTATTCTGCAGTATCTGCATTATTCTGTATTTTTGCATTAGTTTTGGTAAAAACCTTCAGGGACAAAGCTTTTTTTGAAAAAATTTATTCGCCTCTACCAATTTTCCAACTCTACTACTCGATTTTCCCAACTAATCTGCCAATTTCCGATCTCACCACTCCATTTTACCAACTGGACAGTAGATTTTCCCAACTAGAGCGTGGTTGAAGGGGGGTGTGGCGTCCCCCTACCTACCATCATTTTCAATAGTGCTATGGTATTAACCACTTAAAAATAACTTTAGAACTATATATACATGCAAAAAAATTAAATTAGCTAACGTGTTAAGGTTTACAAATAAATATTTCAAATAAGACTTACTTTTCTTGTGCCTGCAATTATTAAATCTACACATACAGAAAGATTGGCCCATGGGTCTCTGGGCCCCTTTTCTTCTTCTCGGAGCCTGATGAGGGCTTGCCCGAGGGTCTGAAACCTTCGGACAGAGGCCTACATCTCGCCACCAGTCTTTCAGCGTCACAGCCACGCCTGATGCTCTTCCAAAAATTGTTTTATTTTTACAGGGCAGTAAGATGTGGTTTTCGGTTTTGAACTGGGTTTTTATGGTTTTAGACGGTATTTTGAACAGGTTCAAATGCAGCTTTTTGATATTTTTGCGCTGCGAAAAGGTTTGTGAAGCCGTTTTGCCTATTTTGACTTTTACGTTCTACTAGAAAAAAAAAACTCTTCCTTCTCTAATCTTTCAATTTATCTCTTCTATCTATTCCTCTATCTTCTGGATATCTTCTTTTCAAACTTTTCTTAAAAATCAATATTTAATTTTTCACTGCAAAACTAACTGCCTTTTCTCTTGCGAATCTGCTTCTGAGAGAAAAACTGCGACAAGTTTTGAGTCTCTGTTCTGTTTTGATTTGCCAAAATAATTTTTATAGTTTGGTACATATCTATATAGGCAACTGGATTTACACAATCTTGGTTAAAATCTGTATGGAAAATAAATTATCTTAGAATAATGATATGTAAAAATAATAATTTAATAGCATATACCAAAAGCTAAAGACAGATTTACAGAAAATGGATTCGAAAGTAAATATTTTTTAAATGTTAATTTCTGGATAAAAAGAAGTCAACCAATTTACTCTAATTGTCAATGGTAATTATTTATAAAAACTTATTTCCTCCCGTCTGAATTTTATATACGACTTAAAGTGTATTCTGGTTAAGCTATTTCTAAATTTCCAGGTACTGGATCTGGTTCCTTAGGGTGCTAGAAAAAAACTATACATTTAATTTATTATTATATTCAGATTAAACTATGTATTTCCATAGTTACACACAACAGTTTTAGGACCAAGGGCTAAAATTTGTCTCTATAAAGTGCCTTTGACATATCGCTGGGTTAAAATAATAAGGTTCTATGTTCCATAGAAACCCCATATAACATAGAACCTTATAACTTTAACCCAGCGATATGACAGATATTAATAAATTTTTGTATAATGAGAATTTATTTTTATTAAATGTAATTGTTTTTCAAATAACACAGGCCCACAAAAAAAAATATTTTTCTGAGTCTTGGATTCTAATATGATATTCCTATGTATTTTTTCCCGCTGAAACTGAATCCGCAATCCGTTTAACCCCTACACGTCAGGATTTTGAGATAACCTCAAAAAATTATATAACCCTAGGACCCCATAATCCCCTAACCTCATAATACCATAGCCGCATAACCTCAAAACCCCGTAACCTCATTAAGTATCAGAAAAATGTAGTTTGGGAAAACAGAACAAATTCTTCAGTTTTTTTTTGTGGAACATAGTCATAGGTAAGTAACTCTATAACCCCAAAATCTCCCAACACCATAACCTCAAAGTCCCTTCAATTCGTAATCCCATATAATATATCCCCTTAATCCTGTTATCTTGTTCTGTGGAGAGGTCCGGTTAAAAAAAATAATGAAGTAGACCTTGATTCATGACCCACACAAAACTCTTATGATTTCGAGAACCTAACTTTTCTACAGAATAGGGGGATGGGATTAAGAGGTTATAATATATGGGGTTACGGAGTGAAGGGGTTAGGAGGTGTGATGGGATTTTATGGTCATACAGTTACTTATTCAAAACTATGTTCTACAATAAAATTTCACGTAATTGTTCTTTTTTTCTCAAATCAGATTTTTCTACTTAATGAAATTACGGGGTTTTGAGGTTATGCGGCTATGGTATGATGAGGTTAGGGGTTTATGGGGTTCTGGGGTTATAGAATTAGTAATTTGGGGATAGGAGGGTGACAGTGGTATGGCATAGATAATTGTAGCGGTTTCAGTAGTTTTTCGGATGTTTTTTTAGGTTATGCCAAAATCCTGACGGCTTAAAATATAATTATTTTAAACACTGGAATAACACTTTATCCAAATTTATATATACATACTTTTTTTTTAAATTTCAGTAATTAATTGTTCTACAGTGAGTATTCTCCTGTTGAAAAATGTCCAGTGTATTTTGTTTGTTGATGTAATGTTTTTGTTTAATTTGTTTGTTTTAATGCATATTTAATAATTTAGGTTAGTTTTTAATTTATTAATTTCTTTTATTTTTGTTTATATGCATTTTTTTTCCAAAAAGTCAGTTTATAATGTCCAAGTTATATCCAAAAAGTTTTATAATTTTTATGTATTTTAAGACCTGAAGAAGCCTAAATATTAGGTGAAACGTTGGCATGATTATGTAATACAATAAAAATTTTATTTTCTTCATTTCCGAGTGTTTATCACAAATAACCCTAAATAATCTGTCTGTTAGCTGTATATTCAGTATATCCTGTAGATTATATATTGTGGATAATTTTAAAACATTTAAACAAAATACAACATTGTATATTTATGTAGTAAAATATTAAATTTATGATTATGAATTCTATAGAAATTAATTATTCTAAGAATATTTACGAGAATTATATTTTAATTATTTCCAGATGTTAAGGAGAACTGTGTAATATGTCAATTCAATTAAAATACTTTATTAACAATTAAATATAAATAGTTATTATAAATCTAAAAATTATCATAATTAAAATTTATTAATAAGTTATTAAAAATTATAAATAATATAGTCACTTCGCTCTGTCTTGATACCTCTACCAAAAGACTAGATGCCAATTTTCACCATCGTCCGCAAATAGTATATTGTTTTACTAAGAGGAAAAGTAAAGCTTTTTTTTACTAGTCTGTAGAATTTACGACGCGAAGCGGAGTCCGGAAACTACAGACGAGTAAAAAAAGCACTTTTACTCTGAGTATACTATTTTTTCTTCAAGCATCCTATATATATATATTTTAAATATTAACTAACTAAATAACTAACTAGTGTGTTCAGTTATAAAATATGAACATTTTAGTACGCTTGAAGAAAGTAGTATATTGTTTTACTCAGAGGAAACGTGAAGCTTTTTTTACTAGTCTGTAGAATTAACGCACGACGCGAAGCGGAGTCTGGAAACTACAGACCAGTAAAAAAAAGCACTTTTACTCTCAGTGAAACATACTATTTTTTCTTCAAGCATCCTATATATATTTTTTAAATATTAATTTTTTAATTTAATTTTTTCAGTAATAAAGTATGTTTTTTTTTATTAAACTAGGCCAATATAACCCTTTCGAAATAAACTTAAACCTTCCTTAGCTGATTTTAAATTTTTTTCGTAGGCTAAATCGTACACTTTTCGCGATTTCGATGGTAACTTGTCTAATGTAGCATTTGCAATTTCGGAGAGATTGTAGGTGTATAAACCATATAATCAATCATTTTTAATCAATTTCACACAAGGTTTTTGCACAGAATCTCGGGTCAACCACCTGTTTACATAATAAACAAACAAGTTTAAAGTATGGCTGTCATCAAAGTCAAAGAGTGCTGCCGCCAGTGGTGGTTTTGCTAACTAACTTTTTTTTACGACGTACAACAATGAACTCATTCTTTTACTGTAAAAAAATAGATCACTTCTAACTAGTGTCTTCAGTTATATAATATGAACATTTTAGTACGCTTGAAGAAAAAGATTATTTTAATACATTTAAATTTTTCTAAAAGATCCTTTATAAATCTCGAAACTAGTATCAGTCCAGTAAAATAACGAAAAATTCCTGTGTTAAATTGCAATAAATGTACACGGGCTGATATTTTAAAGGGTAGTAGTGTATAGTAACAGAACCTTCCTGTTAGTTTTTCACCGGGTGATTTGCGTAAGATGTAAGATGTCCTCTATCTTAAATTTTAGGGATGAGTACGGTTATCTCGCTAAATATGCATCTTACGATAAAAATGTATATATGTAACCAATTTTGTTAAGGAAAAAAAATCCAAGTTTTGTTTGGATTATGTTTTCATTATTATAATCGAGTTATAAATATTCAAATATGGCCATGTTGGGGGTAATTTTTTTTTTTTTGATTTTTCAGCCAAATTATTCATCGGAGGATAAAAGTTATGAGCAAACTTGTAGCTCTTAAAATTCTCTATAAGTTTTATATATTATGAATTTTCATAAGTATTTTGTTACGGTTACAGTGGGGGGTAAAAGTTGCGCCCTCTGTAACCGTACCAAAGTACCTATGAAAATTTATAATATATTAAACTTATAGATAATTTCCAGAGCTACAAGTTTGCTTATAACCACTTTTAATATCCGATGAATAATTTGGCAGAAAAATGGAAAAAACCAATATCACCTCTAACATGGCTATTTTTAAATTAACTCGATTTTTTTTAATAAATTAAAAAAATCAACCAAACCAAAATTGTTGTAAATTTCCTCCTTAACAAAATTGGTTATATGCATTTTAATCGTAAGAAGCATATTAAGCAACCCACCCCTAAAATTCAAGATAGCGGACAGCCCTTAGGCAAATCACCCGGTGAAAAACTAACAGGAGTGTTCTGTTACCATCCACTAGTACCCTTTAAAATATCAGCCCGTGTAGATTTATTGCAATTTACATTTATTATTTGACTGGACTATATGGGTTCAAGTACAGTTTTCTGTGAATCATTAATTAATTTTGTGATATCACTAATTAATATTGTAACTTTTAAATATCAATCTTGTAATTTCAAAATGTATTTTTCTAATTTAAAATCACAAATTATGTTTTGTAAAAGTATAACGTAATTTGGCAATATTCCTACGGAATTTTGTGCTTTTACCAAATATATTTCGGAATCTAATATCCCAACACTCTGGGCATGCGCGGCAAGTGCGCTTGATTGATTTAATCGACTATCAAATAACATTTAGACAGGTACACATAGCGACGCTCTACTATTTTTGAGTGTTATAACTTGTTTAATCGTGAAAATTATGTGCAGTGAATTGTCGTATGCTCAATATATAAGATAATATCTGTATACTGCCCTCCTAAAGAGGAACGCGGCATGTACACCTGACACATACGGTTTTCAAGGTTAGTATTATTTTACTACGGAGAATTTTGTACACAGAGATAAGTAGATAAAAAGTATCTGGACTTAAAACATAGTACCTATGGTGTAAACTAAGCCATTATTGCACCAAACGAGCGAGTTGTAAATTTACAAGGTAAATTCACTAGTGAATTTTACAAAATTTGTATCTAGTTTTTAAGGAATATGTATTGTAATATTACATTTAAAAAAACTAAAAATTTTATTTTTATTCCTGAAAATTACAATATAAAATTTATTTTTGTAAATGTTTTGTAATTATAAAAAATCCAATTTTTATTCTGGAAATTTACAATTTACAAATTGTAAAATTTAGATATCTATTATTTAAATAAATAAACAGTATTTATTATGTAAATTGCTTTTCACAACTTTTTTGTAATTTTCCCGAATATGTTCTGGCCACAAAATTACCCACGATACATTCGGGAATTTTACCAATTCGTTTTTACAGTGTACTTTAACTTGAGTTAATTAGTTAATTAGAATGTTTATGTTTATGTTTAATCAAAAAAGTTAATCGTTTTTGAACTTTATAATTTGTATTTATTGTATTTATATATTGTATATTATTATGTATTGTATATTTATATATTGTATTGTATATATTTATATTGTATTTATTTTATTTATAATTTGTATTTATTGTATTTGTATTTGTATTTGTATTTATTGTATTTATATTCTTGAACTTTATAATTTGTATTTATTGTATTTATATTCTGGCGCCTTATAGCCTAAATAAAACTAGTTAAAAATCCCATTAGCAACAAATTGACGTAAAAAAACAATCTACCGACCGGACTGCATATCAATTTCAATTGAGTAAGTAATTTTCTTATCAAACAATAGTCTAAACATAATTTCATGGTCTTGTGTTTTACAATTTCGAATCATTTAAATTTTCCATATATTTTATTTATATGTTACTTGATATTAACACACGAGTAAAATAAACAAGCCGTGAAGATATGTATTGCTACGAATTCCATTATATATTATTCACAGTTAATGGTATATTGCATTTTCACAAATATTAAAAAAATATATAAAAAAAAATAAAAAAACGAAACAAAAAAAAAATCTTCAAAAAAAAATCGAAAAAAACTTTTCAAAAATTTTCAATTTATTTTTTTTTAATTTTCTTTTTGCAAAAAAACGAAAAAACAATATTTTTTTTGAAAATTTAAAAAAAAAATTCAAAAATTTTAAATTTATTTTTAATTTTCTTTTTGCGAAAAACGAAAAAAACATATATTTTTTTGAAAATCATAGTTTTTATATTAAAAAAAGTTTAACCCCCCATAACTTTTTTGTTTTTAGGGGGATTACTTTGAAAAACAATAGGGATCTTCTTCTCATAGAACTTAATTGTTCCTGAAATTTTCGAGTCGATCGGATAATTCGTTCTGAAGTTATCGTGTATACAAAAATCGGACATTTTCAAAGTTTCTTATTTTTTCATGAAACACATTTGTTCCAAGAATTTTTTGTCTAGGACGTTTTTTTGACGTAATTGAGAAATTCGAAACTACCGTATAATATTATTCTAGCGCAGGCGCTGTGAATAATATAATGACAATGAAAATATTCAATATTCAATATATCCGGTGAAACCGGAAGTGCCAAAAAATATTTAACCATGTCAAAAAATCCTAATTTATACATAATATAGCTTCTGCAAATTTTATGATCCTACATAAAACAGTAAAAAAGTTAAGGGGGTGAATCACCTTCCTGAAACACCAGGTATACCAAGGTGGTTTTTGCAACTGTTAACTTTTTGTTTCCGACTCCTGCTTTTTTTTTCATAAATTGTTTAAACACACATACAGAAATAATTTAGGCAAAAAAAAAAAGAGGACAGACATACCAATATTTTTTTAACACCCACTATTTTCACATTTTCTCGACGTTTCATGGCATTTTAAGTCCGAATATACAAAATAAAATATTTGATTTTTCGGTCGAATTCGCCCATAAAGCGCTATAAAAAAAGATACGCCCTTTGGCGTTTTTGTAATATAGTTATCATAAATATTAACTTTATTATTATAAAATATATATTGAAGACTTTTTTTTCAGTGCACATGCAAAATTTTCTATAAGAATTCATTTGGATTAATTACAATTACTGATAACGTGATAAGCATTGATAATGATGTGAAGTTAATTTTTATGGATCGCTCGGTATTTAATTAAGTAGAGTCAACAGCAATCCATTAGCATTAAAATTAATATTATGGAAGTTACGAGAAGGTATTTTTAATAAAATTTTTCCTTTTTGAAGCCTATTAGTCCAGTCAAATAATAAATGTAAATTGCAATAACTTTACACAGGCTGATATTTTAAAGGGTAGTAGTGGATGGTAACAGAACACTCCTGTTAGTTTATCACCGGGTGGTTTGCGTAAGGGGTTTCTGCTATCTTGAATTTTAGGGGTGAGTTGCATATCCTACGATAAAAATGTATATAACCAATTTTGTTAAGGAGGAAATTTCCAACAATTTTTGTTTGGATCATTTTTTTAATATATTAATAACAATCGAGTTAATTCAAAAATTGCCACGTTGGAGGTGAATTTGTTTTTTACATTTTTCAGCTAAATTATTCATTGCACGATAAAAGTGGTTATGAGTAAACTTGAAGCTCATGAAATTCTCTATAAGATCTATATATTATAAATTTTCTTAGGTACTTTGGTACGGTTACAGAGGGCGCAACTCGACTTTCAGTGCCCACTGTAACCGTAACAAAATATATTAAAAAAATGATCAAAACACAAATTGTTGGAAATTCCCTCCTTAACAAAATTGGTTATATGCATTTTTATCGTAAGATGCCTATTTAGCGAGATAACCGCACTCACCATTAAAATTCAAGATAGTGGACACCCCTTACGCAAATCACCCGGTGAAAAACTTACAGGAGTGTTCTGTTACTATCCACTACTACCCTTTAAAATATCAGCCCGTGTACACTTATTGCAATTTAACAAAGGATTTTTTCGTTATTTGACTGGACTATATACGTTTATAGAAATGAATATCGTGTTTTTTTATAAGGGTAGTGTGAAGGTTATATAAGACGTGATTTAAGAATTCATAATAAGGGATCGTGCACAAATTACGTATTACACTTTTAAGGAATTTTCAGACCCCCTTATATAAGAAACTTTACCTATACCTAGAGTGCCTTAAGTATAGATAGTAAGATTTCTCGGGCCCCCTTATTCTTACGTAATTTGTACACAATGCCTAAAGACGAAAGGAAAATGATAAAAATTAATCGAGAAATATTCCATACTCGAAAATAACAAAATAGGTCTGTCTGTCTGTCTTCATTTCTAGAAAAGATATCGACAAGCGGTTTTTGCATATTTTTTCTTATTATCTAAGGAAGTAAGAATAGGGTTGAACCTCCCATTTTTAGCGTTATGGTTTGGTCTTTGGTTATAATTAAGTTAATTGTTATTGGACTTTATTAATTAAATAATAATCTTTTTCATTAAGTAAATTGTTTTCGAGATATTTTATTATTTTCCAATTCCAAAAAATTATATTTTAAATACAAGCTCATTTAAAGCCCTATAAAGCATATTATATGCAGTTTTTTTGCTAGAATATAACGTTTTGGAGATACAGACTTTCAAACTTTAATAAATTCTTCAACCTACACAACACGCAGTTTAATGGTTGTTTTGATAAGTTACGTACTTAGGGCTAATTCGCCTTTAACATGCTTGTAGGTACATAAAAAATAAATACTTTTCCAAAATGTCAGCCCTTCCTATGTCCCGGAACATATTTTAATTAATTATTTTAATTACGAATTTTGACATAATATGTAATAATATTATTCTAATACAGGATTTGACAACATTGTACCTAACAAAAGTTCATGTTTCAAGTGTCATGTCATTTAAAAATAAAAACAACTTTGCATATTAAGATAACTTTAAAGCCATCTTGATATTGACTAATATTGTGAGGCCTAGGGCAATTTGTGTGTGTTGTGTTAACTGCCCTTCATTGGAAAATTAAAATATTTTGTTTTTTATTAACTTTTACGAATTTAACATGCTGTCAAATACACAATGTGTGATCAGGCTGGACTTATCTAACTTATTTCTTAAGTGAGATTATGGAGTTATTTTTGAGGTATTTATACTAATAACATTCTTAAGCATACAAGTAGCCCCAAAGCTTGCAGTTCCATGGGACAGTGTGGCCCCAGACTAGTATTTAATTTGGCTTTCAACGTGATAAATAAATTTAATTCAATAATATAAATAAAAAACTAGATTATGAAAAAATTACATCTATGTACCTATAGGTAGTTTTAAAAAAATACATTTAATTCATATTTTAAAATGTTTTTTTTGACATTATAAATGTATAGTTATTTTGATGTTTAGATAAACAAAAGATATCACTTTTTAGCGCATCAAGGTGCTTTGTTGTCATGTTTACGATAGGTTACAGAATGGTTAACGAATATTAATTTTGATTATTATTAACAAATTAACTTGGTAAACAGTTTTTCATAATTTGGTTTCATCATTTTGCAATTTTTTTTGAACAAAAACATATTGTTTTCATTTAGCCCTAAACTCACATTTAAAGCGATATCCTTCTTTCTAAAAAACGTAGCCGTAGTTACTTAATGCACAACACTCGTAGTAATTGTGGCGCCTGCATTTAAATTTAATGAATACAATAGGAAACCGTATTTCCCATTCAAATTATAAATAATTATCTGCATGACACATTAACTATGGAAAATTGTTAGTTTTAATTACATTTAAAAAAAAATTGTTAAAATAATTACTTGAAGTAATCGATAACGATCGATCATAACACAGCAGCGTCGTTCTATGCATTTTACAGGGCAAATGGCCATTTCCGAAACTAAGGATTTTAGCCAGTGTTAAAAGAATTACTAATAAGTAAATTTTTAAATCGAAAAATTTGAAGAAAATTTTTGTCAAGATTTAAATAAAGAATATTTGTAATGTAGCATTCTGTTTAAAAAATGTATATTATCCGTGTCTGAATTAGACCTCAGTGACTCATTTCCAAAAGTGTGCTTAAAGGTGAGGATCATACCAATTTGGTGCGGTTCGAGTAACCCCAACTGAGGGGAATCCCGCAACATAATGCGTTTTAGGTATGAGCCACTGCAGTATATTTCAGGCACGGATAATATATGTGACGGATAATATATGAAGATTTATTGAAAAATAAAAATAAAAATCGTCAAAAATGTTGAAATAAATTTAATGTTATCTCTTATTTCAAGGCCTTGCTATTTTCATTGTTAAAAAAAATTGTTAAATGCTTGTTGCAGAATAATTTGTTTTAAGGAAAAAAGTTTTTATAAACATGTGCCTAAAAATGCTCAGTTCCAAATGGTTATAGACAGTCCGACATAAAGCTCTGGATATTAATAATATACTAGACATCTAGAAAATACTAGAAATCTAGTCCGACACTGTAACAGAGGCTAACAAAAGATAAAAAAAGTCAATAACTTTTTACCAGACTATTTTTTTCATAGGAGCTAGCTGTCCAATATTGTTTTGCAGTATTTAAAAAAAAGTTTGGGGTTCAGCGAGTTTTTTCATTATCGAATTCGTTTTCAGCGCACAAAAATACGTCTGGAAAGAAGTAATTGGGCCCTTTTATGCAAAAACCAACCAACCCGCAAAATAAAAAAAATCAGATAATGTCGTATACTGATCTAGAAATGTTCATACTACATTCCCACATCTAAACTAGCATATGTGGGTTGGTTGCTTTTTGAATGACATGGCCCAATTAACGTTTACAATTAGTTCTGGGCCTGTGTTGTGTATTATTATCGATCATAATAGTAATTATTATAATTATTGTTTTATTCTAGCAAAATATGATTTTGTGTTTATTCATAATCTGGTACTTAGGTAGAATTACCACAAAGTTTAACATAAATTACCATATAATATACTATGTATTATGTATACATTTATATACAGGCTGATTTTTTAATGCTCCCACCTTGCTGATGATTTTTTTTTGCCAAATTCAATCAGTGGGACACTCTTTATACATTAGTACCGTAAGATAGAAAACAAAATTTTTAAAAATAATTTGATTTTTGTGACTGTCGAAACAAGCTTATGAAAAAAAGTAACTCACATAATATACACATACGTATATACGCATCCCATTTACCTATTTTTTTTTTTTTTTTAATTTTTTGGTCTTTAGGAATTTTTAACCAGATACAGTTTATTTATGTTTCAATATACATTATAATATTCGATAAAGACAACACACAACAACCATGCCCTAAGTGGGATTCGAACCCACGATCCCTAGCACCAAAGCCAGATGTGCTATCAACTAGACTGCCGGGATCAGCCTTTACCTAATTAATATCTATGTAGATTTATAAATACTACTATAAGTATTTATGAAAATGTTATTTTCATTTTTTTTTCAATAACATCCGCTAAATAAAACGCAATTAATATAATATGTATATTATACAGAATCGTTCAAAAAACATGTAATATCTACGATTTGTGGACGAAATGATTTTAATAAAACTGCAATTACGGTAGCAATTATAAATAAGTATATACCATGCGATTATAAAGTGCCAAACAGTTTGAAAAGAATAATAATTTTACCAAAAGAAAATTAATTTATTTGTATTCGTAAACGTAACCTGCCAAAGTTACCCCTATTCACCTTATATTTTTAGATTTTCTGAACTATTTCTATTAATGGGACAACGCGTTGCAACGTGGGCGAAATAATTTCACCTTTATATACCCTCCTTCGAAGACGAGCATAACCTAGCATAATAATTTAAACATTATATCACAACAATAGAAATATGTTATTTTAATAATTAGTATAATTATTTAATATTTAATATTTTTGAATTAACATAATAGACTTCGAACTTTAAAACACGTGAAAGTGACATGCTTAATAATTTTCCATTGCTTATATGTATTTTAAATCATAACTATAAATCATACGAATATTGTAAAGTTTTTTGAACCTTACCCATATTGGAATTATATTTTATAAAGATTTGAAGAGCTTAAGAAAACAATCGAGGGAACAATGGCATACGCCACATTTATCTTACTTTAGCCCCCATTTTACTTAACTGCGAACAAGAAAAATACTCTTTAAGGGCTCGCATAACAACATAGTACATAACAATGCGATGCCGTGATTGGCTTGATGTGCAGCCATGTATCTTGTAAGCCAATCACGGCATCGCATTCTTATGTTTTATGTTCTTATGCAAGCCTTTATATAGGCTTATATAGGCCTTTAACAAAAAATATACCTCGATATACCTTAAAAAGCTTAAAAATTAATGCTCGGACGTCTAACCGTTAGGATAGTATTCCAACTACTTGGAACTATACACTTCCATATTTTAATTACGAAACAAGCCGTTTTGGGTCAATGATTTATAGAAAGGGATAAGGCTTCAATTTTGCGAGACTAACTAACATATGTGACATCCATTTTAAATCCTAATTGTTGCGCGAAATTTAAATTTCCAGATTGGGATTGGATATATTACCAACTATAAAAAAGGCCCTAGAAATTACAAATTTTAAAGTTTTTAAAAATAGTGTTAAAAAATTATAAGCGCAGAAGGCCAATGCGCTAACCCTTAGAGGTTTTAGGTGCAGTTTCGCCATCTTTCGTTACACGGAAAGAAATTAGTGGGCTCTGCGCTATACATTATAAGATATTTGGTAACAGTTGCAAATTATAGTGATTTAAGCTATAGATTATAAGGGACACAATAACTAATAATGTTAAAAATAAATTGGAAACGATTATATATATTACAGACACGATTATATTTATTACAGGCACTATTATAAATTTACAGAAATTGTATTATATTATAAAAATTATTAGCACGGACAATAATTAAATCTATTTAAGCTATAAATGCCATACTATTTGTTATATTTTATTATTCACTAAACAATTAAAGTATTTCATATAAATTTTTACACTGACTGCCATAATTGTAAGAGAAAGCCTTGTATTTATATAATAAGCGATTATAATTTGCTTGGTATGTGTGTTATAGCGCTCCTAGCTATAATTTTTTTTTTCCGTGTATTATTCAACAATATTTTTTAGGGGGTTGCGACGTCACAGGGGCAAGTTTCTATGATTCATAAGCTATGATTCATAACCTATAAATATATTTCGACTTATTTTTTAAAATGTGGCGTATACGCCACGTATACGTATACGTCCCTTTCTTCCAAGAGTCCTTTAATTTCGCCTTTAATTAAGATTACAGTTAAATTCCGTTTAAACATATTTTAAGAGTTGGTCGAGTTAGCTCTTATACCGGGGATTATCTATGTTTTAAAGGTCAGGGTATAATAAAATGTTTATCAGCTATGCAAATATATACTTTTCTCTTTTTTTACATTACTGACCTTAGACAATCAATTGAATTTTGTAATAATTAATTTTGGTGGCAAAATAAATAAGTTTTTTGTTATTCGTGTAATACTGCGACTTAATTGGATTAAAACAAAGACTTAAACTTTGTTATTTATTTGAAATTCGGTTTACTTGAAATTAATTGGATAATTAATTAGCTTTTGTCTACTTTTAATAATCCTTCCTCCTACTGGATACTGTCAACTATAGTACAGGTCCTATACCTTCACAGATAAAAATAATATCTGCCGTGTTAGTTCGACAGAATTTAGTTGTAGTCAATAATATTATAATTATATTTTTTCTTTGACGAAATAACCTATTTTCATTTTACCCTTTTTTATATAAAACGACGACAGACAAAGAAATAATATGTCATATTATGACACTATAAATGAGTCAGATTCGATGGTCTAGCGTACAAAGGTTCTAAGTATATAGGGAAATATTATATACTTAGCACCTTTGTACGCTAGACCATCGATATGTCGGCTACGAAAGTCCAAAATTAAAACTTAGTAACACTGTTATTAAAAACAGTTAAATAAACTGCCGCACATTAAATTTGAGACACCTAAAAAATTGACATTTTTTAAATTCAAATATTTCGAAAACTAATTAATGGATTTGACTGATTATTTTTTTGTTTTGAGGCTTAAACATTCTATACTTTTGTTTGTTTTAAGAATGATCAAAAAAATTTTTTTCGTATTAACAGCAACAAATAATGTACAACTATGTTTCTTACCCCATCTTCTAGGACTTGCATGGTACGCCACAGCAACTGTTTATCAATAATTAAAGTCTTTCTTATTGCCGCAGTTTTAATGAATATTTTGTTTTTTATTTTTTTACTTTTTTCCTTCTGGTTTAGGAGATACCAGGATTTTCCTGAAAGTTGTCAAATTTAATCATTCTTAAAACAAACAAAAGTAGAGAATGTTTAAGCTTTAAAACTAAAAAAGAATTAGTCAAACCCATTAATTAGTTTTCGAAATATTTGAATTTAAAAAATGTCAATTTTTTAGGTGTCCGGAATTTAATGTGCGGCAGTGTAGTTAGCTCGAAGCAAACTTGTAACTGCGCACATATGACAATTTTTAAATCCGAGTTTAAATCCTTCGTTTACTTTGTTTAGTAAAAATACAATTAGCCGATTTTTCTGACGTCATAAAAATATACAGTCTTGTTAGTTTCAAGGTAGTTTTCACAATAATACATTATTTTAACCATATTTAATAATTATTGCTAATTAGTTATTAATTAATAATAATAGTAATAATTTATTATAAACAAGTTTGCACTTTGGTGCCTAATTATTTGACTGAACAAGAAAATATTTCCTGTAAACTGACTTGAATAATAAATATTTCCTATTTCCAGCATTACAAAACTTTTTAAAGATAAAATGGTCAGATAGAGTTACCAACTAGAACGTATTTTATAGAATTGGGGAAAAGCAAATCTTATAAAAAGGGCTAGTTGAGAAAAGGCATCAAAGGGTGGCCACCCAACCCACCAGTGTTATATTCTCCATTAAATTCTGCATATAATTTGTCCTTTGTGTATCTCCAACCCAACGCTCAAAAATGACGTTGAAAATAAGCATATTTCTCAGCGCGAAGACAAAAACACCATCCCATAAAATGAAAATTTTGAAGCATACCGAGAAGAATACTTTTTTCTGACATAACCTATCTTAAAGCATTTTTTCTCCCGATCCTGATTTTTTTTTTAGATTTGGGCTATTACCCCACAGTTTTTATATACAGGGTTTGAAAAAATTAAAAAAAGAATCCTTGCGCCTTAATAAAAATAAGAAAAACAAAGAGACATAACTTTTTAAAAGATTGCTGTGAGTGGGGCTGTGAGCGACCTCATATTTTTTCAAAAATTATGAAAGAATCAGGGATGATCCTCTTGGTTTTGGTGAACAAATTTGGGGGTGAGACCTCAAAATTTTTAATTTTAAAATTTTGTTGGGTCATATTGGTGTTAAAATTTCCGACACAACGCACTTGTAATTGATGTAGCGCCACTTCTAGAAGCTCCCCGTTAAAAATTAAAAAAACAAAATACAGTTAGATAAATACAGAATTCCCATTAGGTACGTTAAAAAAATCCATCTTTTAAAAATTTTTTTTCACTGCAAAAAAAAAATTGAGGTCGATATTTAAAAAAATCTTCCATCGTCTTAAAAGTACATCCTTTTTTATACGTGACCTGAGTTTAATTTAAAAAAAAAATCCATAAAAACAAATTCTAGTCATTTAAAAAAATGTGTTTTTTTTTCTAACACACTGTATATAAAAACTGTGGGGTCATAGCCCAAATCTGAAAAAATATTCAGAATCAGGAGAAAAAATGCTTTAAGAGGTTACGTCAGAAAAAAAAATGCTACTCGGCATGCAACTCGGTATGCTTCAAAAATTTCATTTTGGGGGATGTTAGGTTCCTACTGGGAGTTCACAACCAAAATTTCAAAACTTTATAAATTATTTCTTCTATTCTAGTTTTTTGCCTAATTTGCTTGAACTAAAATATAATTTAATCCAAGTGAATGTTAACATATTTTCTTATAGTGCCAGATATAATTTTGATACAAAATCCCAAAAGATTTATTGAATAATTATTTTTTCTAACATACTTTAAACAACTATTGTGACGTACTGCCATGTTAGTTCGACAGAATTCAACAATAACGAAATGATTTTGTAGATAATATTTTCATGTATTTATATAAAATTTTGTTTATTTCGCAGAAATTAATTAAAATAAATTCCTGGATTAAAACAAAATTACTTTTAACATGGTATGGCTCCCATGGCTCCACTAAATCCGCCCATGCTGACAGAACACTATCGTAATCAATAGCGTAATTAGGTTATAGAATACAACAATAAATATTTGTATATGTGCCAACCACTATATATTGCATAGAATACAACAACAAACAAGTTCGTTATTTACAAACGAGTGCAGTTGTTCGATTTACGACAACAAATTGTACGCAATTTATTTTAAATTCACATATATGTAGGTGAACATAAAAATTACTATCATATGTATATGCTTATCGTAAGGAATACTTATACCCATGGAAATTTTAGCCCAAAATGCCTACTTTAAAAGTTTTGGTAAAATCTGCCGATTTCCGCCCAATGTTGTTGTATAATTAAATACTATGAAGTTGTTTAGTATATATATATATATATATATATATATATACCCCCCCAGCGAGAGATATTAGCATAGAAATACATTCAAAATTATATTTTTGGTGAATGTGCAATTTTTTTCCTTATGGATGCCCCCCTTAAAATTAAATAAATCTGCCCCTGACCAATATCACTCTATGATTGGAAAATAGATTGATGGAATATTTAAGTCATATTTAAAAGTTAATTTCACTGTAAATTTGCAAAAAAGATTATTTTTTATTCATTTCAAGTAGGCGAAATAGAAATGGGAATAGCATTGATATTGACTTTGAATTTCTGGACTTAATCCAAAGCAAATAATTAGTAAAAACACAACAACAGCATAGCAAATATGGTAAAATTAATCCTAAAATATGGTCAGTAGGGTAGTTCAGTTTTTTGAAAATTTCTTATAAAGAAATTCTAATTACTTTTATATTTTTAATATATAAAAGTATTGAAATACACATTTTTTTTTATTTTTTTTTTCGATTTTTTCACTTTTCTCGACGTTACCGAAGTTTTTAGGAGTTTTGAGACCATGTTGAAAAAATGTCGGTGGGTCTGTTTGTCTGTCGGTCTGTCTGTTACCACGATAACTCGAGTACGCTTTGAGATAGGAACTTTGGTATGCAGGTGTACTGGCGTCATAGCTCGGATAAGTTTGAAGATGGGCAAAATCGAGTTTACCGAAAAGGAAGTAACTGCGCAACTCGCTTATTTTACGTCCTAGGTGAATTTTTTTCACCAATAATCAGGGTTTTTGATTCTAAACAAAAATAAGCAGTCAATTTTTTTGCTAGGGCGTATACTTTTCGACATATAGCGGTCTAAAGTCTTTAACCCTACGTTAACCAGGTAGGGGAGTGACAAACCCCAATGAGTTTATTTTAAATAAAAAACATATTTAGTATAATTCTATGAACACGTCAGCTCGTCTATCTTCCTAAAACACTTCAAAGGCTCATTCCGTGAATTGAGCTCAGTTGTGAGAAAAACCATTGCGAAATAGGAGTGAGTAAAAGTCTGTGGGACCCCGCATGGTTATTATGGTTACTATTTTATACATATTTTGCTGGCTGAAACTTATTCCAGGCAGAAAAATATTTGTTGCTAGCTGACTAACATTATTGATTCATTTGGGGGTAAATCCAGAAAGGGAGGCTTATTGACATATTATGGGAGTTTTATAGTCATATTATGGAAGTCTTATGCGAAGTCTAGCGACCCAAAAGCTCTTTAAGGCTAATGCAGACATTTCGCATTGCCTGGAAGCTCCCAGGGGCTGAATATGGGACATCCCATGGAAGCTTATTGTGGCAGCTCCCTGGAAACTCCCTGGGGGTAATTTTATGAATGAGACGTTTGTATGGATTATTTGAAACCTTTATGTGAAAGCTGCTTATGTTTGGATGAATATAACACCAACCATTTTTTTTCGCAATGAAATTTCTTTGAAGTTGCATTTTTTTGTTAAGTTTTTAGTATTTTTAATAAAGTTTCTCAGAAAATTCAAAACATGAGTTTTTTTTTATAATTATCTAAGTAAAGTTTATTAAATATTTAATTATCATAGAAACAAATGGTGTTTGTTATTTTTTTCTGTGTATTTTTTATTGGGGTTTGATAAACCCCACGTGGTTAATAACGTTATTTCTTTCCACCTGGTTAACGGAGGGTTAAACAACACATGTTTTTTTGGAATTTACGGGTATATTTCGTTATAATCGAGTTTTATTTTTGGTTATGTTCGCGTAAATTCGGTTTAGTTGGTAAATTTGAGTTTGTGTTATTTTCGCATGCGCAGTACTGCTTAGGCAAACACAAGTATGCGCAAAAGTGTTTGATAATACATACGAAAGCTAAAAAGTGTTCTGGCAAACATATACAAACATATCATGTGCAGTAGGGTTTGGTAGCGCATTTTTATGCGCAGAAGTGTTTAATAATAGATACGAATGCACAAAAGTGACAAACATATACAAATATACCATGCGCAGGAGAGGTTAGTGGAATATATTTATGCGTAGAAGTGTTAAATAATACATACGAATGCTCAAAAGTGCTCTGGCAAACATATACAAATATACTATGCGAAGTAGGGTTGGGTGAAACATATTTATGTGCAGAGGTGTTTAACAATACATAAGAATGCACAAAAGTGTTCTGTCAAACATATACAAATATGCCATGCGCAGTAGGATTTGGTGGATCATATTTATGAGCAGAAGTGTTTAATAATACATACGAATGCATAAAAGTATTCTGGCAAACATATACAAATATAACATCAGCAGTAGGGTTTGGTAGAATATATTTATACGCAGAAGTGTTTAATAATACATACGAATGCACGAAAGTGTTCTAGAAAACATAAAATATATCATCCAGTTTGAAAATTCATTCATGGTTCTGAACGTCTGAACTTCTTATAGTGAAGTGGTTTATTATAAAATAATTAAAAAAAGGCTTATAATCGACTTCACGTTAATTTTATTATTGAAAACAATTAGTGTGACCGCGGTTTCGCTATAATAGATATAGCATCTACGGACTAAAAATAAAATAAGTATTACAGATTGTTTGTCGTGTAGAAAAAATATTACCTTAAATACATATAATGGGACATCTTTAACATTCTGGTCATAAATAACACTAAGGACATTACACAATTAATAAATTAGGTTACAGATTAAAAATATGCATTTTCAGTGGCATGAATTAGGTTATGTTTACCGATTGGGCAAGGTGCGTTTTATTGCGCATTGGGTAAGGTGCGTTTTATTACGCATTAGTTACTTTTGTACGTTTTTTCGCAGTTAATTAAAATGAAATGAATTGTTTATATTTATAAGAAAAAGGAAGAACAAACGATAATATTTTGGGGGAGTTGAAATTATTGGGCGAGTATCGAGAGAGTACTTTGGGAAAGTTGAAATTAGTAAGAACGAGTATTGAGAGAATACTTTCACTAGCAGCAATACATAACGTTACATTCATGTTCCTCACACACATACCGCGTGAGTGAAGAGTATTGATATCAGTTATCATCACTAGTACTGCCACCTTTAATGAAGGAACCGAAATCTCATCCTCAAAGACGCGGCATGAGGGGACAGAACAAAAACGTTTACATTTAAAGAAAAAGAAATTTGTGGAGAATCCTCCGACTGAGCCGGTGCACTGGCGCGTCCGCAGTCGAACATCAAGAATCATTGTTTTGCTGCCACCTCAAACAAAGGACTCGAAATTCGCATTGGCCGCACAAATGGGTCGGCTCAGTCGAAAATTCTAAACAGAGATGTGTTTGTAAAAGTTGTTTGTTTGTTTAGAATGCTGCTAGGGAATCTTTTTAAGTGGCTTACTATTTCAAGCTCCTCAAATATGACTAGCTTCCTACGGTTATTTTCATTGTGGAGGATTTTTACGCCTTTATTTCTGTCGAAGAAGTGGTTTTCATCAATTAAATGGTTGAGAAAGTGAGAAAAATGGTTATTATCTAAATGCTCTTTTAGTCTGATGGAAAATGATCTTTCAGTTCTGCCAATGTAAAAGTCGCTGCATGTGTCACAAGTCAATTTGTAAATGCCGGGTTTGGTCATAGGGGGTAGGGGGTCTTTATTTCTGATTAGGAGAGACTTTAGGTTTTGACAGCTATTAAAAGCTACGTTTACGTTGCATTTCCGCTTTAATATATTGGATATTTCTTGGCTTAATGGTCCTAAATATGGTATAGACACGTAAGTGACTGGTTCACGTATTGCTTGTAAATTTGTGATATTGTTTTGAGTGATTTTTAGTTTTTTCTTATTTAAAATTTTATCTATTATGATTGGATTGTAACCATTACTATATGCAATCTATTTTGCTATTTCTATTTCTGAGTTGAAATTTTTAGGGGAAAGAGGTATAGAAAGTGCACGGTGGATCATGTGGTTAAAAGCCGACATTTTGTGTGAGTATGGGCTGTTGGAATGTTCTGGTATTACTTGATCTGTTTGTGTACTTTTTCGGTATATTTTAAAGGAATGTTTTTGATTGATATTGCTTAGGGTTAAGTCTAAAAAATTTATGTTATTGTTGGTTTCAGTTTCTATGGTAAATTTTATATCGTTGTTTAAAGTGTTAAGAAAGTCGAAAAAAAGGAATAACTGTATGATTGTGCCAAGCCAATAAATGATAATGTCATCCACGTATCTATACCAATATTTTATTAATGTTAAACAGGGGTGGTTGGAAGTGAAAATGAGGGATTCTAAATGGTTCATGTATATTTCAGCTATAAAACTGCTTAAGGGATTTCCCATAGCTAAACCTTTGTTTTTATAAAATTTACCGGTAAACATAACCTAATTCATGCCACTGAAAATGCATATTTTTAATCTGTAACCTAATTTATTAATTGTGTAATGTCCTTAGTGTTATTTATAACCAGAATGTTAAAGATGTCCCATTATATGTATTTAAGGTAATATTTTTTCTACACGACAAACAATCTGTAATACTTATTTTATTTTTAGTCCGTAGATGCTATATCTATTATAGCGAAACCGCGGTCACACTAATTGTTTTCAATAATAAAATTAACGTGAAGTCGATTATAAGCCTTTTTTTAATTATTTTATAAAATATATCATGTGTAGCAGAGTTTAATTGAGTATATTTATGCCCAGAAAGATTAATAATACACACGAATCCGCAGAAGTGTTCTGGCAAACATATACAAACATAACATGTGCAGCAGGGTTTTGTAGAACATATTAATTCGCAGAAGTGTTTAATAATACATATGAATGCGCAAAAGTGCTCTGGCAAAACATATACAAATTAGACTATTCGCAGAAGAGTTTAGCAGAACATATTTATGCGCAGAAGTGTTTAATAATACAAACAAATGCGCAAAAGTGTTCTGGAAAACATACACAAATATACTATGAGCAGTAGGGTTTGGTAGGACATATTTATGCGCAGAAGTGTTTAATAATACATAAAAATATGCTAAAGTGTTCTGGAAACATATACAAATATACCATGAGCAGTAGTGTTTGGTGAAATAGAAGTGTTTAATAATACATTCTCATGCGTAAAAGCGTTCTGGCAAACATATACAAATATACCATGCACAGCAGTATTTGGTGAAACAAATTTATGCGCAGAAGTGTTTAATAATACTTACGAATGCGCAAAAGTATTCTGGCAAGCATAATATAATATATATATTATATATTAAACAAATATACCGATGCGCAGATATTTTTGTTTGAACATACTTATACGAATGCGCAGAAGTGCTCTGCATGAAGAGTTGCTAGAGGTAGGAAAAGGTAAACGATGTGTGGCAAAAAGCGTGGTTTAGTTCATTTCCACTATTCTGTTCGTCGAAAATAAAAAAGTTTTTAAACGATTTTACGTTTCAGATATTTTTTAGTTTGTTTTCAATTTTAAAATAAATTTGGGCGAACTGCAACTTCATTTTTAAAAGCAGAAAGGCACAAACTCGTATTTATGTATTTTTACGACACGCGTGTTTTCTTGTTTTTTTGAAACACCCTAATTTCCAATTATTTTTCTATAGCGGATGTATCAACTTGGAAGCAAAATTTTTATCCCCTGCTCACTCCTGCATACATTTTACTCAACTTATTAATAAGCCGCGACTGGCACGCCATGGCGACCTAAAAGTAGAACGATTGATAACGATTTAATTCGAGAGCACGGCCACAAGTAAATACAAATTCTACTTTGGAGTGTATACAAAATGGATGGATGATAGGTATAATATACAGTGTATATGTCATTTCTTTTTATTTGTTTTCTCAAACAATATTTGTCCATATTGGTGTCCTTGTAAAATATTTAAATTTAACTTCCTCGATTCTAGCGTAATATTTTTGTTAGGATAGGTTATTATGAAATTATTACTTAGAAAATGCTTGGAAAATATTTAAGTTATATTTAATAATTTAATATTAAAACTATAAATTATCCTCATTATTAATATTGATGAAAAAATAATTATAATTAAGTTATTAAGTTATTGCTCATGTGACATTTATCCGAGCGGGTTAGCGCGTCAACATAAAATGCCTGACATACCAGCTAGCGTGAGTTCGATTCTCATTCGCACCGATTGACTTTTTTAGTTAATTAACAATGACACAGACACTCCCTATAAACTGGTTCGAAAGTCAGTCAAAGCCGATGGTTCCCTCTACTACTAGCCCACACAAGTCCTGGACTGGGATGCTTAATTAAGTAGAATAGTACGATGTTAAACAAACATGTAACATGTTATTATATTATTATGGGGGGCTAAACTATTAAAAAAATCGAAAAAAGGTGAAAGGAAATTCAGATTAACGTAATTTTTACAGGAAAAATTACTTTTATTACTTATAAGAATCAATTCTACAAAAAAAAATAATAAAAAAAAATTGAAAAATTTTTTGAAGAATTTTTTTTGATTTTTTTTTTTAGTTTTTCGTGTTTTTTAGTTTTTCGTGTTTCGCAAAAAGAAAATTTAATAAAATAAATTGAAATTTTTAATTTTTTTCAATATTTTTCATTTTTCAAAAAAGATCTTTTTTTAAAAAATGTATTTTTTTTGTTATTTTTTTTTTTCGAAAATTATTGTTTTTAAGTATTTGGGAAATGAAATATTCCATTTACTGTGAATAATATAATGGAATGCGTATCTTCACTACTTGTTTGTTTTTTGTTTCATGATTGGAAAAATACGTATAAGGTTGACAATCTTGTGTTTCAAATTCATTGTCTATCAAAACAATAAATTTTTAACATTAAAAAAAAAACAAATAATTTATGAAAAGACAAAAGAAATAGTAGAAAGAACAAGACCAAAAAAAGTAAACAAAACATCAATCTACATAATATGTAGATCTACATATTATGTTTTTTTTAAACTGAAGAAATATAACGCATTGCTCAATAAAAGTTTTATAGTAAAAGAGTGGCAGAATTTTTTTCGGCAAGTTAAAATAACACTGTACCATTCTTTTAGTAAAAAAATGTAATTTAACTGACTCTAGCGAGTCTAGCGATTTTTTTAATAGAACATTATGAATAAATAATAATAATAATTTTCGCGATAATTTTAAACAATCTATCACTTTTTAAAAACATTTTCTTATAATTAATAAAATGGGTAATAAAAATTTCACTAAAAGTCAATTTTAAATTAATTATTAGCTGCCTTGATCCAATTTTTTACTGAGGCAGATTCTGCGCCGAGTTTAAGTAACGTAATTCTTGGTAACTAATTCTGTATACGTTTATTTATTAATGAATCGTGACATATTTTTATTGCGAAGGGTTTTATTATGAAATTATATTATTCACAGCGCCTGCGCTAGAATAATATTATACGGTAGTTTCGAATTATCCAAAAATTTCAAAAATCACCTAAATAAAAAATTCTTGGATATAAATTTGTTTCATGAAAAAATAAGCATACTTTTTTTGAAATGTCGGTCTGACCGTCCTCCGATGTCACGATTTTTGCAATCACGATAACTCGAGAACAAATAATCCGATCAACTTAAAATTTTCAGGAAAAGTCAAATTCTACTAGGGGAAGATCCCTATTGTTTTTGAAAGTAATCCCCCCAAAAACAAAAAAGTTATGGGGGCTTAAACTTTTAAAAAAATCAAAAAAAAGCTGAAAAAAATTCCGATAAACGTAACTTTTTCAGGAAAAATAACTTTTGCGGGAGGAAACACCCGTTATTAAAATCGACCCAAAAATCAAAAAAGATTTATTTTTTGCATTTTCGGGTTTAAAAATAAGTATTTTTTTATGTCCGTCTGTCCGTGTGTCGTCCGTCCGATGTTACGATTTTTACAATCACGATAACTCAAGAACAAATAGTCCGATCAACTTGAAATTTTCAGGAAAAGTCAAGTTCTACTAGGGGAAGATTCCTTTTGAAAGTAATCTCCCCAAAAACAAAAAAGTTATGGGGGTTAAACTTAAAAATAAAGTTAAAAAACCTGAAAGAAAAATTACTTTTATTATTAGGATCAATTCTAACAATTTTGAAAGTAATCCCTCACAACAAAATAGTTATGGGGGTTAAACTTAAAAAAAGCCTTTATTTTCAAACTTTTTTTTTCAATTTTTGTTTTGCTTTTCGATTTGCAAAAAGAAAAATTTTAAAAATATTTAAAAAAATTTGAAATTTTCCGAATATTTTTTTTTTTTTTGATTTTTTTTTTAACAAATTTAAAAAATGTTGCAATTTCTTTTTAAGTTTTTTTTTTATTTTTTTTTTTTCAAAAATTTTTCGTTTTTCAAAAAAAGAACCTTTAAAAAAACTTACATTGAAAATTAATTGTTTTTAAGTTTTTGAAAAATGCAATATACCATATTCTGTGAATAAGTATATAAGGGAATGTGTAGCATTACATATCTTCACGGCTTGTTTATAACTTCATTTATTGGTTTAAAAATGCAGCCATTTAAAATCAGAGCACGGTTTCATGCAAAATTTAAAATTTAATAAATACTAGTTATCAGGTTCGCTACAGGGTTCACTAAAATTTGTGCCAAACTAAGTTTTTATGATAACACTGTTAATAATAAAGACAAGTTCAGTAAATTGTTAAAACAAGTTATTTGTCTTCTTCATGTAGGTACGCAAAAATACTTTTTTCTTAAAAATATTTTTATTTATTTAAAACAATACCCTTGAATCTATTTACAAATAAAAATTATACATAGATATATTTGAAAATTCTTGTAATTCCTTTGACTAGACATAATTAATATGTCCTTTATGTAATTTTCCAAAAGGTAACATTTAAACTTAAAATAGTATAATAATAATAAATTTTTTAAGATTCTTGCAATTCCTTTGCGTAGACATCGCGCTTTATGTAAAACTTAAATTTAAACTAGTATAAAACTAAGGGACTGTTCAAAAATTTTCATTGAACTGTTGCTATTTTTAGACTCCCTCCCTCACAGATTTGTTACGTATAATTGAAACATTTTATACGGACCGTCACTTTCACCTAGACCCCCTTTTGACATAGTTGTTAAACAGCCCCTAATAAATTTTTAATTATAAAATAATAAACTGATATGTTATAGCGAGTGTTACAGTAAAACATAACGTTATTCTGTTATTGTTACAGGATACTGATTTTCAATAAAAAAAAGTTGTTTGTGGTCCCATTTGCACAAAATCGTCCGGTATTCATAATGGTAAAAAATTCTCAACGTGCTTACATTAAGTCTGGAATCACCCGATTAAGTTTTTATTTATAAGCCCTTTAAAAAACGCTGGACAGGTCGTTTTTTATTTTTTATTTTGCAAATTTTGGTGTAAAAAAAGTTATCAAAATTGGAATGGGTAGGTGTAGGTGAAAATTGTGATAACATTTCGTGTAAACCAAAATTTTCGAAATAAAAAATAAAAATCGACCTATCTGAACATCTTTTTCTTGTGACTGGGAAGTTAAAAAAAATGCTCGTACAGGTCGATTTTAATTTTTTATTTTGCAAATTTTGGTTTACACCAAATGTTATATGTATATGTGTGTGTATGTGTGTATATACATGTATTTGTGTGTACATATGCTTCCATTCTGTAATATTGCTTTTATTATTGTTTTTTTGTATTTTATATTTATATGTACTCTTGACCTACCAAATGTACTTCGTGCATCCTTAAACTGGTGAATGAATAAATAAATAAATAAATAAATAACAATTTTCACCCCCTTGCACCTACCCATTCCAATTTTTTTTTTAAATAGCCACCCATTTTTTATAAGCCCTTTGTCAAATAAGGCATTATCATACACCATTAGAAAGCTTTTTAAATAACATTTTCAACGATGTGTCACAAGTGGTATTCGAAACAAAAAGTTGTGATGGGAGGGTGCAGGGGGGTGAAAAAAAACTTTTTTTACACCAAAATTTGCAACGTTAAAAATAAAAATCGATCTGTCCGAGCGTCTTTTTAAAAGACTTACAACTAAAACGTTAATTGGGTGATTCCAGACTTAATGTACTCACTGTATAATAAAATGTATGCGTCATGGTTAAGATATAAGTCCAATACTATTAATTATATATGGGATCAAAGTATTCATTTATGTTTGAAAAAAAAAATAAAGTAATTTTTTTTTCGTTTTTTTTTTCAGATTTTTTTTCGTGTTCCAAGTGTCTCAATATGCAATATTATCGTCGGCATAAAATTCAAGTTAGTAAAGTATAGTTTAAGATAAATATTTACTTTAAAAAATAGATTTTATTCACAAGTATACAGAAAAACGTTCTTAATATGCATTATAAAAAGTTGCAAAATCTATCATTTTTGTTTCTTTAAAAGTTAAAAAATCTTTTTCTTTTTTAACCTAGGTTAGATATGAATTCATATCTAACCTGTTTTTTGGCTTTTGGTTATACCTCATAGATGGCGAAACTATCGCTTTGTCTGTAAACAGCTGCGGTTTGCGAATAAAATAACCTAACTTTTTTGTTTATTTCTACGAAAAACAATACGAAATAATATTTATTTATATATTATATGGTTCATACCGAGACTAATAATAGAAAATGACAACGAGCCACTTATTTAAATTATTATTTAGTTGAAATTTACAGTGACGTTATAAATCTTCAAAATGTATGTAGAAGATCATTTAAAATGGCGAATTTTACGAGGTAGTGTGTTATTTATTAATGCTTGTGAATAAAATTCTGTTCTAACCACATAAGAAAATGAAATATTTCCAACTCTCGAGATGCTAATTTGGCCGAGGCGTAGCATCTCTCGAGTTGGAAATCTTTCATTTTCTTATTAGGTTAGAAATATACTATTAAAATTCTAATTTTTGCGAGCCCCCGGTAAATCAATACCTCGATCCGAGTTCTAATTATGTATAATAATATGTTATAAAATTACTTTCTATTTCCAAGAATGTAGTAAAAAATGCAAAATTAATCGTGAGCGAGAAAGAAAAAAAACATCCTGGCGCCAGTGCTGTCAATCAATAAATTCTTAATTGGATAATTCAACTGTTTCAATTTCTCACGTGCTTTTAGTCTAAGTGCTGGTGTCCATTTTCATTTCATTGTTTTCTCCCGGCTGTATTATATATATTGTTTTCCACAACATTGTCAAATGTGGCCAAATTTTATAACTCCAATTATGACCCTACTAGAAATAATGCAAACTCTTTATATAACCACTGAAAAATATCACAAGAATCGATTAGAATTTATGAAAATATGTATGATATTGGTATAACATTTGGCTTTGTATCCCACAATACCCCACAATGTGGGATTCTCACATACAATTTGGAAGCGATGTATTATTTCATCAACCGAAAATACGAGGTAATGTAATGAAAAGTTTGAGAATATCAGATGTTGCCAACAGATTCTGTTATATCGGCAACATTCAACAACCTATGATAGTTTTAGCATGTAACTTTAGTACATGTTTTAAGCACGAAAATTCTGGCATGTTATTACTTGTTTCGATTACTCAGCTGGTACTAAAAGAAAACATGTTGTTGCGACGCAACAGTTGCGTATACAAAGTTAACATTCACTTAAGTTATGTTCATTTAGATTAATATATATTTTTATCTGTGTACTCCTCGGTTACACTTCTATATCGTCGACTTACAAGTAAAGAGCACTAAGTCCAAAAACATGGTTTTGAGATATTGACAAATTTAACTTTCACTGTTGTTTTTTAATTTTTGTAATAATTGTTACAAAAATGCACGTTTCGCCAAACAAACACTAAGTCGCTTAGTGCAGAAACATTTGAAATAATCTACAAGTAAAACGCATCAAGTGCACTAAGTGACTTAGTGGCTATTTCCAGATAAAATTTTATTCAAAATCAAACTGGTGCGTTTTGTATAGTGGGTAACTCTCTTGGCAGTCCACCTAGAAGTTAGTTCGGTTTACCTGTACATAGATCATCAAAAATTAATTACAGTACCATAAAAATCCCATTTTTGCAAAAAACTGACTTAGTGCCTTTTACTTGTAAGCCGACGATATCATAGTTTAAAAGTTATAATTTATTTAACATGGTAAAGCTTGTACGTGCAGGTCTTTTAAATTATTAAAATTTAGTTTAAACAGTCATTTCAAAAAGTACAAAGGACTTTAAAATATAACAAGCCGTGAAGATGGTATATTGCATTTTTCCAAATAAAGCAAGTTAAAATTATTTAAAAAGCAAAATAGAATATTCCTGCCAACAAAAGAATACTTTTCCTGTAGGCGGCCTAATAAAAAAAAGAATGTTTAAAAATTTTTGTAAAAAACGAAAAATAAAAAAAAATAATTTTTTCAAGATAATTTTGTTTTAAAAAAAATTTTTTTTTCTAAAAACGAAAAAAATTTGAATTTTTTTTTTTTTGGGACAGATAGTTCAAAAAAAATATGGAACTTTCCCTCACAGGACTTGATTTTTTCTGAAAAATTCAAGTCGAACGGATTATTCGTTCTTGAGTTATCATGTCCACAAAAATCGTTACTTCAGACGGACGGACAGATGAACATTTTCAAAGTTTCTTATTTGTCCATGAAATACATTTGAATCCAATAATGTTATGTCTAGGACGTTTTTTGGCGATTTTGGGAAATTCGAAACTACCGTATAATACTATTCTTGTATTTGGAATATCTCTCATCTACATCCGTTTCTGAGAAAAGTTAATTAGCTTATACTAACCTTCATGTCATTCTATGAAAGAATCCTGCATTTTTTTTTGTTCTTGTAGACTAAAATATACACAAAAAAAAAATCTAGGCTTAATCACTGACTGAGGCAACTGATCAGACTAATTTGAATCAGCTGAACAGCTGATCAGATAACGGAATGGCTAAACAAATTTTCTGAATAGTGCCATTAAAGTCACGTATGGCAACCAAATATTTGGTTGAGGAAGCCTAAATTACATTTATTCACGGCCGTGATTAATGGGCCCATTAATCACGGGTCTGTAAAAATAAACCGTTTAAACCTCAAAACAGCCGTGGATAAATCAATAAAAGTTTAAAATTTAAAACGACCCTGGATAAAGTATAGAATTCTACTCGCGTATAATAGCTAATAATCATTCGTGTGATTAGGTCACTCGCCTTTCGGCTCGTGTCCCAAAATTCACCCTCATTGATTAATAGCAAATATTATACACTCATTGAATAATATACTATTATCCACGGCCGTGATTAATGGGCCTATTAATCTGGGGTCTGTAAAAAAAAAAGTTTAAAATTTAAAACGACCGTGGATAAAGTATAAAATTCTACTCGCGTATAATAGCTATTTTTCATTCGGGTGATTAGGTCACTCGCCTTTCGGCTCGTGTCCCAAAATTCACCCTCATTGATTAATAGCAAGTATTATACGCTCATTGAATAATATAATATTGTTCCCTAGTGCACTAGTGGGAAGTCCACATTTGTATCCATATAAAACCATGTAACCGTAGCCTTGGTGGAAATTGAGAGTGGATTTTGATTTTTACAGTGTATTTACGGTTAAAATAAAATGCTGTTTGGCTTTAAGAATGACATTTGGCCTTAATAAATAAAATGAACATTGAGAGGCAGGTGATTCAAACAAAATGGTCCTTTTCTCTTCCGGTTCAAGCACATGCTCGAGCACATGCCATCTGTATGTATTTACACAATTTATTTAATAATATTATTCACAGCGCCTGCGCCAGAGTAATATACGGTAGTTTCGATTTTTCAAAAAAAAATCAAAAATCGTCCTAGACAAAAATTTCTTCGATATAAATTTGTTTCATAAAAAAATAAGCAACTTTTTTTTTTAATGTCCTTCTATCTGTGCGATGTCACGATTTTTGTGAACACGATAACTCAAGAACGAATAAAATCCGATCGACTTGAAATTTTCAGGAAAAATCAAGTTTTACGAGGGGAAGATCCCTATTGTTTTTGAAAGTAATCCCCCCAAAAACAAAAAAGTTATGGCAATATTGCCAAATCGTTGTTTTTTAATGAATTTAATGTAAAATATTATTTAAAATAATTTTTCCAATTTTCACCTAAATACAATCCTTTATCATTAATAGTTGATAATACTTATTTATAATTATTTCAAACCAAAATATATATATTTTTTGAATTGGCCTAAAATCCCTATCCAACACAAGGTTTTTTGAAAACTTTTTTTTATTTATTATTATTTCAATAATTTTTCGGTTTTTAAAAAGGATCTTTTTTTTAGTGTATTTTTTTTTGAAAATTATGTTTTTTTAAGTATTTGGGAAATACAATATACCATTTACTGTGAATATTATAAAATGGAATGCGTAGCATTACATATCTTCACCGCATGTTTCATTATTTCGGCAAAAAATATGCCAAGATATTGCATTGATGCAAGGACAAAAACTTCGTGTCTTTGCAATGCTGAAGGGGTGGCAAATTGATAACGATTCTTGTATCTGTGTCGTTTCAGTTCACGAAACATAGGATCAAATCGTAAAGTTTATATTTATCAACAATTTTTTACGAATTCGGTACTTTTCCTATCATTTTAGACCATTTTCTTTTGTTCTTTCTTTCTAGCTTTATTAGATTGTTTTTTTGGTTGCGCCATTATCAGACTTAAAATCAAAAAAAAAAAAATAAAATTTTACTTTTGACATTTTTGGTCGCGCCATTATCAGACGAAAAATCAAAAAAATAAATAAAATTTTATTTTTGACATATAATCAAACATTAAAAAATTATATATGAAAATATATGCCTATTATAGGCATAATATCTCGGAAACTATATTATAGTCCTATGAAAAAACCGATCAATTATTTTTTTGTGCAAAATTAAAATTATTTTTAACCGTGTATAAATAATAAGTGAGATATATCCAAAAATTATAGTCCGTTTTGCGCCCTTACCCTATCCCAATGTTAACCGTATCTTTTTGTTAAAGAATTGTTTAAATCGTTCCGTTAAAAAGTTATAAGGTTTAAAAACAAACAGACAGACTTTTTTTTTTCGACGCGTCGCAACATTTCCTGACATCCTAAACCCGAAAATGAAATATATATTTTTTTCGATCTATTTCAATAACGGGTGTTTCCACCCGTAAAAGTCAAATAATATTTAATTAGACTAAAGGACAGCATTTGTTTTCTGAAATAAACCCGCAAAAGAACAATATGTTTTATATAATTATAATTAAAAAAAAATACTATTATTTAATTTTCACAATAAAATTAATTAAATAAAATATGTAAATTTTAGCCTCATTTTTAGATTTTAAATTTCATTTATTCGTTTTAAGATATTTCATTTTTTATATACGAATTTGATTAATTTTAAAAGTTCATTTGCTTGTTAAAAATGTTTACCTAAGACAAAAGGTCTTCTCTAATTTTTGCAATTTTGGCGAAGGCGTCACTATACAAAGAATAAAAACGAAGCTTTAAGCTTAAAAGATTGATTTTTTTATTCTTATTTACTGGAAAATTTAGATCTGACATATGTCAGAAGGCAATTTTTAAAGGAATTCCAGAACCCGGCAAATCGGAAATAACTTAAGAATCTATTTTAAGACATGTAAAATTCAGCCGGGAGAAAATACTTGTTGAAATTTTTCACCAGTTCTCCGACTAAAACAAAATTATTAAAAAAAAACTTTTTTGCTTTTGGGCCAAAAGTTTTGGCTGTTTGTTATTACTTATTAAAAGTTCGAAATTCTCGAAGAAATGATGTTTGTTTTTATTTCTGCGCGTGTTTTTCAGCAAAAACCTACTCGAAAAGTTGAAATAATAAACAAAATAAAAATTTAAATTTCACTCACATATTCCATTAAAACTTCGTATTTATTATAGATGGTCTGTAAAAAGTAGTCGAATACGCTTGCCGCCGCGTTTTACAAGCAATTAGTAAGTAAAGCATAATAACATCATGACATAACTTGCATACGGCATATGACATAAGACTATCCATTTGCTATCGCAATACATAAGCAAGCGTATAAGATTAGTTGAGAGAGGATAGAAGAAGAAGAGGACGAACATATGAAAATTATGTCATTGTGTATTATGCGTTATGTTTGGTTATGCAAGCCTGTGGACAAGGCTTAAACAAACATCATTTTTAATTTAAAAGCTAATTTTACTCAGATGAGTACTAAATATTGGTTTAATTTTCAAGTATACACGGTGTATTTGAAATAGCGTCGGAAATTTTAACAGATGATTCTGAATCATAAAATATGACAAAAAGTTCCTATAAACATATGTCTAAAAATGCGTCATAAGGGAGCTACGCCCCTTTGAAAGTGGCTGAAAAAATCGGTTTTTATTTAATAACTCAGGAACCCTTTGAGACATATCAACGAGGTTTTGCACGTCAACTAATCCTACCAAGGCCCATTTTTATGTGTTATTTTCATGTACTTATTTCAACCAGGGGTGTGCGAAACGGGGGGGGGCTTATTAGTTTTTTGTCCCAAACTTTTTTCTGTGTAACTTTTTTGCAATTTTATTTTTGAAATATGATTCCTCAGGTCAAAATACATAAAAAAGGTACTCTTGTTGTAATACTGTAGGATTAACCGTTTTCGAGAAAAATTCATTTGAAGGTAAAATTCCACGGTTCGAGGACGAAAAATTAAATACTAAAATGTTGAAAACCAAAATTTTAATGATGCAGGGCGAATGTACATTAAAAACTAAGAAAAAAACCTCATATACAGGTACTTCCAAAAATGAATCCTAATGGAGCTATGGTCTCCTAAATATGCACCATTTTTAAAGGGCTATGGTAGCTTTAAAAGCGTTTTTTCGACCTACATGTATGGAAACTTTTTTTCTTAGTTTTTGATGTAGAATAACATTGCATCATTAAAATTTTGGTTTTCGACATTTTAGTATTTAATTTTTCTTCCTCGAACCGTGAAATTTCACCTTCAAATGAACTTTTCTCGAAAACGGTTAATCCTACAGTATTACAACGAGAGTACCTTTTTTATGTATTTTGACCTGAGGAATCATATTGCAAAAATAAAATTGCAAAAAAGTTACACAGAAAAAAGTTTGGGACAAAAAACTGATAAGGCCCCCCCGTTTCTTACACCCCTGGTTTAAATAAGTACGTGAAAATGACATACAAAGATGGGCCTTATTAGGATTAATTCACGTGCAAAACCTCCCTTATGACGCATTTTTAGACATATGTTTATAGGAACTTTTTGTCATATTTTATCATGTAGAATCACCTGTTAAAATTTCCTACGCTATTTCAAATACACCCTGTAGACAATATTTTTTCTCTCTGTAGATTTAAATAGAATTAGTTTTGAATAGATAATCCAACCGGGAATTTAAGTACCTACAAACAGAGAAAAAATGTAATATGAAGAATTTGTTAGATAACTAAGTGTAAAAATACTTTATAGGAACATATCTAACCAATTTTAAAAAAATCTATAACTTGTTTCAAGTTTTAAGTACTTGTGTGAAAATAGTATTAGCCAAGGTATTAGCACTATTTTGCATCATTTTTAGTATTTTAAATACTCAGTATAAATATCTACTTTCTTTTTATTTATTTTTTTAATTCAATACAAGAAATTTTATCATTCAAACTAACCACTTTTAAGTGATACAAGTTTTAACCTATTGGTTTAAGTATAATAAGTATTCAACTTCAATCAAGTGAAAAACAAAGTGTTTAAGTAACTAACATGCTTGCAGAGATACAAACTTTTAAGCCACTTGATCTAAATATTACTTGTTTTTAGTAATCATTTTTCTGTGTGTAGTTAACTTTTGTTTGTGTTTGTTAAATTATTCTTTGTATAACAAGTTGATAAGATAAGTAGTGAATATGTGAATATACGTCAGATTATTCATATCTGTTTAGTACAAATATGTACATTAGGGTTATGCTTAAAAAATAGATTGTCTAGAAATGATGTGTACCGAATTTCAAGTCGATAGCTAAACGTGAACACTTGCCGCATCAAGCAAGAAATTTTGGACCAAAGTTAGTTTACCCAATTATTAACACTAACCCAATTATTAACACTAAACTAAGAATTTAACCAATGAAAAGTGACACACAGGGTTATTCAGAGATAGGGTCATTAAAAAAAATACACATATAGGTCCATGTTAGAGTTTAATATTTTCAAACTAAAACAAAAAATATACGCAGTCTTTTAGGAACTAAAATAGTACGCCAATGGCAAGAAATTAATAAACAGCGCTGTTGCTAAATTGATTAATTCCTTTTATTTCTAATTCAAAATTGAAGAAACATTCTGGCAGAGTGATTCTGCTATCAATATTGGCTTATTATTTAATTATAAAAAAATAAAGGGTTACTTTTTCATGATGTTATAAATGGCGCGTCCTTTGCACAAAATACTTATTCTGATATAACATATTTTTTTCAAAAATTTAACTAGGTAGTCACCATCTCACTAAAAAATATTTGGTTAAAACAACGAAACTTTATTTGTCCATGATTGTACATTTAGGTATCCAAAAAAACTACTAAATTTTTAAGATATTAACTTTTTTAATCCACTTAATAACTTTTAGTCCTCACATCACCTTTTATTGCAAGTACCGTTAATAACACCCGTTTACATTACTTTTTTAAAAATCACAATCGCTATGCCGTTATTTTGTTAAAATTTAGCGTGTGATTGTTATTTAAATAACAAATCTACTCATAACATTATGCCGGTAAAAAATCGAATACCTACATATCGCGCAGCTGTTCTGTGTAAATACCTCCATGGCCGCGACATGTTTTTAATAAATTGTTTATAAATGAAGTGTTTCGTGTAAATAAATAAATTTAATTGAAATGAATTGATGTTTTTTTTTTTTCAATCAATTATGTTTGAACCAATGAAGTATTTTGTGTCATTGTTGAGTTAAAATGTGGTAATGATTTCTTTTGATTTGTTCGAGGGTATGTTGTGAATTTAATATTAAAGTGAAAGTATTTTTTTTGTGTTTTGCTTTTCCATTTTTTATAATGAAACAATCCTCAGCTCTAAAATCACTAAAAAGTAATTGTTTTTCAACCGTGGTAAATTTGGTAACCTGCAAAGCAACTCGCTTCAAGCGAGACAGAAAAGCTGGAACGCGAGATAGAAAAGCAAGGTAATACCACAACCTTACGAGTAGCTCGGATAAAGTTTTTTTTTAAATAAAATTTTTGTTTTTTTTTTATTAATTATTTTTAATTCTTGAAATCAATTTCTGAAACCTTTAGGAGTTCCTGTTTTTTTTTAATGACCCTATTCCTAAATAAACCTGTATTTCATTTTATTGGTTAAATTCTTAGTTAGTTAACTGTTAATGATTGGGTAAATCATCCTTAAAATTTGTTTAAAATTTTGAAATTTGTAATCCCACATTTGAGTATTGTCAAAAATGAAAAAACCTCATTAATTATATATCTATGCATATACTTATAAAAACCTAGATATAACTATCTACTTTTTCATTGTTTTCAAGGAAATTATATAAAGTGTTCCAAAAGAGGGTTTAACTAAATATTTGTGTACTAAACTTAGAAAAGGGCCTTATTATGATTTTTTTAGCCAGTTTTAAAAAAAATTCCACCAATGGGAAACACTTTTCCCACGATTCTTATGTCTGGTATTGGTGGATTTCGATATAACTATCTACTTTTTCATTGTTTTCAAGGAAATTATATAAAGTGTTCCAAAAGAGGGTTTAACTAAATATGTTTGTACTAAACTTAGAAAAGGGCCTTATTATGATTTTTTTAGCCAGTTTAAAAAAATTCCACCAATGGGAAACACTTTTAATGTATCATAAAAGTTATTTTGACGTTTATTATGTCTGGTATTGGTGGATTTCGAGGTAGATTCCTTAACAAATTCAAACATAATGCGTGACCAATTAAAATTATTATTGACATATTCGTTTAACCTCGTACTATTCTAGTCAATTTAGCATATCCTAAGTCCAGAACTTGTGTGACCTACTAGTAGAGGGAACCACTGACTTTAACTGACTTTTGAACCAATTTTAGTGGGTGTGTCTCTCTTTTACCTGACGCCTTCGCCAAATTTCTATTATTAATTAACTGAAAAAAGCAATCGGTGCGGGTAAGAATCAAACTCACGTAAGCCGACGTGCTAAGTTAAGATTGAATAATGAATCAGACACCTTAACCCGTTTGAATAGCCCTCATATTTATTTATTTATTGTAGAATTGATACACAGAATGATGGTGAGCCCCAAATAAAAACAAAAAAGGACCTTTTCTGACTTAACTATACATATTCAAATATTATGTCGAAATCGTTATAATACAAGTTTAAATTGTACACACTTAATCAATGGGTATAATGAATATTTATTTAACTGTTCAAAGAAATGTATACAGCAATATATTATACAATTCCACATTCAATGTAAAAATTACAATATCGTATAGAGTCCCTACCTACATTATATTTATTTTAGACTTCTTAATAAGGATTCAGATTAATCCAATGAAATGAATTGGGGGGACAGGATGCCACTATGATGGCAGCCATTGTTACCCGACAGGGTTTAAATGTTTGACACCAGGTGGTGCGATTTTGTAACATATTAAGAAATGTTATCTTGCGAGTGTTTGGCGGTAATCATCATCATCACTAGTTTGTTTGGGATATTTAAGAGACCGGCTTAGTGCCTATGGTTCATTTATCTTAATAGGAATTAGTTTGAATGGAGAATAATGGGGAACTGAGTCTCAGCTCACTGATGCTGGAGTTGCATCTGTCATGAATAGGTGCTGGTAATACTGTTTGCTTCCTTCAGTACTTTTAATTTTTTCATACTAGATGGCGTATTTAGTAACAGAGTATTTTATCTTGGGAATGCTTTCTGGTAATACTGTTGGTAGGGCAATCCAAATACCATATGCTGTTTGTTACTAGTATTTGTTTCTTTTTCTTAGTTTCTTTATTTAATAGATACTTTTTTGGTTTATAAATGTTCATAATGTGAAAAGTTTGAAGCCTAGTGGATAAGAATGGCTGCCATCCATATTTGCCAATCGCTCAGATAGCATTCCTGGGTTAATCTTGTGGGATCATTAGGTTAAGTGCTAGAATTTTTCGAATGTATAAGGTATAGGACCGCTCTAATTTCTGAGTGTTAAGAGTCCATTCTATTTTTTATAATCTTTGTTAATGTAAATGAATTCAAATTAAAACCAGTAATTTACATTAACTAAAAATCTATGTCTATCTTTTTTTAAATGCCGCAAATCAATTTTTTATTCAAATATATTCAAAATTTAATTTATTACTTACTCTGCTATGCTGTTTACAAGGCTTTTTATTTAGTTTTTCATTCAAAAATTAATAGAGTAGTAGAAGCCTTGGGGGCACAATTCATATTTGTTATTTTGAATTTGGTAGTCATGCGTACATAAGTTCAAGTGAGTGAAGAATTGTGAACAGGTGACTCTGAAATTGAATTTGAGGTTATATATTTGACAGTTACAATTAAAGCTATCAAAAGATATAACCTCAAAATACAAATCAATTATTAAATGTCAAACAAAACCGATTTTAAACAGTTGTAATTAGCAACACTACTACAAAAATGGTATTCGAATGGCCTTGAAGGGGTAAAGTGAGATGACGTCTACTACCCTAATGCAAATTATTTAACAAATATTTTAAAGGCATAATAAGTAATTTGTGACATAGAACCATTTGCATTAGATTCAAATATTAAATTAAATAGATATTTATGCCAGTTTTTATGTGACAAGAATTGTAAGATAGTGTTACGGTCAAGGTTTTTGATATATTAACTGTAAATTCTGGTTAAAATGCTTTATTTCGGACTGTATAATAATTATAATGGAAGAAAGTACTCGTCACCCGTAACACACGGGCTTCACTGGGAACTGTTTTGCATTTTGAAACAAAATATGCTGAATTTCCACTCATAAATTTGTACTTTTCGCAACATTAATTTAAAATAATCGCTTTTCCTAGTCAAAAAGTCCAAAACATAAAGAACTTTAAATTGCGCAGTCGGTATTTTAAAAAGTCAAACTATTGTTTATTGGACACCGTTTAAACTGTAATTTGCATCAACGTTTAAACTGTAATTATCTCAACTAAACTGAGTTTAAGTTAAAAATGCTGCGTTCTAATTGGTCGACCGTCAATCTAATCCAAGCTTAAAGTAAAATGATCGATGGTAACCCTAATAGATAGTTTACCCAGTCACTAATACCAAACTAAAAACTTAACCAATGATATGTCAGAATTATTTGACACAAATCATTCCATAAGTTAAATTCTTAGTTTAGTGTTAGTCATTGGGTAAATCAACAGTATGTCAAATAACACCAAAAATAAAAATTGATAATTCTAATAATCAGAAGTACACGGAAAGAAATTAGTGGGCTCTGCGCTATACATTATAAGATATTTGGTAACAGTGGCAAATTATAGTGATTTAAGCTATAGATTATAAGGGACACAATAACTAATAATGTTAAAAATAAATTGGAAACGATTATATATATTACAGACACGATTATATTTATTACAGGCACTATTATAAATTTACAGAAATTTTATTATATTATAAAAATTATTAGCACGGACAATAATTAAATCTATTTGAGCTATAAATGCCATACTATTTGTTATATTTTATTATTCACTAAACAATTAAAGTATTTCATATAAATTTTTACACTGACTGCCATAATTGTAAGAGAAAGCCTTGTATTTATATAATAAGCGATTATAATTTGCTTGGTATGTGTGTTATAGCGCTCCTAGCTATAATTTTTTTTTTCCGTGTATGCAATTAAAAAAAAATAGTTGGGTCGGTGCGCATAAGGTCCACACAACAACAGGTCCAACAATTTTTTTTACAAAAAAAAACACAGGCGCAAAACCAACGTTAACGTGAACCAACGCACCCCATTAAAAAAAAAACACCAAACCAACAAAAAAAAACCAAGCCAACGTTACGTAAACCAACACCCCCCATTAAAAAAAACACCAAACCAGCAAAAAATCAAACCAAACCAACGTTAACGTAAACCAACGCACCGCATTACAAAAAAAACACCAAACCAACATAAAAACTTTTGATTCAATCAGAAATTGTCTCATTTTAAGTTTTAAGAAATATTTAATGACATGGAGTATACGCCTTTTATTCTACCACGATAATTTTAAATCTAGGGATTTTGGTTCGAAATGGGCGGGGTTTATTTGATCTAACATTGCGTTTCGGTCTGCGCCATGGATAGGACCATGATATTCCTATGTATTTTCGCCCGCTAAAACCGAATCTGAACTCAGTTTAACCCCTACACGTCTGGATTTTTCTCTACAGCCGCCCTATGCTACCAAACGGGAAAAAAGTGACCTAGCGAAATGTCTTAATTTCTTACCTCTTTCTTAAAATCTTACTTTAACTATAAAATAATTATTTAGATTGACATTTTGGCATTTTTTATGGGTCAATCTCTATATTAACAGCAGACTTTTATCACTGATTTTTGTTTGTTAGCATAATATTTAAAATTCTGCGATTAAAAATGTAATTTTTTTATAGATTTAAAATTTAAGCATCACTCTAATGTCGTTAATTTAAACTGTCTGCTAACGTTATGAATCTAAAATTCCATTGCTAAACTATTAAATTGCCGAGCAAATAAAATACTACAAAATAATACTTTCACTTATAGGCCTAGGTTCAATAAAATCAAAAAAACAAAAAAAAAAATAAAAAAAAATTAAATTTTTTTTTTAATTTTTCAAAAAAAAATTCTTTTTTCGTAATACGAAAAATAAATTGTAAGAAAATACGTTTTTGAAAAAAAATGTTTTTACCCCATTTTACCCGGACACGCAGACCGACCGACATAATTTTTTTTGACGGAAATCATATTTCTTGGATATAAAACGTCCAGAAACGTAAAAAAAGCAATAGAAACACCAGCCTTTCCTTGGGGAAAGTAAAATGTTATACTTTGTGTTGGCTAATATAAAATTCTATAATTAATTAAAAAGTTTTTCATTAATAAGAATTGTACAAACTATACTTATTTTAAGACAATTTCCAATTGGAAATTAAGTAATTAATTACTTTTGCGTAATTTTTAGAATTTCTTTACAAAAATACTTTTGGTATATTTTATATTTTTGGACCACTCTAATAGCAATTCGTCAATTAAAACATTGTCTTCTAACGGTATGAATGGAAATTTCCATTATTAAACTAAATTAAATTGCTGAGAACATAAAAAATTATTACTTTATGTTGGCCAATATAACATTCCATAGAAATAATTGACATAATGTACAATGTACATTGTACATTTATATAATAATCTTTTCAATGAAAAAATCTCATTGATAAGAATTATGTACAGCGTAATTTTTAGAATTTCTTTACAAAAATACTTTTGGTATATTTTATATTTTTGGACCACTCTAATAGCAATTCGTCAATTAAAACATTGTCTTCTAACGGTATAAATGGAAATTTCCATTATTAAACTAAATTAAATTGCTGAGAACATAAAAAATTAATACTTTATGTTGGCCAATATAACATTCCATAGAAATAATTGACATAATGTACATGTATATAATAATCTTTTCAATGAAAAAATTTCATTGATAAGAATTATGTACAGCAATTCTACTATTCTTATATGACGCAAGGCCAGTTGTCTGTTTTTATTTCAAATTAATAAAAATATAATTTTTATGTGAAGCTGCTCCTTTAAAACAGTAAAATTGCCGGAAGTTGGATTTTTTAGAAGGGTTTTTATTTCAAATTAATAAAAATATAATTTTTATGTGAAGCTTCTCCTTTAAAACAGTAAAATTGCCGTAAGTTGGATTGTTTAGAAGGCATTTATTTGTATATTCAGGATTAAAAAGTATATTTCATGCAAAAAAAAAATTTAACGACCATCCTAATATCCTATTATAAGAGTGGTTACGCTCTACAGTTTGAAATAAAAATTTTTTCATTACTTTTTTTATTGTTATTTGTTGTAAATAAAAATACGTAAGCGATGGGTTTATGGAAATTCTGGTAATTTTTATCAGAAATAGAGTACCCACATAGTTACCATATAATTTGAATATAAAATTATATACTATAACTATTTATTCGTAATTTTAATATATTTTATATTTGACGTCAAAACGAAATTCTGACTAATAGCCTAATTCTCAGTAGAAACATAAAAATTAGATATTTTTAAAATGTTTTCCGAACACAAAATTCAAAGAAATGTTGGTGTTCATTGCTTAATAAAAGACCATTTAATATTGGCAAGAAGCCTAAAATTAAGTTACAATGGTTAATTAAATTAATTAATTAAACTTTAAGTTTAAAGTTTTGTAATTGTTACTGTTACAACTTGTATTCAGTAACCAAAGTTGCTTGCCATAAGTATACCAAATCTTAGAGTATTTATTTAATACTGTAACAAATTCTTAGTATTCAATTGTGTAATTTTACTCAACAATGGGTAATTTATGATAATTTATTTTGTAGATTTTTTTGTTAAAAATTGCAAATAGCTTTTGCAACGCGTTTCAGCATTTCACGAAAATTTGCTTAAGGTTTTTTTACAGTGTACACTGAAAAAACGCACATTGATGTGTTAATGTTTACAATTTACAATAAAATTACTTTTTATATAGGTACCAGATTTTTTATTAAATTATGTACCGTAATACCATACCTAATACCGTAATATTAGAAATTTTAGGCAATTTTTCGGTATTCTCTTCGTAAAATTGATAAAAATTCAGTTTGTAATATAAAGTTTCGGTACACATTATAGGTTATTTTTTTGTGCAAATGTATACCGGAAATTTATTTTCTATATGGGAAAAATAAATTTCCGGTATACATATGGCCAGATGGCCATATGGGCAACAAAATAACCTACAATGCGTACCGGAAATTTATATTACAAGGTTAATGTTTATCAATTTCACAAAGAGAATACCAAAAATCGGTATATTAAACGTAATTTTATCACATGTATACTTTTACACATCGAAATGTACGTTTTTTCAGTGTAGAAAAATATAATAAAAATGCATACTTGAATAATTAATTTTGAATTAATATCCTATGTAATTATTTAAATTAAATACTTAAACTTTTACTAATTTGTGGCAAAAATATCCAATTAATTGTTGCCAACCTTATATAAAAAAATGAAATATTAGGAAATGTGTCTACAATGTTGATTTTGTTGACTAAACTTTGAAATATTTATTATTTTTATAATGTATAATATTTTGCGTGAAGTTAAGCAACGTTAGTTATTTTTGTATTTCTTGGCAAAAATTATTTTTATATGAAATTTTGGTTACACTTGACAAAATTTAAAGCCCTCAATCTCAAAACTTGCTCCAATGTTTTTTGAAACAAAACAAAGATGTTAAAACATTATTTACATAATATGTACTGTAAAGAAAATTCCCCCTTTTTACTCTATTTCAAAAAAAGTGAGATAGCTAGTTTTGAACTTATAGACTTCAATTAAACATGTTTACGATATTTTATCATTTACTCAACTACTTAACTGCATATTTAAAACATTATCATGAAAAAAAGAGAAATTATAACACAAATACTTTCATATTAAGTAAAATTCGTTCAGTTTTAAAATTATCCACAATATATAAATCCTTATAATTAAAAAATAACAAAGTGTGGTACACGAACCATAAAAATTTGAAATCCAAAAAAAAAAAACACTTCACTTTTTTCAAAAATTAATTCACAAAAAACTTAAAATAAAACTGAACATGTAAAATGTAGCGACTAAAATTCACATTTTGTAGGTAAACTACACAACAAAAAAAATTGCCAGACGATAGGTGCAAGTTGTTCTATTTTGAATCACTCGCGCTTCTCGGTGCTTAAAGAGCCGACAATCGCGAACCGTAGTCACAAAACAACTGAGTAACGCGCGTTTCAATCCAAAGCAACTTGATGTAACTTTAGCCTAGACTACGTGCTACGATCTCTACCGATGATCGGGCCAGTGGCGGGTGCTAGAGTCCCTGAATCGGGGTTGACAGGTCAAAAAATTAAAAAACTTTTGACTTTAAATGGCACTTACACCAGTATACTATACGAGTGTAACAGCGGTCATATTCAAAACTTCACAAACATTTTACGAGATGACATTAATGTCAGGCGGACTTCGTGTATTACAGAAATCTAATATTTCCGCAATTCTAAATATGAATTGTACTCGCGTTAAAATTTTAGCGGTAGGGAACCAGTCATATGACAATTGCGGCCACTGATAGTGGGTATAAATTATCTTTAATCAAAAAGTCATTAGATGGACATATTAGTATTAAAATACAAATAATTTTATATAGGGGAGAATAGGGCTGGTTGGTACACTTTTTACGTTTTCATGTTTTTTTTTCTCATAAAGGCCAAGAAAACTGGTTTCAGAAATATGATCCCAGACAACCCCGGCCCCCTATTGTTTTAAAAAGTTATATATATTTTTTTACAGTGTATATCCAATTTACCTACCAAATACGTACTATAGTAAAGGATTTAATTTCAATGCTATATGAGTATAAGGCTTAATGATTATATTATTAAAAATTATTTATTATATAAAATATGAAGAAGCGCTAAATTATCTGCTTTTAATTAAAAGCAACAGGTTTATATATTAATAATAATTCAGTAGTTATTCAAGTAATATTTTAATTAATTAGTTTAATAGTTTAATATATATAATTATAAGCATTGTTCCAAAGAACATGTAATAACAATTAAAAAAATTTATATCTTTTTTGACAAATTAAGGACGGAGCCTAAAAGTATGCAAGTTGTGTAATACTGATATATTACTAATATCAATACTAATACTTATACTAATATTACTGACAGAAAGATTCAGCAGCCTAAAAACAAATGAAAACTAGTCGGAATAAATTAAATTGTAGCTGCAAGTAGCTACGACTACCACAAATTTTATTTCGTTGAGTACAAAACTATGGTATACGAACAATGATAAGGCATAAGGCTTAAATTCTGCGCGAGTGACTGACATAGTTGACATCCATTTTGAATCCTATTCGTTGTGCGAAATTTAATTTGCAGATTGGGATTGGATATATTACTAGCTACAACAAAAGTCCCTAGAAATTACTAAAGTAACAAAAAAGATAATGGCTGACATTAGGGCGAAACCAACAATTTTTATGCGCAGAAGGCCAATGCGCTATCCCTTCTCCTAAATCATTTTATACGAAGTACTAGCAAGCGCGCTTGTCGTAAAATTCCAACGTTAAACGTTTAAAATTATGAGGTATATGACTAAAAACAAAAATATTTTTTACGTTTTAATGACAAAAGTAATAAAAGAAATGAAGTTGACGTCATTTACCCAAATTTACATCAATATAACTAGTACATAATTAAAATAAAATTACAATGCTTATTAATAATATTGACATTAAAAGTTTAGGCAAACGGTAAAAATAAATTACATAGTCTGCAAATGGTAATATATTGCCACAGACCGGTACGTTAAAAATTACATAGTCCATAATGGTAACACAATACAAACTCGATACTGTGAACACAAAAAAACCGGGGCTGTTCAAAATAACGCGACTGTTCATGTTAGTGAGGGGTGAAAATATAATATAATTTAGGCTTTGTATGACAAGAAACTTAAGCTATTTTTTTTTTTATTTTGCCAAACTTTATTCTAGTTAAAATCACAAATTATTTGATGAAATATAAAATTTTAATTAATATAATTGTATTAATTCCTTTTTCGCTGTAAAAGAAACCACTGATACAATTTTATTTCCATTTTTCGAAATTCTGATGCTCTTAAAGTTTGTTTTTTACTTGGTTTTAAACTATGAGTTACTATTTCAAGAATTTTATCGCTTTTATTTTTTATATAACAAAATGTTACTTTGGCTACTTCATACATTTTAGATAAAGTAGTAACAGTCATGCCATTCCTATGTTTCTTAATAATTTTCGATTTCGACACTTTTGCTTAGTTTAACCCATTTTCCAACAAACCAGAAACCATACTGATTATTGATTAAGAGAAACCACCACATAAAAATATTTATAAATTTGTTAAAACTAGTCGTTCACGTTAACAAACACAAATTCATGAATTATGCATAGTACAGTATAGTAAATTTACTTAGCGTACTCTGCAAATTCATGTATTTTTACATTATTTTACATTAAGTGTTTACATTGTATGTTTGGGTAGGGGAGAGTCGTTCAAAACGGAAACGTCTGCTCAAATAAGGACGTAAGCTCACATAGGTCAGTGCTGCTGTATACGGCCGAAGTACTGAGCGCAGCATATTGTAGATATTTGTATTCGGCCACATACAGTAGCACTGACCAATGTGTGAGCTTACTTCCCCATTTCACTCGACGTTCCTGTTTTGGACGACTCTCCCCTAATATTATCCTAGGGCCAGAGGCCTTCAGCGGTGAATTACACACGATTTTTCGAATTTTGGGGAAAAAATCATTGTATTTCATTCAAGTTTGTTGTCAAAGTAAATAATTACTCCAGGGGCATTGTCCCTCTCCAGGGGCATCGCCTCTGTCGTATTTCTTTCCAGACAACAAACTTTCATGAAAACAGTGAATTATTCCCGCATAATTCTCAGTATCTTATGCATAATTATGTAATTATAAATGATACGTTTTATTTTTTTTATATTTGCTTTGATATTAGATATCAAATTAAGATAATCTAAGCTATGTCACCTAGTTCATTAATAAAATTCTTGTATGAGCTTAAAAATACAATATTATTTTCAGGTTTACGAATGTTTGAAATATGTTTCCATTCGGCCGGTCGATCCGCCCCTGTTTAGAAATTATTAATACAGTTAGAATGGACAATAAAAAAGTAGTGATCATGATAATAATAATGCGCCTTAAAAATTGATTGACAAGCACTGGCGCCATAAACGTTTGAACACACAGATAATAAACAATATCTTATTAAAAAAAATATCAAAATCAACTATCACTTGATTAGTTTTCATTAAAGATTTATACAGGGTGTCAAAGAAATCAAATTTTTATATTTTCTGGGGCAGACTGCGCATGCTCGGTGTCTGAAGCAAGGACAAATAGGGGTTCACAAAAATCTTGATTTTTGAGAGTCTCGATACAAGAATTAGGTTTATCTTGTCTTGATCATTTCTTGTCTTATCTAGCGAGAATTTCAAGACGCTCGACATTCTGTAGGTTTGATTGACCATAGTATTACGCGTCGAAATATCACCACAGTAGACCAGACAAGTTTTTATTATTGACAATGATTCTAGTGTATTTGGATTGTACTTAAAACTTGTGGCAGTTGTAAAAGTCTGAAAAGTACAAAAATTAATTCAAGAGTCGAACCATCTCGATTCTTGATTATGAGGTTAGAATCTTGACAACGCGACTCTCGACCTGTCTTGATTTTTTAAATTGTACTCCTGTTTTATTTTTTCTGGATGTCGAGACAAGGTAAGACGAGAAATCTCAATATATCGCTCAGTTCATCAGGTTATGAGCCCAGGACCCTTAATTATATACAGTATTTTTCTCCGCGAAGAGAAACCGTATTAAGCGATATATCCGAAAATCAGTCGAAGTCGAAAAGTGAGGTTAGAAAGAAAAATGGCGTCAAACAACGCTTCGTTTCAGATTGAAAGACTAACTGGTAGAGGCAATTATAATACATGGAAATTCGCAATGCAAGCACCTTTGGAACTTGAAGAGTTATGGAACTGTGTGTTAGGCACAGATCAGGACCCGAAGAAGGTAGTAAAGGCGCGCTCAAAAATCTTGCTTTCAGTACACCCTATCAACTACACCCATATTCAAAACTCGAAAACCCCAAAAGATGCTTGAGACAAATTGAGAAACGCTTTCGAAGACAATGACTTGACCAGAAAAGTGGGGCTCCTTCGAAAATTAGTTACGACTCGATTACAAGATAGCGAATGTGTAGAACATTACGTAAACAGTATTATGTCAACATCACAAAAGCTGACCGAAGTAGATTTTAAAGTAGACGATAAATGGTTAGGTACCCTTCTATTAGCTGGACTACTCGAAGATTATGCACCCATGCTGATGGGAATAGAGAGCTCTGGTATGAAAATTACGAGTGAAGCTATAAAAACAAAAATTTTGCAGGATATAAAATCTGTTTCTTCTAATAGTGCTGTAAACTCCGAGTTGGCAATGTATTCGTCGCACAGACCAAAATTTAACAAGCGTTATCAACCGCAAACAAGACGTTTTGATCCCGATAAAGCTCGCTGTTTCAAGTGCAATCGGCACGGACAAGTATCCAAAAATTGCCCAGAATAGTCTAAGAAAGATATGACAAAGTACGAAAATAACCAGAAAAAAATGTTTTTCACACTGCAAGTAGCCAAATATGTGAAAAACACAGATTGGTACCTTGACTCTTGTTCATCTTCCCACATCATCAGTGGAAATACTGTCCTAGAAAACAAAAAATCATGCAATTTTCTGATCACAGCAGCAAATGATGAACAAATGCCGGTCAAAAAGTCAGGGAACACGACAATAAACACATCAGTTGGGAACAAAATACACGAAATAGAAGTTCAAAACGTCCTGAACATTCCAAATGCGACAGCCAACCTATTATCCGTTAGTAAAATCGTTGAAAAAGGCCATATTGTGACCTTTAATTAAAAGGGTTGCACAGTACAGTCAAGTAATGGTGAAACTGTAGCAGAAGGTGTCATTGAGAATGGAATTTACAAGATAAATATGCCACAGAACAAAGTCATGCTTTCGGTTTAGGAACAAAATTCAAATGGTATGCTCTGGCTCCGCCGTTTGGGGCATTTAAATCAAAAGAGTATGACGCTCTTAAAAGACCTACTCGGATTTATGTGGCCCGATGGAAGAAGAATCTATTGGAAATTCCCGTTACATATTAACCTTTATATACGACTATTCAAAAATGGTGTTTGTTTACTTTTTGAAACAAAAAAATGAGGTTTACAGCACATTTCAAAAATCTAGTAGAGAATCAGACAGAAAAAAGAATTAAAATCGATAGTGGAAAGGAATATGAATTTTTTTTGCTAAAACAGTTCTTGGAAAGCTCTGGAATTAGACACCAACTTACGGTGAGCTACAGCCCGGCTCAGAATGGAACCGCTGATCGATTTAACCGGACCCTTGTGGAAAAGGCTAGAACCATGCTTTCTGATGCTAAACTACCCAAAATGTTCTCGGTCGAAGCGCTTAATACCGCTGCATTTCTCATAAATCGCTCTCCTGTTTCGAGCACACAAAAAAACCCATATGAGCTGTGGACAGGTACTAAGCCAAACCTAATTCATCTCAGAATATTTGGTTCAAAAGTAATGGCACATGTACCAAAAGAGAAAAGACAAAAGTGTGATGAAAAGTCCAAAAAATATACTTTTATTGGTAACTATATATATTTATATTTAAAATGCATCGGATATTCTTAGACAGTCTCTAAGATTTCTTGAATAAAGAACAGGCCTCATACCATTATTAAAATGGAAAAAACTGAAATATGCTCTTTTGCGAGTCGCGCATTGACGCGAGATGATTGAAATCGGATTGATCTAGCCGCGTTTAAAAAAAAAAGTCGTTTAATTTTTCGCTATTTAACTTAACTTAACTTTCACTTGCGGTTGTTGTTTTACGTCTTAAGCAATTAAAAACATTGACATTTGTCTGGATTTTCGATGAAATAGTAGTGAGTCATGTAATTTACTTCTACTTGGATTTCTGACAAGAAAAGTAACAAATAAAGCAACCTTCTTAAAACTTCGGCACATGACGGAACGTTCAAGTATTACGTAACGCAAATTTTTATCATTTTGGACCCCCACCCAACCCCTGTAACGCTATTTTCCTATACCTTTAACATGGGCGTAACACTTCAAAATGACCCCCACCCTCCCTAGGAGCGTTAAGTAATACTTGAACGTTCCCTTATATTGAATCGGTCAGCTGAAAAACAGTACTTAGTACTAGTCTAGTCCAAAAATAGTCATTTTGAAATAAGATATCAAACGAAGCAAAATTTGTAGCTTTATTCATTCTGCTTAAGGGCCTATATACAAATGTTACGTAAAGACATAAACGTAAAAACTCAAGAAATGCAGTACGCTGATTGGTTCAATTTCAAGGTTGGTTAAAATTGAACCAATCAGCGTACTGAATTTCTTGCGTTTTTACGTTTACGTATTTACGTAGCATGTAAATAGGGCTTAATATTAGTATCAATCATGTGAACGCTACGGCTGCGCCAACTATATATTTACAGCAGTCAGTCAAATAACAGTACTTGTCCTGGACAAGTAGTTTTCTTGAAGTTATTTTTTCAAATCAGGGATGCCGATCTTATACAAAAGAATCGATTCTAAAAATCAATTCAAAATCAAAACTAAAAAAAAACGATTTTTTTAATAATTGTATATAACAAACCAATGAAAATCAAGAAATAGAGGAAGACCAAGCTTAGCATTGCCGAGGTCAGATATCAGCAGCACACGACGTGCATTGCGCAAAGGGTTCCTGAGTTATTAAATAAAAACCGATTTTTTTTAGCCACTTTTAAAGGGGCGTAGCTCCCTTATGACGCATTTTTAGACTTATGTTTATAGGAACTTTTGGTCATATTTTATCATGTAGAATCACCTGTTAAAATTTCCTACGCTATTTCAAATACACCGTGTATAATGGAATGCGTAGCATTACATATCTTCACGGCTTGTTTTTTTTTTTGAGTTATCGAGTATGAATTAGGGAAAATAAATTAATGTCACCACAAAATGGTCAAAATATTAAGGGTCTCTAATATGCAATAACTCGGCACCTTTTATGACTAAATAAAGGCACTACCCTAATCACACACTATTCAATTCTCATTCACATTTTTACTGGAATGAATTTCTGCGAAAAATACCTGCCTTCAGGTAAACCTAAGTTTGCACCTATAAGAACTGCCAATGACCTGTTGATTCATTATATTCTACACGAGTTATTTTTTTAACGAGAGTTCACTACCAGAGGCCGGACTTTTAGTATTTATTTACTGGGGACTCGATTTATAATTTAAAAAAATATATTATTATACAGGGTGTATCAGAACTCACGTTAAAAAAATTACATATGTACTTATACAGCAATAAAAAGAAATTGAGCAAAATTTCAAAGGGGAGTGTATGTATGAAATTTTGAGATAAGAACATTTTGTTTCCACCAATCCCAGAAGCTGTTACAATTACCTATAAAAGTGGATAAATCGCCCATTTGGTTTCTATGGAAACATACCAGTAGCTAAAAATATGCATTTTGAAAGTTTGATGACAATTTCAAATTGAAATTTTTTCATATGACAATTTGTCAATAATATTTTTTAAGATGTAAACTGTTATGCTACTGGAAGATTATGGATTTTTTAACTTTATTGTAACAATTTTCTAAATTTCTTAAGTGTTTATCTTTGTTATAATCCTACTTTTAATATTAGGTCTTAATTTAGAACGGTTGAATAATTGAAAGTTTAACATGTGCACATACACTTAAATGGGATACTATTTAAGTAAATATTTTTAAACTCCCTTTAATCTTATTTAGAAAAAAGTAAAGAATTAAATTGGGACTTACATAAAAAGAAAAAGATTGTTTTAAATGTAAAATCTTACTGGATGAAAGAAGAAGACAATTTAACTATTATAGTGTGGAATCCCTATTACTGATTAAAAATGTGTAACATCGAGCAACAAGGATAGTTTCTTGTTGGCTGTTACAGATCGGCCTTTTAAGACTTGTATTCTGTAAATAAAGATAACTAATTGACAAGATTAATACATGTATACCTCAGCGGACTACACAGAAATTATTGATTTAATATTAATTTATTTATTAGTATGATATTTATTTATTTAGTATTAATAATTTTAACGAAATAAACTATTAAACAACACGTTTCTTAAGTGATTTATTATTTATATTTATATTTTATTAATAAAAATCCTAAAAAACCTAAAAAAAAACTCATTAAACTACAATTTGGTATATTGGTTTTCTACTTTTTTAATCGTATTAATTGAGGGGCATTTTAAACATTTGTCTGTTGATATATATTTTAAATAGTACATTTTCCATTGCAGTTAACGTGCACATGTAAAAATTTTAATTATTCAGCGGTTCTTAATTTGGACCTAAAAATTAAAATAGGATTACAACAAAGAAAAAACATACCTTTAACTACTGGTATGTTTCCATAGAAACCAATTGGGCGATTTACCCACTATTATAGGTAATTGTAACAGCTTCTGGGATTGGTGGAAACAAAACGTTCTTATCTCAAAATTTCTTACATACACCCCCCTTTGAAATTTTGCTCAATTTCTTTTTATTGATGTATAAGTACATATGTAATTTTTTAACGTGAGTTCTGATACACTCTGTATACAGCGTGTCTCAACGAAGACGACTCGGTCGATATATAGTAAAGTATACAATTTACAGAAAAACTTTAAAGGGAAAAGTTGTATGGTTTTAAAAAAAGCACATTTTAAAAATATTTTAAAATTATACACGATGGTCCTCCTAGGGTGGGCAATTTTTTCTATTTTGCCCTAAAATTTTAAAAAACTTACATTGATGAATAGTTTAGGGATTTTTGTTTCGGGTTAACATTACAGTTTTCGCTAGTTGTTTAAAATTCTAAGAACAAATGATATTTTGATTGATTGATTTAATGTAAGTTTTTTTTTTTTAATTTTAGAGCAAAATAGAAAAAATTGTATAAAGCACTCGTTTCATAACACGTTTTTAGCTCATATTATGAAACTAGTACTTTAATATACTAATACGTGTTAAAGTCCAAACAATCATTGCTTAAGTATACAGCTGTTGTTTAAACAAAAATTGGTGTACGTTTTTTAAAGCACGTTTTCTGACTTTTAATTACTTTGTCTATCAAAATTAGGTCTAATTCAGATTAAAAATTTCTCATTTTTGACATTGAAGAAAAAAAATTAACATAATTTTAATCAATACATAATTATTCGCTAAGAAAGGTACACGCACGTTTTTTTAACGGATTAAGGCTATCGAATAAACCGCGAAATATTTACTCACACCAAAAAAGGCCTTGTTTTCGGCTAATTAAAAGTGTCAATTTTTACACTTTTAAACTTAAGGTAAATAACAAAAATGTACATAAAAAGCTTTTTAAAGATGTGCTTTTTTGTACTAAGAACTAGCAAATGTATTCGGTTAAAACAAACTTTATGGTTCATGTGACAAATTTCTAAATATCAAACAAGCTGTGAAGTTATTTAATGCTACGCATTCTATTATACAGGGTTATTCAGAAATAAGTTCGAGAAATTTAATATAAAACTTTATAAGAACTTTTTTTCACATTTTTTAACTTAGAATCACCTCTTAAATATCTCGAATTATTTATGAATAAGGCTGTATACTGTATATATATATATATATTAAAAAAAAAAATAAAAAAAAACATTTTTTTTTTCAATTAAGATCTGTTTTTTGAAAAGCGAAAAATAAGAAAAAATCAAAAAAAAAATCAAAAAAACGTAAAAAAAGTTTTTTTATTTTCTTTTTGCAAGAAAAGATTTTTTTTTGAAAATGATACTTTTTTATTTTTTTAAAAGTTTAACCCTCCATAACTTTTTAGTTTTTTTGGGGGATTACTTTGAACAACAGTAGGGACCCTCATAGAACTTGATTTTTCCTGAAAATTTGGAGTCGATCGGATTATTCGTTCCGAGATTTGTTCTTGAGTTATCGTGTCTACAAAAAACGTGACATCGTTCAGACAGACAGACGGACAGAAGAAAATTTTCAAAGTTTCTTATTTTTTGCATTAAAAACATTTGTATCCAAGAATTTTTTGTCTAGGACGTTTTTTCGCGATTTTGGGAAATTCGAAACTACCGTGAATACTGTTCTAGCGTAGGCTAATTAAAGTTAATAAATAAATTAGTTAAACTTAAGGTTATGATTATAATCATTCTACATATGAACTAAACCGAACTAAACAAAACGGGGGGAGGCGGGTAGTTATTAAGAAAATAAATAAATGTATAGATTTACCTAGCACGTACTTTATACTACTTTATACCGGCAACCAAGGACTCTTTTGACATAAGTACGTACATAAGACACAATAGAAATGCGTAGTGCGTTTTCGTCATAAACGGTAACTGTAAATTTTCTCGTGAATCAGAATTTGCTTTACTGATTGCTGTTGATAGGTGCACGAGTGCCCCTTTGGAAGACACGGGGGCTTCCCCTGACTCTCCTGGGTCGGAAATGTGTTGAGAAAATTGTCAAAAATTGTCATAAAATATGAACGCTGGGAGCTCTTTACCGTAGTAAATACTAAAAGTTTTTGCTTATATAGAACCCTACACGGTAAAAATAAATTACATTAAATTACATAGTCCGTAAATGGTAATATGTTGCCATAGACCGGAATGGTAAAAATTACATAGTCCGTAATGGTAATGTTTTGCATAGACCGGAACAGTAAAAATTACATAGTCCATAATGTTAATATTTTGCATAGACCGGAACGGTAAAAATTACATAGTCCAGAATGGTAATATTTTGCATAGACTTGGAACTTGAAAAAAAATATTTACTACTTAGAAAATGTTTGTTCCAAATTACAAGTCTCTGTGTTAAAGCTATTTTGGAATATCGTAGCGTAAAGTTCGTTTGGTTTAATAAACCAAACGATTTGCACCCTCAATACAAGTATAAACTGCTTACTTTCTTCAAAGATCTATTGGTTGATAAAGATCGTAATTTATAATGAATGTAAATTTTAGGTCATAAATAAAGCATTTAAATATCGTACATAAATAATATTTACCTTTTTTACACTTTTAACACTTTAACCTAGCAGCATTCGTCGCTATCTCTCTAACAATAACAACTTGGTTATTGTCCAAAGCGCACGCGCGTCTTAAAATAACATAGCCCGACATTGTAAAATCATGTAAAAATATGTAAATCAATGTAAATATATTTTTTTACATTCTTTTACATTCTTTTACATTCTTTTACATTCTTTTACATTATTTTACATTATTTTACATTATTTTACATAAATTCATGTATTATGCAGAGTCCAGAATAGTAAATTTACTATTCCGTACTATGTAAACTCATGTATTTTTACATTATTTTACATTCAGTTTTTACAGTGTACGAAAGTTTAGTTGTTACAGTAATACTTAATTAAGTACAACGTTAACGTTGTTATAGTTCTGGTAATTGTAACAACCAATGAATGTTAACAACTATTAGTTAACGTAGGTCTATGATACCGTATTCCATTTTTAAATTTAATTCAGACCGTATTATAAATAACACTGATCGACAAATCTAAAGATTTCTCTAACTGAGATTCCAGACATAGGTTTATACTAATTTTGGGTCGCTGAATCCAAATCCGAATGCCGTTTGTCTCCATCACCCTCAGATTTTTTTATATCATAAAAAAAGTTAAAATTAGGAAAATCGATTTTGTGTAATTACAAGAAAATGCTTTGACTTATCACATTAAAATTAAGTACGGTTAATAGTGGTAATATAAGTTATTTATTCCCCTACTTACCCAAAAATACAATTGTGTGTATGTCAGAGGCGTGCATTCTAAAGTGTTTCTGTAATATATTTCTCCAATAAAATTTATGTTTAAGAATTTTACAAACTTTTTTTATTTTTTTTTTCAATTTATTTTTCGTTAAAACGAAAAAAGAGACTTTTTTCGGAAAAAAATAATTTAATTTTTTTTTAAATTTATTTATTTATTTTTATTTTTATTTTAATAAACCTAGACCTATAGGAGAAAGTATTATCTTGTTGGCAGCAGTTTTTTTCTTAGTGGAACTTGCAGAGATATGTTTAAACCTATTTTTCTCGAAAACTATTGACCTTTGATCAAAAGGTCCAATTTGTTTTTTACGTAAAATTAATCAATAAATAATAATTTTTTATCGAAATTGTAAAATTCTTAAACATAAATTTTGTTGGAGAAATATATTACAGAAACACTTTAGAAGGCATGCCTCTGACATACACACAATTGTATTTTTGGGTAAGTAGGGGAATAAATAACTTATATTACCACTATTAACCGTACTTAATTTTAATGTGATAAGTCAAAGCATTTTCTTGTAATTACACAAAATCGATTTTCCTAATTTTAACTTTTTTTATGATATAAAAAAATCTGAGGGTGATGGAGACAAACGGCCTTCGGATTTGGATTCTGCGACCCAAAATTAGTATAAACCTATGTCTGGAATCTAGGTTAGAAAAATCTTCAGATTTGTCGACCAGTGTAATTCATAATAGGTTTCTTTGATTTTCCGGTAAGTTCCTGATAATAACCATCAATATTGTCGATATATACTCTCACTCACGGAAGTGGTATACTAAAAGTCTATGGCGAACCAATAATTTAAAAACTCTGATATTTTATACTTTAGGGTTTTTGAATATGGCCAATCGATTAAAAATACTTTCATGCTTCTAATGATTTGGGGGAGGGGAGAGGGAGAGGGGATTTTTTTTATCTTTTGGGTGCACGGTGGGCTTTAAGCTTACGGAGATGAAAAAATCGAACACCCCATAACTTACAACGGGATATTGTTTCTAATGCTTTCAGAATTACATGTTCGTTGAGAACAAAATCGTAGGTGTAGCCGTTTTTTATTCCATCAAAAATTAGTATATTAGTATATATGTGACCCAAAAAAATTTCAAATTAAAAAGTTTGGAGGTCTCACCCCTTAAATTTGCTTATTGGGGTAGGAGTTTTATCCCTAATTTTTTTCAAAATTTTTAAAAAATCTAGAGTTCGCACACAGCCATTTTTCAAAAAATATGTTTGCTTAGCTTTTTTTATTTTTTTAAGGCCCAATGATTTTTTATTTAAATCTTTTATAAAGGGATAGTAAATTGCTAACCTCAAAAAAAAACTGAATTTTTCTTTCAAAATGTCGGAGCTGTGCCCTTTAAAGTTTGAAAATTCACTACATTGCTTGATTTTAGGTAATAAACTAATTTTTGATGGAATAAAAAACGGCTACACCCACGATTTTGTTCTCAACGAACATGTAATTCTGAAAGAATTAGAAACAATATCCCGTTGTCAGTTATGGGATTTTTTCATCTCCGGAAGCTTAAAGCCCACCGTGGGTGGTTTTTAAAATATTTCTTCCATTGAATTTACTAAAAAATGTATGTCCAGAAACAATTTTTTCCATATTGAAAGAGAGGAGAGGTCATGGAAAAAATGACAATAAACTTCTTTGTGCAATTTTATTTTACCTTTTAGGTGGTTTTTAAATTTTTCTTCTTTTGTGAATAATATAAATGCTATGCCCAGAATTTTTTTAGCATTTTAGAGGAGAGGGGGAGGGACTGGAAAAAAATAAAATTATATATTTTGTGTAATTTTATTTTATCTTTTATGTGATTTTTCTTTTTTTTCTTTTATTGGGAATAATAAAAAAGTAATGTCTAAAAATAACATTTTGGGGGCGCTGGAAAAAAAAATGATAACATTTTTTGTATAATTTTTTTTTTCCTTTTGGGTGGTTTTAAAATTCTTCTTCTATTTAAATAATAAAAAAAAATACTACCAAAACAAAAATTGAACCCCCTTTTACCCCCTCCCCCCAACCGATTTTGCTCAAATATGAAATTGTCCAACTAACAAAAATACATCTGCTTACCAAATTTCAAGTTGCTAGCTCAAAGCGCTCTTAAGTTATTGTGGATACAGACCGACAGACAAATATACATCATCGTTTCAGGAAAAAGTAATATGATTAAAAAAAAAAATTTCACTTTCAAAAGTCCAAACACCTATTTTCTTTTATGACAAAGTAGAAATGGTAGGGTTTCACCGCACAATTTTTCGCGAATTTTACATTTATTCGAAGCGCATACAAAACATAAACCTTAAACGTTATTAAACCTTTGTGTAGTTCCGTTAATTTTTTCGAGAAAGTATGTGTGCCTGTTTTAAAGTCATAAATATCATTTTAACTTAATAATTACAAACCTAATCGTTAGAGCCATTTTCGAGAACATATAATTTTTCGATTTTCATGCGTAGGAGGAGGAGGAAGGTGGCATATTCGTTGTGGGTTGGGTCAGAGCCTATGGCTCTCTTACCCGTGTTCTTTGGGTTTTTGTCCTGTGTATGTTTGTTTGGTGATTGACCTTGAGGTCTGTGCTGTGTTGCTTTGACAAATCATAAACCGGCTCTCTCCAGATTTTTTTTTTTTTTGTCTTATTTTTTTTTTTTTTTTGTCTTATTTTTTTTTTTTTTTTGTCTTATTTTTTTTTTTTTTTGTCATTTGTGTGTTTTTTTTTTTTTTTTTTTTTTTAATATTTTTGGCCTACTTAACCTACTTTACATGGATAAATAAATAAATAAACAAATAATTAAATAAATAAAATAAATTAGTAAATCTGAAAACAAATAGACATAATATTACTTGACATAAATTGACATAACATGGAGACATAAATTTGTAAAATTGTTACCGAGGGTGAATAAGCTCTTTTTTCCATTTTCCCCTTGTGGGAATAGTTAAAACTTAAGAGACAACACAATTATAAAATTTATAAAATATTTTTTTAATTTATATATACATATATGTACCCGATATTTGTATATATAGGGTTTTTGTTGTTTTTGATTTTTTTTTTCTTTGATATAGAGTAAAAGGGAGGAGGGAGCGCAGTGGCCGTTAACGCTAGCTCCTCCCTTTTGGTCTTATATTATTTTTTTATTTTTTTTTATTTTATACATTCACAACATTGACATAAAATAAATAAAGTAACATGTTAACAATTTGAATAAATAGGACATTTACTGGACCTGGACATTTAAAAGACATATATTTTTTTTTTTTTAAAAGACATTCAGTGTGGTTTTTTTTTTACAATTTGGGGTAGGGTGGATATTTCCACGCTTGGTATGTTTGGTCGTTCCTGGCGGTTAGGGTGGGTCATACTGTATGTTTCTTGGTCTTTTATAGGTGTCTCTTTGGTCAGGGACATAGTCTAGGGCGATTCTCAGGAGTTCATTAGGGTGACTCTCGGCTCTATCTAGATGCCTCGTTGCTAGGGACTTTAAGTGCTCTAGCAACGGGGGGATCTCTAGATCCCTTCTGATCACCTCGTTCCTGACATACCAAGGAGCGTTTACGACCATCCTCAGGGCCAGGTTCTGAATGACTTCAAGGCGCTTCAGGTGAGTGGGGGCGGCGTAGCCCCAGGCGCCGCAGGCATAAAGGAGGACTGGTCTGACTAGAGATCTGATGCAAAGTATCTTGGTCCTCAGGGTCATGGTGCGTCCTAATAGCAGGGGGCGAAGTTTGTAGACCAGCGCCCTGCCCTTGTCGACATTGTTTTTAATATGTTTTGCCCAAGTTAGGGACTTGTCGAGGGTAACTCCAAGGTACTTTACATCCTCTCTCCATGGGATAACATGCCCTGCCAGCTCCAGTCTTTCCGGTGGTCTGAGGCGCCTGCGTGTTATGAATATCGCCTGGGTTTTGGTGGGATTTAGTGTAACTCGCCATGAGTCACACCAATCTTCCACCGCCTCCAGCGCAGTCTGAAGCGCGTTGATTATGATCTCTACGTTCCTTGACCTTACAAGGAAGTAGGTGTCGTCGGCGTACTGGCCTCTGAGGACGTTCGGTGTCCTTGGCATGTCAGCGAAGAAGATCAGAAAGATAAGAGGCGCGAGAACCGACCCCTGGGCGACCCCCGCTAGAATGTCCCTGACCAAGGAGAGCACTTTGCCCAATCTAACTCTGAATTTTCTGTTTTTCAGGAACGACCAAACAAGCTTGATCATCCATAGGGGAAAGTGGAATTTTTGCATTTTGTATATGACTCCTGGATGCCAAACTCGATCAAAAGCTTGTTGGACATCCAGGAGAACCATGCCTGAGGCTTCTTTTCTGTTCATACCCTCGGTAATTAGCTCGGTTGTGCGCAGTATTTGGTCTGTGGTTCCATGGCTTTGCCGGAACCCAAATTGCTCGTTTGGCAGCACCTCGTTCCTTTCGGCGAAGTCTCTTATGCGGCTAGCTATTATTTTTTCTGCTATCTTTGATATCGTAGGGAGAAGGCTTATGGGACGGTAGCTGGATGGGTTGGTTCTACTTTTTTTGGGCTTGAGGATGAGAATGACTTCCGCCAGCTTCCAAGGAGAGGGGAAGTGACTCAGTCTTAGGCAAGCATTAATGTAGGAGGTGAGTCCTACAGTAATCTTGTCCGGGAGGGCCTTGAGAGCCCTATTGGTGATCCCATCGTGACCAGGGGCCTTGCGTGGGCGTGTGTTTTTAATCAGCGATTTAACCTCGGCATGTGTGGCTGGTACGAAGGGAACGTTATCAATGTGGCCCTCAAGAGTCTCCCTTACTGAGTCCTCTATCTCCTGAAAGTGGGCGAATAGGTCATCGGAGGGGGGGTTGGGTGTGAACTGCTCCGCAAGGGATTCGGCAAAGACCTCCGCCTTTTCCTCGTCTGTAGTGGCTACTCCGTTAGGAGTAGTTAGTGGAGGGATAGTGGTACGTTGGTTGGTGAGGGTCCTTGCCATCTTCCATACGGAACCGTCCTCGGGATTGAGGGAGGCGAGTTTGTCCTGCCATCTTTGGTTGTGCATCTCTAACATAGCAGCTTTCACTTCGTTGTTTAATCGATTATATGATGTTTTGTCCTGGGGCTGTCTTGTCCGTTGATTCATGCGTATATCAGTACCTCTAAACTAGGTTAATTCAACAGCGCATCAAGTCACTCGACGCACTCGAGCGTTGAGTGGTAAGGGTGGACAAGCTTTATTCACTTGTTGAAGAACCTGGAGCTGTGTAAAACTGCAAGTTCTTTGAGAATAAACTTTGCAATACGATATTTCAAAAACTCCTTGACATAAAGACTTGGAATTTGGAACAATGATTTTCTGTGAGGTAAAAAATATTTTGTTTAAATTTTAAGTATCTGCCTCAAAGCGTTTTTTAATTATCGTAGTAAAAAGTTTTTTCGCATAGAATTGGCTTTTTTAATCCGACTCTTTTTTCGAGATACAACAGTTTAAAAATGAGGTATTGTATAATAGTGATAAGGAAAATAAATTTAATAAAACTAATTAATTCTAGATTAAAAAACAATGCTTACAAGTACCTGTTTTCTATTACAAATTACAAAAATATTTAAAAAGGTTTGTTATTGGAACATACAATATAAGTATAAAACTATTGTAAATAAATTAATAAATAAAATACCTGAGTTGTAAACATTTATGTTTTTATTGTTTTTATTAAACTAATAATATGTACATAGTACAATGTACTCGAAAAGATAAACGCAAATTTTACGAACTCATAATATTATTTTTCTACGACTGCTTTAGAATGTAAGCAAAAACAGACAGTTTTCAAACACAGAATGAATCCATTCTAGCTCTAGATACGGTATGAATATTCCGTATCAAGTGTTAGAATGAGCACATGTAGTTCCATCTCTTGTTTATAAAAGTAAAGAAAACTGTAGCAAAATGAGCAAAAATATATATATTTTACCATGAAATATTGAATAATTTAATGCAATTTACGGTTTTGCGTTAAAATTACATAAAGTTTATTAGTTTTTCTTAATATTTGAACAGTTTTGTATCAATTTAGTTCAAAAAATTAAAAATGCTCCATCTATTGTTAAATATTTAAACCTGATATCTGTCACAACAATCTGACATAAACTTCAATTTTTGCATTATAATTTCTAAATATGTGCTAAAATTAAAAAAAAATCTTTTTTAAATACTGATTTGATAAAATTATTAAATAACATTAATTGCTTTATTTAAAAAAAAATATGTGTTTTGTTGCATTTACAATGTCGAGTCACAAAAAACATTGTTTTTAACCTTGTCCGCAGTTTAAAGCCATACAGTGTTTCATATTTGCAGTCGAAGAAAAAGTATAGTCTACAACACGTATGGAATAGTCATTCCGCGCTCGCGGGACCGTCATACTCGCCTGCCGGCTCGTACGACAAAGTTTCCGCTCGCGCGGAATATTGTCTATTCCATACTAGTTATAGAATATACTATTTTTAACGTCCATACTGAAAGATTTTCTATACAGAGCGGTCCAAAAGTCACCCCCCCCCCTCTTAACTTTTGAACCAGTTGAGATATCGACTTCAAGTTTGGAACTTTTAAATAAGACAACTTAAACTATCTTTTATTTATATATATTTAACACTTTCAGCTCCTAAAATGTGGGCAGGGGGGCATGGGGGCACATTTTTTTAAATGGAAAGGGGGGTCATGTAATAGATCATTTTAAAGCTTATAAAATTCTCCATTTAACTCCATATTTTTAAATTTAAACAAAATTTTTTTTTGGGTTTAAAATGGGGTTGAAAATGGGTATTAATGTCAAAATGCCTAATTTCATCATAAAAAATTTTTAATTATACTTTTAAACTAATTTTAGTTGATATAAATAAAAATTTATAAAAAAAAAACTTAAAAAAATCGAATGTTTTAGCAAAAAAATTGAAAAATCAAACCTTAAAAAACATTTTTAAAAAAATAAAAATGTTAGTTTAAATAAAGAATTTTATAAGCTTTAAAATGATGTATCACACGACCCCCCTTTCTATTTAAAAAAAATGTCGCCCCATGCCCCCCTGCACACATTTTAAGAGCTGAAAATATCAAATATATGCTAAAAGATAGTTTAAGTTGTCTTATTTAAGAGTTTTAAATTTGAAGTCGATATCTCAACTCGTTCAAAAGTTAAAAGGGGGGGGGGTGAATTTTGGACCGCACTGTATATAAAACCCCAAGCAACTTTAAGGCATATCCACAGCCTCGCATAACACGCATAGTACATAAGAATGCGATGCCGTGATTGGCTTGATGTGCGGTCATGTATCTTGTAAGCCAATCACAGTATGGCTTTTAATAAATAAAAGAGGTAACACTTTTCCTAAATTTTGGGATTTGAAAACAATTTACACTTTCAGTTTGCAAACCCATGTATACGTAAGTTAAAATATTAAAAATCTGTTGTTGGAGTTGGAAAATTTAAAATTTATAACTTAGTAATTTTAGTTCAGTAGTTTTAGCAAAAAGAAACTATTAATGGTAAAATTTTTGAAAATTTTTAAATTTTAGTCGGCAAATGGACACCACATCAATTTTCCTCAAACACGACTTTGACAAAAAAATGGATATTAAAAAAATTGTTTAAAACCAATCCTGTGTAGTCTACCTTGTTAGAATATACATTAGATGAACAACTTTTTCAGATAGTTGGTCAACTTTCTGAAGCACCTCTTTTTCTGTCAGAGCTATTTAAAAAATCAACTAACATTTTTTTGTGAACAAATAGTGCTCAGAAAATATTTTTTTTAGATGAGACTAGAGGTAACACATTTCAAGAAAATTATTTTGTTGTAAGGGTTCACTTTTGAGTATCATATATAAAATAAAAATAATTACCAAAGAAGTCATATTTTTTTAATATTTTTATTTTAGTGGGCAAACTTACCGATTTTAAGGAAAAATACAAAACCTGAAATAACTTTTAAACCATTAACAATTGGATAACAACATATACGGTTATTTCAAATGGAAATGACCTCCTCCACCACCCCCTTTCGTTTGATAGTCTACTTTTGGGACACCCTGTATATTAAAAACTAGGTTTACTTTTTTGACCCTTTTAGCACAAACCGATTCATATTTTGATTGCTCGAAAATAGCATCAAACTTGCCTGTATGCATGCGCAATGACCTAATCATTCTTGCAACAAACTTGCATAGCATCAAACTTGCGTACAAATTACTCCGTGAAAAGGCGCATTTAGTATTACATGTAACAACTTGTGTTCGATAACTTGCGAGGGGTTCCAAACATACAGGGTCGTTTAGTATTTAATAAGGTAACGAACTCTCATATATGCGGGATTAATTCACTCTTTTAATAACAGTTGGTTTTCTGGAAATAATTACGACAGGGACAACGCCCCTGGAGTAATTATTTCCTTTGACAACAAACTTGAACACAGTGAATTATTCCTCATATTGTAAGATTACTTTTTAACGTTAAAAATTAAAAAGTCGAACCCAAACCAGCATTTATATTTCGTTCATCGCAAAAATATATAAATTGATTTTATATTACTTATCTCGGTACTTTTAGTTGCATTTTCTTTAATTTACTGATTAATTTAATACACACACAAGCTAAACAATTCTTTTTCATTAATTCAGAACAACCCGATTCTAACATTCATTCAGAACAACCCGATTCTAACAGCTTGAAAGATACTATTATGGTCACTGGCGGCTAGGGGAAAGTTCAAGTATTACGTAACGCTCCTAGGGCGGGATGGGGTAATTTCGGAATTTTACGTCTGTTAATGGTATAGTAAAATAGCGTTACAGGGGATGGGCGGGGTCCAAAATGATCTAGCTACTTTTGGACAAAAAATGTATCGTAGAAAATACAATAAAAAAACACAACATATGTGGTCTATTGGTTTTTGAGGTTATGTTTAATCTGTCAACGGATGTATATAAGGGCATATTCACAGGCTCTTATGCGAACGTTATAATTCTGCGCACAAAATACATGACGGCACATCAAGCCAATCACGGCATCGTATGTGTCTTAAGGTAATGTAGTCTTAATACTAACTGGCACCTGTAAGCTGCGGCTAGGGGAAGAGAAGAGGTAAAATTTTGCGTCTAAACTATAGACGATCTTGAATTTTTCACATTCCACCCAGGTGCCAATTGATATTGAGTAAAGAGTACATACACTGTTGGTGCCACATGAGCTTTGAGTTGTCTTTCCTCTTGTGTTTTTCGTAACGCAACGCTGCCGTAACAGACCTATACGGTGTTCTTGATTGCTCACGCAGTGCACAGATGATCCGTGGCAAAACCGCTTGGATATAACAACAGTCGGCATAGCAGACCAGCCAGAGGCAAGGTCAGTTCGTTGGCGCCATAGTGAACTAACTTTGCTTGCACACACCACGAATGTATACTTTACTTACTCCGGTCTATGTGTTTTGTTTCTGTGTGCACTTTTCTTTCCACTCCCCGTCTTTGTTCAATTGCAATGTTATACAGGGCGTCTCCGCATTCCTTTGAAATGCAAACCTTTACAGTCCAAGAGCTAGCGTATTTTCAACAAGTTATTTGCTCCCGGATGAATTTTAGGTATGTCTTAAAGTACATTCTAACTTAGCTATTTCCAAATCGTCAAGTCTTGGATCTGGCTCCTTTGGTGTTAGAAGCTCTCCGACTATTATAGTTAATGACAGTTTACGCAGTGTATAATATACACTAAATTAAGTCAATGCATCCAAGAAAGACAAAAAAAATGTTGTCTTCGGTTGACACTGGAAAGATGAAATTTTAAGGAATTTTCACTGGGGGCATGCCTCGGAATTGGAATCTTCAGAGAAGGCGAAGACTCAAAAAAGTACTTCAATTGAGGGGCGCTACTGTCTCCCACATTATAACCTAGTTCTCAAGTTAAGTATCTTTACTAAAATTGTTTAGCCTACATATATCTTACTGCCTATAAGCAATTATCACTTAATATTTATTTTAAATACTCCTACCCTTTTTATTTAATTACAGACCAACAAATTTTCAACATTGGAAAATTGATTTGGACCTGACAATTGATGTTGTTATGTTAATTTCGAATATAAATTTCTTTTTGTCCATCACGTAAGGGTTTTAAACAACCGCACAGTGGCCCACTGTGCGTTTGTGGCCCATTGTCAGTGGGCCAAGAAAAAAAACAGGGACAAAATTCTGGATTTTTGCATACGACTATTTTTAATACCGCTGATTTCAAATAAAATAAAAAAATAATAAAAAAAAATCCGCGCCATTAGGGTGGTCCAAAATTTAATTTTTGTTTCGATCTTTCTAAAAATGTCTTAAATGTCTTCTTTTGATTGTTGATGTAGACCAATGTCTATAGCTTAAAAATTCTGCACTTCATTTTAAAGAATCAGATTTTTGGCAAGGCTTATAGCTGAAAAAAATTATACGTGATGCTTGTTTGGCAGTCTTAACTAACCCAGAAAATTAAATATCCGATCACAAAATCCTTGTTGGTCTGTGTTATTATAATATAATATATTATATTTATAATATACATAATAATAATAATTATAATAATAATAATAATAATAATAATAATAATAATAATAATAATAATCAATTATTTAGATAATTTAAAGACATAGGTACCCTTTTATTTTTACGCTATATAGTATTATAAAAGTTCTAATTCAAAATTCAATAGAATTTCCGTGTCAAGTAAAACGTTCTTTATTTAAAACGCAAATTTGATCAAAATACCAAATACGCCATTAGTTTATAACGTTTTTATATAAAACTTCCAACATTTTAGGATAGTTTGCTTATTTAATAAGAAACTTCGAAGACAAAATTGAATCGTAAATCATTAGTCTTGCAAAATTTATTTTAGTTAATTTAATTTAGAAACCCACTACTATTCACAGAGTGTCCACTTATGATTAAAGTTCAATATTAAAATATTAATAGTAAAAACTTTACGTTTTAGTTATGAATAATATTAATTTAAAAAAAATAATTTTTACACCAAATCGTATTTCACTTTAAGGTAAAAGTATTGTCCCTTACTTTCTTATTTTAATGTTTTTTTAATAAAATTGTAATATTTTCCTATTGTTGAAAAATATCAATATATTAAAAGAATTCTTTTTAAAATAACTAGTTTTTGTATTCAAATCATTTCTAGTTTACAAATGATTTAAAAGGAAATATTTTTCAAATTACAATGAATATTTTTACTTTTACAATTGCTTATAAAATTAAAAAATATCTTTTTTAGTTAACAAGAAACACTGTCGGAGCAAAAACATATTGGTTTGTTTGTTTAACCTCGTACTATTCTACTTAATTAAGTCCATGACTTGTGTGGGCTAGTAGTAGAGAGAACCAAGGCAAATCGGCGACAGTGAGCATCTCACGCTAGTAGACTTGCTATACATACGCGCTAGCCACTTCGCCATGCCTTCCATATTGGTGTTCTTTTAAATCATATGACTTTTGTTAGATTTTACAACGATTTTTCTCTGAGTATAGTTTCTCATGAAAATATGTCAGTCAGCTCTCTACGAAGGTTAAACTTTTGGCATTTTTATTAAAACTTTCAATCAACTGCAAAAAGTGTCAAAAAGTTGCGATAAAGAGTAATTGTATTCCATAAAAGTATACTAGAGGTGACCAACAATCTGAACTGAGGTCAAGTGATCTGCTAGCATGCTGTTTTCTGGATTTTTCCTTTCGTAAAAATGCTGAAGATTATGAAGGATACCAGATATTTCTATATTCGGCAACAAATGTTTTTAAACCAATCTATGGAAATTTTCAGTAAATTTAATGTAAAATAATATTTAATCAAAGCACATTTACACCAAGTAGTGTCCCTAGTAACACTGCTTTATGTACTTTCAAAAAGTCCAATGCTACAAAAAAGGCGCTTCGTTAAATTAGTTTTCTTTTTTATCGACTGTGTCAATTATTTCGTTTTATTGCTACATTCTGTAAAAGGTTCATCCAATTGAAATCTAGTATTTTCAAACTGATACAATAAAACGTACTACATTTTAAATTCTACTGTCAAATCATTTGGCAATTTTTAAGAACTGTTTGTTTTAAACAGTTTATTCTTACATTTTACGAAATGTTATTGCTTATCGGCAACACCGCTCATGTGCGGCTTGGCAACTGCGAAAAAAAGAGCCTTGCTTTTAAGATTAGACAGTAGAATTAATTTGGTCATAATAAAAATTATTTTATTTGTTTTAAAAAATATGATTATTTACTGTCCTTGTTGCATAAAGGAATCCATTTGTTTCTTACAAAACATTCGATAAATTCGTCCCAGGTTTAAATTAAATTTACCTGGAAAAATCTTATTTCAAAGAAATTCGTGCAGGTTTACACAAGATTTCTTTGTTTAAGTGTGCGAGACAGATGGGTCGAGATTTGTCCTGGAAAAATAACCCAGAAGAGTTTTGTGTACTCAGAATAGTTTAAAGGTAAATATGTACAACAATATAAATAGGGGAAAGGGGGGAATGAGGGCCACCTAAGGGTACATTCACAGGCTCGCATAACAAGCATAGTACATAAGAATGCGATGCCGTGATTGGCTTACAGGATACATGACGGCACATCAAGCCAACCACGGCATCGCATTCTTACGTATTATGCTTGCTATGCGAGCCTGTGGATGTGCCTCAAGGTTTTTTTTTGTAATTTTTAGATTTATGGAAATGGGTTAAATTAAACTTAGAAGTATTATGTATAAAACAATATTCTCAAAAAATATTTAAATTTAAATTATTAAAAAAAAAAGCTTCAAAAGGCCCGCATTACTCGCAGGCTGGGGGTAATTAAGGCATAGGCCAGAATTATCCCCATTCAAAAGAATTGACTTACAAAAATCACAAACAAAGACTCTTCTATCTTCTATCCCTAAACTAATGGCATTTATAACCCCAAAATCTACGTTTACAAATTTTTACCCAAAACACGAAATTAAATAATTTTAAATATTAATTTATTACATAGTCCCAAACTAGAGACTAATACTACATATACAACAAATGTAACTAATTAGGCTTAATTAATTTATTTACATGCCTTTGAAACTAGAAGAGTGCACACGTCCCCCCAAATGGAAATGGGTTTAAAAAAAATAGCAAGAATAGATGACTATTAATTATGTTAGCAAAGGGTCTGTAAACTTCAAAACCACTGAGAACGAAATCCTAATGAGCACTAGTTCTTAAATAGTGGTAAAAGTTCTTCCGCAGACTGCATGCTAAACAACAATAACAAACTTCAATTTCTTTTGCACAATTTTAATAGTGTTTTGTTGCTGAATTCGATTTTGTTTAGACCAAATCTCTATATCTTTTCGTTTTTGAGAAATGCACTGCTGAAAATTAGAAAAAAATAAAAAAATGTCATTTTAGGTGAACAATAAATAATTTATTAAAGTACCTACAAAGGGTTTCTATAGCTAGAATTAAAGTTACATGCTTGATCTATAAAATCGTAAAGAAAAGTATTGGATTTCACTTCCGGTGTCCAACTGAAGACTAGTTTTCAAGACGTCTGCAATGACGATTCAGTGGTGGTGTTTAAGACTATTTTGGGCAGTATATATTTAGCAAAATTGACAAATACATGGGCTTGACAAATAAAATAAATTTGACGTTAAAATAAAAACTACTTAACAAAGATAAAATAACCTTCCTTTTAACATCATTGCAGTCATCAAAAGATATTCCTTAACTGAACTTTTAAAACGATTTCCAGACATTTTTCGTAATTATTTTATAGAGCATAAATGTAACTTTAATTTGAACTAGAAAAAACTTTTGCAGCTGATATTATAATTTAAATATGAGTCTCCAAAAATTACAAATTTTAATTTTTATAAAATTTTGGAACGGCTTTTCTCAAAAGTGGAAACATATAGAGATTTGATCTAAACAAAATCGAAATCTGCAACAAAAACACTATTAGAATTGTGCAAAATAAATAGCAGTTTGTTATTTTTGTTTAGCATGTAGTATGCCGAAGAACTTTTACCACTATTTAAGAACTAGTGCTCATTAGGATTTCGTTCTCAGAGGTTTTGAAGTTTACAGACCATTTGCTAAGATAATTAATAGTCATCTAATCTTGCTATTTTTTTTAAACATATTTCCATTTTGGGGGACGTGTGAGTGATACATAAAAACTGGAAAATTGTAATTTTCTCTAATAACTTTCTATACTCGCGTCAATCTGAGAATGCGACTCTGACGTCACAACGCGTAAATTAAATACCATTCTGTAGGGTAATTGAAACTTATTTCTTAAGATTTAATAAATGAATTTTGTTTATATACATTTTCTATATAATAATTATGTATTAAGTCTTAATAAATAAGTTTCAGTTACGCTACAGAGTGTTTTTTAATTTACGCGCTGTGACGTCAGAGTCGCATTCTCAGATTGTCACGAGTATATATCATGATATATACTCGTGACAATCTGATAATATCTGATGATATCATCACCTTTATCAGAAAAGTCTTCAGAGTTTTGCTTAAGTTATTCAGACGTCCATTAGACTTTTTCACTCTTTCTTTTATAAATTCGGAGCATATCCAATATGAAAACTTAAACATGACTTATCTGGCGCAATAGTAGCATAGCAGCATAGTAGCATAATAGCATTACCCCTAAACAAATGGCATTTATAATCCCAAAACCTACGTTTACAAAATTTTTACCCTTTGTTAAAATATGAACCTTTTTCAGTTCTAAACTATTTCATCTCTGAGATGCAACAGTTTAGAACTAATACAATATCACAAACTAAAAATAAATAAATGTTGCATCTCTAATTTTTTTACGAACACTTAAAAGGCATACAGGTATATTACCAGGAATGACCGAAGAATTTTCACCTGAAGATATTACTAAATATATGAAATATCAAAATCCCGGTTTAATTGGTGAAAATTTTTACTGTAAAATTATTGAAGTTAAGGCCCTTAAACAAAAAAAGGATGTATATCAGGTTGTTATGCAGGTGGATGTATTAACTTATAATAATATTTTTTCCCTCGGTCATGGTAAGTTGTTTTTAGGTTACGATTCTTGTAATGTTTTTGACGCCATTGATGTAAAAAGATGTTTTAACTGCAGTGGTTTTCACCACTTTTCAAGTGACTGCAAGAGTTCTGATCCTTTCTGTCCTAAATGTGGAGGTAAACATTTAATCAATGCTTGTAAATCTGATAATAACAACTGTATTAATTGTTACAAACACAATAAAGATAAAAATACCAACTTGGATACAAATCATGCAGCTTGGGATTCTAAATGTCCAATTTATATCGACAAAATAAACGAAATTAAGTCATCACTATTTTTTTCTAAGTAGCAATTAGTAGGTGTTTCTAATGATGAATCCAAGACAAAAGAAATATTAATTTACTATCAAAATACGCGTAGCCTGAATAATAAAACGCATGACTTTCTAAATGGTGTTTTATCAAATAAGTTTCCAATTATAGCTATTTCCGAAACATGGGGGCAGGATTGGTTGTCCAACCACGAAATATTTTGTGACAATTATTCTGTTTTCAGGGCCGATCGTAACTTAGTAGCACACAATAAAACTCGTGGAGGTGGAGCCCTAATTGCTGGCCGTTCCGATATTATTTCTATGACCGAATTAGATCTATTATTTATCCGCAATGCCTTACCATTGATTGATATCGTTGGTGTTCAATTTACCTATAAACATTACACTTTCTATATTTTTTGTACGTATATACCCGATACAACTAAAGCAAACTACTACGAAAGTTTGTACGATTGCTTAGAGTCCCTGCATTATCTTAGTGAAGCTGATGTTTACTTTATAGGTGATTTCAATATAACGGAATACTCAAATAATGTTACTACTACAAAAACAACTGATTTTAAAAGATTTTGTAACTACTACGACTTACTACAACAAAATTTTATTTTAAATGATAATGACCGACTGTTAGATTTAGTTTGTTCAAATAAACGATGCCGGGTTGAAAGCGCTTGATTTATTAGTGAAGGAAGATCTTCCGGATCATCCCGCATTAAGTATTTATATAAATTGCAATACTACCGAAGAAAATAAGTTCCCCACTTGTGCTACACCAAGATTTAATTTTAAAAAGGCAAATTTTGAGAGTTTATATGAAGAGTTATGTTCCACTGACTGGTCTTTTATAAATGATAACGTTAATTCCAATTCAGCATGTAATTCTTTTCACCATAAGCTTGATCTGATATTTGAAAAATATGTACCGAAAATCATTAGCAAAACAAGTTCCTATCCTAAATGGTTTACCAAAAGTATTATAAGCGATCTAAACTCTAAGCATAAACTATGGAAAAAATATAAAAAAACTTCCGATCCGGTTACGTTGGACAAGTTCAAATCCATAAGGTCAAAAACTAAAGCTGATATTAAACGTTCATATAATTCTTATCTTGAGGATATTGAACGTAATATTAAAAGTAATCCTAATAGCTTTTGGTCCTATGTTAACACAAAGAGGGGCACTGATCCTATACCTGATACGCTTTACTATGACGGAGCTGAACTTAAAAATCCACAAAGTATAGTTAATGCATTTGCATCCTTTTTTCAAAAATCTTATGGTGAGCCCAGCACAAAAAACGACTTTAGTTTTGAATCCAGCAGTGCTAACAATAATTACTTTAACATTATTAATGTAGAAGAGTGTGATGTCCTAGAAGCTCTTAAAAGTCTTAAGTCTAAACCTACTGCAGGTTCGGACGGTATACCGTCATTTTTACTAAAAGATTGCGCTTCTGCACTATGTTCTCCGTTGACCAATTTATTTAATTTAGCCCTTAAGACATGTCAGTTTCCAGATAGGTGGAAAATATCCAGAATAACTCCTGTTTTTAAAAAAGGCAATAAGAAAAACGTTGAAAATTATCGGCCTATTACAATTATTTCAAATTTTGCGAAGGTTTTCGAGATGGTTTTGCACAAACTAATCTATGCTAATATAAAACATTTAATTTCAAAACTTCAGCATGGTTTTTTAAAGGGTAGATCCACAACTACAAATCTTGCATGTATTATTCAATATATCTCTCAAGTTCTCGATGACGGTGGTCAGGTTGATGTAATATACACCGATTTCTCCAAAGCATTCGACGTACTTAACCATTTTATTTTACTTAAAGCGATGTACGACATGGGTTTCTCAATCGAATTAATTTACTTTTTTCACTCATACCTAGTGGATCGATATCAATATGTTGAATGTCGTGGTTTTAAATCCTTTTGGTTTTTGGCGACCTCAGGGGTTCCTCAAGGATCTATATTAGGTCCTTTGCTATTTCTTATTTTTATTAACACCATTTTTAATTTAATTTATGTCCCTGCTTTAGCTTTTGCAGATGATGCAAAGTTATATTATAAAATAAAAGACTTAGATAGATTGTCAGAGGCTTCAAAATGCACTAAATAATTTAATTAAGTGGTGTCGTGAAAATAAGTTACCTCTGAACGCTGCCAAATGTAATGTAGTCTCTTTTACAAAGAAAAAATCTACTTTAGTGTTTAACTATAAAATTGATGACATTGTTGTTGCTAGAGTGTCGGAAATTAGAGATCTAGGAGTTATGTTTGATAGTAAATTGGATTTCAGTTTACATATTGAGAAAACAGTTACATCAGCTTTTCGTAGTCTTGGTTTTGTTATTAGAAATAGTTTTAAAGATCGATCGGTTTTGTTTGCATTATTTAATTCCTTTGTTTTGTCTAAACTTGAATATGCAAGCCTGATTTGGAATCCAAAATACAAATACGAAATTGATGCTATCGATAAAATTTTAAGAAGGTTTTTAAAATTTGTTAGCTTTAAAATAGATGGGGTTTACCCTATTATTGGTATTGATAACAATCTTTTACTGGACAGATTTAACATAATGAGCTTAAAAAACAGAAGAGCTTCCGGATCTGTAATTTTTTTGTACAAAATAATTCACAATAAGATTGATTGTTCAGAACTCTTAGAAATGTTAAATTTTCATATTCCTACAGCCACTCGTACAAACGATACATTTTATTTGTCGAAGCCTAGAACCAACTTACTAACATTTTCACCGATTTACACTATGTGCAAAAACTATCATAAGATTCAAACTGATGTTGGACTTTTGGATTGGATGTAACAATAAATAAATAAATAAATAAATAAATAAAAGTTCTCGCTCGTGATTGTTTTTGGTGAACATTGGGGTGGGGCAAGGGCGTCAAATGGGGAAAAATACACCCCCGGGGTAAATATTTGTTAAATAATTCCAATATTTTCGTCAAAATTGGTATATGGGAGTTTTTGGGGTCGACGAATCTGAATCGGACAATAATTTTTTTCTAATTTCACCCCCTGAGGGGTGGGGGTAGTTTTCATGAAAATTGGTATATTAGGATTTTTGAGGGTGCTGAAAGTGAATCTAATAATAAAAAAAATAAACTAAATTAAATTGTTTGATATTTACAAATTTAAAAAATCTATATAAAACATTTTACTATTCCTTAAAACGACTTTTGTTTGATTAACGCAGTCGTCCCTCCGAAGTGACTGATCGATTTCGTGCTTTTTAGCACTCTTCAGAGCCACATATCGGTAGTAGGGACAACTACGAAAATCAAATCCTTTCCATATATCTCTATATGGAGTTTAAAAATCGTTGTAAGGAAAAGCAAAAACAGCTACTGCTAAAAGCAGTGTGGCTCTGAAGAGTGCTAAAAAGCACGAAATCGATCAGTCACTTGGGAGGGACGACTGCGTTAATCAAACAAAAGTCGTTTTAAGGAATAGTAAAATGTTTTAAATAAAAAAAATGTCTCCATTTCCTGGGGGGCGGGGGTAGTTTTCTTGAAAATTTGTATATTTGACTTTTTGAGGTTCTGAAAGTGAATCTGATAATAAAAATACAACTCCACCCCGTGAGGGGTGGGGGTGGTTTTCGTGAAAATTGGTCTATTAGGTCTTTTGCGGGTGCTGAAAGTGAATCTGATAATACACAATACAAACCAGGCACCTAGGCCATTATGGCCCTTTTTGCCAGGGTCCCATGCACGGAGTCTCGGCTCCGAGCCTGGCAAGTTCATCTGCCTTTTCCTTGCCTGGTCCAGGGACCCATACAAGGTGGACTCTTTTGTTCCTCGCTAGCTCCTCCAGGGCTTCTATGCATTCCTGCACTAGAGTGGATCTTGTGCCGGGTGGACTGAGAGCCTTGAGGGCTGCTTGGCTGTCGGAGCAGATGTATAGATCTGATCAGTTGCTCCCAAGAACCTCTTCGCATCTTGCCGCTTCCTGTATCGCAAAGACTTCCGCTTGGAATACCGTGGGGTACCTAGGAGCGAATAGCTCTTTTTAACCCCCGTATCTTACACAAAGAAGCCTGCACCTGAGCTTTGCGTGCTTTCCATCCGGGAGCCGTCGGTATAGCACACTATTGCGTTTTGCGAAAAATTAACTTCCTTGTTCTCCCACTCGTGTTTTGGTATAGTGAGAGAGAATACTATGTCAAACCTTAATCGGTCTTCCGCCTCTATCACCTTGATGCTGCTGATGGGTAACTCTACCCCAATTTTTGTATGTCCGTAGACTGCCCCTTCACCCAGCCAGCATCCAACATATCTCATTCTAAGGTAGCTAGCCATTGCCTCCCTCCTTATCCAGGACGGAAGCGTTGGCAGCCCCAGTAGAACTTCCAGTGCTGATGTGGGGGTCGTCCTGATTGCTCCGGTGATCCCGATACACGCTAGTCTTTGGATCTTACTCAGACACATTCATTCAGCGCATTCTTTGTGGTGTAATGCCTTATCGACTTTTCGCACTATAGCGTGGGGTCGCTGAATTTAAATCCGGAGTTGGTTTGGATCGGTCAGATCGCATTTCGATAATAACTTCAAAATGTGATGAAAGTTGATACATTTTATGACTTTTTTGAGGTTGGTAATGGAATGCAATCTGACCGAGCCAAATCATCCGCAGATTCAGATTCAGCAACTCCAAAACCGTATAGAAATGTTTGTCACGTCTGCTGGACTAGACCTTTTTTTTCTTATGCCTGTGTTTTTATTGAATCATTAAACCGAGTTGGGCGGGGGTCAAAAAATGTTCTAATAACCTTAAATTTAGTATCAATAGTTTTTCAATTGAAAAAACAAAGGGGGGATACATAAGAAAAATCAAAAATAAATAGTTTGTTTGCAATGCCCTAGTGTCCATGGACTCACCCGGTATACAAAATTGTTCAGTATTTAACACGGTTTCAATGCTCAGTGTAAACGATTAAATATTTAACAGTAATATAAAATGTCACCACTCTGTTACACTTCATAATACTATTGTATCAGAAAATTTGTGAGCACGAGTGTGGTACTTTAAAACAAGGTTTTTAAATTGAATTTTTCAGATATTAAAACAGCTTTCATCTGAAGGATGGAATAAGTAGATTGCAACGAGAGCTTCTGGTTTTAACAAAATTAAACTGGCATTGATTTTCCATACAGTCAGCAATCGGAAAAAAAATATCAGTCTAGTAACAATGTTTGGTTTTAAATTAAATATACAGAGTATTTAGGAAGTGTAGGTCACTTTTCAAGATTTATTCGATTTATGTGAAGAGCTTACAATTAAGAAGACCGTGTGTGAGTGAGTAAGACTATGAGATATAACGAATCGTTAACAGCTAGCCGCGGCTGCGCATTAGCAACATTGTTTATAGTACCAAGTAGTTTAAAATTAATTTATTGTTCTTAATTTTTTAAGTTATTAATTTTTTATATAGGTTAATAAAATAATCTTTTTAATTAATAAAATTGTTTTTACTTTACCATGGGAAGTCATACGTTGGTCATAAAATAAAAAAAATAGCACCATTTTATACATTTTTCTTGCAAACTATTAAATATTTAACAGTAATATAAAATGTCACCACTATGTTACACTTTATAATACTATTATATCACAAAATTTGTGAGCACAAGGTTTTTAAATTGAATTTTTCAGATATTAAAACAGCTTTCATCTGAAGGATGGAATAAGTAGATTGCAACGAGAGCTTCTGGTTTTAACAAAATTAAACTGGCATTGATTTTCCATACAGTCAGCAATAGGAAAAAAAATATCAGTCTAGTAACAATGTTTGGTTTTAAATTAAATATACAGAGTATTTAGTGTAGGTCACTTCTCAAGATTTATTCGATTTATGTGAAGAGCTTACAATTAAGAAGACCGTGTGTGAGTGAGAAAGACTATGAGCTATAACGAATCGTTAACAGTTAACCGCGGCTGCGCATTAGCAACAGTGTTTACAGTACCAAAGTTGTTTAAAATTAATATATTGTTATTAATTTTGTATGTAACTTTTTATATAGGTAATTAAAATTATTTTTTTAATTTAGTAATAATAACGTATCAACGTTGGTAATAAAATTAAAAGAATAGCTAAATTTTATATATTTTTCTTGCAATTAAGATTATTTACGCGAAAAAAACGCTGTCTGTTGGTCTCTGTGTTCGAAAAAATTTGTGACCACTTTAACTCGAGAACGCGTTGAGCTAAAGACTTGGATGATAGGTTCCTTACCCAAAGTTCTGGGCTGGGAATGTTTTTGGTAAACATCGGGAAGAGCTAAGGGGTGAAAGGGGGTAAAAACTAGTTTTGTACATTTTTTTTTATTTTTGACAAAAAAAACTTATTATTATAAGTCATCTATGAAAAAAATTATTCGCTTGGGGGGAGGTCCGCATAACATTGAGGAAAGGGGAGAGGTCTAAATAACCAATTACTAAATTGACATGTTTTTTAGATGAGCCTGTAGTCAATACAGTATAATTTTACTTTTATCTAATTTTAATAAAAAAAAATAACTTGTTTCTATTGAACAAAAATAATATTAATGTTTAATGTCACTCCCACTAATGCAAAAATCGCCCTAAACCAAAGAGTTAGGTTATGTCACGTCGGACGTATAAATAGAGATTTCACATAGAACAGGCTGTTTTACGTCCGATGTACACAAAACTGAGTACGCCGAGTACACTCGAGTGTACGTTCAGTATTTTTTTGGCCGAGTTTTTAAAGCTTTTAGGGTATATTTCAGAATTGTATTCTCCCGGCTTAAATGAGGGGGCTACCCCCCCCCCCCATTAGCATCAAAAACACCAAACAGGCGAAAAAATAAACCAAACCAAAGAATTAGGTTATGTTACGTCGAACGTTTAAATAGCCACACGTCCCCCCAAATGGAAAGAGGTTTTAAATAAATAACAAACTTAGGTGATGATAAATTATGTGAGCAAAGGGTCTGTACAATTCAAAACCTCTGAGAACGAAATCCTAATGAGCGACAATTCGTAAATAGTGGTTAAAGTTCTTCCGCAGAATACATGCTAAACAACAGTAAAAAACTGCAAATTCTTTTGTATAATTCTGATAGTGTTTTTGTTGCTAATGTTAATTCTATCCAGATCAAATCTGAATCTCTTTCCATTTTTGAGATAATTCGAAAAAATTAAAAAATGTAATTTTAGGTGGAAAATAAATAAATTATTGAAGCACCTACAAAGGTTTTTTATAGCCTGAATTCAAGTTATACACGGAAAAAAAAATTATAGCTAGGAGCGCTATAACACACATACCAAGCAAATTATAATCGCTTATTATATAAATACAAGGCTTTCTCTTACAATTATGGCAGTCAGTGTAAAAATTTATATGAAATACTTTAATTGTTTAGTGAATAATAAAATATAACAAATAGTATGGCATTTATAGCTTAAATAGATTTAATTATTGTCCGTGCTAATAATTTTTATAATATAATAAAATTTCTGTAAGTTTATAATAGTGCCTGTAATAAATATAATCGTGTCTGTAATATATATAATCGTTTACAATTTATTTTTAACATTATTAGTTATTGTGTCCCTTATAATCTATAGCTTAAATCACTATAATTTGCCACTGTTACCAAATATCTTATAATGTATAGCGCAGAGCCCACTAATTTCTTTCCGTGTATACTTCCTCTATAAAACCGTATAGTATCTGGATTTCATTTTCGGTGTCCAACTGAAGACTATTTCTTAAGACATTCGCAATGACGATTCAGTGTTGCTCTTTACGACTATTTTGGGCAGTATATGTCATATTTATCAAAATTGGCATAGGCTTGATAGACCAGGCGGTATCTGCTTTAAAACACCCATGTTTGGGTAAATCGTATACGATTCGATATTTTTGGATGAATGGGTCCAGAATATCACTAAAAATGATAATTTCACTATACACATAAAATCAACCCTGTGCGTAACTTTTTATATAACAAAATGTTGCAAAATCGAGAAAAATTTCATGTTTTTTTTCCTTTTCGTGCATATATCTCTGCAACTGTTCATTTCAGACAAATATTGAAACGGAAAAAAAGTTTTGCAATTGAATTTTATATATCATAAAATTGGTTGCAAATCGAAAAAATAATTATTATTATGCAAAAATAGTAAAAATCACAAAAAAGGGTTAGAAAAATCGAGTTTTTTTGGTATTTTTTTTTCGGATACTTAAAGTATACGTAGGACCTTTAAAATTGGCACAAGAAAACTTTATGGTGTGCTAAATCATCACACCAAATTTCATCAAAATCGGTCTGCACAATAATTTTGCAATCTGGATTAAAAAAAATGCAAATTTTCAAAATCATACAAAATTGAACATAAAGCCCTTAGATACTTAAAAATTTAAACACGTATAGAAGAGAGCTTAAACTTTTATATGGTTTTTGAAAAATTGAAATCCGTTAATTAGGAGAGCCTACGCAGCTGTTTAAACATTTGCCGAATTTTTGCGCTTAAAAACAATTAGAATAACTTTATGAATTTTAGATGAATTTGTTTTTTTTTTTAATATATATTGAAAGTACTTGAAAAGACGCTTCCTTTGAAAAAAAAATTATGATGATTCGTTCATTAGTTTCGAAGTTATGATCGTTCAAATTTGACAGCCATTTACACTGAAACTACAAGGGCATAAGGGCTGTTTTTTCGACAACTGCCTTTGTTATTCCGAGTACTTACCAGACATTAATTTGGAATACTTACGGTCATGTGCGACCTTGTTAAAATGTTAATTAAAAAACTCAAGTTCACGTGAAATCGACGAAAAGTGTACGAGAGGTTGCTCCGTCCGACTAGAAATTGAAATCACGAGTTCTAATAGCAACAAAAAGAAGATATCGATTAGCAGTTTTTTCATATCGTTTCTTATTGTAATTTAACAGTTCTTTTATAAATAAGTTAATTATTATTGTATGTTATTAATTAAGCACTTATATAAAAGATATTTTAAAATTGCTCAAAAAATGTTATAAACTATTTTTTCCTAAAATACATTGTATTCGAGATATTAGCTTTTAAATCAGTAATATGTTTTTTAGCATAATTTAATTCTAAAACGATTTAAAAAAAATGTGTTTCAAATAAAAGCCTTTTTTAAGCCCTATAAAAATGCTATATACAGTTTTTTTACGTCAGGTGTCCATCTCTCGCTAGGTTTCGGTTTCAGTGCAAATGGCGGTTAAATTTGAACGATCATTATTCGAAACTAATGAACGAATCATCATATTTTTTTTTTAAGAAATCCTGCTGAAAATTACGGTTCTGGGCGGGTATAAACCGGACTTGAGCGGATGAAATTCACCCGCTCAAGTCCGGTCTATGCAACATTTATACCCGCGCAGACCCGTCATTTTCAATAGGGAAGCGTCTTTTTGAGTACTTTCAATATACAGTGCGGTCCAAAAGTCACCCCCCCTCTTAACTTTTGAACCAGTTGAGATATCGACTTCAAATTTAGAACTCTTAAATAAGACAACTTAAACTATCTTTTAGCATATATTTGATATTTTCAGCTCTTAAAATGTGGGCAGGGGAGCATGGGGGGACATTTTTTTAAACGGAAAGGGGGGTCGTGTGATACATCATTTTAAAGCTTATAAAATTCTCTATAATTATTATTTTTACAATCTGACATCACTGTATCTACAAAATGTCACATAACCCCAAATAATTGAAGGAGCTTTCTCAGCGTTCTCAGCGTTAAGAAAACCAAACCAAATTCCGTGCCGAATGCTCTTTGTTTAGCCGCTTGTCAAGCTTGAGGTAAATCACTTGTTTTTACAATCTGACATCACTGTATCTAAAAAATGTCACATAACCCAAAATCATTGAAGGAGCTTTCTCAGCGTTATCTCAGCGTTAAGAAAATATGATTTCAAGTAAAGCTAACCTAAAAAAATCATTTTGACCTAGTACAATCATTTTTTTTTGCCCTGACAACGTTGATGCAAAGTAATACATGGATCGATTCATCTAGTAATTTGTAATATCATCCATATACATTTGTCATGTTTTTATGATTTGGTTAAAGTTTGTGTTACTTTTTATAAAAAATATGTAGTGTTACAGGAATTTACCATACTTTCGATCATGGCGCTCTTTATGTAAATTATTTAAGAGAAATACTTACAAGAAACAGAAGAATAAAGCCGTTTCATGGTAACCCACATGGATAAGTAACTTATATTTTGTTCACATATTATGGTTTACTAAAATTATTTACTTATAAAAAACGTTAATAGTTAATAGTGACAAGTAAAATAATAAAAAAGTTTTGTCGGTCTGGATTTGAACCAGAGACTTCGACTTGCCACTCAGGCACCGAACCTAAACCTAAGGTCTTTTTCTAAGCCGTCTGTAGACTAAATTACAAGATACGTACTGGCCAAAATAATTACTTAATTGCTTTTGTGTTGCTTTTACATTATCTTTATTAATTATCTTTCGTTTGAACGCAAAACTTCGATAAAATATTTCATAGCCAAGAATTACAGGGGTAGTATCAAAATGTAACTGGAAATAAGATAAGTAATATCTGAAAAAATGCCAAAGTTTTTCACAACCCTTAGGTGTGGCACTCGTCTTTAACCTACAACAGGATCTTGGATCTCATTCCGATGAATGAGGTTATCATCCATAGGGACCCTATACATAATGACATTAAACGTCACACATTTAAATTAAATTAATGACATTAAATGCCATTAATGATGATTTATTATATATAGGGTCCCTAATCAGCCGTACAACTATCGCTTAGTCCGAATTGACAGGGCTACGGTTACGGTACCTAAAAACTTTTTGCTACAAAGTACCGGTAGATGGCGACAGATTGTAGGGCTCGCCCGGCTTGCCATAGCAAGTTTATTTATATTAATTGTTAATACATATTGACAAAAGGCCCTGCGCCACAGTTGAGTCTTGAACTAGGGACCTTTAACGTGTTAAGCTGTAACACGCCAATTTTTAAAAAACAGTGCAACTCTGTTGGCAGTTATATATTTTAATTATTCTTTAATTATTATTAATGTCAACATTGTTATTGTCTGTCAAAACTCCATAAAGGAATAACCTTCAATATATTTAGGGACATTTATTTGAGGTACCAACCTGACACTTGACATCTGAACTCCACAGCCTGTTGCTGCTTATGCTCAACAAGTGAAATCTTTGTTTTAATTATTCATCCTCAGGGATTTTGTGCTTATTTATTTTTAAATAAGATCCTGGTGTTTAGGTAAGAACTACTTAAACCGTATTTCTTCAGTTTTACATTTAATATATTTATTTTAGTTACTTACATTTAAATTTTACTTCGTGGAGTTTTGGCAGACATTTGGGTATTTGTCATCAATAAAGTCAGTGAAGAGTACGAATTTATCTTTTGCTTCCCTACGAACCCAACCCCATTCTGGACCTATACGGCGCCCAACTAATTTTTTAAACCGGTCCATCTCAACTGTCGTCCCTAACGTGAGGCTAGATAAGACTTTATATACATAGTCTTAAAGCGTGGGCACAAAAAGAAGCAAAAGATGCCATTAGATCACTCTCCACCTATCAACCGAAGAGGATATTTGAGGAAAAGCAGGTCTAATCAAAACCTTAGCACAGATTATGAAGGAGGATTAGAGGACCTAGCCGCAGCACTTCCTACAGTCACCAGCACTAGTTCTACATATCAAAACTACACAATGCCACCTCACCTAATAGTGAAGATTATCTATTCTAAATTCTTTGTAATCATTTCAGTCAATTATCGTATAAAACACCTATACTAATAGGTCCGAGAAAGACTTTAAATAATAAACTAAACTAACTAAACTAAACTGTCGCCTCAGGTGACATACAGCACACAAGGTAGGAATGTTTCTTTATCATCTAACCTTTTAACAACTGAAAGTGACACTGGACTACAACAAAGCCAAGGGGCTTTTCCTAGGCCAGTAGAACAAAGGAGGCAGGCACAGTTTACAAATATACAATCAAGAAATCAAAATAAACAAAATAATTATAGAAATAATTCGAATTTACACGAATATAATTTAGATTTACCAGCATATAATGTAAACCAACCTCCTCCTAGCTACAGTAGTTTCAATTTCAACAATAACGTGGCCCCTCGGGCATATAATTTTGCAAACATACCTCCGAATATTCCCCTTGCTCTTAATCCACCACTGCCTAACATGGAAACATTGGGAAACATTAAAAAAATAATTCCAATCTTCCGTGAAGGGGGCGATACACATCCTTGCGAATTTGTAGAACGTATCGATAGGGCCTTTATCAGTTTCCTTTTTATTTATTTGCACCAGAACTACCGGATTTTTTTTCCGGTACGGCTAAACACTGGATTGCAGTATTAGCAAACACTTTTTTAGACTTTAATCAGTTTAAAGTTGCTTTTTTACAAAATTTTTGGAATCTGTCACAACAGACTAAAATTAAATTGCAGCTAGACTCACAGCGGTTCAATAGAACTACTAACCTGTCATATGTGAACTACTTTCTATCGCAAGTGGCTAAGGCCAAGTATTTAAACCCTCCCTACACGGAACAGGAAATAATTATGATTATTAGCAGACATTTTCCCCCAACTATAAGTTGCGCGCTTATTGGCAGTCAAAACATTACAGATGTTTTAGAAAGATTAAGGCTCGCAGACAGTTTTGACATAAACCAACAAAACAGACCTATATCTTCTTCTCCTTCCTCATCCTCTCATTTTTCAGGAAATACACGGGACAACTTTCAAAATAAAAACAAACATAACCAAACTTTTGAAAAGAAAAACATTTCTCACATGGATGTGCTTAGTGAAAACCACGACGAGTCGGAAAACTAAGTGCTCCTCAGCAAGAGTTTGCCGCATCTTCGCTGAGGAATCTCATCAATTCGGCAAATATTTCCTTCTGTAACAATCCGAAACAAGAGTTACAGGAAACTCAAGAGTGTGACTTTGAACACCCCTCTAGTGATCCTAGTCGCATTCCTATAGTTAAAATAACAATTAATCACACACAGTATCCCTGTTTAATAGACTCAGGTTCGGAGTGCAGTGCGTTCTCTTCACTGGTTGAAAGTAATATTGCTTCAACAGATACCCCGATCTTTAAAGTTCATGGTATACGAGTTGGTGGCGCTTTCAGAAGTAAAGAACGAAGAGTTACTCACCAGGCCCTAATAACATTCTTTCTCGAGGGCAAGCAATTTGAATTTGAGTTACTATTAATCCCTGATTTAAGTTATCCAGTCATTCTTGGCTGCGACTTTTTAAGGTTATTTCATGCAACCATTAGCCTGGAACAAAATTGCTTATTTTTAAAGAAAAATAATGAGACTTTGCAAATACCAGAGGCTAAATTTAATCATGAATATGCAGCACCAATTTTATCCTTAACAAAAAAAATTTGTGCAGTCTCAAAAAATCCTCCTATTGAACAACCAATGGATCCCTATACTATAAGTGAAGGTGATATTGACAAAATGGTTGAGGAAAGCCATCTTTCTAATATTTACAAAACTAAATTTAGAAATCTTCTACTTAAACATAAAAATGTCTTTTGTGAAAGACCAGGTTTAACGTCTGAATATGAACATAGTATTGTCCTGTTCGACAAAACCCCATTTAATATTAAACCTTATCCAATCCCAATTGCACATAGACCTGCAGTGGCAAAGGAATTCGAAAAAATGTTGCAATTTGGCATCATTGAACGATGTGATTCTTGCCCATACAGTTCCCCGTTAATTACCACTCTACGCAAAAATGGATCCGTGCGGGTCTGTTTGGATGCGCGGTTTTTAAATCGTAGAATGCAACCTGATTCCGAATTACCTAGGGTTATTCATGATTTATTAACCACCTTACCTCCAGTAGTCAAGGTTATGACCAGCTTGGATATGACCAATGGCTATTGGCAGATCGGGTTGCGACCACAAGATCGAAATTTTACCGGTTTTGTTTATAACGGCCACACATATCGTTTTAAAGTCCTCCCATTTGGATTAAAAAACGCAGTTTCTGGGTTTACAAGAGCCATGTCACTCATTTTAGGCTCAAATTTCGACGAATTTGTACGAATATATATCGATGACGTGTTGATTTTATCGGCAGACATTGATTCACATTTAGACCACCTTAATCAGGTTCTAACCAGAATGTCTCAAGCAAATCTTCGCCTAAGACTCGATAAATGTCATTTTTTCCGCAAGCAAGTAAACTTCCTTGGTTTTATCTTGTCAGATAAGGGACTGAAAAGTAACACGAGTCGCGTTGAGGCAATCACAAACTTTCCAGAACCCAAAAACCAAAAACAACTTCAAGCATGGCTTGGGTTGACTAACTACGACCGTAGCTTCTGCGAGAACTACGCTACAGTCGCGGAACCTCTTTTTTACCTTCTGAGAAAAAAAAATAAGTGGTCTTGGGGACCTCCCCAAACCGAAGCTTTTGCAAAGCTCAAAGAAATGATAAGGGAAGAAGTTTTATTATACCACCCTAATTTTTCTTTACCATTTTGGGTCCAAATTGACAGCAGTGATGTTGGCCTTGGCTGTCAGTTGTTTCAGATCATAGAGGGTGAAAAAAAGGTAATCGCTTATGGCAGTAGAGTTCTTCTTTTGCGAGAACGCGCTTATTCCGCAGCGGAAAAAGAGTGTTTAGGTTTGGTTTGGGCGCTGGAAAAGTGGCGAGTATTTTTGGTGGGCAAACATTTTTTTTGTCTCACTGATAATAAAGCCATAACTTACCTGCAGACTTGTCGCCTCCTTACGTTTGGCACGATGGGCATTATCTTTGCAGGAATATTCATATACTATTAAACATATTTCGGGCAAAGAAAATATTGTGGCAGACACTCTTAGTCGCTACCCTAGTCCTCGTTTAACCGTACCATCTGATAGATGCTTCCAGATCCATGGCATTCACTTAGATAAAGTTTTCAGTCGCAGTCTCACATCAATTTCAAACGATCAAAAAAATGATCCGAAACTGGCCAAAATCCGTCAAAACGTGGAACTCTCACCTGAAAGTAACCCACGTTTCGTTCTCCATAATGACGTCCTTTTTATGCGTGCAACCAATGAAGAAAGATGTCTCCTTTGTGTGCCAAAAAACCGTACCCATGACTTTGTCAGCGCGTACCACGCAGGGTTAGGTCACTTTGGGGTCTATAAGACCCACGCTGCCATGCGTCGGGAAACTTGGTGGCAAAATATGGCAAGTGATATAAAAAAACATATCAAGGCGTGTCAGATATGCCAACTGACTAAATCAGGGCCAATGCCACACCCCCCTCTTCAGGCCATTGTACCAGAGGAACCAAATCACCTGGTGGCCCTAGATATTTATGGTCCGCTGCCAAAATCTAGGGGCGGCGTCGAATACAAATGCGTAGTACTCGAAGTCTTCTCTAAATTTGTAACCCTATACCCCTTAAAGAAGGCTACTACCAGAAGCATTCTTAAGCGGCTTACAGAGGATTACTTTGTTAAGTTTCCCACCCCTAAAGGGCTCCTAACGGACCACGGTAGCCAATTTACGGCTGACCTATGGGCTAATACCCTAGAACCTTTGGGTATCCGAATAATAAAATCCTCTGTACGTCACCCTTCGAGCAACCCTTCTGAAAGAGTCATGAAGGAGTTATCCCGACTCTTTAGGACTTTTATTCATGATAAGCACAAGAAGTGGGCTTTTGAAGTCGAGAACCTTGCCGCACTATTGAATAACGCTGTTCATTTGTCCACAGGGTATTCACCCACAGAGCTCCAAACAGGAAGCCCTCCGGTTTTTATGCTCCAAAATATTATAAATTTTCCCGAAAATATGGAAAGACTAGAAAATCACGTCAAACTTTTTTTCGCAAGGGAAAATTTAGTTTCAAAGGCTGATCGTAGAAAAGCCAAAAGTGCACACTATCCCAAACCAAAATTTAGGGAGAATGATATTGTCTTACTGAGGGCAAATCCCACTTCAAAAGCACTTGAAGGTAGAACAAAGAAGTTTATGCTTCTCTACGAAGGTCCGTATAAAATAAAAAAAGTTATAGAACCTTGCACCTACATTTTAAAATTCCTAGACACTGAAGAAGATAGAGGTATGTTTCACGCCGTTCACATAAAACATTTTTACCAATAAACCCCACCTAACGTTCCTTGTTGCGTTTGTAATCTTATATCTCGTAAAACTTAAGTAAATTTTCACCGAGCTAGGAGGGGGTAGTTGTAACACGCCAATTTTTAAAAAACAGTGCAACTCTGTTGGCAGTTATATATTTTAATTATTCTTTAATTATTATTAATGTCAACATTGTTATTGTCTGTCAAAACTCCATAAAGGAATAACCTTCAATATATTTAGGGACATTTATTTGAGGTACCAACCTGACACTTGACATCTGAACTCCACAGCCTGTTGCTACTTATGCTCAAAAAGTGAAATCTTTGTTTTAATTATTCATCCTCAGGGATTTTGTGCTTATTTATTTTTAAATAAGATCCTGGTGTTTAGGTAAGAACTACTTAAACCGTATTTCTTCAGTTTTACATTTAATATATTTATTTTAGTTACTTACATTTAAATTTTACTTCGAGGAGTTTTGGCAGACATTTGGGTATTTGTCATCAATAAAGTCAGTGAAGAGTGCGAATTTATCTTTTGCTTCCCTACGAACCCAACCCCATTCTGGACCTATACGGCGCCCAACTAATTTTTTAAACCAGTCCATCTCAAAGCCGAGACTATCATGCGACCACCACTACCTTTCTTCAACGATTTTTATTCATTTCTATTAATATTTAAAGAGTAATAGCAGAACACAAGTAATGACGCTGGTTTTAACAATTAGTTAACACCCTACGATCACATTAAGGTGATAGACAAATAACTAAATACATTCTTAATTTCTATTGGTTGATTATTGTAATAGGAAGATAGTGAGATATTCATAATGCGACGATTTATACTATTTTACCTTACCAGTTATACCAACATACATTCTTTCATAATATCTTCTGTTTCATTCATTACCATGATATAATGATAATAATCTTGTTTCATTCATTATGAAACTATACAAAGTTGGTACTGTCTTGTAATTGGATAATTATCAAAGTTAACTTTACAATAAGACAGTGAGCAACAAACTTTGTATAGTTCGATAATGAATGAAACAGAAAATATGAATAAATGTATGTTGGTATAACTCGAGTATATAGTAATATACTACAGATCGCCGCATCGTAAAAATTCTTCCCATAATATAAATTATATTCTCATGGAATTAAAGTTTCCAGTCTTAAAGTGCAAAAAAAGAGTACTTAAATATTATTATCTCAGTTAATACATAATACCGTAATACGTATTTTGATTATAATCATATTTCTTATACAAAGATTTACTATGCTCCCACACTCACGTGCCTAGGCAGTAAAAGAGCATCCAATGATTATTAGAACCTCCCTTGTACTTAAAGTAGACATAAAAATAGTAATTTCATAAAACAAATAGCAAAAGGCTATTGATATCATTGTCCAAATATTGCTATTTCAGACATGCAAGGAGTCTAAAAATAGATATAAATCCTTAGTCTACGTCATTTACAAACAACCCTTTTTTGAGTCAATGTCTCCTTTTAAAGGTTGGTCTTATTCCGAAAACTTATTTGTGGCATGTCGGACAGAATTAACATTGGAAGTAAGCAAAATTCAATGTATTCTTTCTCCTTAGTCACAAGCGTAGACAGAATTTGTCAGAAATTAATGAACCTATTTTTATATAAAAATAAAATAATTTTTAATTTATTCAGTCAAATTTTAACTCCAATGTGTTTTATGATCTATAAAGAAATTGCACTGTTGAGCAGATTTTCACAATCAATGAGAAAGTCCCTGCCAAAATGTCATATAGCTGCTATTTCACGCTTTTTTGCGATCATCAGTGAGCATATATTGGTATGGTGGCTTTCGCACCGAATAGTCGCGACTGTTGAAAATTTAAAAATACTTATTAAAAATAAATATATCTGTATCGAGAGCGTACAAATTGGTGGCGCCATCTATAACATTATTCTTAATATGTCCAAAAGAAATCAGTTCAATAAATACAATATTCTTTTCACAAAAAAAAAATAAAAAGTTTATTTTTTTCCAATTATGAAACGAAAAGTCCCCTTAAAACAGGGTTGGTTGGACTTTTGGGCGCTGAACTATAAATACTACCAGATTCATTTAAATTTAAAAATTTATCCTGGTACGTTATGACCAAGGCCCGGAATTGATGGGAGCTATGACGTCATGTTTTAGAAATTTTAGGGTTCCGGCGGTCAGACACAGGTAAAAAGTTGCGGATTAAAAAAAAACCTAATTTTATTTTTTTTGGATTGTTTATAATTATCTAACTAGCGGTAATACAGGCTTAATGGAAAACAATTACCTGCTTTTGTCGGTTTTTTACTTAAAAGGGTTTTAAATTGACGCAATTTCAAAATTATTTCATTTATAAAGTGATTTTTAAAGAAGAAAGTACTAGTAAATATGGAAAGTGTAAAACCAACATATTTAACTGTTCAATCTTGGATAGAAGATCACCCTGAAATCTTATTTGATGGTATGGTACTATATTGTACAAAGTGCAATATATCCTGCCTCAAAAAGAGTAACTTTATGAGGCATGTTCACTCTAAATTACATTCCTGTGAAACTGGTCAAGATTTTAAAATGAGTGAAGATTCCCAAGAAAACTTTAATTTTGCTTTGACAAAGTTTATGATAAGCTGCAACATTCCATGGACTCAGCTGGAAAATCCAAATTTTAGAGTTTTCATGGAACAATGTATAGATGGGCAACTTAAAAATGTTATATTGCCATCCGAATCTCTAATAAGAAAAACATTTTTACCGAAAACTAGTGAAATATTAAAAAATAAAATAATTGCAGAACTTGATGGAAAAAATATTTGGATGTGCGTGGATGAAACTACAAACGAATGCGGTGTCAAGGTTGCAAATGTTTTAGTCGGTGCCTTGGAGGAAAAGGTATCTTCACGAAGCCACCTAATTGCCTCAAAGCCCCTGATAAAGGTCAATGGGGAAACCGTGACACAATTAGTTGTTGAGAGCCTAAAAATGTTATGGGGGGACAATTATGAAAGCAATAAAAACAAATTTTTGTTGTTTTTAAGTGACGCGGTGAAATATATGCAAAAATCTGGAAAACTCTTACAAAAAACTTTTACCCGTGTGATACATTTAAGTTGCCTTGCCCATGCACTACACAGAGTAGCAGAAAAAATTCGAGAATCTTATCCTGAGGTAGACAAACTTGTGGCAAGTGTAAAAAAAGTATTTTTAAAGGCTCCAGAACGTATTAGAATTTTTAATGAAACACTACCTGATACATTGCTACCTCCCAAACCGGTAATTACACGTTGGGGAACATGGTTGGAGGCAGCGACGTACTACTATATAAATTTCGATGGGATTAAAAGTGTACTTTCAAAGCTGGATCCCAATAAGGCTACTTCTATCTCTGATGCTCAATCTATTCTTGCACACCCAACTTTGAAGGAAGATTTGCAACATATACATTTTTTTTATTCCCAAATTCCGTTGGCAATTTCTGCTTTAGAAAATAGACCAAAAACGTCAAAGTTTGCAGCGGTGGACGCTTTAAATGTTGTTTTTCACCTTCGTCAATTTATATTTCAGGTTCCTGGTGAAAAAGCCAATATTATAAAATTGAAATTTAATCAAGTTTTAAATAATAACCCCGGATTTCAAATAATAACGAAACTTAATGACCTCTTAATTGGAAAAGATGTAGATCTATCTACTCCAAAAACAAACAAAGCTATTTGGCGTGACTACAGGTATTTTGAATACGCTCCATTAACGTCCGTAGATGTCGAAAGATCGTTTTCAAACTATAAATGGATTTATAGTGAAAATCGACGAACTTTAACTCCGGAATATATGGAACAAATTTTGATAATTTACTTTTTTATGAGAAAAATTGAATAAAAAATCGTTTTATATTTTTTCGTTTCTTTTATATTTGCTTAAATAAATGTATATTTTAAAATGTGATGTCATAGCTCCCGGCGTTTCCGGGTCTTTTTTGCATTTTTGCATGAATATTAATTATGCAAAAAACCAAAAAAAAAAACAAAATACCTGTGTCCGTCGGCCGGAACCCTAAAATTTCTAAAACGTGGCGTCGTCGCTCCCATCAATTCCGGGCCATGGTTATGACATCAGCAGCTTGCCGAGATGGAAGGACAACTATAATTTAGCTTAGATGACGTTACAAATAAACAAGTTCTGTGTCTCTAAAAAGTAAAAAATAAGTCGGTGCCAATTTTACAGCAAACAATTTAAAAACAAAAAATGTTTAGTATTTAGGAATGGTGAAATTAGCAACTTATTTTTTTGTAAAGCTTTAGCACAAAAATTAGAAGACTTAAAGCTTTATGCCCTTGGAGACTTAATCAGTCGACTGAAAACTCAAACATATTTAAATTTCTACAAATTTAACCGAGGGGCATTTCCCATAAGAGATGTACGTGTTTCTTTACAACTTATTTGAATATTGAGCGAAAATGCTTATTACATTTATATATTAAAAACAATGCTACATTTTCCCACTTTTGCGACATCCTTTCCTCACTAGACTAGTTAATTGGTATATATTAAAATAAAGCCAAAAATAAAAGACCAAAAGTGATATCAAATACAGAAACTGATCGATTTAAAACGAGACCGACCATTTGTGTTTATAACTCTGACAATTCTTGCACAAAGGAGTCATTTAAAACGACCGGGATCTATTTATAACTGGAATAATATCCCCAGGATATTTCTACTACCCAGGACATTTCTTCTACGTTTAAACGGAGAAGCTCTTTTGTTTAAGCTTTCAGTTTTCTTAGATATATTACATCGGCAGTGCTACAAAAAATGCCGATGTATGGAAATCATTGCCGATAAGTCAAAATTTTTTACTACACATAAAGAAATTATTACTAAAAAAAAAAAATACGTGATATTCAGAACAACCCTAGTAACAATTTTTGTCAAGTCTTGAGCAAGTCTGGCTCAAGATTCTTGATCAAGCAACTGCATCCAAATTTTGACAATTCTGGCGCAAGATACTGTCAACAGATTCTTGCTCAAGAATTATCAAAGAATTGCTACAGATACTTCGTCGAGATTCTTGGACAAGTCTTGAGCAAGAATGTAGCAAGAAAAATTGACAAGATATCGAAAAGCGATCTCTATCATGATCAAATCGTACTTGTTAGAGTAGGTCAAGATTCTTAACCAAGAATCTTGTCAATTTTCTTGTCAAATTGCTTGCTACAGACTTGACAAAGTATTGCTAAATGCTCTGCTTCCAGAATCTTGCTAAAGTCTTGCCCAAGTCTGGATACAGAATCTTGATTAATTCTCTTGCTCAAGAATTGTCCAATTATTTACAAAGAACTTTGTCAAGTACTCTGGTCAAGAAACTTGTCCAAGTTCAATGTTACTAGGAAAGTGGCTGAAAAGTTTGTATATCTGAAAGCTTCTTATATCAAATTGTGTTGATTGAATACATCTAATTTAGACCAAAAGGTTAAAACTTGAATCAAGTATCAAGTTGGTTTGAATAATAAATTTTTTGTATTGAGTTTTAAGGGACTCTTTAATTTAAGGTAGGATGTAGAAATTTGTACTATTTAAAATACTAAAAATAATAAAAAATATTACTAATACTATTTGTTTAAAGCAAGTACTAATTGAACTTTTAAAGTTAGTTAAATATGTTTATATTAAGTATTTTTATACTTGCAACAAATACTTTATATAATTTTTTTTTCTATGTTTGTGATTTTTTTTACTTTTCTCGGCGGTTTTAGTCCTTTCTAAGTTGAAATCTGTAAAAAATACTTTAAAAAACAAAATTTTTCTGTCTGTTAAACTTGTTTTTGTTTATAGTAAATATATTAAAAATACGGTTTTTTGCATATTGTTTCTTATCATCCTCCAAAGTTCTGATTAGATTTTGTGGGTAAACGATTAGGAATGTGAGAGTGAGAATGGAGTAAACTAATTAAATTAATTACTATTGCATTTTATTAATTTAGAGCTTAGATAAAAGTTTAAAGCTTTTTAAAATATGTCGAAATATGTTGCAAAGAAAATTTTCCTGAAATACAAAATATATTACAAATGTAAGCTGAAAAGCCCTATAAAAAATATAAAATACAGTTTTTTTTGCTAAGGTATGTTGTTTTGAAGATACAGGCTTTCAATGTTAAATGAATTATGCAACTTACCCAACACGCGGGTGTGTTAATGGTTGCGTATTCACACAACCTCCTTTTTCATAATAATACAAAATAGCGCCGAGGTTTTGATAAGATACTTGCAGCTGTTCATCTAGTTTTATAAAAACAGTTATTTTATTTTATTTATAAAACTAAGTGACGTAGGACATGGTTGAAATTAATCACTGTAATAAATGGAGACGTGAGAGGATTAAGTTTTGAGCAAATTAAGTTTAAATTAAATTTTGTAAATACTATTGTTTAGGGCCCGATTTATTTAACTTACTCTCCCTTTTCGCGGGGTTGTGAACTTTACGCCGTGTAAATTACGCGTCAAAAAGCTAAAGTTATTGACAAAAAAAACAACAACTAGCGCCCTTCTTCCTATGTATATTTTATGAATTGGCACCTTTGTGGAATGTGAAAAATTCAAGGTCACCTATACTTTACATGTTATATTTTACCTCTTCTCTTCCCCTTGCCTTAGCTCACAGGTGCCAGTTAGTATTGCGACGGCTAATGGTTTGTCTCTCCTGGCTTAAAACCTTAATGAAGAAATCTTCGCCTTAAATGAATGCTGTATCACCCAAGGCGATTCACCCTACCTCATCTTTTTATGATAGTACCATCCTGATTTTTAATAGTGCCCTGCTGAAAATGACAGGTCTGGGCGAGTATAAATTGTGCGTAAACCGGACGAGCGGATGAAATTCACCCGCTCAAGTCCGGTCTATGCAACATTTATACCCGCGCAGACCCGTCATTTTCAATAGGGTGGCTTATAGAAAATCTAGTATTGCGACGGCTAATGGTTTGTCTCTCCTGGCTTAAAACCTTAATGAAGAAAACTTCGCCTTAAATGAATGCTGTATCACCCAAGGCGATTCACCCTACCTCATCTTTTTATGATAGTACCATCCTGATTTTTAATAGTGCCCTGCTGAAAATGACAGGTCTGGGCGAGTATAAATTGTGCGTAAACCGGACGAGCGGATGAAATTCACCCGCTCAAGTCCGGTCTATGCAACATTTATACCCGCGCAGACCCGTCATTTTCAATAGGGTGGCTTATAGAAAATCTGGCTCTAGTAATGTTATTATTTATTTATTTAAAGTCTTTTTGGGTACTAAATAGGTATTTTATACACTCTTAGTCTTTCTAAAATTGTACAAAGTAAAAAAGTTTTATAATTGCATATTTACATTAATAATATTTTCTCACTACCAACTATGTAATTTGACATTACATTTTTTTTTACTTTATGCCTTTACTTTATTATTATTTTAATACTAAATGTACTATTATTATTATTATTAATTTAATATTACCTTATCAAAAGTAACGAAAAGTACTATATCGAGCACACTTAGCAATAGATAAAATCAATACAAACCAAACCGTAAGACAGAAAAAACGATTTACCACGCAACGACACTAAGTGTCCCACACTTACCGCAGGGGGACATCTAGACACAAGACTACTATTTTTAATTTTATAGAGTGATTTCTTGAATTGTCACACATATAAATGTCAAAAATATTATTAATAAAATAAGATTTTAACTCCTTGGTAGTGATAAAAACGTAATGCGCTACTCGTAGGTAAGTTTTTTCTGTCTTCGGTCGTATTTATGGACCTCAGCTCCGCTTCGGTCCACAAAATACGACCTCACACAGAAAAATTCACTTAATTCTACTAGGAGCGCAATTAATTATTTCTTAAAACATGTATTTCCATATAATAAAGAAAATAAAATAATATTTACAAAAATACATTGGCGCCAATATTTTTTCGTAAACCTAATGTTTTTGAAAACAGAATAAAAACATGTAATTTGTTTTTAGATAATTTAACTTTAAACTACACTAATTTAATTTAAATTTAAATGAACTGTAAAATTTTCTGATGAACCTGTCAATCTTATTACATATTTGAAGAGTACAACTTTAATAAGGGGAATTAAGTTCCATTTTTGACGATATGTAATTTTTGCAACAATTATGTCAAAATAAAATAATGCAGCTGAAAATTGTAAATTAGAGTGGCCATTTTTTTTTTAATTTATATATTTTTGCAAACTACTCGATCTACTATTTTTGAATAAATTTTTTTTATCTCTTCCTAAATATTTTTATACGATTATTATTATTAATGGTAGAGTTATTAAAAATATAATTTTTAAATTTATGGCCCTGTCGCAGCCTTTCGATGCATTGGCCGTTTTATGAAAATGCTGGACGGTTCATGAAGTATGGATGTTTGGTTGTTTGGTTTAGTATCTGGCGTTTCATGAACCGTCCAGCCTTTTCATGAAACAGCCAATTACATTGAAACGCTGCGACAGCCCTATATAATATCATATAATACTGAACGCGTCGTTCAAAAAAAGTAATATTTTTCTCAAGGCGTTTGTTTTCACTTGATAAACAATAGGCCGGGCCGAAAAATTTTTATTATCATATTCACTTTCAGCAACCTCAAAAACCTCAATAGGTACACCAGTTTTCACGAAACCTACCCACACCCCTCAGGGGTGAAATTAGGAAAAAAATATTATCAGATTTATATTCGTCGACCACAAAAACCCCTATATATCAATCTTCACGAAAATATTGAAAATATTTAAAAAATATTTACCCCCCGACCCCCGTGGGGTGGCCTAAACATACTACAACTTTTTTTAATAGTCGTCCAGGATATTCAAAAAAATAAACAATTTTTGGCCTTTTTCGGCCCGGCCTAATAAACAAGTGTCCCAATTTGCAGCTTTACTGTAACTTGTTCTTAAGTTGTGCATATGCAACTTAAAGTCACTTGATCTAGTCTTACTTTATTCTTTCGTTCTTAGTTATTTGTTTTTGATTTTTTGGACTTAGCTTTTCTCCTAAGACCAAAACCAGAGCAAAAACAGATCAAGTACAAAAGAACAAAACAAGTCAATATGAAATGAACCTAACCAAACTTTTGAATTTTAAATATTTTTTATTAAAATTTCGGTTCCCCAAAAAATAAATGAAATGTTTATTCCTCCTGAAAAATCAAGTCAGTGCATTGCAATGGTCCTTATGAAAGTTGTTCTCTTCATTAATATATTTTTTGAAACAATATTTGCCACTTTCTACGTAATAATAATAAATCAAAATTTCCATTCATAAATCTTGAAATCGTGACCATCAATAACACAGTACTAAGCGTCACTACCATTAACGTGGATCAAAAAATCAATTTTTATTTGATTTTAGAATTTAAAAATGGTCATGTTCTATAAAAGAAACTCTTTTGAATAAAAGTCCCTCTAAAAGTAAAAAAGTTAATTGGAAACAAGTATACTAGCAGGTTCAATTTTAACTTGAAACAAATTATTGATTTTTTTTAGTTAGTTTATACAAGTATTTTTAACCGACTTCCAAAAAAGGAGGAGGTTATCAATTCCACGCGTGACTTTGTTTTTTTTATGTTTGTTCCAGCATAACTTTGGAACGGATAAACGAAATTTGATGACACCTTTTGCTACTTAAAGAGGACCTTCCTGAGGTCCCGTTTTAATTTGACGCTCGGATAATGCCGGGTAAGCCGGATAATCAAGATAAATCTAATCGTTTTAACGCAATTTCACTTAAAACCGGCTAAATTTGGTTCTAATACCAACCAAATTTTTAGAAAATGATCGGACAACTCGGATAAGTCGGATAACTCAAATATTACGGCAGGCTAAAAGTCTTTTAGTTGCATAACTTCATTCTGTGGACCTGCAATATTAAAATACCAAGAGAAAATTATAAAATTTGTTATTATACCATAAGGCGTTATTTGATTATTACTTAACGCTTAAAGTTTTACAAAGATTTTATTTAGTATTTCGTTTAAAATAAGGTTGGTTGGACTCTTGGTCGCTGAAATAAAAATACTACTTAATTTATTTTTTAGAAACTTATCTTTAAGGTTATCAATTCGACGTGTGACTTTGTTTTTTTTTATGTTTGTTCCAGCATAACTTTGGAACGGATGAACGGAATTTGATGAAACCTGTTGCTACTTAAAGAGGACATTCCTGAGGTGGTTCCGTTTTAATTTGACGCTCGGATAATGCAGGGTAAGCCGGATAATCCAGATAAATCTAATCGTTTTAACGCAATTTCACTTAAAACCGGCTAAATTTGGTTCTAATACCAACCAAATTTTTAGAAAATGATCGGACAACTCGGATAAGTCGGATAACTTGATTAAGGGGTCACTCAAATATTACGGCAGGCTAAAAGACTTTTAGTTGCATAACTTCATTCTGTGGACCTGCAATATTAAAATACCAAGAGAAAATTATAAAATTTGTGATTATACCATAAGGCGTTATTTGATTATTACTTAACGCTTAAAGTTTTACAAAGATTTTATTTAGTATTTCGTTTAAAATAAGGTTGGTTGGACTCCTGGTCGCTGAAATAAAAATACTACTTAATTTATTTTCTAGAAATTTATCTTTAAGATGATAACGCCACAACGCAATAGTGCGTTGTGACGTCAGCAGCTTGCCGAGATGGAAGGACAACTATAATTTAGCTTAGATGACCTTACAGATTTACATTATTATTTTTAGAGACAGAAGTCGGTTCATTTTTTTTGCGAAAAGTTTTTTATACTTGCAAGAAGTATGTAACACAAGTATCACAAATACAGTGGACTCGCGCTAGTGTGAACACAAAAAAACCGGACGTGTTCTTATCGAGATGTTCACACCATCGAAGGTATATTTATAAATGCAGAATACTAACAGAAATGCCCTCTAAACTTAAAATTTACTAAAAAAAAAATTGTAGGTACTTAAAAACATATTTATTAAGTTAAATTTTCCAGTTTATTGATTAAAATAAGATGTAATTTTTGTCTGAATCTAGCTGACCAGTGGATGGCTACCGCTCTGTCTTAAATGTTTCTTAAGCTTTCTATGTCATTAACGCCAACATTGTTTTTCTCTGCCCATTGTGAAACCACTTTTAGTGCTGCCAGAACCTCTGAAACAGGAACTTTTTTAGGTACCTCAACTTCTGTCTCAGATTCATCATCTTCCACGTCTAAGTGAATCAACGATTCGTCATTGAGGCTTTCCAATGTTTCTGCTGAATATATAATGTATTCACTTTGGCTGTTCATACAATTGGAAGGTTCACATAAGCGTGTGTTCACACTAGCGCGAGTCTACTGTACTTCTAATCAGAATTTTTTTTTCAGAGTGTAGTCCCAACATGTGTAACTTATGACATTCAATAATTCTTCTTGGGTTTTTCTTTTTCGTTATTTTAGAGGCCATTGAACAAATAAATCATCACTTCAGATAAAGACGTCGCGTCTCGACGCTTGTATGAGAAAGTGCGCCATACGGACCAAAGAAAGAATTATGTTACTTATTAGGTATTATAATTTCTATTAAAACTGAGAAAAAAAGTTTTATGTGAATAGAAAAAGGAAACAGTTTATTAATAACTCTTCTTCTTTAAACAATGTTACTTTTTGTTACCGTATTAAATACTCAACGATTTTGTAAATGAACCATCAAAAAAAAAGAAAACCTGTTGGTTAACTCGAAATAATTCCTCCCTGGGTAAAGTTTGGCATACACTTCTATAGGGGACACTTGTTGTGTTTTTGTTTAAATTGTACAATTAAAACTTGTAAATTTTGAAGTTTATGTCAAATAATATTCATTTTTCCAAAAATAAAAACTGGCTTACAGGTTTATTTTTCCGTCCCACTTTTTTTCGATAGAAGTGTCTACTAATTTTGGGGTGGGAAAAAAAGATTACCGCTCTAGGGGCTCTGCTGAATTTTTAAGAGACCCCTAAAACCCCTAAAATTAGGTTTTTGGTAAATATCTTCAGAACTATTAATCCTACATAAACCTGACCTTCTGTAGTGAAGTGGTTTTTTACTATTAAATATATTTTTCTACTAATGTAGTGATGTCGAATGCTTCACTAATTTAGTGAAGTGGTATATATTTCGGTTATAGCCGAGCAGTTAATTTTAACTTTTATTTTAACTTACTCAGTTAGGTTGGCCATACAATCTTCTATCGTATTTAAAGTATACCCGAGCGGAGAATATACTTAACCACTTATCACTTTATTCGGGAGCGGGTATTCTAGGAGACGGCGCTTTGGAAACAGATAAAACGATTTCTTCTTAACTTAAGAATAATATATTAAATAAATGTGAATAAATTCTTCAAGAACATGAAACATCAATTCTTACTTCTAAGTCCTATTTCTATGCAAAGCCCTTAAATTCCATTATATATTATTTTCCATTAAATACTTCTAAATTAAAACATTCTATGTTTGAAATCCCAAACTAATCGCAATCATTTTCAAATCCCAATTTATTGTCCACATTTTGCTTAGTGTATATTAAAACTGGTTCGTATAAGTCTTTTAAATAAGTTTACAAAATATTTTTCAAAGTTAAATAATATTCGTCAAAATTTCTATCAGTGTTCATACTATCAATATTTATAAGTGTCCAAAATTATTTTTATGTCTAATAAAACGAGTCTCAAAATTTTTCTAAGTTTAAAAACTATTTTTAATTCAAGAATAAATCTCAAAATTAATTCTCACAGAAACTGCATTTTCACTTTTGAAACTGGCGTGGAGGCAGTCTAACTAAAACTGGATAAAAATGAATCTTTTCATGAGTTTATATAGCTAATAAGAAGGTCACTAGTTAAATTTATTTGACAATGCTATTAGCGCAAAATATCTACAAAGATACCGCGCATATTAATTTACCCCGACAAAAGAGTTTCAGTCTCATCAATTTGCAAACTAATTGCTATTTCTGACATCTGAAACGATCATTTTAACCATAAATTAAATTTGTATAAACAATTTGGACTACTAGACAACTTTTAAGTTATACCGACAAGAATTACCGAGGAGGGGTCCGATCAAATGTAGGACACACCGAACTCTTCCGAAGCCGAATCTCGTGAAGCCAGATTGTATCATAGCGCAATATTAAAGAAATATTATTTTAAAATTTTAACAACATATAAAATATTCAGATCATAACACTTCCATCTAACTGCAGTGTAGTTAAAACTTTTCAAGTTATTTTTGTTAAAATTCCTAAAATTTGGTTTTTGACGGATAACTTCTAAACTGTAAGTGAATTTTGTTTCAAATGAAAGGTCAACGGAAAATATCTGCCGATCTAAACTCCTCACAAAGTACTGCGACATTGACTAAAATGTAAACTTTTCAATTTTGTCGTAATAAAATATTTATTGGTCTATAAAGATTTTTTGTTTTGAAACGATATTTCGAAAGTGGGTTAGAAGATCAAGATATAAAAATCTTTGCCAATTCTGATTTTGATATTTTGTTTAACTCCTCGCAGCTAAAACATGGTATTCAAATTTCCATAAATGTCAAAAATTACATACTCTAGATCCAAGAATATTTATACCAGTTAGTGTGACCACGAGAAATGCGGGTCTCATTCGTTTCCTTTTTTATCGACTGCGTTCGCTATTCCGTTTTATTGCTACATTCTGTAAAAGATTTGACCAATTGGAATCGAGCATTTTGAAAGATACCATATGACCGCATTCTACTTATAAATCATTTGCGAATTGCCAATTTGAAATAATGTACTCTTACATTTTAGGGAATTTTAATGCTTATTTTAACTTGGCAACAGCGGAAAAAAGTGCATTGATTTTTAAATTAGACAGCTTTATTTGTCAGTATCAGTACTTGGCGTAGAATTAATTTCAAAAAATTATAACAAATAGAAAGAATGTCAGATACACTACAAATTTTGACAAAACATTACTTTACTAAGAGAAAAACGGTTGGACCTACGGTGGCACATAAAGAGTACTTTTTTATGTATTTTTAATCAAAGATTAATATTTTATTAAGAAAAATGTCAAAAAAGCTACAGATAAAAAAGTTTGGAGCAAGTGTCCATTTTGCACGCCCCTGGGTAGAACTACCAAATAAAAATTACATAAAACGATAAGCTTTATCAATGTTAAGGTACGTGCAAAAATTCGTTACTGTGGTTCGTAGGGTTCAAAGATATTAAATAAAAACTACTTTTCAGATGTACCTTTAGAAGGGTCGTAACTCCCTTAGGGCATATTTCCAGACCAACCTTTAGGAACTTCTTTTCATATTTTTGGACCTAGAATCACATCTTCAAATATTGTACCTTATTTCTGAATCACCCTATATACTTTGACGTAAAAAAATTAAGCGCGCTGTGAAGTATACCATTGAATGCGAAGCATTACATACCTTCACAGCTTGTTTTATTATAATAAACAAACCATATCTAATAGATATGATCTACTTAAAAACAATAAAAATCGACAGTAATGGAAATTAGCTAATAAAAGTACAAGTTTGAAAAACGAGCCGCTTACGGCGAGTTTCCTAAAGTACTAGTGCGCTAAAACGTGTTATGAAACGAGTGTTTTATACAATTTTTTCTATTTTGCTCTGAAATTTAAAAAAACTTACATTTAAATTAATGACTGATTTAGGGATTTTTGTTTTGGGTTGGCATTACAGTTTTCGCCAAGTTTAAAATTATAAGAACAAATATTATTTTGATATATTTTATAGTCATGAGTTTTTCACTAAGTAACCACACGGTAAAAAATAATCTAAACACAAAATTTTGTAGAAAATTAAACTTTTGCACGGAAAAAGTCAAGCGATAGGCTTTTGTCTGCTGCAGACCAAAAGAATACAAAGTAGATACCTCTCATGAGCCTATAAGAACACGCAAAATTCTTGTGATTACGAGCTTATAAGAGTCGCAAAATAGAAAAATACTTATAAACATCGGAAAACATGAAAACAATAATATAAGTTAGGGTTACTAGACGGTCAAGTTTTATACTAAAACTTGGCCCAGTCAGTTTTTCTTTTAGGTCAAGGCCTAAAAACACGTCTAAATTAAAATAAAATTGATCGGTCTAAAAAATTTTAAAATAATTCTACGATGATTTTTTTTATCCACTCTAGTACATCGTATTTTTATCGCCCTGAAAATAATGTTTTACTCCAAGGAAAAAAAAAGTATACATTATTAAAAAAAACTTTATTATTTTGGTATCTAAACCAAAATAATAAGTAATTGCTGAGGGAAAGTAGGGTAACGGTGCACATCCAAGCGAAACTTGATATGATTGGCACCTGAAAATTACAAAAAAATTATAAGTGGCAAAAGAAGCCTTAATTATTACCTATTACCTATCATCATGAAAAAATGACAACTTTCAGGAAAATCCTGATATCTCCTAAACCAGAAGTAAAAAAGTAAAAAAATAAAAAAGAAAATATTTATTAAAACTGCGGCAATAAGAAAGACTTTAATAATTTGATAAACAGTTGCAGTGGTGTACCATGCAAGTCCTAGAAGATTGGTTAAGAAACATAGTTGTACATTATTTGTTGCTGTTAATTAAAAAAAATTAATCATTCTTAAAACAAACAAAAGTAGAGAATGTTTAAGCTTCAAAACAAAAAAAGAATCAGTCAAATCCATTAATTAGTTTTCGAAATATTTGAATTTAAAAAATGTCAATTTTTTAGGTGTCCGGATTTTAATGCGCGGCAGTGTACAAAATTTAAAAAAAATGCTCTACAAATTCCACTAGCCGAGATAATTTTTTTCAGAAAAACGCTCATCCCTGATTTACATTAATCGGAATAAATTCAGTTATGATTCATCAACGTTGAAAATAAACACAGAAACATAGGCTTACGGAATAATTTTGCCGAATTATGAGGGAAATTTTTATAAAGGTCACTAAATTGAATATACATATTAACCATAAATATGTAAATATATCGGTGTTTTTCGAAGAAAATAAAAATGTAAATATTTAAAACCTCGCGTCAACGATAGAATCGACCCGGCGCCTATGCGAGCACTGGAAATTCGCCGATGACTGCTCATTTATCGATATTATGGGTTGAATTATTCGCACGTTTTAATTAAAGACTTACAGTTGAACATAAATATTAATTCGGAATCATTAGCCGCTTATTTTTCTTGTATAGTGGATTCATAACCAGAAAATTTCATGTATAAGGAAAAAATCTGGTAGTAACTCGTTTTTTTTCTAATGTGTTCTAGAAATCAAAAAGAGTCTGTTAGTCGATTTTATTATTCCGTGGAAAGCGAAAGCCATCTTAATTTTTTCGTGATTCCGTTTTATTTTTTATTTCTCGGCTCTCTCGGTCGAATCGCAATGTTTCCCTTTTAAACTGTTTAAATTTTTCCCAACTTTTCATTACCTCAAGAAAAAAAATAAAAACCGTTGCTATTGGTACTTTTTCGTATTTTTTTTGTAATTTTGTCCAAAATGTATATGTTTAAACGAAAATTTGTAAAAGTGTACTTTGAATAGCTATAAATAAGTGCACCAAAGAAGGATATCGTTTAAAGGTGAGTTTTGTGCTAAATAAGAATATGTTTTTTTTTAAGTGCAAAATAATGAAAAGAAATTATGAAAAACTGTTTACCTATTTTATTTTGTGTTATCGTAAACGTGACAACTACGCAACATTCTTAAAAAAAGTAAATTTCAATAGGAAATTTTCAAACAAAGTATTTTTTGATATAAAAAGAGAACATACAAAAATAAAAATACTGCTGCCAACAAAATAATACTTTCAGCAAAATATAGGGATATTAAAAAAAAAATAAAAAAAATCGAGTTTTTCAAAAAAAAAAAAATAAATTTTCAAAAAAAGTTCCTTTTTCGTAAAACGAAAAATAATTGTTTTTCTGAAACAAAAAATGTTTTTACCCCATTTTACCCTCTTACCCCAATTCGATTTTTACCAATCAACCAAACCAATCCCTGCCTAGAACTTTGGATAATCAACCTATTGTCCCAATTTAAAGTCTTTAGCCCGAAGCGTTCTTGAGTTATCGTGGTCACAACTTTCCCGGACACACATAGAAAAAACGGATTCCTTGAACGTCCTTGGTTCCAAACGTGTCTTTGTATATGTTCAAAGCCATATTCTCTTGTTTCAAGGCTGGCATTTTCTTGAACCAAAGTCAATGTCCTTGAATGAAGAGCACGGGGTTTGGAATAAAAATCCGCGCTCTTTATTCAAGGACATTGACTTTGGTTCAAGAAAATGTCAGCCTTGAAACAAGAGAATATGGCTTTGAACATATCCAAAGACACGTGTCCTTGGTTCAAGGAATCCGTTTTTTCTATGCACAGACCGACCGACCGACATATTTTTTTTTTACGGAAATCATATTTTTTTTGATATAAAACGTCCAGAAACGTATAAAAAAGCAATAAAATTTTTTCAAAATTTTCGGGAAAGTAATAAAAATAATAAATAATAAAAAAAACTATAATTTTTTAATTTAAGATTTTGTTTTTTACACCTCGTGAAACAAAAACCTACAATTAAAAAAAAGGGTGTACTATACTTTGCCCAAAAATGGTGATCAAATAAATTTGAACTATGTACTATGCTCGCCACAAAGAAGTGGGACAAAAAGTTAGCAACTAATCCTACATTGTTTTTGGTATAACAATTTAAATGCAACTCTTAATATTAGGTTGTTATGTTTAAATTAATCACTGAATGCAGCTAATTTATTTCTGGAAGAAGACGAAGAAATAAACGTATATTTACACCATTAAAAAAACGCTGTTCTACTTCTTTTTGACGAGCATAGTACAAATTAGTAACATAACCTCAAACGTAGTGTTTGTTTGTTTTTTAACCTCGTACTATTCTACTTAATTAAGCATCCCCTAAGTCCAGGACTCATTTATTTATTTATTTATTTATTTAATTTGTACACTTGTGTGGGCTAGTAGTAGAGGGAACCACCGGCTTTAATTGACTTTCGAACCAATATATCTAGGGAGTACGCCTTCGCCAAATTTCAATTATTAATTAACTGAAAAAGGCAATCGGCGCTAGTGAGATTTGAACTCACAATCATTGGCTCAGTGTCAATGCTATATCGATGCCTTAGACCGCTGAGATAATTCTCCCAGATACGCCTAGTATAGTCGGTCCCTTACTTTATAAAGATTTTTTTTTAAAGAATTGATCTTGAATTTTATTTTTAAGCTAAAATAACCTTATACCTACTAAAATGGTATATTTTTAAATAAAATAAAGAGCGAGAGAGGGCCAGAGGGGAAACCGAAAAATATACTTTTTTCTTCAAGCGTACTAAAATGTTCATATTTTATAACTGAACACACTAGTTAGAAGGGATCTATTTTTTTACAGTAAAAAAAGAATGAGTTCATTGTTGTACGCAGTAAAAAAAAGGTAAGGCATATCCACAGCCTCGCATAACACGCATAGTACATAAGAAAGCGATACCGTGATTGGCTTACAAAATACATGACGACACATCAAGCCTATCACAGTTATGTACTATGCGTGTTATGCGAGGCTGTGGATATGCCCATAGTTAGCAAACCACCACTGGCGGCAGCACTCTTTGACTTTGATGACAGCCATACTTCACAGTTCGCCGCCTTCATCCGATGAAGGCGGCAGGTTAATGTTTAACTTAAGTAATTTAGTTAAGTAGTGAGTGTTTGTTGCGACTTTACTATCACAGTGCTTTCACATTTTTATCACAGACTATTGCATAATATTAGTACATAATGATAATAATAGATAATAAAATTTAATTTGAAGAAATGAACATAGTATAATATGCACACAAAAGCATAAAGTAAAAAAAAACTTAAAGTGGTAACATAAACACTGAATAATATCGCAAAACATGTTGATGAATTTAATTTGAAACGTACAAGGTGGAAGATAAGTTTTTATTAAGTTTGAACAAGTTAGCGTTTGCGCAAAGATTGTGTAAAAAGTGAGTTTTTTGCGAGTCAATATAGAAAAACAAACAATATAACCCAGATATTTGGACTTCGGGGATGGGAATTTCCAGACCACTTCGTTGTGACCCGAATTCCTAGATTACAGGAAGAAAAAATAGGGTACAAATACATATTTGTATCGAGATGGCCAAATTCCAAAGGAAAAGGCCCCGATTCTTTGAAGAAGAAGAAGAAGACAGCCATACTTCAAACTTGTTTGTTTATTATGTAAACAGGTGGTTGAATCGAGACTGTGCAAAAACCTTGTGTGAAATTGATTAAAAATGATCGAAAAAGAATATATGGTTTATACACCTACAAATCTCTCCGAAATTGCAAATGTGACAAGTTACCATCGAAATCGCGAAAAGTGTACGATTTAGGTTTAAGTTTATTTCGAAAGGGTTTTATTGGCCTATTTTAATAAATAAAACATACTTTATTACTGAATAAATTAAATTCAAAAATTAATATTAAAAAAAAACATATAGGATGATTGAAGAAAAAATAGTATGTTTCACTCAGAGGAAAAGTGTACGATTTAGCCTACGAAAAAAATTTAAAATGAGCTAAGGAAGGTTTAAGTTTATTTCGAAAGGGTTTTATTGGCCTATTTTAATAAAAAAGACATACTTTATTACTGAATAAATTAAATTCAAAAATTAATATTTAAAAAAATATATAAAGGATGCTTGAAGAAAAAATAGTATGTTTCACTCAGAGGAAAAGTGCTTTTTTTTACTCGTCTGTAGTTTCCGGACTTCGCTTCGCGTCTTAAATTCTACAGACTAGTAAAAAAGCTTCATTCACTCTTAGTAAAACAATATACTATTTTGCATAGGTCAAAGAACTTATTTCAAAAAAATTATTTCTCGTAAAAAATAAATAAAAATGAAAACGAATATTTTCATCTTCAGTCTTCACGTCAGTCAATTTTGACTGACAATATTACTATTACTATCTAGTAAATTATGCTGTTCAATTAAAATTACCATATTAATTTAGATCTAGGATTAATACAGTAATTATATATTAGGGTGGTCATTTAAAAATAGACTTGTGGGGATGCTTTTAAATGTTTTGCAAATTGTCTAAAGATTGTGTGTTTCAAATTTCAGCTTAATAACTCAACGTTAACACGTGTGGCATTGAGTCTAAAAAAGCAAAATCAGTTTGTATAGCAAGAAATAAAAATATGTACAGTAAGAGATTTTTTTTATTAAATGTTGTATAAAATAAACAAAAATAAAAAATATAATTAAAAAAAAAACATATCTCTGAAAAAACAAAATAAATTAATAGAGAATTGATAATAATGTTTGCAGACTATATTTTATTCTCTAAACGAAACTTGCCCCACATTTTTTAAGGACCACCCTATTATACATAATATTTTACATATTATAATAGACATTAAATTAAGCTTTTTGTCTTGTCGGTTACAAATTGTAGCACTATTATACTGACATTTTAGACATACAGTTCGTAAGTAATAATTAGGGGGAAATACCCATGAATGGGACATATTACTGAATGGGACACTGCCTGTTTCCGAACTGTGCTTAGTAATTTTTGGTTTTTGTTATCATGATTAGATGGCCCTACATGTGCATTTAAAAAATAATAAAAAATGGTAAAGTTTAGGCAGCTGGGGTTTTGACAAATTTAACAAGTCAGTTTTACCAAGTCAAAAGTAAAATTTTTAATAATTTTGAAAGATATTTTATTGACGAAAGGCAAAAGAAAATTGTTTTAATTTGGTTTATGTAATAGTCTAGAACAACACGAAACATATACCAAATAATCGAATATTATAGATAAAGGTAAATATTTTTAGTCTATTTTTCTTATAATATTGTTACTGTTCTTGAATTGTCAAAATTTCGTTTGCTTGAATGGGACAACTACTGCATATTTCATTTCCATTTATCTCTTTTAAATAAGAATTTACTCTAAAAGGAAAGATAGTGTCTAGGATACCACCCATATAACAATTTAAAACAGAACTCAAAACAAACTAATATTTGATATTTATTCAAGAAAACATGAACCAAAGCTTGGTAAAATTATTTAAAGTAAATTCTATGTAAAAAAAAGGATCTAAGATTTTAGCAGCTATTTTTTTTGTTATGAAATTACATTATAGGTTTATTGTTATTAGTAATAGTGATAATACCTATTTTCATGATTTCTTATTTTTAATAGCAATTTTTTGGTTGTTTCCCATTCAATAATACCATGTTCTTGAATGGGACAAGTTACTTTATTTTTTTAAATGCTTGTAGTTTTGGTAAATATAAATATTATTCGGGTTTAAAACTTGGACTGTGTTCTTTTATTTCCAAATATACACCTAAAAAAATTACCTATAAAAGATTATAAATAGAATTTTGGCAGCCGTTTAAAAAAAAAGTGTCCCATTCATGGGTATCTCCGGTACAACCGGAAATGACACAAGCATAAAAATATTTTTAATCGATTGGACATTTCAAAAACCCCAAAGTACAAAATATCAGATTTTTAAAATTATTCGTTCTCCATAAACTTTTAATGGACCACTTCCGTGAATAACCCTGTATATATATCGAGTATACTCGAATATTTATAATTTATTTTATTCGAAAAACCTTAAAAAAATACCCTACTAAAGTATGATCTGTTGTTATGTGATATAAAAGACACTTTAATCTTAAGATAAAATTACATCCTTAGCAAAATAATTATTTTTAAAAATCCATTATTTGTCGAGAAATAAAATAAAACCGTTTCAAATTATTATCAGTAATTAAATACTTTTGAAGAAACGTGTATAATGTTTTTATTTTATAACAAAAATATATTTATACAGGGTGTAAAAATAATTATAAGGGGATTTGTTAGAAAATACTACTTGTGTACCAGATTTTGAATTAATACCTTGATAAACCTGTATAATAAGACGAAATTTTGAAGATGTAACTAAAATGACATCTTAAAGATGTAAGGGTGTAAGGGTAATGCTATATGAAGACCATCATTGACAAATGAAAGGTTTCATTGAAAACTTACATATTTTTACAAGCTGTTAACTTAACGGTATTAGCGAGGGGAGTAGTAGTTTAAACTTGCGTAATACTATAGTAATATTACCATGTACTATATAGTAGTATGTATAACATATAATTTCTGCAACAACTTATCAACGAAATAATAACTCTTCTCTCTAGAATTGGCATTTCATTCGTTAAAACTGACAAAAACGTCGGCAACATAAACATTCGTCTGTCTTACTAGCACATCTTTGTTCTAACAGAGACAACAATACAAGTAACTGGTAATTGTAATTGTTCAGGCCTGAATATACTTACTATTTGTTTACAAACAAACCGAGATGTTGGAGTTACTTTATATTAACGGTATGCGTATTCTAGAAAGAAGAGTTATTAGTTCGTTGCAACTTATGCATTATTAAAGACCTGTTTTTTCAGAGAATATAATTCATACCAATAGAAATTAAGAATTTGCCTAGTTACTACTTCTATCATGTGCAGCGACAATAAAAAACAAAATATTTTATCACCTTATTGACTCCGTTGCTAGGGTATTCTTTAGTTGTCAAAACTAGCGCCATTGGGTGTTTTTTACTATAATTCTTTAAATACTGATATAAATGAGTAAAAAAATTTTTTCGATTACCCCTGGTAAAATCTCCGTCACTGGATTAAGTCTAAAACTTTTTTTATTTTTATAAACTTCACATTTGTGTTGATATTGCGCATAATAGTCGTATCTTTAGTATTAATATAAAAATTTTATCAAAATATATCGAAAAAATGTGAAAAATACAATTTTTTTGAATAAAGATATTTTAAATCCGTTTGTTTTTTTGGTTAGAGCCCTACTAATAGAGAATCAATCCATGGCAAAAAAAAAATAATTAAACCTAATTTTTTTTGTTACCACAACTGTGGGCAAAAAAATCACTGTATAAAAAAAAACGAGCTGATCGAGAAAAACGAAAAAAGGTTCCGAAAACAGCACATTAAAAATAGCAACTAAAAGCTCCCCGGCAAATAAAACCAAATCTTTTTTTGTAGAGCAGTGTAATCGATGATATAATTCGTAAAACCGAAGTTTCCGATTCAACTCTTCCTTCAGAATCATTGAATCTGCAACTTGGTTTCACTCATTTTATCATCGATGATAATCATATAACTTGTTATATTATATACAATAATAAAAAAACAAAAGATTTAATCACCTTAGTGACCACGTTACTAGGGTGTTCTTTAGTTGTCAATTCTAGCGGTATTACCAACGAACTAATAACTCTTCTCTCTAGAATAAGCATTTCATTTGTAAAAACTGAAAAAAACGTAGCCAACATATACATTTGTCTGTCTTACTCGCACAGCTTTGTTCTAACAGAGACAACAATAACAGTTACTGGTAATTGTTATTGTTCAGGCCTGAATATACCTACTATTTGTTTACAAACAAACCGAGATGTTGGCGATACTTTATATTAACAGTATGCGTATTCTAGAGAGAAAAGTTGTTACTTCGTTGGGCATTACTCATCCTTTGGGTTTGTTGAATTTGCAACTCGGTTTCACTCATTTTATCATCGATGATAATCATATCACTTGTTATATTATATACGAAAATATTTTTGAAAAACCCTGTATACGACGTCTGAAGATCAAGTTATCTGTCCGCTGATATTCTACACCCAGAGCTGTAATGAATGGTTTGTTAAAATTCCCACGAGTGCGAAGGCGGGCCGACATTCCCCGCGACCCGGAAGATACCCACGACATCCGGCGATCAGCCGCTCGTAGGTCTACCAACGTTTAACCATATGGTACACCTAAATGTCAACTGCATTTGGTCTCATAGTTATTAATTTAAATTACTTGCAAAAATTAATCTTAACTTTTTATTACTATTTTTTTTATTCGATTTTATCTAAAAGCGCCATTTTTTGTAATTAAGGTTTTATTTTACATACTAGTACTAGTATACACTATAGTGTGAGAAATAAAATTGTTGATAGGTTGACTGATATTTGACCTTAAAAAAAAATAATTAATTAAATTATTGCAATAAAATAATTTATTTTTTTGTTCTTTTATTAAATTATGAGTATTTTTCTTTTTTTTTGTCAATTTTGACATTCGTTTATTTTTTGAAATGTCATTTATTATCCTTTTTATTATTGTTAATATTGCCAAAAAGTTTTTATTTATTTAGGCACTCTAGATTTAAAATAAAAAATTAAATAAAAATGACATGACCTGTCAAAAATTGAGAAGTGACACATGGTTATTCTCAGAATTGGATTATAAATCAAAATATGTAAAAATATACAGGATGTTCCATTAAAAAAACATATTCATGCCACTTCTGGCGAAATCGGAAGTGAAACAAAAAAAATAATTCGCCATTTTAATAATATAATATGTATTTCACCAAAGTTTCGTTTGTATCGAATGAAAATTAAGCTTAATATTAGGGAAATAAGTAAAACTCACCCGGTATACGATAAAAACGAAAACAAAAAAAAGTAAAAAAAAACAATCAGTTTTTTATACATAGAATTTTTGGATGAATTCAAAAATGTAAAAAATTACAGGATGTTCCATTTAAAAAAAAATCATATTTATGCTACATAAATCAACCAAGTTTCGTTTCTATCAAATGAAGATTAATCTTAATTTTGGGGGTGGACATAAATAAAACTCACCCGGTATATATATAAATGTATGTATACATGTTCAAATATATAGCATATATAGCATATATACAGGGTGTATTTGAAATAGGGTCCAAAATTTTAAGGGGTGATTCATGCAGGCTATGTAATGAGGAGGAGGAAACAGCCTCTTATGTACTTGTTGGCTACATGACTCTACATTGCTGGAGACGCCGCGGCAACCGGAAAACGGTAACCCAGAAGCTATGTTCTCCAACGCAAATCTAGTAAACAGCATAGTAAGCCTGATAAAGGAAACGAAGCTGTTTAACTAGCAAGAGACTCAAGGACAACGCAAAGGCCCGCAGGGGGCCGCTGTGCTTAAGATACGAACCCTCACCTTGTTTCTGTTTGTAATCAATCAATTAAGGGGACATCAGAAAATATGACAAAAAGTTCCTACAAACATATGTCTAAAAATGCGTCGTAAGGGAAAGTGGCTAAAAAAATCAGTTTTTATTTAATAACTCAGTAACCCTTTGAGAGGTTGCGTACCCTTGCCTGGACAGATATCGCGACCATTATAAGGAGGTCCGGCAGATTTAGGCAGGGAGTAGGGTAGACATGTGGCTGGGACAGCTCGGGGCTGGCAAAAAGGGCCATAATGGCCTAGTTGCCTGGCTTGTAGCCTCCCCACCCTTAAAAACCGAAATTTTAATGATGCAGAGTTAATGCACATCAAAAACTAAAAAAAAAACCTTATATAGGTACTTCCAAAAATCAATCCTAAGGGAGCTATGGTCTCCTTAAAATGCACCATTTTTAAAGGGCCATAGTAGCTTTAAATGGGATTTTTCGACCTACATGAACAGAAACTTTTTTTCTCATTTTTTGATATAGAATAACCCTGCATCGAACCGTGAAATTTCACCTTCAAATTAAGTTTTATCGAAAACGGTTAATCCTACAGTATTACAACAAGAGTACCTTTTTTATGTATTTTGATCTGAGGAATTATATTCTAAAAATAAAATTGCAAAAAAGTTATACAGAAAAAAGTTTGGGACGAAAAACTGATAAGGCCCCCCCGTTTCCCACATCCCTGGTTAAAATAAGTTGGATGAAAATAACATATGAAGATAGGCCTTATTAAGATTAGTTCACGTGTAAAAGCTCGTTGCTATATCTCAAAGGGTTCCTAAGTTATTAAATAAAATAAAATCCAAACCGAATTTTTTAGACATACGTTTATATGAACTTTTTGTCATATTTTATGACGTAGAAACACCTCTTAAAATTTCAGACCCTATTTCAAATACACCGTGTATACATAGTAGCTGCTAAATATACATATTATAAAATTATGTATAGTTGGAAAAAAAGTGATTTAACATTTAGCTTTTTAGGGCATTAAAATAAAAGTTTCTGGAACAAATTGGACCAACTGGAAGGAAAAACACACTGAAATAATGAAAACGGTGTATTTTACGCAGTGCCAAAATGCGGGCAAGATGTATCAATTTCAAGTTACATTTAATTTTTTATCTCTTCAACAATAAATTATACGAAAAAGGTTTTTTAATCTTTTTTAGTCGAAATAAAGGAAAACGACGTATTGTTAATGACAAAGATTTATCATCTGGCTAACCGCAATTTTTCTTTCGCGCTTATTTTCTTTCGATGGGAATTTTTCAGTCGGAAAAATTTAGATTAAATAAAACTAGGCGACACGTGTAAAAAAAATATAACTAAACTTTTCAAATACACGCTTTTATTATATTGTATAGGTAAATGCGCTATAAATGCGCTGAATAACTGAAAATTCCTTGGTTACTGAAAACAGTATTCTCTTCTTTTTGGCGCAAAGTGATTAGATCAGAATCAAATAAAATATAATGTATGAGACACAATCAAATTTTTTTTTTCGGATTTATGCGTTTGTCGGCTTTGCTGTCGCTGGCGGATTTAAATATTACAGTTTTCTGGAGTGAAATATACTTTTTTACATGTATTAATAAAGTTTGGGAAGTACGTGATTTCTTGTCCCACTGTTTTCCACGCCTGGACCTGACCTGTAATGAAATACACTGCCCAGTAAAGGAGCTTTCCTATTTTTCACATCCGCGCGTAAAATGGATTTTTTATTATCAGATTCACTTTTGGACACCTTAAAAATATACCAATTTTTACGGAAACTACCCCCCGCTAATTAGGGGGTGGGGTTAGATTTTTTTTATAATCAGATTCACTCTCAGCAACCTCAAAAACCCCAATATACCAATTTTCTCAAAAACTACCACCCGCCTCTCAGGGGGTGAATTTAGAATTTTTTTTATTATCAGATTCACTTTCAGCAACCTCAAAAACCCCAATATATCAGTTTTCACAAAAACTACCCCCCACCTCAGGGGGGTAAAATTAGAAAAAAATTATTATCAGATTCATATTCATCTACCCCAAAAACCCCTTTTATACAAATTTTGAAGAAAATATAGAAAATATTTAAAAATATTTACCCCCTCACACCCCTCAAAAATCCCTATATAGCAATTTTCAAATTTTTCTGCACCCCAATGTTCACCAAAAACAATCCCGAGCGAGAACTTTTGGTAACATACCTGTATGCCAAATTTCAAGTCTCTAATTTAAAGCGTTCTTAAGTTATCGTGCACACAATTTTTTTTTTTGGTCGAAATTGATTTCTATCGACATAAAAAGTCATAAAACACGAAAATACACAAAAAAAATTGCAAACTTTTGGTCGAATACAAGGCTTACCGAAATTTTGAAAAACTTCAAAATGGGAAACCAAAATAGAGACCAGTAAACTAATTATTACCGGTCTGCAATTTAAATCATTAATTTCCGCTAGATGGCGCCACCGATTAAAATATCATAATTAAAGCAAGATGGCTGAACTGCTGTTGTCATGATAAACATGAATATAATCTAATACAGGTCGTTTAAAAACTTAAATGTACAGTTTTAGTCAATGTTTTTTACTTTTGACACTGAGAAGGATAATAAATGTTATAAACGGTTCCTTGTGAGCTATCAACAAATGCTTTTTGTGGTTGTTTATTTGGGTTACGCGTATGTGGAACTTCTGTTCAGTGCTTTTCTTATGAAATGCAGGAAAAAATATGTGTGGTAAATATGTAAAGAACTAAAAAACTAAGTATTATAGTATTATTTTCTTCATTTGAATTCAAACATCTAGCTAGGTTGCAAAAAAAAACTAGTACTTTATTTTCAAATAAAAACAGTTGCGAATAGAATAGTATACAGGTCTCCCGGAAAAGTACTATTTTCCGAGTCGACCCGTAATCTACTATTTCCTACGACCTAGTGAGTAGTTAGTGCTTATTTTACACCCGTTGCCATGACAGCGGTCGGAAACTGACAGTCAGCTGATTTTACATATCTGCTTTCAGAAAACAAGTGAACATCAAACCCAAAACGTAAAATTAAGAAAATTAATTGTAAGACAATTTTGCGTTTAAGGTGTTAGGTCGTAGGAAAAATAGTATTCACACCGACGCAAACTTATTTCAGTGCACTTCGAGTGCTTTTTTTACTCGGCTCCGCCTTTTAAAAAAATAAGCACTCTTGTGCACTGAAAACTAAGTTCACGTACTCGGTGCGTAATAGACTATTTTCTACTACCTAATTAAGTGGTTAGCTCACATATTATCTACCATTGTCAAGGCTTGTTTACCTTGACAACCAATAAAATCAGTGAACTCATTTATTATTAAATAAGTTAAGAATTGACAGTCTATAAAAATATATACTGCACGTTTGTCGGTTAATAACCGAAATATATATATAAGAAAGTTATCTATCTGTCGTTAAAATCAAATGAACAGGAAAGAGTGAATAGTACCATTTCATCCTTTTTGGGAATCATTAGCACTGTGACACAGTGACTGTGACTGTGTAGCCTTTTGGAAACAAGTGAACAGATAAAAGTGACCACATCAATATATGGCACCATACTTTTATATCTAACTAACGTTTTATTTAAATATTAACAACATACAGGATACACAGTGCTGATGCCCAAAAAGGATGAAATTGTACTATTCACTGTTTCCTGTTCATTTGATTTTAACGACAGATAGATAACTTTCTTCTCATTTATTATTGACCGTTGTTAAGCATTGTTTATTTATGACGGCCAATAATGAAAACAATTTAATTTGTATAGTTAAAACTTCTTTCAACATATTTGTCAAACTGACAGCTATCTTAAAATAATTTTTAAACTATATTTTTAAGTGATATTTGGAGTTATTAGCTTTAGTAGAAAAAATGTTATATGCGAACTTTCTTTAGTGTATAATATACTATTTTTTAGTATTGATTACAGGCTAATGAACTATTTATTTTCAAATTATACTAAAAAATATATGATCTTGTTTTTTTTTTCAAGACCTAGCCTTTCACAACTTTTAGGTTGGGGGAAATTATTTACACAAGTTAAATTACTCTGTGACAACCAGTACGTGGGAGTATACTCGAAATCATTCTATATTAGGCTGGATGGAAAAATAGAGTTTTATAAAGTTTTATAAAACAGATCTGCAAAAAATAAATTTGATTTCCAACAGAGTTGTGATATATCGCTTCCTATAGATTTTCTGCTGCAAAATTCGAAACTTAACGCAATTTTTTTTGCATCATGTCAGGTTTTAACGAAAAATGAGCCCAAAGACGCCCAAAATGCAATTTATCGTAATTTTGACAGTTTAAAAAATCGTACCTGAATCAGGCTGATAGTTCTATTTTGTGGCCAGATTCGTTTTTTCTACATTTTATACGATTCTCTACGTTTTTAAACCAAGGTAAACAATGAAAAAATACACTGCCCATTAAAAGAGCTTTCCTATTTTTCACCTCCGCGCGTGAAATGGATTTTTATTATCAGATTCACTTTCAGCAACCTCAAAAACCCCGATATAACAATTTTTACGAAAACTACCCCTCGCCCCTCAGGGTGAAATTAAAAAAAAATATTATCAGATTCAATTTCGTCCACCCCAAAAACCACTATATACCAAAAATGGAAAATTTTTGTTAACAGATTCTATTTCAGCAACCTTAAAAACCCCTATATAGCAATTTTTAATTTTTTGAAAAAAAAAAATGTATTTTTCCCCATTTGCCCAATCTTGCCACACACCAATGTTCACCAAAAACAATCCCGAGCGAGAACTTTTGGTAACATACCTGTATGCCAAATTTTAAGTCTAGCACTTAAAGCGTTCTTAAGTTATCGTGCTTATAAGATTTCCTGGACAGAACACCGACCGATCGACAATTTTTGTTTTGCTCGAAATTGATTTATATAGACATAAAACGTCATAAAACGCAAAAATACACAAAAAATTAACATAGGCTTTCCCAAAATTTTGAAAATGGGAAAGCAATATGTCTATGAATTAGAAAAGGCTAAAAAAAGCCTTGGCTAAAAAAGACTAAAAGAGTTAAAATTGGCATAATTTCCATCCAGCCTATTTCCCTTCTAGGAAATAATATATTAAGTCATTCTTCTTTAGCCGGATACTGTCTGCAGCCGAAATTAGTTATTTCCAGCATTTCCATGAAATTTTCATACTCGAAGGAACCACTTATTTCGTCTAGACAACATCAAAAAAGTGTAGTATATATAAGTGTAGTATAGTAAGTATAATATCAATTTTGATCAGTTATTTATACATTTGGTATTACGGAGTTGACAATATGAGATTGAAAATGTATTCTTTAGTTACATGATGTAATTTCTAGAAGATTTTTATTTACCTTATTTCTATGTTTTTAATGAAAAACAAATCGTTATGACAGCTTCGTCTGCAAAAAGTGGCTAAGTTCAAATTCTAATTTTTAAATAGCAAGAAGAAAATAGTAGAAAGAACAAAAAAGTTTATAAAAAAGCACAAGGGCGTAGATGTTTTTCTCCTATGAGGGGGGGGGTACAAACCAAAAAAACTTGGCTTCCCTACAAAAACAAAATTGGCGCCCAAAAAAATACCTTCAAGATAAGAAAAAAAGCTTTGTCCCTGACTGTTTCTACCAAACTTTGCACCCTTACAAAAAAAATGGGCGCCCCAAAAAAAGTCCAAACGAAAAAAAGCTATGTCCCTAATGGATTCTACCAAACTTGGCACCCCTACAAGAAAAAAATTGGCGCCCTGAAAAAAAAATACCCTCAAGACAAAAAGCTTTGTCCCTGACGGTTTCTACCAAACTTGGTGACCCTACAAGAAAAAAATTGGCAGCCCAAAATGTACCCTCTAGAAAAAAATCTTTGTCACTGACGGTTCCTACCAAACTTGGCGCCCCTCTAAAAATAACTGGCTCAGGTAATGCAAAAATTATATTTTAATAGCACACTATGAGTAAAAAATTTACTTTTGTTATAATTTTAAACAATCTTTTATTTTTTAAAAATATTTTCTTATAACTATTTGTAAGAAGTACAATGACAGTCAATTTAACCTATAGGTTCATTTATAAATGTCAAAAATGATCAAAAGTACAATGGGTAATACAAATATGACTAGAGTAAGTTTAAAACAACTAGTTGCAACTAAGGGGACGTTCAAGTATTACGTAACGTAAATTTTAATCATTTTGCCCCCCCCCCCCCTGTAACGCTATTTTCCTATACCATTAACATGGGCGTAACACTCCAAAATGACCATAGGAGCGTTACGTAATACTTGAACGTTCCCTAATCATCTATTTTTTACTCAGATTCTAAGCAGAGTTTACTTTACAATAAATGTCGCTTTCGTTCCCAATCCGAATAATTCAAGTTAAAGTTTAAAAATTAAATTCCAATTTAAAAGTTGTCTAGACAGGGAAAAATTTCAAAATGAAATAGTTTAATCATGTATATTGTATTGAAGTTTTTTTCGATTCTCTTTGAAACTTTTGATACAAAATTATTTCAAATTATCAATTTCTGCAGAAACATTCCAACGCTGTTAGACTAAGAGTTGGCGGCCGCGAGGTATTATGATATTACCTCCGACTGGAATTTTGTGAGGTGATTGAGAGGACCATCAGGAAGTGTCATCTGCAAGGATTTTGCTCAAAACCGGTACAAAGGACACGTCAGACGACTCAAACATGCAAAAAAATTCTGCTAAAAAAATATTCGTACCACCGCACACAGGTAAAAAATTCCAAAAAACGGAAAAAATCATGAAGCGTCGAAAGTTGAATATTTATAAACCTTATAGTGTCATCTAAGTGATTTATATACATTTTTTTGAAAATGTTTGCTGTCTTGCTTAAAAAATTAAATTTAAGTGGCACACTGCATACCGGGTGGGCCATTTAAACGGTTAAAAGTCGATATATCAGAAACTGTATAAGATAGGTTTTTGAAATTTAGTACTAAGCTTCAATATCAAGGGGACACCTTTTTATCAAAGCGGATTTTTTTTCATCCACACCCTTAGGCGGGAAAGGGGGTAACTTAAAAATTTTAAACAGAATGGGAGTGTTTTTTATTCAGATTCAAATTCAGTATAAAAAATTACATAATTGACCGAAAAAGTTTTTTTTTCAACCTCAAATTAGGCTGTTAAAGAAAAACTAAAATAAAAAAAAACACAATTTAAAAAATTTGAAAATTTTGAATATTTTAGTAGTTTTCTATTGTTTAGGTTTATTTAATTGTTTTAAACCTAAAAATGTACAAAAGAAATCAAATCTGAATTTTTTCCAAAAATTTAAATTTTTTTATCTGACGCGTCCGGACATGGAGATAATAATGTGATCTAATACCCTATATTTGTACAATATTTTAAAATTTAAAAAATACAGCCCTAAAAAAAATAAAGTGTAAGATATTGTATATGCAATGTGCCAATTAAATTTAATTTTTAAGCAAGACCGCAAACATTTTCAAAAAAAATGTATATGCATCATTTAGAGGACACTATAAGGTTTATAAATATTCAACTTTCAACGCTTCATGATTTTTTTCCGTTTTTTTGGATTTTTTTACCTGTGTGCACCGGCTGAAAATTTGCATGTTACCTGTTTGAAGGTCAAAGATTATGTATGTAAACCGTCAGACGGCTAGGTCGGTCCAAAGGGGTTTCAGACGCCCTCAAATTTGTAATTTTATTGTCGAAATTTTTTTTTGTTACCTCCGTCTGACTTTTTATTATATTACCTCAGATACCATTCTGAGCACATATTATAATCGTCAGACGAAAATACCGGTGCGAAAAAAGTGACAAAAGTCTGCTTTTTTGCATAGGGCCATTTTTTTCACCGCTGAAAAAGTCGAAACCAAAAAAATAGTGAAAAAAATTTAAATTTTTTTTGCGACATTAAGGTGGTTTAAAATTATTAAAAAATGTCCG
>OY294052.1:15476464-15631786 GCA_958510825.1 Brachypterus glaber | reverse complement strand
ATAATGAAAAAAGTAAATTATACTTTTAAACTAATTTTAGTTGACATAAATAAAAATTAACAAAAAAAAACTTTATTTTTTTAGCACAGAAAACTGAAAAATCAAAACCTTAAAAAACATGTTTAAAAATTTTAAAAATATATGGTTGTTAAGAAAATTTTAAAGGCTTTAAAATGATGTATCACACGACCCCCCTTTCCATTTAAAAAAATTTCCCCCCATGCCCCCTGCTCACATAAAAGAGATAAAAGTATCAAATATATGCTTAAAGATAATTTAAGTTGTCTTATTTAAGAGTTCTAAATTTGAAATCGATATCTCAACTCGTTCAAAAGTTAAGAGGGGGGGGTGACTTTTGGAAAACGAAAACATTTTCGGTGTCACTGCAACACGATTAAGGAAAAATTATAATAACATCTAAATAACAATACTGAACAAAAAGTACACACATTTTTTTAAATCTTTAAATTTTAATAGCACTGACCTGTTTTTCGCCTTGAGCCCCATGAAACGGGTGGTGAAGCACTACCAAGTGGAAGCGCCAGTTTGTTTAATATATCCGGCTCTGAAAATAATAAATAAATTAATAACAATTTTTGATTTTTTTTTTTAATCTGGAAAAAATAAAATGGCAGATGCATTATTATTGACTTAAACTAATCTTATATCTTTATTAAATTAAAGTACGAGTCTTTTATTTCTACGAAATTATTTCGTTAGCAGTATGCTATGAAAAATAACACAGACCCACAAAAGAAAAAAAGTGGTATGTGCTGGGGTTGAGACCTAACTATTCTTATGTATTTTGGGATTCTGAATACGAATCTGTCATAAAAAAGGCACTTCGTGGGCTTATTTTGTTTCTACACTGAAAAAACTGTCTGGACCCACAAAAAAAAGTGGTCTGTGCTGTGGTTAAGAGCCACGGATTCTTATGTATTTTGGGATGCTGAACACGAATATGCCATAAAAAGACACTTCATGGGCTTATTTTGTATACACTCTGAAAAAACTGTCTGAGCCCACAAAAAAAAAGTGGTCTGCTGGGGTTGAGATCCACTTATTCTTATGTATTTTGGGATTCTGAATACGAATCTGTCATAAAAAAGGCACTTCATTGGCTCATTTTTTTTCTACACTGAAAAAACAGTATGGGCCCACAAAAAAAAATAGTCGTCTGTGCCGGGGTTAAGACCCACCTATTCTTATGTATTTTGGGATGCTGAACACGGATATGCCATAAAAAAGACACTTCATGGGCTTATTTTGTATCCACTCTGAAAAAACTGTCTGAGCCCACAAAAAAAAAGTGATCTGCTGGGGTTGAGATCCACTTATTCTTATGTATTTTGGGATTCTGAATACGAATCTGTCATAAAAAAGGCACTTCATTGGCTCATTTTTTTCTACACTGAAAAAACAGTATGGGCCCACAAAAAAAAAATAGTCGTCTGTGCCGGGGTTGAGACCCACCTATTCTTATGTATTTTGGGATGCTGAACACAAATCTGTCATAAAAAAGGCACTTCAATGGCTCATTTTTTTGTTACACTGAAATAATATGAGATTTTTACCATCTTAGACAGTTTTTTCAGTGTAGCAAAGAAATGAGTGATGACAGATTCGTGTTCAGCATCCCAAAATACATAAGAATAGGTAGGTCTCAACCCCAGCACATACCACTTTTTTTATTTTGTGGGCCTGTGTAATCATTTAAATAAATATTTTGGGTTTTGGTATTAAACTAGTAATATGTAGTAATAATAAGAACATACCCGGTCTATTTGAAATCATAAAAGATAACGAAGAGTTCGTATAAAAATATGTCTAAAAATGCATTGTAAGGGAGATAAGTCCCTTTGAAAATGGCTAAAAATATCGGTTTTTATTTATTAACACAGCAACCCTTTGAGATATAGCAACAAGGTTTTGCACGTAAACTAATCCTAATAAGGCGCACCTTCTTATGTTATTTTCATGTACTTATTTTAAGCAGGGGTGTGCGAAACGGTGGGCCTTATCAGTTTTTGTCCAAAACTTTTTTCTGTCTCACTTCTTTTAATTTTATTTTGGATGTTTTGTTTTGGAATATGATTCCTCCGCTCAAAATACATAAAAAGGTACTCTTGTTGTAATACTGTAGGATTTCGAGAAAAATTTATTCGAAAGTGAAATTTCACTGTTCGAGGACAAAAAACTAAATGCTAAAATGTTGAAAACCAAAATGTCAATGATTCTATATCAAAAAGTAAGAAAAAAAGACCATAGCTCCATTAGGATTGATTTTTGGAAGTACAAGTATATAAGGCTTTTTTCTTAGTTTTTGATGTACATTCCCTGCATAATTGAAATTTCGAGTTTCAACATTTTAGTAATTAATTTTTGTCCTCGAACCGTGAAATTTTACCTTCAAATGATTTTTTCTCGAAAAGGGTTTAACCCTACGGTATTAAAATAAGCGTACATTTTTTATGTATTTTTCCTGATGAACCATATTCCAAAAATAAAATTACAAAAAAGTTACACAGAAAAAAGTTTGGGACAAAAATTGGTTAACCCCCCTCCCCCCTTTCCCACACCTCTGGTTAAAATAAGTACATGGAAATAACATACGATGATGGGCCTTATTAAGATTAGTTCACGTGCAAAACCTGGTTGCTATAACTCGAAGGGTTCCTGAGTTATTAAATAAAAACCGATTTTTTTAGCCACTTTCAAAGGGAATTAGCTCCCTTATGATGCATTTTTAGACATTGTTTATAGGAACTTTCTGTTATATTTTATAATCTAGAATCACCTCTTGAAATTTCGGACCCTGTTTTAAATACACTGTGTATGTTGTTGCGTATACCGTATACCGTTTATAAAATTAACATTCACTGGGCATAATAGTATATTCTATAACTAGTATGGAATATTCCGCGCGAGCGAAAAGTTTGTCATACGAGCCGGCAGGCGAGTATGACGGTCCCGTGAGCGCGAAATGACTATTCCATACGTGTTGTAGGCTATACTTTTTCTTCGACTGCAAATATGAAACACTGTATGGCTTTAAACTGCGGACAAGGTTAAAAACAATATTTTTTGTGACTCAACATTGTAAATGTAACAAAACACATATTTTTAAATAAAGCAATTAATGTTATTTAATAATTTTATCCAATCAGTACTTAAAAGATATTTTTATTTAATTTTAACACATATTTACAAATTATAATGCAAAAATTAAAGGTTATGTCAGATTGTTGTGACAGATATCAGGTTTAAATATTTAACAATAGATGGAGCAGTCTTAATTTTTTTAACTAAATTGATAAAAAACTGGTCAAATATTAAGAAAAACTAATAAACTTTATGTAATTTTAACGCAGAACTTTAAATTGCAATAAATTATTCAATGTTTCATGGTAAAATATATATATTTTTGCCAATTTTGCTACAGTTTTCTTTACTGTTATAAACAAGAGATGGCACTACATGTGCTCATTCTAAGGATACGGAATATCCATACTGTACCTAGAGCTAGAATAAATTCATTCTGTGTTTGAAAAGTGTGTGTATTTGCTTACATTCTAAAGCAGTCGTAGAAAAAAAAGTTTCTATACGTGTAGGAAACCATAGTATAGTATAGTATAGTATAGTTCCCTTAGGATGGATTTTTGGAAGTACAAGTATATAAGGCTTTTTTCTTAGTTTTTGATGTACATTCCCTGCATAATTGAAATTTCGGGTTTCAGCATTTTAGTAATTAATTTTTGCCCTCGAACCGTGAAATTTCCTACAGTATTACAATAATTTTACATGTTTTATGTATTTTTCCTGATATTCCAAAAATAAAATTACAATAAAGTTACACAGAAAAAAGTTTCGGACAAAAAACTGATTAGCCCCCCCCCCCCTTTCGCACACCTCTGGTTAAAATAAGTACAAGAAAATAACATACGAAGAAGAACCTTATTAAGATTAGTTCACGTGCAAAACCTGGTTGGTATAACTCAAAGGCTCCCTTATGGCGCATTTTTAGACACTTTTTGTCATATTTTATGATGTAGAATCACCTCTTGAAATTTTGGACCCTGTTTTAAATACATTGTGTGTGTTGTTGAGTATACCGTATTCCGTTTATAAAATTAACATTCACTTGGCATAAATAATATTCATTTGGATATTAATCTACACCTATCTATTTTTGGTCGTTACTTCAGTACATTTTCGAAGCACATAAATGCTGGCGTGTCAATAATTAAGGCGGCTTTTCACGGAGCAATTTGTACGCAAGTTTGGTGCTATGCAAGTTTGGATGCCAGATATAGCATGAGGACAGTTGCACATTCATTTCGACTTTTCACGGAGCAGGTTTGGACTTTTACGCAAGTTTGACGCTATATATTGCAAGTTAAACAGTGCTGTCAACCAGACAATTTTGACGTGTCTCTGCGTTTGCTGACAAAAACATAACTTAGCATTTGCTTTAAGGACGTTTCTTAGTTAGATAGACCGACCTATTATTAATAATAATTATTATTAATATGTACAGTTGCTACTATATAAGTAAAATAAAATCGATTTGGTACGACGAAAATAACTATAAATATTGCGTGAAAATCGTTGAAAAATAGAACTTGTTCTAATAATTTGATGGCTCGAAAATAGCATCAAAGTTGGCTGAAGGCACGCGCAGTGACTGAATCATTCTTGCAACAAAATTGCATAGCACCAAACTGCGAACAAATTGCTTCGTGAAAAGCCGCCTTTAGGATATAATTTTTATCTGTGTGGTAGAAAGACGAACCAAACCAAATAGGAGATAGGCTATAAATTATTATTCACAGACGAGATTAATGGCTTTGCTTAATTCACAAAATTAATTTTAATTAAAACAAATGAAATCAAACGCTTGCTTGGCAATTAGATCACGTCGGTGTCCTTTTTTCTCAATTAAATTTTTAATTTATGGAAAATATTTAAAAAATATATTTTATACAAAGAAAACATTTTATATCCGGGAAAACTATTCCCCACACCTCGTATGATTTTAAGTTATTATAATAACGTATACGTAAAATTATGTAAACATAAGCGCACGCCTACCGCTCGCGACAAAACAGTTTTACCATGTAAAAGGATAAGTTGACCCTACCACAGGCGTGTGTAAAAAAATTGGCTTGAACAGCTTCTTTAATTGTATCAATAACACCGGCCCACAAAATAAAAAAGTATATTGTCCTGGGGTGGAGACACTCAATCTTATGTATATTTAAACGCTGAATTAAAATCTAATATCAAATTGGACATCTACCGGTTTTTCAACTAAACTTAAAAAATTATTGAAAACCCAAAACTCTCATATTTTAAATAATTCAAGTTCAAAAACCAGCAGATATAAGTACAATCTGACAATAGATTTAAATTCAGAACCTCAAAATAAATAAGAATAGATCAACTCCAGGACATTAACTTTTGTTTCGAAATAAAGCAGATTTGAAAAATATATTTAAGATATTCTATTTTTATTCTTTGAGTCTAGAAGAAAAGTGAACCGGTTGTGGTGTTATTTGACGTCGCATTCGATCTAATCAGCTCAAAATACATACATAAGAGTAGCTTGATATCTACTCCTGCACATGTACATATTTAAAATAATATACATTTATTTTTAAAAATATGTGAATTTTGAGTAACTTCATTCATTTTCCGAACTCAGAAAAAAATAAGTTTATTACGGTGCTATTCCCAAGAAACAAAAGATGTAAAAAAGTAGACAAAAAGTCTAATTATCAACTGATAATTAGACTTTTTGACTACTTTTTTGCCTATTTTGTTGCTTGGGTTGGCTCAAAGAAAATTTAACATACAGATGAATTTAGTGATAGAATGGAGCTCTCTACAACTAGAATTATGAAACAAATGACGTCTACCCTATCTCTATCTCATTTGTGCTACACTTTCCAGCCAACCAAATAAATACTGTATTTGTTTTTCATACAACAAATACAGTATTTATTTGGTTGGCCGGAAAGTGTAGCAGTGAGCGCCACGAACGAACATAGCTAATGTGAGTCTGTAGAATAAGATAATTCTACTAAAATTTAGATGGCGCGAGTAATTTCTTTATTAAAATAATATAGTTACACTTTTCGCCCGGCCAAGTAAATATTGTATTTGTTCAACAAAGAACAAATACAGAATTTGTTTGGTTGGGTGGAAGTGGGAGTGTATGTATGTCTTCTATCCTTTTTGGGTAGAACTTTTGTCCCTGTCTAGTCTAACGGGAGAAATCTCCATTGAAGCAATATGCCACCTAGCTGTCCTTGCGGAAATGCGCCGTTACCAAAATGTACACTTTAGTTTAGCCGAAATCTGTTTTAGAAAACATTAACATATATTGGTGTTTTTTTTTTGTTGTTGTAAAAAGTTGGTTTTCATTTAAAATAATATATTGAAAATGGTCAGCCTCCTATGACGCATGCGTAGTTCAGAACGACGCGGCACGGAGCTCACTTATTAACCGCTGTACCGTAATTAATACGTTCACTGCCAACGGCTAGTTTTGACAGCGGAGCAATGGGTATGGGCAAGGGAAAAATAGAAAGAATTGATTAATGTTGTTAGGGGCGCCAGTTACTTTAGCTTTTACTCCTTTAGGTAAGTAACAACCTAGTGTAAATACTTAAGCTTTTCAGTTTGAGAAAATATAACCCCTAAATAAAATAAGATAATTCATTTGAGAAATTTATTATAAATAAACTTAATGAAAGCACATCAAGTAATGTATTAATATATCTAAAAAATATGTGTAATTATATTAAGATATAATTAAAGAAATCTTAATAAAAATTACTAAATTCAGAAATCATTCGACTTAAATGTATAAAGAAAACATGAAGTTCAGCAAGCACCAAGAAATGTATGTAAACAACAATCATTTCTTGCAGTGTATAAAAGTCATGCTTAAATTAGAAATCATTTAATCAAAAGTATGATATTTAATAATTAATAAATGAGATTAAATGTTTTAAAAAAAATAAGTACCTAAAAATGAACAAAAGCCAGAAGGGCATATAGTATTAATCAATACTATATCAGATCTGATAAAGTTTACAGTTATAAGAATATTGAAATAAAAGAATTTAAAAATATGAAATATTGCTTTCAAAAGTTTTCAGAATGAGTACTTAGCTGGTTTCTGCAAAATCCATGAGGTATGAATTCCATCGTCTCCATCTGTGCAAGTCTCCCCTATGCTGATGAATTCATTTCTCAAATGAAAGAAAAAAAAATATAGGCTGTCCCATCTACTTTGGAAAAATTATCTTCCAGGATAAAATGTACGATTGAAAATGTTGTCCGGGATTAAATATGCTTTTGAAAATTATGTCCAATATAAAATTGTCTGCTAGACGGTTACATAGAATTTATCTATGCCAAAAAATACAGAACCATGTTCCAACAGAACATCACTCCATGCGGAGAACTTGTATATCAAATATACCAAAATAAACTTCAACTTAAATTAATGTAATTCCATATTAATGGTATAGAAATGGTAATTAATTAATGGTCTAGTGATTGTGCTTAATTAATGGTGATGTCATTCTAAGTCTTCGATGTCCATCGAAACATTATAAATGCGTAATTGTATAAAATAACCGTTACAATATCTTCCGCATTGTTTAAATATTCATTTTCACTAACTTTAAATAAAAATACATGAAGGATTACTTCGATGATTACAGAAAATAAACACTCGTCAAAATGAGACCACCATTGTACAGAGTTGCGTCAAGAAGGAAGCGAAAATCGACCTTATCAACCGGTATGAACCCTTCAGGTAAATAAAATCCTATTTCTGAACTATTAGCAACATCTATGCAAGTCATTATCAACTACAGTTTTACCGTATAGGATTCCTAATAAAGGTAACTGAAACTACATCAAAGATAATAACCAAAAAGAATATTTCCTAATAAATCCGTATTAGTGATATCTAACCTCAAAATATTACTCTAAGAAACAAATATAAACAATACTTATTGTTTATCAGCAAAACTAATAAAAATACGAACAGAATACTAAGTGTCCTGTGAACTAAGTATAAACAAAATACTGAATCTAAGTGAGCAGTTCCAGCAAACTATTTTCAACAAATTCTGGATTATCCCGAAGAAATAAACATACGAAATTTTCCAGGAGAAACAAGCTACAGATGAAAGCCAGTGAAATCCAACCCTCAATAGACTCTGAAACATATAAAAACCAGGTAAGTCCATAGACAAATGCACTATAGAGAAATAAGTCATATGATTCTTTATTATTAAAAATCATATTCTAATTATGTTTTCTTTATGTTATTTTCAGGTAGAACTATGGAATAGAGACTCATATGGTTAGAATTCAGTTCCTGCTACAAAATAGTCCCAGATACAAAATAGTTCTGTACGTACGTAACTATTTATATACAAAATAAACATAAATTATAACGTAAGTAAACGAATAGTTTAATTAACCCTTGCTATATTACAAAGTGACGATTTATGTCGTTACACATGCCCCCTCCAAAAATAATAAAAATATTTAATATACAAAAAATATTTTTATACCAAACTCTAAAACTATTTAACTTAAATAGCTAAAATATATACTATATTTTATTTAATAAATCAACAAAAAATACAATACTTTATGTAAATCATTTGAAATACTACTTGATAATTAACAATAGCTAAGCTTGATAACTACGTGTATCATCCGCCTACTCTTATGTAGAACATAATTTTGGGACTTTATCGGTGTGTGTCATAAACAGGTAATTGTCATAATCAGGTAATTGTCATAATCAATTTTGTTTTTCTTTTTAGCTAAGTTTTATCAAGATAAAAAAAAAATAGAAATAAAACTTGACTGTGTGCACCAGAATTCTCTTCTACAAAAAATATATTTATATATTTTTTTTTTACTATATACAAAAGTTTTGGGTACCCTTTAAATATTTTCAATACATTGATATTTTTTAAATATCATTCTGAATGATACTAAGAATATATTCTTATTTAATCAAATCTAGCCAACTGAAATGTCACTATTCGATCCAAAATATTTCTTTAGATCTTTAACATGCCAGTCGCCTCTATGACCATCTGCATTTTCCAAAATATACACTAACTTTGACTTTTTCGCAACAACTTTGCAAAGTATGTACTTTGGAGCAAGTTTTGCAGCAAAACTTTTACTAGCATCTGAGAGTACTTTGTTTCGTCTCCAAACTTTTTCACCTATATCAAAATTTACTTCACGCTTGCGCAAATCATAAGTACGCTTATTACGTTCATAAGCTTCATGTAAATATTTCTTTACATCAACAAAAATCTCTTTAAGATTTCCCAAGTCTTGACTATACGAGTCTCTGTCACAAGGTTCTAATTTAACACCATCAGTTGATGTCATTTTGCCATAATAAGTTCCTGTGATAGGTACATTCCTCCCAAAATTAAGAAATGCCGGCGTATACCCCGTAACTTCATTTACAGACGTTCGTAAAGCTAGACCTATTTTTGCTAAATTTTTACACCATTCTTTTTGATTATCTTTTATATATGATCTTATAGCAGTAGAAATTGTGCGATGTTGCCTTTCCGTCGGATTATTTTGACTATGGTAAAGTGCATTAAACCAAATTTTCTGTACATTATATTCATCTGCTAATTTTTTAAAAACTTTACCAGCAAATTGTTTTCCATTATCGACAATTAAAAATTGACAGACTCCGTAAACTAAAAAAACTTCATTCTCAATGAATTTACATATTGCATTTGCAGTAGCTTCCCTTAAAGGATGTAATAATGTATACTTTGTAAACCAGTCTGACACAACCAAAAGATAACAAAAACCTTTAGAACTTCTGGGAAATGGTCCCTGCAAATCACATGAAATAACTTGCCACGGATAATTTACTTCTTTTTCACGACCCATCAATCCAAAACGTGCAGAATTACTAACTTTTTGTGATTGACAAATATTACAACATCTTACATACTTTAAAATATCTTTACGCATTTTTGGCCAAAAATATGTTTCTGAAATTCTATGAAAAGTTTTAAAAAATCCCATATGAGAAGCTAATACATCGTCATGACATTCTTTTAGTACTTGTTTACGACATTTTTGAGGCACTAACAATTTCCACTCTATAATATTACTTTTTACTTTTGTCTTGGTCGGTATGAACTTATAAATATTATCATCAATAACTTTAAATTGCGGATATGAATCTGGACTCTTACCAATTTTTTCCCTCAACTGAATATAATATTTATCACTATTATAATCATTTACATTAAAATTAATTAAATTTACATCTGGAAAAATTGATTTTTCTGGTTCTATTCTATCAAAAGCTCTGGATAACCCATCAGCTACTACATTTAATTTACCTCTACGATATACAATATCCATATCATATTGCTGTAATTTTAATGACCATCTAGCCAAGCGACCAGAGGGATCTTTCATATTACTCAAATATTTTAATGAAGAATGATCTGTAATTACTGTGAATTTAACACCTTCAATATATGGTCTAAACCTATCTATAGCAAACAAAACAGCTAAACATTCCTTTTCACCTACAGAATATTTTATTTCACTACGTGTTAAAGCTCTACTAGCATAAGCTATTACTTTTTCTTGACCATCTTGCGTTTGTGTTAATATGGAACCGAGGCCAACTAAAGAAGCATCACATTGTATAACAAATGGTAAAGAAAAATTTGGACTTGCTAAAGCTGGAGCATTTATTAAAGATTCCTTCAACAATAAAAAAGCTTTTTCTGCATCAGTATTCCAACTAATGGCTTGTTTTTTACCTTTGCCCTTTAAAAGTGAATTTAATGGACTAACAATTGTTGAAAAATTCCTAACAAATCTACGATACCACGAAGCTACACCTAAAAATCGTTTTATCTCTGTACTATTTGTTGGTCTAGGATAGTTTATTATTGCTTCTACTTTTTGCGGATCGGTTCTTAAACCAAAATTATCAATTACAAAACCTAAATACTTAAGTGATTTTCTAAAAAAATTACTTTTTTCAAAATTTATTGTAAGATTAGCAGATTTTAATTTTTCATGTACTATTTGAAGTAATTTAATATGTTCCTCAAATGTTTTTGATACTATTATAATGTCATCAATATAAACAAATATATTTGGATAAAAGGAGAAAGGAAAAAGTTTATCCATTAATCTTTGCTGACTTTGTGTTCCATTTTTGAGTCCATAACACATTACATTAAATTCAAATAGTCCCCTACCAGGTACGGAAAATGCAGTTTTTTCTTTAGCAGTTTTTGTAAGTGGAATCTGCCAAAAAGCATTTTTTAAATCTATACTTGATATATATTTTGCATCGCCTAATAAACTTAAAATGGAGTCTATCCTTGGTAAAGGATGTGAATCACCTTTTGTAATAGAATTTAATTTACGTCCATCAAAACAAAAACGGTATGTACCATTAGCTTTTTTTACTAATAAAACTGGTGAATTAAAATCAGAATAAGATGGTGAAACTATATCATCTTTTAACATTTTATCTAACTCTTTATGTAAAATTTCTATTAAATAAGGTGACAAAGGATATTGACGCATTTTAAAAGGTTTATTATTTCCTGTATCTATATCATGTTCTATTAAATTTGTTCTACCTATTTTTTCGCTATATAATTCTTTAAATAAACTAACAAATTTATCTGCTATCTTTTTCTGTTCGTCTGTCAAGTCACATAAGCCTACTGAATTATCTTTATTTATATCCTGACTATCACTGTTATTACTGATCACATTCAAATTATTAATTTTATTATTCCAAGATTCATCAGAAAAATCCAGAGTCATAGAAAACAATTGTAAAAAATTCACACCAAAAATAAAATTTGTTTCCAAAGAAGGAACAACCAAGACTTGTAAAATCTTAACTTCATTATCTACTTTAATAGGTAAATAAACAACACCAGTTACTAACTGTTTAGATTTATCAGCTGTAGTAACATGCGGTATAAGACATTTATCAATTTTTAAATTAAATTTTTCTAAAATTTTAATCGCGTGACCACCAGCCACTGAACAATTTGCACCTGTATCAATCAAAGCTGTTATATTTCTATCAAAAATATTTACTTTAATATATGGACGGTTATCTCTAGGTAATTTAATAAAAGAACTTTTATTAATTACAGACAAACTATACGGTTTATAAAAATTTTTAACTTTATCCAACCAATCTTTCCATTCATTCAAATAAAAGCGTTTATTTGTTTCTGTTACACTTGATTTTTGTAAAGAATTGATATTACTTTTATTATAATAAATGTTTTTACAAAAAGTAGTTTTGTTATCCTTTTTTACCTGACTGTCATTATTATTTTTAGCCTTTTTATTAAGTGAATGCCGACTAAAATCATCCACTTTCCTATTTAGTTTTTTGTACAGGAAGGGCAATTTTTAAAAACTACATCTTTATATCCACATTTATAACAAAACTTTGTTCTTTTAGCTAAACATTTGCTAAAAATATGATTTGGTTGGTTACAGTTATAACAAATTACTTGTCTACTTTTATTATTACTACTATTACTACTATTCTGTGTATTATTAAAGCTTTGATTGGTACTTTGACTAATTTGAGAAACTTGACTACTATTACATACTGAACTTTGACGAGTAGAGGAAGATGGGGTAAGTTTGGACACTGTGGTATTATGACTACAATTACATTTACTACTAAAATTTTGATTTATATCCGAACTTAGGACATTTACTTTATTAACTGCTTTATTTTTTGCCACACTTTTACCTGCTATGCTTTTTTGTTTTAATTGATAAGCTTCATCTATTCTTTTACAACTGTCTTTTAAATCTTCTAAATCATTTATTTCTATAAGTGATAATGGTGTAAAATAATGTGGTAATATTCTTTCTCTAATCGTCTTAAGTCTAGTATATAAACTTGCAGCATGAATTAAACGTTTAAACAAGGTTTCCATAGCACCTATAAAAATTGCGATAGATTCATCGGGATTTTGATATCTAGAACGGATATCATCCCATGTTCTATCATCTATGTTAGCTGGAAGAAAATCTTTTTTTAATGCTTGAATTATTTGAGACCATGAATTTAAATTATCTTTAATTGAGAGAAACCATGACAATGCTGGTTCTTTGAATAAATCATATGCGGATTTAAATAACATTTCGTCTGTAACATTTCTACTTATTTTCATATATTCAACTTGCTCAATAAAATTTAAAACATTAGACTTTCCATCAAAATTAATATTCCATTTATAAACTGGTACTGATTTTAAATAATCATTATCTTTTTTACTAGAAACATTAGGACTAAACTGTGTAATATTATGTAATGAAATATTATTATTTACTTGAGTAAGATCTGAATTTTTACCAGATTTTTCATAAAGATCTAAAATATCTGCTTCTATTTCTAAACAAGTTGCTTTTGTTATTTCTAAAAATTGAATACGTCTAACTTTATTTTCTTCTACTTCAGGAAAACGTTGCAGACGATTTGTTACATGTACTAAATAAGTTTTTAATTTTCTTAAATCAGCTAAACTATAATCACCATGATATTCTACAATTTCTGAAGATATACTATCTAAAATTCTATTAATATTTTCCACTTCACTGTTAAAATTAAAAGTCGGATCTACATATTTTACTTTAGGATCTTCCCTAGCTATGGCTCTACCTAAAACTTTAATTCTAGATACTCTATTATTTTTTGCTGTTAAATGTCTTATACGAAGTTCATAATTTACCATTTCTGCAGTCAAAAATCTAATTTCCATTTTATCTAAATCTTCCATTTTGAATAATTATTTTCAAAATTTAAATTCAATTTACTCAAAATATTTATTTTATAATAAAATATTTATACTGTACCACAAATTATTTTTTTTTTTGTGTACACTGCTCAACAAAGTTTTTGCATACTTTGGAAAATTTTCCAAATATGTCAAAAAAATACTAAATTGTTATTTATCTCAATTGGACAAATTAATAATTATAAATAGTCTCCAAAACTACAAAATTAGCTAATATTTATTCATATCCTTCGCATAAATAAATACCCTATTATCCATTTATTTCTATTGAATAAACGATAATTTCTAGAAAAACTGAACCCACGCCAAAATTTCTCTATTCCATGTTATTCCATAAAATTCAGAATAAACATAAAAAACACATATCTGATATATCTTATCAGATTAACTCTAATTTGACTTAATTTTCAACAAAAAATATTTTATTCAACAGTTATATGTAGTTTTTCTCAAAATGAACTTTAAGTTACACTAAAAAAAAAATAAGCTTTAGATTTTTATAAAAAATACACTGAGAAAAATGGAGTAAAATTAAAAAAAAACAAGTGTTCTATCTATCCAAATACCACGTTCTTGGGCGCCAATATTAGTGTACCGTAATTAATACGTTCACTGCCAACGGCTAGTTTTGACAGCGGAGCAATGGGTATGGGCAAGGGAAAAATAGAAAGAATTGATTAATGTTGTTAGGGGCGCCAGTTACTTTAGCTTTTACTCCTTTAGGTAAGTAACAACCTAGTGTAAATACTTAAGCTTTTCAGTTTGAGAAAATATAACCCCTAAATAAAATAAGATAATTCATTTGAGAAATTTATTATAAATAAACTTAATGAAAGCACATCAAGTAATGTATTAATATATCTAAAAAATATGTGTAATTATATTAAGATATAATTAAAGAAATCTTAATAAAAATTACTAAATTCAGAAATCATTCGACTTAAATGTATAAAGAAAACATGAAGTTCAGCAAGCACCAAGAAATGTATGTAAACAACAATCATTTCTTGCAGTGTATAAAAGTCATGCTTAAATTAGAAATCATTTAATCAAAAGTATGATATTTAATAATTAATAAATGAGATTAAATGTTTTAAAAAAAATAAGTACCTAAAAATGAACAAAAGCCAGAAGGGCATATAGTATTAATCAATACTATATCAGATCTGATAAAGTTTACAGTTATAAGAATATTGAAATAAAAGAATTTAAAAATATGAAATATTGCTTTCAAAAGTTTTCAGAATGAGTACTTAGCTGGTTTCTGCAAAATCCATGAGGTATGAATTCCATCGTCTCCATCTGTGCAAGTCTCCCCTATGCTGATGAATTCATTTCTCAAATGAAAGAAAAAAAAATATAGGCTGTCCCATCTACTTTGGAAAAATTATCTTCCAGGATAAAATGTACGATTGAAAATGTTGTCCGGGATTAAATATGCTTTTGAAAATTATGTCCAATATAAAATTGTCTGCTAGACGGTTACATAGAATTTATCTATGCCAAAAAATACAGAACCATGTTCCAACAGAACATCACTCCATGCGGAGAACTTGTATATCAAATATACCAAAATAAACTTCAACTTAAATTAATGTAATTCCATATTAATGGTATAGAAATGGTAATTAATTAATGGTCTAGTGATTGTGCTTAATTAATGGTGATGTCATTCTAAGTCTTCGATGTCCATCGAAACATTATAAATGCGTAATTGTATAAAATAACCGTTACAATATCTTCCGCATTGTTTAAATATTCATTTTCACTAACTTTAAATAAAAATACATGAAGGATTACTTCGATGATTACAGAAAATAAACACTCGTCAAAATGAGACCACCATTGTACAGAGTTGCGTCAAGAAGGAAGCGAAAATCGACCTTATCAACCGGTATGAACCCTTCAGGTAAATAAAATCCTATTTCTGAACTATTAGCGACATCTATGCAAGTCATTATCAACTACAGTTTTACCGTATAGGATTCCTAATAAAGGTAACTGAAACTACATCAAAGATAATAACCAAAAAGAATATTTCCTAATAAATCCGTATTAGTGATATCTAACCTCAAAATATTACTCTAAGAAACAAATATAAACAATACTTATTGTTTATCAGCAAAACTAATAAAAATACGAACAGAATACTAAGTGTCCTGTGAACTAAGTATAAACAAAATACTGAATCTAAGTGAGCAGTTCCAGCAAACTATTTTCAACAAATTCTGGATTATCCCGAAGAAATAAACATACGAAATTTTCCAGGAGAAACAAGCTACAGATGAAAGCCAGTGAAATCCAACCCTCAATAGACTCTGAAACATATAAAAACCAGGTAAGTCCATAGACAAATGCACTATAGAGAAATAAGTCATATGATTCTTTATTATTAAAAATCATATTCTAATTATGTTTTCTTTATGTTATTTTCAGGTAGAACTATGGAATAGAGACTCATATGGTTAGAATTCAGTTCCTGCTACAAAATAGTCCCAGATACAAAATAGTTCTGTACGTACGTAACTATTTATATACAAAATAAACATAAATTATAACGTAAGTAAACGAATAGTTTAATTAACCCTTGCTATATTACAAAGTGACGATTTATGTCGTTACACCGCACCTAAAACACCTGTACATTATTTTTTTCTATAACAGATTTCGGCTATTTTAAAGTGCGCAATTTGGCAACGGCGCATTCCGCAAGGAACGTAAGGTTGCGAAATGACCTGTAAGTATATTAATTTTTTCTACAGCAGATTACGGCTAATCTAAAGTACACAATTTGGCAACAGCGCATTTCCGCTAGGAAAGCAAGGTGGAAAATTTCTTATTGGAAGTAAAGGAGATCATCTGTATATTATTTTTTTCTATAGCTAAACGAAAGTTTACACCTACTATTTGGATATTGGATTCTTATTCAGCAACTTAAAATTCATAAAAACAGTCGAAAACAAGCCATTTTTTCACAAATTGGCGAGAAATTATTTCAAATATAAGATTTTTGGGTATTTTCATTTTTTGAGCATAAATAAGGTTAAAATAAACAATAGCCGGTAGATGTTCAATTTAACATTAGATTTAAATTCAGCGCCTCAAAATACATAAGACTGGATTGGTCCCTATCCCAGGACAATAAACTTTTTTGTTTTCGTGGGCCGATATAAACCGTTGACAACCAACATGTTGCAACATCGCTGAATTTTACATTGACAACCAACATGTTGGTTGCAATATCGCTGAATTTTACATATGTCTTAAAGACCATTCTAATCAAACTATTTGCAACTTGCCTGGTTCTGGGTACGGTTCCACTGGGTGCTAGAAACCCTTAAAATATACACAATTATTCAAAATCTGAGGTTCAAGGGACAAAACAGTTTTTAAAAAGTTCCTTCGTAAATATTTCAATTCTAAAATTTGAAACAATTCTCATTTACAACCTTTTTGGGTGTTTCTATCACCCAAAGGAACCGGATCCAGAATGTGACAATCTGGATATAGCTTAATTATTATTTACTTTAAGATATATGCTATAATTCACCCGGGATAAAATAACTTGTTAAAAATGTTCACCAGCTCTTCGACCACTGTTGGATGTAATTTCTCCACGGGGAATCACAATAAATAACACAACGATTTATTTTCGAAACTAGTTGGCTTTGCAATGGGGTAGTTTACCTGTTTTAGTAGAACTTCCTAAGGGGTTAAAGGGGTTAATGCTACCAACAATTATTTTCCTTGTTTTATAAAAAAACTGCTGCGAAGAAAATATTAATAATTTTAAATTTTTTTTTTAATAAAAAAAATGTTTGGACTTTGCATTGCGACGTCCCTGGGGATAAGTATGTAGAAATGATTAGGCCCCATGGGGCATAATACTTTTTTTTTCAAAATAATGCATAATATGCATATATTATATTTTCTATTAGACATCCCTGTAAAAAAAATTGGATGTAACACGCTGGTATGCCTAGACTTTTTTCGATTTCGTGTGGTAGGTATATATACATTAATCTTAATTTTAGGGGTAGACATTTTCATTCGATAAAAACGAAACTGGTGATTTATATAATTTTACATTGGCTTAAAAATGGCGGATGTAATTTTTTTGAGTGAGTTTTATTTATGTTCACCCCCAAAATCATGATTGATCCTCATTAGATAAAAACGAAACTTTTGTGATTTATATAATATAATTTACATTGGCTATAAAATGGCGGATTACATTTTTTTGTTTCCCTTCCGGTTTCGCCGCAAGTGGCATAAATATGTTTTTTTTTAATGGAACACCCTGTAATTTTTTACATTTTTAAATTCAACCGAAAATTCTATGTATAAAAAACTGATTGTTTCTTTTTTACTTTTAGTCTTTTTCGTTTTCGTTTTTATCGTATAAAACCGAGATACACATAATAGGTTTTCATCAGAATATCTGGAGTACCAGATATATCTGAAACTCCAGATGATCTGATAAAAACTATATGTTTTATCAAAAGAATAAATTGTTTTTCAAATTTGTAAATTCCTGATTAGGTTTCATATGGACTTCCTCATCAATTAGATGAGATTTTATAAGATTTTATAAGTTTTCATATGATTTCATGCATGCAGTTTTCATAAAATTTCAAACTGATGTTTTATAATTTCCATATGAAAATTCGTGAGCTTTATGTTTTCAAAAATAATCTAGAAATTTAAAGTGAAATATGCTACGCCTCAAAGATACTTCAATGACAAATTTTCTTTATTCTTCAAAAATAAAATGTAATTTATAAAAGCTATTTTTCACTGATCCATGCGACATTCGAATGATATATCGTCCTAACTCCAATTTTTACACTCTTCGCCATTTTCAAGCATGAAAAGTATGTTTTAGACGGTTTTAATTTGGTACAAGTTAAATAAAATAAATAATAAAAAAAACCGTTTAGGTTAATCTATTCGTAAGCAATACCAAAAACTTGACAGATAGATGGGTAAATAACTATGGAAAGTCTGTGTACTTTTCGACAATCATTTAAAAATCTCTAAAATCTAGAGTTCTAAGAATTTTCCTTGAACTTTTAGGAAATCTTCGAAAGATAGATCTTTTATGTCGAAAATCATAGCCAAAACTTTTCTGGACTTTTCTTGCGAGCCTCGTATGGCAAAGCAAACTTTATCTCACAAATAATTTGAATGTACACTGTTTTGCGAAGGATGTACAGTTAAATGCTAAGCTGTTTCTTAAAACAAAAATTAATTCCTTTTCATTCAGTTTATTTCCAATACGTTTCTATTCGCTATTTTTGGAACACACTATTTATCCGGTTTTTTGGCGAGGAAAAAAGCGGAAAGAGGTGGAGAAAAGCAGAAAAATAATGGCATTATTTTTGAGTGATGATGTGATATTCTTATATCTTGTTATAAAGACCTAATTTTTTGTATAGATCCAAATGTCAAACAAATCTTTTATTCTATAAATAGATCTTTTCCTTTGTATCCATTTAAGTACTTCTACAACTTTTCATGTGTAAAATCAATATATACTGTATTTGAATTCTGTTCTATTTTATCTCCATGCATCGCCAATTCAAACTTTTTTAATTAAATATATTTTACTGTATAACTTTTTGAATATATATTTCTTATTTTGAGGGGACATACGAGCAAAGAAAGTCTGTACACAGATTAAACTCTGTTGACGTAAATAAAAAACCGATTTTTAATGTGTTAATTTTTAACGTAAGTGAACCAACGAACTAATAACTCTTCTTTCTAGAATACGCATACCGTTGAAATAAAGTATCGCCAACATCTCGGTTTGTTTGTAAACAAATAGTAGGTATATTCAGGCCTGAACAATAACAATTACCAGTAACTGGTAGTGTTGTCTCTGTTAGAACAAAGATGTGAGAGTAAGACAGACGAATGTTTATGTTGCCGACGTTTGGACTTTTTATCAGTTTTTACGAATGAAATGCCTATTCTAGAGAGAAGAGTTATTAGTTCGTTGAAATGAACACAATTATACTAGCCAGTAAACTTGTTTTTCAACAGGACAGTGGGTTTTTGGTAAGTTTAGGTTTGACCAAAATGATAAAAATATTTTATCCAATACATACACATAATAAGACAATTACCAGCTTTATTTTAAATAGATAAACTCAATAATAACCCCTGCGTAGCTATTACTTTATTGAGTGGATAATTATTTATTTTACCTACTCAACTGTCACTTGTCAAATTATTCTTGTAAATGTCATTAAAATTTTTAATAAAAATATGAATTCCTAAGCTATTTATTGGATAAAACCTTGTATGGCACTCATGGGTAAACCGATATTGCCCTCTCGAAAATTAACCTGCTTGGCTGACGCCTCGTTAATTTTCTCATGGGAAATATCTTACTTTACCCACTAGTACCATAAATAACTATTAATATTTTTTAGGATCTTAAAACTAGAGACTTGAAGATTCAATTTGCTTTTTTATTATTACCTACTCTACGACTATTTTTAGCCAAGTTTTGAAAATCACCCAAAAATCTAGGATGTTTTTTTGATATCCTTTAATTTGTGTGCCTAGTTTTTTAATTTTTCTTGAACAATAGTTATTTATATACCAAGGGACTAAACTGGCTGCATTAGTGTTTCCTGAGCGAGCGTAGCGAGCGAGGGAAACAGAAATGCAAGGGACTAAAACAGCCAAGTTTAGTCCTGAGGTATATACACTATTTTTTGCAGGACTAACTTAATTTAGGTGGGTAGATAAAATTAAAAACCACGCGTCTAAAATCGGTTGTTTTATTTTCGTAATTTAATCAAGATGCCTGTAAATTGCGAAAAGTCAGTTTCATGGCTATCGCGATTTCAATTGTTTTTTAATATGGTTGACACAAACGTCAAAAAAATGGATGAAGATGATAAATTTTAAGTTATGTATAAATTGTTATAACAATGTTATTTTTAAAGGTTTTCTTTGTTAAAATCAAATAAATTGGTTTGAAATTACAAAACAACACCAAACCTAATTTTTGAACCAGCAAAGCACATAGTAGGTATAATATTGTAATATTATCAAGGTTGCCGTGATTTTTATTCCCTAGGGAGAAAAACGGCAAGTTTAGTCCCGAAGATGAAAGCGTAAAATTAGGTTTTAGTCTTGGTCGTGCAAAAATTATATTTTCGTATGTTAAATTCCAGGTGCTATTACAAAATTTCAGGTAAAAAACCGTTTTCTTTTTAAGAAAACTGTAAATTCCAGGTATTTCAGGTGGGGATCTAAATTCCATGCATTTTCCAGGTTTTCAAGGTTTTCCAGGGTTGGTGGGAACCCTGTATATATATTTGATAATTTTAACCAAAGTGGTGTACTTTTTTAAAACTTTTTATCTACAATATTCTTCATAATATTATGGCAATATATTTTAGAAAAATAATGTTAAAATTATTTATCAAAGTAAATCCTGGATATATATGCATACAACAAATATGTATCCTTTTATGTTCTTTTATGTTCTTTTATGTCTTTTTTTCGGAATGTAATCCAAATAAATCTTTTAGCCAGACAAATAAATCAGGATTTCTCGCCTACATCTGCTATAAAATAAAATCTAAATGCTATTGCCTTAAATCTTTTCATATCAAAATGTTCCGCATTAAGCGATATGGAAAAAGTTTCATTTTCTAAGGAAAGGTTAGCTGACCAAGAGGCGTTAGCCCCGCGGTCAGCTAATTCCCGAAGGAAAAATGAAATTTCCCGCCGAGGTTTTTATACTATTTTATTCACAACCATACCTGTTTTATTTACAATTATTTGCCTTCTTTCCCGCTACAAAAAATGTTTGAATTTCGACGCCATAATAAAAAGTTTATTTGCAGTGAGTTTTGTTACAAATGTTGTTACAAATGTAGCAGTCAGCTAATTCCCGAAGGAAAAATAAAATTTTCCGCCGAGGTTTTTATACTATTTTATTCACAACCATACCTGTTTTATTTACAATTATTTGCCTTCTTTCCCACTACAAAAAATGTTTCAATTTCGACGCCATATTAAAAAGTTTATTTGCAGTGAAGTTTGTTACAAATGTTGTTTTGAGAATATAGAATAATAAATAGAAATCCTCGTAGAAATCAATAAAGTAAACTTGGTTTTTTGTTAATTAACAATTTTAAAATATTTATAAATACATACAATATAAATTAGGTAATACATATAAATGTTTTATCTAAAAACTAGTAGAAATGCCTACGTTACTTCGTTATTTTAGCGATAGAGGGCATGCAGCACATGTTTTTGTTATTTAGTGCGTTTGTTTTGTTTTGTGACAGCAGACTTTTATTGAGACATGATTAGGTTAATAAATAAACTATATATTTATAGTTTTCCGTGTAAAATACGAAGAAAAACAGAAAATTTAAATTTATACACTAACTAAAGCGTAATGAAAATTTCGATTATAAGTAGTAGGGATACACCAAAGAAATTCGACAAATGATTGGCCACCAAGGTAATTTTCTTGAATTTATCTTACTTTAAAATTTTTTTGGTTATTTGTTATATCAAGTTAGGTACGTTATACTGTAATGCATTTTTCTTTTTAACTAAAGTTTATCACGTTTAACTAAACCAAAAAAATATTAATATAATAATAACCTATAAAGTTGAAAGTAGTCACTCTTTATTTTTCATAAATGACAAAAAAATATAACTTAAATTTATATGTGATGTTATTTTGTAAAAATACATCATGAATCAATGAATAAATAAAAACATAAATGTATTTAAAACTGTTTTGTCGTAAGATTTAGGTCAATAAATTCGATAAAAAAGTTTTTGACAAGTGACATACGTCAAGTTAGCTACAAGAGCCTTTCCAAACAAGGGAGGGAAATGAGGTGTTTCTAACTTTTTGGCTAGTTGCAGTTAATAATAATTCATTTTCCAACTTTCATGTATGAGTAATTCCACGTCAACTAGCCCCTCGATCCGGAACTCATCTCTCCGATTTTGCTGAAATTTTGCATGTCCCCATAACTTAGTGTTTATATACCCCCATTAATGGCGTTTTGCAAAAAAATCGTTGGTTGCTGAGATATTAGGGTGGGTCATTTTTTGCTTTTTTCAAAATCGGAAAACAACCATGTAATAAATTAATAATAACTTAACTTCTATTGAAGATATAGACTTTTCTCATATTGATTTGTAAAGAGAATCTATTATGGTCTAGAAAATCCATTTTTTTTAACCATTCAGACATTTCCAAGATGGCGGACCGCCATGCCAATTCGGGGAAGTTTATATTTTGTATTCCCAAAATAGCTTATCTTCGATTTTTTTTTATTTTTTTACTATTTACTTGTATTTGGTGGTAGTATGCCCCTATAAAATATTTCGACTCAAATGACATATTTGTGGGAGATATGACCCATAATGTGCCACCATTCCCTATTTTTTTTTTTAATTTTTAACTACAAAAAAGGAGCTCTGTGAGGAATTTAATGAAGAAACTAAATCCATTGCACAATATTATTAATTTGATTACTTATTTAATGAAAAGGGTTTTCAATAACAATATACAGGTTGTACCAAAAATCTAGGAGCACCCTATACAGGGTGTAACAGAATGTTTCCAAAATCTCTTAGGAGTAATTATATTTCGTCAAAATAATGCCACAAGTTCATATACAAATTTTGGCTACGGCTCCCCTACTCTGAGATATTTCCCCCCAAGATGAAATAGAAAAATTATTATTTTTTGATAGTTTTTAATATTTATTGACAATTTTTTTTTGATTTGTTTAAGAAAATTAATTCGCATTGAATGATTTTAACAGAAGTTTTAAAAGTTATCAGAAAAGTCAGGGGCGGACTTCCGTTATGGTTCCAAACTCCTAAGTTATTTTAGGGGTACGAATTTTAGACTTTTAATTACGTTTATACATTCTGTGAGCAATTTTGATCAAAAAATCACGCTACACAAAATTCGATAAAATGAAGTTTTTCCGAGAAAAAGGCACTTTTTTAATTCAAAGGCAGGAGGACCTTATTAACAGACATTTGAAAAGTTATCAGAAAAATCCGGAGCGGACTTTTGCTATCTTTTTTAGGGTTAAAAATTTCACACTTCTGATTACTTCGTCTAAATAAGGAAAGCAAATTACATACAATACTTAACAAGTTAAAATTACATATTAAAAAAATAAAATTTAAATAATAACAATCACATTTAGAAATATGTAAGTAAAAAGCAAAAAGCATTGGGGTGGTCCAATGTTTTATTTTTGTCTCGATCTTTCTAAAAATGTGTCAAATGGCTTCTTTTAGTTATATTGATGTAGACCAATGTCAATAACTCATACTTCATGATAATGAATGAGATTTTTGGCATGTTTCATAGCTGAAAAAAATTATACGTGATGAAAACAAAAAAAAAATGCTTGTCTGGCACTCAGTGAGTCCTAACTATAAAAAATAAAAAAACATCCGATCACTAAATCCTTGTTGGCCTGTGTTATTGGTGTTCTGCCATTACATTTTGGTTGGATTTAAAAAAAATGCCTTTCTTCACGGAAACGCTTTATTTTATCGAATTTTGCGTAGAGTACTTTTTGGATCAAAATCGCTCATAGAATATATCACTATAATAAATAAAAATAAATACAAATAATGAGGCACAAATGAGTAAATTATTTTAAAATTTGTAATTTTTGTAAAAATTATAAAAAACCCGCCAGATAGTTTTTTTTTTTTAATTTTCACTTAAAATGTTATAAACAAAAAAATATGGTTTATATTATACTATTAATTTTTTCCTTTTTTCATATTTTTGCTTTAATTATTTTTTTATTTTTCAAAAAAATAACATTATATTGAAAGTTAGATTTTCATACGTCATTTTAATGTAAATTCTTTTATTTTACATATTATTAAGAAAATCTGACCGTTATTTCTCTTTTTTTTATAAGTGGCACCTTCGCCATATTTCCAAAGATTTTTTAATTTTTACCTATATTTTGAATGAAAAAAATATAATTTTAGTTTTTTATTACGAATATATATCATAAGAACAAATCTTGATGTAAAGTTACGCCCCTTTGATATTAGCTAAAAAAATCGGTTTTTATTTAATAACTCAGGAACCCTTTGAGATATGTTAACGAGGTTTTGCAAGTGAATTAATCCTAATCCTAATCTTTGTATGTCATTTTCACGTACTTATTTAAACCAGGGGTGTGCGAAACGGGGGGGCCTTATCAGTTTTTTGTCCCAAACTTTTTTCTGTGTAACTTTTTTGCAATTTTATTTTTGAAATATGATTCCTCAGGTCAAAATACATAAAAAAGGTACTTGTTGTAATACTGTAGGATTAACCGTTTTCGAGAAAAGTTCATTTGAAGGTGAAATTTTACGGTTCGAGGACGAAAAATTAAATACTAAAATGTCGAAAACCAAAATTTTAATGATGCGGTGTTATTCTACATCAAAAACTAAGAAAAAAAGTTTCCATACATGTAGGTCGAAAAAACGCTTTTAAAACTACCATAGCATGCATATTTAGGAGACCATAGCTCCATTAGGATTGATTTTTGGAAGTACCTGTATATGAGGTTTTTTTCTTAGTTTTTAATGTACATTCGCCCTGCATCATTAAAATTTTGGTTTTCAACATTTTAGTATTTAATTTTTCGTCCTCGAACCGTGAAATTTCACCTTCAAATGAACTTTTCTAGAAAACGGTTAATCCTACAGTATTACTACAAGAGTACCTTTTTTATGTATTTTGACCTGAGGAATCATATTTCAAAAATAAAATTGCAAAAAAGTTACACAGAAAAAAGTTTGGGACAAAAACTGATAAGCCCCCCACCCCCGTTTCGCACACCCCTGGTTGAAATAAGCACATGAAAATAACACACAAAAACGGGCCTGGATAGGATTAGTTGACATGCAAAACCTCGTTGATATATCTCAAAGGGTTCCTGAGTTATTAAATAAAACCCGATTTTTTTAGCCACTTTCAAAGGGGCGTAGCTCCCTTAACGCATTTTTAGACATATGTTTATACGAACTTTTTGTCATATTTTATGATGTAGAATCATCTGTTAAAATTTCCGACGCTATTTCAAATACACCGTGTATAACTCAAAAACCAGCCGTCAGATAAAGTTGGGTCAATGGAAGCTTTTGATCAGAAAGATAAAATCTACATCATACTAAAAATTCAGAATTTTTGACCGAAAGCCAGTTTCCATAAGAAACGGGCCTAGATTCCCATAATTTGAAGAAAATTTCATGTGTGTAATAACTAGGAAATGCGACATCCCATATGGTTCCGTGTGGAAATTTCTCAAATGGAACCACGAGTAAATTTCTTAGAAATATATTTATTTATTTTAAATCTTATAACCTAATTAACCAAAACAGAACAGTAGATAATCTTCACATAAAATTTTGTATAAATTATCTAGAAATTTTCGTGTGGATCCGTACGGACCATATATATTATATTTAACTCTTTATTAGCAGAAAAATGCTCTTTAACACAAGTTTTAAAATACAATTTCATATATACGTACAATACAATAAAAAAAAATAACATAATTTAATATTTCTCCCTAACATATAATTTACATTTACATTTAAAAATACCTAAACTATGACTATCCTTTATGTCATTTGGCATTTCATTATACAAACGAAACCCAAATTTAAATACAGTATCACTTTCCGAATTACCTATATAAAAATCGTTTCTATGCCTAGTGTGGTGGTCATGAACTTCATGAACAAAATTAATATGATTATATAAATAATTTGGAATCATTCTATTTTTTAATTTATAAATAAAAGTTAATATTTTATAGTAAATTGTCTGTTTAATATTAAAAAAAATTAGGGTATCTAACATTGCTGTGATCGGCGTTCGCTTTTTACACAGCAAAATGGCTCTCATGGCCCTATTCTGTAGTTTCTGCAGATCACGTATTTGTTCCTCCTTTAAAATAAAAAATAGTGTAGCACAGTACGTAAAATGAGGCAAAATTATAGAATTATAAATAGTTAATCTTGTAAACATAGAGATTTTATTATTTAACCTGTATAGCATACCAATTTTTTTACTAATTTTGTATTTTAAATTCTTAATATGCTCCTTAAAATTTAACTCCTTATCTAAATAAACCCCTAAATACTTAAATTTATCTACCTCATCTATTAGATCCTCATTAATTTTTATATTTAATTTGACATTATTATCTTTCATATTTTTTAAATTATTTTTACTTCCAAGTGTCATAAATTTTGTTTTTTTTAATATTTAAAAGTAAACCATTTTTGCAAAGCCACTTAAATATCTCTATTAGGTCTGAATTTAAATGTTCCTCAATAAATTTAAGATCCGAAGAACTGAAAATTAGAAAATTCCCTTAAAATTCCTATAATTTAAAGAAAATTTCATGTGTGGCACCACTAGGAAATGCGACAAAAATCCTATATGGATCCGCGCTGAAATTTCTCATATGGAACTTATAGCATTTTTTAACAGAGCTGTTACGATAAAAAATAATGATTTAATGAATAATAATTTGATTTAATATAGGCAGAAGCACCTCGGTTAAGAGCCTTTTGGGAGTCCAATAAATAAACGTTTATTATTATTAATTTAAAAACAAAAATTTCGCAAAAATTAAAAAAAAAAATATGCGGTAAAGGGTTAATTTTAATTAAATAAAGCATTAACCCTCGTCGTTAATACAACAATCCTGTAATAACGTTAAGTATCTACACTTGTAATTTCCACCAAATTAAACTGAAATTCGTTTCCAGTCTCGGATAGGGACAATGACCTTTACAAACATCGATTTTTGGAAAACACACAAAACTTATTTTTGTGTGTACTCACTCCCGAGAGCCTTGGTTGTCGATTAATTTAAACATTAACTTTTTGCAGAATTCTGTTCTGTATCCAAAATGTTTAAGGTATTCCATTAAAATTTAAATTGATGTAATGGAGATCTGCCATTTCTAGTTTTTTTCCAGACATTGCCAATTTACAGGTTCAACGGCGGCCATATTTAAAAGTTCACAAAATTCTCCGTGTACCATAAATATTATTCGCAGCAACTCTCATATGACTGCTACGTATGTACAATTGTGACGATTGGTAGAATTCTATAGTGCACGGAGTTTCTGAAAAAAAAAACAGAAATGACAGATCTCCATTAGTGTTTTTTTTGTCCATAGGAGTTTATTTCCAATTTTTTAATTCTTTATAATTTTTAATGAAAAAGTTGTTTAAAATATATTTTCTAAATTAATATAAATACTATCATCATTCTTTTTGAAAAGTTTGAGATTTAAACCGCTGAAAAAAATTGCTTCTAGAAGGTAATTCTTTTAAATTTATTTGGAATTATCTTGATTATTTTTTAACGTTTTTATCAACCAATCATTTAACAATTTTTCTGACCACGTGTTTATTTCTGTCCAATCATATTACAGTTATATCGGGAATTCTCTACTGTAGAAAATTCTAGTGAGAATCGCTTTAGTATTTTGTTTTTCAGTATTTCTCTTTTACAACAAGATTTCATACCTAAAACTAATTAATAATTTAATTTGAATATATTACTATTTATAATTATTGTTATTACTTTATTATTTACAAAAAAATACGACAAAATATTCTTTTTATAAAATATAATTACAGTTTTTATAGGTTGACTTTTATGAACATCCCTAGCGCAGTACCGCGCTAGCTAGTACTGCAGTAAGTGACTTAACTATTGACAGAACCATAATTTGCAAGTTAAAAATAGACAAAAAAATTACCTCTCATTCTAATTCTTATTACGCTTTTTATATCAGTACGACCGTACCTAGCAAAGTAAATGGGAGGGAGTATTAAGTTGTAAAGTCGCCTGTGCAAGGCGTCAGTAATGCGTCTTAAAAAAGATGCCTTAAAGGCGTTACCTTTTGTAACATACGACGTCGTTAAGACGTCTTTAAGATGCATATACGGCGAAAACCGACGTTCTTAAGACGTCTTGAATGACGAGCTACGACATCTTTAAGATCTCTTTAAGTCATCTTTGTGCTGTCTGGGAAACCAAAAATAATCCCATCCGAGAACTTTGTGTAAGGTTGTCGAGCCGTAGTCACAAATTTTTCCGGAAATTATCTTTTTGGTATAAAACGTCAATATATTATTAATAAAAGTGAAAAAGTAGAAATATAGGAAAAGAACTCATGCGCATAAGACTTAATTCTCGCCATTGGCGAATTGTTGAGTGTCTTTCTGAAAGAAGACTTTTTTATATAAATCGATTCTGGGTCACTTATATAATTATTAGGGATCGGATTTTAGCGAGTCGTGACGTCAAAATGCATAGCCGGGTACAAAAAAGTTAACAAATTCATATTAATTTTATAAAAATGTTTATGTTGCCAAACTACTACATCGCCAAAGAAAATTATACAAATATTACGAAAATCCCGTAACGTTTTATTTAAGTAAAAGAAAATAAACAAAAATAACAATTCTGAAAATTACGATTTAGTTGGGCTCTTTAATAATCCAAATTTAATTTTATACTAGGCACTAGGCTATTGTGGCATGTTGGCTGGGTATTACTTTTACCAAGTTAAAAAAAATCTCCCTGACCAATCGTTTTAATAAAAGGTCACGTGACGTTTATAAGTTGTGATTAAAATTAATTTTGTACCTTTTTACTTACTTTAATATGGGTTTTTGTATTCACATGTCTTAAAATATTAGTTTTTCTTTCCCAGGTTAATTCTTTTTTACAAAATATGCAGTGTAAAATATTGCCGTCGAACTTTAGTTCTGGATAATCTTCAATCCACGACTTAACCGTAGTAAGTAATGGTTTTACGAACATTTTATTAAGGGATTTAACTAATGAACTGAACTGTGACAAATGAATATTAGATTAGGCCCAATAGGTATATTAAAAACAAAAAGTTAGAGCAAAAAAAGAAATTAATTCGCACTGTTAAGAAAAGTCAAACGAAATGACTCAATTTACCTTGTGTCCGCATGCACGCGATTCTAACCTATTCTGTGTGTGTTCTGTGATTCTAACCAATAAAATAACGCACATGGTACAGGCTTGATCTTACATCTCACTTATTTCGTCGCACGCATACGGAAACAAGTTTAGAGCTTTTAGATCTCTGCAGAGTACATGTATGTCTATAACGAGTTTAAATTATGAGTGAATTATTCGTTATTCGAAAAAAAAAATTAAAATTGTTTCTTTTTGCGAATAATTAAAAAAAAAAACATTTTTTTATTTTTTTTTACCCGGCTCCAATTTTACCAAAAATTATCCCATCCGAGAACTTTGTGTGAAAAACCTATCTTCTAAATTTTAAATATTTAGCTCAAAGCGTTCTCGAGTTATCGTGGTTGGTTTGGTAGTTTGCTGGTTTGGTGTTTTTTTTAATGGGAGGCATTTTTCAGAGACGATATTTCAGAATTTAGAAGGCGATATATTTTAAGAATCAAATATTTATTAATGAATATTCCGCAATTTTTTTTACGAAAATACTATTAAAAGCGAGTACTTTTAGTCAATTAAAAAAAAACCGTTAGCTCGCAAAGAAAAAAGTAGATATTTCTGTAAAATTCTGCAAAAGAAAGGGGTCTATCTAAAATACTGAACACAATATTCAGCTGAACGTTCAGCGCATGCGCATATCAGTCCCGCAAATCACGAGTGCGTTCCAAAACAACGTATACGGCGAATTTAAAACAATAATTTAAAACCAAACTTAAAAAGAGTTATTTTTGGTCAATCACAAGTAAATATAGGTTAAGCTTGGCTAGTTTAACATACGGGGTATAATAATTTCACTAAACAATAAAGATGTTGAGTGTCTGAAAAAAATAATTTATTTTATTTTAAATGTTCTTTATATTTGAACTTTAACCCCCTACAGACAAAGTGTATTTTTTCAATATATTTTTATTTCAGCTCTCCGCGATAATATACGGGGCGTATACATTAAACTGAACGATAAAAAAACAACCTGAACGCCTAAAAAAAATAGTAAAATTTTGTGTATCGCTACAAAACTTAAAATCTTATTTGGTTTTACCATTTTCTACAATATATTTTTATTTCAGCTCTCCGCGATAATATACGGGGCGTATACATTAAACTGAACGATAAAAAAACAACCTGAACGCCTGAAAAAAATAGTAAAATTTTGTTTATCGCTACAAAACTTAAAATCTTATTTGCTTTTAACATTTTCTACAATATATTTTTATTTTAGCTCTCCCCGATAATATACGGGGTGTATACATTAAACTGAACGATAAAAAAACAACCTGAACGCCTGAAAAAAATAGTAAAATTTTGTTTATCGCTACAAAACTTAAAATCTTATTTGCTTTTAACATTTTCTACAATATATTTTTATTTTAGCTCTCCCCGATAATATACGGGGTGTATACATTAAACTGAACGATAAAAAAACAACCTGAACGCCTGAAAAAAATAGTAAAATTTTGTTTATCGCTACAAAACTTAAAATCTTATTTGCTTTTAACATTTTCTACAATATATTTTTATTTTAGCTCTCCCCGATAATATACGGGGTGTATACATTAAACTGAACGATAAAAAAACAACCTGAACGCCTAAAAAAAATAGTAAAATTTTGGTTTGGACTTTTGGACTGAAAAAAATAGTAAAATTTTGTTTATCGCTACAAAACTTAAAATCTTATTTGGTTTTACCATCTTCTACAATATATTTTTATTTCAGCTCTCCGCGATAATATACGGGGCGTATACATTAAACTGAACGATAAAAAAACAACCTGAACGCCTGAAAAAAATAGTAAAATTTTGTTTATCGCTACAAAACTTAAAATCTTATTTGCTTTTAACATTTTCTACAATATATTTTTATTTCAGCTCTCCCCGATAATATACGGGGTGTATACATTAAACTGAACCATAAAAAAACAACCTGAACGCCTAAAAAAAATAGTAAAATTTTGTGTATCGCTACAAAACTTAAAATCTTATTTGGTTTTACCATTTTCTACAATATATTTTTATTTCAGCTCATCGTGATAATATACGGGGTGTATACATTAAACTGAACGATAAAAAAACAACCTGAACGCCTGAAAAAAATTGTAAAATTTTGTGTATCGCTACAAAACTTAAAATCTTATTTGGTTTTACCATTTTCTACAATATATTTTTATTTCAGCTCTCCGCGATAATATACGGGGTGTATACATTAAACTGAACGATAAAAAAACCACCTGAACGCCTGAAAAAAATAGTAAAATTTTGTTTATCGCTACAAAACCTAAAATCTTATTTGGTTTTACCATTTTCTACAATATATTTTTATTTCAGCTCTCCGCGATAATATACGGGGTGTATACATTAAACTGAACGATAAAAAAACAACCTGAACGCCTGAAGAAAATAGTAAAATTTTGTCTATCGCCACAAAACTTAAAATCTTATTTGGTTTTACCATTTTCTACAATATATTTTTATTTCAGCTCATCGTGATAATATACGGGGTGTATACATTAAACTGAACGATAAAAAACAACCTGAACGCCTGAAAAAAATAGTAACATCTTGTCTATCGCCACAAAACTTAAAATCTCATTTAGTTTTATCATTTTCTACTATATATTTTTAATTCAGCTCTCCGCGATAATATACGGGGTGTATACATTAAGCTGAACGATGAAAAAACATCATGAATGCCTGAAAAAAATAGTAAAATTTTGTCTATCACATCAAAACTTAAAATCTTATTTGATTTTAACATTTTCTACAATATATTTTTATTTCAGCTCTCCGGGATAATATACGGGGTGTATACATTAAACTAAAAGATAAAAAAAAACAACCTGAACGCCTAAAAAAATAGTAAAATTTTGTTTATCGCTACAAAACATAAAATGTTATTTGGTTTGGACGTTATTTAAGTTTTGTAGCGATAGACAAGATTTTACTATTTTTTTCAGGCGTTCAGGTTGTTTTTTTATCGTTCAGTTTAATGTATACACCCCGTATATTATCGCGGAGAGCTGAAATAAAAATATATTGTAGAAAATGATAAAACCAAATAAGATTTTAAGTTTTGTGGCGATAGACAAAATTTTACTATTCTTTTCAGGCGTTGAGGTTGTTTTTTTATCGTTCAGCTTAATGTATACACCCCGTATATTATCGCGGAGAGCTAATATAAAAATATATTGTGGAAAATGATAAAACCAAATAAAATTTTAAGTTTTGTGGCGATAGACAAAATTTTAATATTCTTTTCAGGCGTTCAGGATGTATTTTTATCGTTCAGCTTAATGTATACACCCCGTATATTATCGCGGAGAGCTAATATAAAATTATATTGTGGAAAATGGTAAAACCAAATAAGATTTTAAGTTTTGTAGCGATAAACAAAATTTTACTATTTTTTTCAGGCGTTCAGGTTGTTTTTTTATCGTTCAGTTTAATGTATTCACCCCGTATATTATCGGGGAGAGCTGAAATAAAAATATATTGTAGAAAATGGTAAAACCAAATAAGATTTTAAGTTTTGTAGCGATAAACAAAATTTTACTATTTTTTTCAGGCGTTCAGGTTGTTTTTTTATCGTTCAGTTTAATGTATTTACCCCGTATATTATCGGGGAGAGCTGAAATAAAAATATATTGTAGAAAATGGTAAAACCAAATAAGATTTTAAGTTTTGTAGCAATACACAAAATTTTACTATTTTTTTCAGGCGTTCAGGTTGTTTTTTTATCGTTCAGTTTAATGTATACACCCCGTATATTATCGCGGAGAGCTGAAATAAAAATATATTGTAGAAAATGGTAAAACCAAATAAGATTTTAAGTTTTGTAGCGATAAACAAAATTTTACTATTTTTTTCAGGCGTTCAGGTTGTTTTTTTATCGTTCAGTTTAATGTATTCACCCCGTATATTATCGGGGAGAGCTGAAATAAAAATATATTGTAGAAAATCGTAAAACCAAATAAGATTTTAAGTTTTGTAGCGATAAACAAAATTTTACTATTTTTTTCAGGCGTTCAGGTTGTTTTTTTATCGTTCAGTTTAATGTATTCACCCCGTATATTATCGGGGAGAGCTGAAATAAAAATATATTGTAGAAAATGGTAAAACCAAATAAGATTTTAAGTTTTGTAGCGATAAACAAAATTTTACTATTCTTTTCAGGCGTTCAGGTTGTTTTTTTATCGTTCAGCTTAATGTATACACCCCGTATATTATCGCGGAGAGCTGAAATAAAAATATAATGTAGAAAATGGTAAAACCAAATAAGATTTTAAGTTTTGTAGCGATAAACAAAATTTTACTATTTTTTTTCAGGCGTTCAGGTTGTTTTTTTATCGTTCAGTTTAATGTATTCACCCCGTATATTATCGGGGAGAGCTGAAATAAAAATATATTGTAGAAAATGGTAAAACCAAATAAGATTTTAAGTTTTGTAGCGATAAACAAAATTTTACTATTTTTTTCAGGCGTTCAGGTTGTTTTTTTATCGTTCAGTTTAATGTATTTACCCCGTATATTATCGGGGAGAGCTGAATTAAAAATATATTGTAGAAAATGGTAAAACCAAATAAGATTTTAAGTTTTGTAGCGATAAACAAAATTTTACTATTTTTTTCAGGCGTTCAGGTTGTTTTTTTATCGTTCAGTTTAATGTATTCACCCCGTATATTATCGGGGAGAGCTGAAATAAAAATATATTGTAGAAAATGGTAAAACCAAATAAGATTTTATGTTTTGTAGCGATAAACAAAATTTTACTATTTTTTTCAGGCGTTCAGGTTGTTTTTTTATCGTTCAGTTTAATGTATTCACCCCGTATATTATCGGGGAGAGCTGAAATAAAAATATATTGTAGAAAATGGTAAAACCAAATAAGATTTTAAGTTTTGTAGCGATAAACAAAATTTTACTATTTTTTTCAGGCGTTCAGGTTGTTTTTTTATCGTTCAGTTTAATGTATACGCCCCGTATATTATCGCGGACAGCTGAAATAAAAATATATTGAAAAAATACACTTTGTCTGTAGGGGGTTAAAGTTCAAATATAAAGAACATTTAAAATAAAATAAATTATTTTTTTCAGACACTCAACATCTTTATTGTTTAGTGAAATTATTATACCCCGTATGTTAAACTAGCCAAGCTTAACCTATATTTACTTGTGATTGACCAAAAATAACTCTTTTTAAGTTTGGTTTTAAATTATTGTTTTAAATCCGCAGTATACGTTGTTTTGGAACGCACCCGTGATTTGCGGGACTGATATGCGCATGCGCTGAACGTTCAGCTGAATATTGTGTTCAGTATTTTAGAACTTCCCAAAAGAAAGTTACATAACCTTAAAATAATTTTTGGCATACGTCAAAACAATAATCAGTGCGCATGCGCTGGATTGTTAACATTACTGCGGTGAGTGAATCGTATTATAAGACTTTGTCTCTTTTTAGGGGTCATTAAATTTAGTATAGTTTTGAGATGAGAGCGTCATGATAAATCTGCCTATTTAATTCTACATAAAAAATTATAGACTTGATTTAAAAATTTACGACTGAATTTTTTATATACATTAAACAAAATATAAAATTAAATTTGCAAAATTTGAAACTTAAAAACCTTTAAATTTTCTTACTTTTGGCCGCTAAAAAGAAGAAAACATTTTGGCCAAAAAATAACAAAATAGTGGACGATTTTTTTTTGAAAATTTTTGATTTTTTGATGTATTTTTTGAATATAAATAAACATACCTACAAAGTTTCTATATGAAAAAAGTAAAAAAGAAAATAATTTTTAAAATTTGAACGTAGAATAAAAGTAACTCTAATATTATTTTGAGGAAAAACCCCTAAATTGTAACCGACGAACGAGATCTTTTTTGGCGTAAGTTAACATAAGGTCCTTGAAGGAATATCCAATTTTTTATAGGTAGGTTTTTATGATAAATGGCTATAGCTCCATGTTCTCACATAATATATCTCTCCTGTCTACTAAAAAATCATCTACGGTCGAAAAGATATGAAAGAAATCTTGAAGATACGTAATGCTACGCATTCTATTATACACTCTTCACAATGTATATTGCATTTTTTCAAATACTTATTAAACTCAAGTTAAGGGGTCTACCCTCTTTAGACGGGCAAAGATAAGGCTATTTTCACGAATTTTTTTGACCGGTATACGTCATAAATATGTACATAAAAAGTGTTAGGCCTAAAAAATACACTATTTGATTACACAAGAAAATTTTTTTTATATTTATTTTAATCAGTTTTTATACATAAAAATGAGGGAGAAGACTGGTCCAAAAAAAAAAGATGAGTGTGCGCTGTTGATGAAATATCTGGAATGGATGATCTGAAAAAAAAAAAATAGTTTTAGATTCAGTAAGTAAATGGCTATAGCGCATATCATACGATTTTTGAAATTTTGAGTTTAACTATTTATTTTTGGCAAAGAACGACGGAAAAAACGTGATTTTTCGTACTTTTTCGAAAAATGGCTGCCATTTTGTCATTTTTGAAAAAAAAAAATCGTATGATATGCGCTATAGCCATTTACTTACTGAATCTAAAACTATTTTTTTTTTTTTTTTCAGATCATCCATTCCAGATATTTCATCAACAGCGCACACTCATCTTTTTTTTTGGACCAGTCTTCTCCCTCATTTTTATGTATAAAAACTGATTAAAATAAATATAAAAAAAATTTTCTTGTGTAATCAAATAGTGTATTTTTTAGGCCTAACACTTTTTATGTCCATATTTATGACGTATACCGGTCAAAAAAATTCGTGAAAATAGCCTTATCTTTGCCCGTCTAAAGAGGGTAGACCCCTTAAAATTATTTCAAAACGCAAAATAAATAAAAAAGTTTAAAAAAATACAAAAAAGTAATAGTCGGGTCAGAATTCTAAAATAAATAAAAAAGTTTAAAAAAATACAAAAAAAGTTGTAGTCAAAAAAACAATACTTTCCCCTATACGCCTAGGTTCATTACAGCCAAAAACAAAAAAATATAAAAATAAAAAAAAGCAAAAAAGAAACATTTTTCAAAACAAGGTTCAAAAATTTTGTTCAAACGTTTCTTTAAAAATTTTTCTTTTAAGAAAGTTTCGGATTTTGTGAAACGAAAAATAACATAAAAAAAATTGTTTTGAAAAATAGTTTTTACCCCATTTTACCCCACCTGAATTTTTACCAAAAACTATCCCAGCCTAGAAATTTGTATAATCAACCCATGGTGCAAATTTGAAGCATTTAGCTCAAAGCGTTCTTGAGTTATCGTGGTCACAGATTTCCTTGACACAGACCGACAGATTTTTTTGACGGAAATTATATTTTTTGGGTACAAAACGTCGAGAAACGTAAAAAAAAGTAATAAAAAATTTTCGATTTTTTTTTACTACCGCAAGAAAGTAAGCGGAAAGTAAAAGGTGTTTTCCTACGATCCCCTATGAAAATTACATTTAGCACACTCTTTTGTTGTTTAGAAAATGCCTCATATCGCACTAGTTTGATATTTTTATATCACGCTCGTGTGATATTTATGTATGGAGGTTTGCCTAATTTTATTTAGATATTTACCCGGTAGATTCTACGAATTAAATTCACCTTGTTTTATAAACCATTTTCCAGCTTTCACCACAGCCTTTTATATCTTTTAAGTATTTTAATCCAAATATTTCTGTTTTTCATGTCAAAAATAGAAACTATCTAACGTTTGGACTTTTATAAAAAATTTATAAAAATTACTTTATTTTTTATTTAGTTACCTTACATAAAAAACATCAAAATACACAGTATTTTTCCTATGAAATGTAAAACAGTACAATTTTACTGTCTTATATGGCAGCATAACCACAGAAATCTAATTTAATAAGCACTCAATTGAATTTATTTAGGAATAGGCAGCCTATTAAACAGCTATGTATTGTATTAAATATAAAACCAAAAAACTAAAGCTAAATGAAAATCATATTTCCTGTTTGACATACCTACATATATAAATTTTTATGCTATTTATAATTATTTTTTCTTAAAAATTAATAAAAATTATAAAATTTTAAAATAAGAAACTTCATATTTTTTCGGGATCGTAGGAAAAATAGTGTACATGACTCGTTGGAAAGTGTATTTAATACACTCGTGTGGTTTCCTCACTCGCCTGGCGGCTCATTCATAAACCTTCCCAATCTCGTGAAATATGTCACTTTCCACACTAGTTATGTAATATACTATATCGCGGCTTTCCCATCTGGACTATCGAGGTCTTTATTCGTATAGTTTATAGTAAACATTATCTTTTCCTCTAGTTGCTTTTTATTTTTGTAAGATATTTTTTTCAAAAGCGGTAGGATTCATACTTAGCCAATGCGACTTTTCCTACAGATTTTTTCGATTTTTTTAAAAAGTTTAACCCTTCATAACTTTTTCGTTTTTGAGGGGATCTTTTTCTTATACAACTTAATTTTTGCTAAAATTTTCGAGTCGCTCGAATAATTCGTTCTTGAGTTATCGTGTACACATACATTTTCAAAGTTAATTATTTTTTATAAAACACATTTGTATCCAAGATTGTTGTATCTAGGACGTTTTTTTGCGAAAATTCGAAATTACCGTATTATACTCTTCTAGCGCATGAACGCTCTGTGGGGAGTATAATAAAAGTAAATTGTGCGGTATTTTTTTGGACTTTATTGGTTAGAAAAAATAGCGATATATATTTTTATAGAGTGATTTGGACCAAATCATTTGGTCCTTAAATCTATAAAAACGTATTTAAATCTTTTATGCACTGATAGAAATATTGTTGTAATATAGGCGCCAACCATATTTTTTAATATGTTATAACGTAAATATGTTATACGATACAACAACCAGTTGTAGAATTAAGAGCTAGACAACACAAAATTGTAATAAATACAACAACAAATGTTATCTCATATCATAGTTAGTACTATACTATAGTACAATTTGTGGTTGGCGCATATATAACACTATGTTGTTGTATTAATATAGTATATTACATAACTAGTGTGGAAAGTGACATATTTCACGCGAGTGGGAAGGTTTACGAACGAGCCGCTAGGCGAGTGAGGAAACCCCACCAGTGTATGAAATACACTTTACAACGAGTTATGTGTACACTATTTTTCCTAGGATCCCGAAAAAATATGAAGTTTCTTATTTTAAAATTTTCTAATTTTTATTAATTTTTAAGAAAAGCAAAGGGAACGTTCAAGTAGTAAGTAGCGCTCCTAGGGGGGGTCATTTTGGAGTATTACGCCCATGTTAATGGTATAGGAAAATAGCGTTATAGGGGGGGGATCCGAAATTATCAAAATTTTCGTTACGTAATACTTGAACGTTCCCAATGCACAAATAAATTATAAAGAGCATACAAATTTATATATGTAGGCATGTCAAACAGGAAATATGATTTTCATTTAGCTTTAGTTTTCTTGGTTTTATATTTAATACAATACATAGCTGTTGAGTTTACTTATTAAATTAGATTTCTGTGGTTATGCTGCTAAGACAGTAAAATTGTACTGTTTTACATTTCATAAGAAAAATACTGTGTATTTTAATGTTTTTTATGTAATGTAAGGTAACTAAATACAAAATTAAGTAATTTTTGTAAGATATAGACTGTCTAGAATAGACAGTAATGGTCAAAATAGTAACGTTATAACTATAGTTTCTATTTTTGACATAAAAAACAGAAATATTTGGATTAAAACACTTAAAATATATAAAAAGCTGTGGTGAAAGGGAAAAATGGTTTATAAAACAAAGTGAATAAAACTCGTAGAATCTACGAGGTAAATATCTAAATAAAATTAGGCAAACCTCCATACATAAATATCACACGAGTGTGATATAAAAATATCAAACTAGGTGTTTTCTAAAGAACAAAAGAGTGTGCTAAATGTCATTTTCATAGAGATCGTAGGAAAACGCTATTATTTTATCAGTGTGAAAATTCCTTGGGGTGAACCACTACAAAATATTTTTTTACGGACTTCTAAGATTTTTGTATGAATTAAAAAATTTAAGATTCCCTAGCTTTTCGATAAGATTTCTCAGGTTTATAAAAAATGTAAGAATTCTTCTCGTTGAGATTTTCCAATTTAGACTTAATCTTAACATGTTTACTTAACCAAAATTTCTGTCAGAATTCTGAAGTTTGCCTCAAAATATTATTTTTCTACGACTGCTTTAGAATGTAAGCAAATACACACGCTCTTCAAACACAGAATGAATCCATTCTAGCTCTAGATACGGTATGAATATTTCGTATCAAGTTTTAGAATGAGCACATGTAGTGCCATCTCTTGTTTATAAAAGTAAAGAAAACTGTAGCAAAATTAGCAAAAATATATGTATCAACTATTGAATGATTTAATGCAATTTAAAGTTTTGAGTTAAAATTACATAAAGTTTATTAGCTTTTCTTAATATTTGACCAGTTTTTTATCAATTTAGTTCAAAAAATTAAAACTGCTCTATCTATTGCTAAATATTTAAACCTGATATCTGTCACAACAATCTGACATAACCTTCAATTTTCGCATTATAATTTGTAAATATGTGCTAAAATGAAATAAAAATCTTTTTTAACTACTGATTTGATAAAATTATTAAATAACATTAATTGCTTTATTTAAAAATATGTGTTTTGTTGCATTTACAAAGTCGAATCACAAAAAACATTGTTTTTAACCTTGTCCGCAGTTTAAAGCCATACAGTGTTTCATATTTGCAGTCGAAGAAAAAGTATAGTCCACAACACGTGTGGAATAGTCATTCCGCGCTCGTATGACAAACTTTCCGCTTGCGCGGAATATTGTCTATTCCATACTAGTTAAAGAATATACTATTTCCTACGACAACAATAACACTGCTCTACACTTAAAAATTTGCAAAAACCATTTTAGTTAAATCTAGACCTATTTCATGTGCTGTTTTTAGAACCTTTCTTCGTTTTTTTTGCCCTTAGTTGTAGTAAAAAAATAATTAAGGTCTATTTTTTTTTCTGGATTGATTTTATAATTTAATTAATTAATTAATTTTTATAATATAGTATTAATAGGGCTCTAAGCCAGAAAAAGCTGATTTAAAATATCTTTATCGTTTGTTTTTTTATAGGCTTCTAAATTCATAAAATGCGATTTTTTTGCATTTTTCGTTATATTTTGTTGAAAAAATACTATATATATATGGCTCTGATTTGTATAAGCAATACTAATAACACATAGGTATGTTCGGTTTGCAAAAATAAAAATATATTTAATGTTTACCTAATGTTATTTTCATGTTTTGAAGCACGGAGAAATCTTTTTTTTTAATTTTTCATTTTGTCATTTTCATAATAAATTAAATTTATATTGTTTCTGTTCTAAAAATTAATAAAATACTTATATTTAAGATATTTTTTTTTTCTGATTTCGATAAACCCCGGTAAAATGCCCGTAACAGGATTAAAAAAAAACACTCTGAGGTATAAACTACCTTTTTTCAAAGGTCCCTGTAACGAGTATAAATAAATAAATCTAAGACTTTTTTTTGTTTTTATAAACCACACATAAGTATGTGTAATGTATCGAAAAAATGCGATTTTTTTTTATTTTTTTAAGATTATAAAAAATATACATATTAAGATCACGTTTTTCCAACATCCAACAACCAATATCAAAGTTAAGTTTTTTCCACCAAAAAATGTTTTGCTCACTCTTTTGCGTAGAATAGCACTAATTTAAATATAACAAGTTTTTTCTGCTAGTGACTAAAAGTGATAAGAAAACTTAATCTTTTTGTCATATTTTTTTGCTAAATTATATATTTTTATTTAAAATTAAATGATGTTAGATAAAATTTAATTCTCAATTCGTTTATTAAGTGATTTTATCCACTTAACACACTAGATAAGAAAATAACTATTATTAACTTTTTTTGGTTTGATTAAAAAGGAAATTCGGACATATTTTTTCTGTGTTTCGTCTGTGAAAGTTTTGACCACGGTAACTTAAGTTCTTAGTTAAGAACGGTTCGCGATAAAAACTTCTTTAAACCACATATTTCGTAGTTTAAATAAGATTCAAATTCCCATTAGTTTTCATTTTAATCAAAAACAAAAACCAAATAGGTATAAGCAAACATACGTACATACATACATAAGTACATAGTAGAAGATTAGTTTCAGTGGCGGCCTGGCCATGTTATGGCGAGGTTGGCAAAAGCCGACCGGGCCCTTCAACGGGGATGTGTTCTGTTTTGGTTATCATGGTCCTTCGAATTTCTTCATTTTGCGGACCGGGCCTCAAGAAGCCAGTCCGCGCCTGGTTTCAGAGTTTCTCCCGATATATCGCAAGCTTAATTATATTTATTTAGGTAATTAACGTGCATGTGGGAAGGTAAACGCTTTTAGTTTGTAAATTTGGCAATATAGTATAATGGTTGTATAGTCGGTTGTATATCTAAGATTAACACGTAGGTAGGTGTTTTACAAGGTGTTTCAGTTAATACTCCCATTGTCAATTACTCAAAAACTAAAAGATTTATTTAAGTTTTATACGGTGTTTGCAGTGTATGGCATATATTAAAGGGCTCCCACCGAAATTTTTCAGATTTTTTTTTATGATTTTATGACAATTTTAGGCATTTTATGACAAATTTTATGACAAAATATTTGGACAAAATAGCGGAAATCTTCCATTTTAAATCCTTATTCTACAGCACTCTATCTCTAGCCAGGGCCGGACCGAAACAGTCGAAGCCCCGGGGAAACTTAGAATTTTATGGTGTATTTTACTTTTAAAACAGTGTTGCAATTCAAAGTTTCATAAATATGCAACAAAGCTCTAGTACCTCAGGCGATTTTTTTTATTTAACGTTAAGTTTTATAAACTTGAAAAGTGACGACAAAAAAAATGGTCGTCAGCCCTCCATCAACTAAGTTAGCGCGACATTTTTTAGGAATTTACGTTAATTTAATACTGTAAAAAAAATATTAAAAGCCTCGTTAAAAGCCCTAGTGCCAAGGCGAAAATTTTTACGAATTTGAAGGTCTATGGTCCACTTAGAAAGGACCCGCATATTTGTTCATCAAATAAAGTATAAACTAAAATAAACTGTGGACGTCGAAACTCCTCGAACCCGGGTCGCGGGAAAGCTTCATTCTAAATTCGGCCCGCCTCATACAGCCCTTTCTTTAGATATAACCCTTTTAAAAATAGGTTTTTTTCCCATTCCCATCCCGATTTTTACCAAAAAGATTTCCAACCGAGAACTTCAGGAAGCTTTGAGGAAAGGTATGAACCAAATTTACCTCAAATATTAAAAATATTTAAAAATAATTTACGGAAATTTAAGGGGTTAAAGTCCAAACCAAACTAAACGTCAGAAAAAAAAAACAAAAAAAAAATTCTCTCCCAGGTCGCTCTAAAGTATAAACTATGAGTATTTTTATGAAATTTTATGACTTTTAGGACAGTAATTTTATTTTATGAGTATTTTAGGACAAATCGGGTCATTTTATGATTTTATGACAAGGAGGCCTGAACATTATACAACAACAGCATAGGATCATAGGTACGCAAACGAACCCTAAGAGAGTTGCGACCCTTTAATTAATAACTCTGGTACCCTTAAAGATAGAGCGACGAGGTTTCGCATGTATGCTAGTATTAATAAGTGCAATAAGTTTGTTAATTTATTGTTTTGAATCTATCCAGGGGCTTGTCTAGACAGACAAAATGTGTGCAGCTTAACACATTTTTGCCCCAAACTTTTTTATGTGTATTCTTTTTGGATTTTGAGTAAAAAATATAGATTCCTTGAATAAAAATATATAAACAAGCCGTGAAGATATCATATCAGATATGTAATGCTACGCATTCCATTATATATTAGGGAGCGTTCAAGTATTACGTAACGCAAAATTTGGCCATTTTTGACAACCACCCCATGTAACGCGGCGTAACATTTTCGAGACCCCCCCCCCTATTTTTTACGTAACATTTTACAAAAAGTAAAAATAAATGAAAGGAAATTTTGCTTTTTGGTTTAAACCGGTTTTTAACCGGTTATTGCTTCCGTGTTTTAACCCTAAACCGGTCTGATGTAATTTCCGAAACCGGTTAACCGAAAACCGGTTATTGGCTATGGTTTTCCATTTCTAATTGTTTTTGTTTAGAGGATTTAGTTAACTGTTAACTGTTAACCGTGTGCAATAAAATTTGCAAGGAATCCGTCTCTTTAAGTCTAGATCATTGTTAAAAACGTGATCCAATAAACATTTTTTAAGTTTATAATTTTTTTTTGTTACGTAACATTTTTATTTTCTCTACAGCCTTTAATAACGCGAGAAACTGTGTATAAAGAAAGTGTTTGAATTTTGATCAATTTGCGTGACGTATTTTATGGACGACCCCTATGTATGTACCACCCATAAGTCCTTAAATATAACAAATCATATTTTCCCCGTTATTACATTTATCCCGATTTACCTTATCACTGTGACGTCACTCATACAGCATTTTAGTACTTAATTTCTCGCTTATTTTTACACCACTTTCAATAAAATATACACCAATTCATTTCTAATTTCACGTAGATTTAAAAACAGCTACTTTCAAAAAATATGTAAACTACCCCATTCTGATTATGATTCCACCAATAGGATCAGCTCCAATAAAGATTGTAAATATGAGAATAATACGTTAAAAAGAGATGAATGATTATGTAAATAATTCAATTATTATATATCAAAGTTGATTTAAATAAAATAGCTAAAATAACTAACCTTAAAAGTAAAAATTTTGTCAACTGGAAGAAACACAGCGGACCCCTTCCGGAATGTTTCAAAAAAAGCACTTAAATCACTCCGAAAATAGCATATGGTTCGTGTTTTAAGTAAACAAAGTTCAACTTTAAAAGTGTCAAAAGTAAACGATTTTTAAAAACAAAACAACTTTTAGATGACAAATAAAAACCGTAGAATAAGGTTAGAACCAAAAAAAAAGGAGAAAATATACATCTCTCTGCGCATGTCTCTGTCAAATAAATAAATATTTATTGCCTATTATATTAGTTAAAAAGTAGATTTTGCTCAAATACAACGTTTACAAAAATATACTATTTTTACTATTTGCATAAGCAACATTAAATGGGCATAGTAACTAAATAATTTAGGCAAAAACCGCAAGAAAAACGTAAATATTCAAATTTTAAAATATGTTTTTATTTGAATTTTTTTCTGACACCAACAAAAAAAGAGCTAAAATTGCCAACCATAGGTAAGATATTGCCAACTTGGCAATACATAATTGCTTGACTGAATTAAACAAATTAACAAATGCAATATGTGGCGCCACCTGTTGAGATACTGCCTAAACTTACATAGTGTGCTACTACGTATGTAACAAAATCAACAGGTCGTACACATAGGCGTGCAGTTTCAAAAGGGGTTAGAAAAATGAAAAGTGTAATGGGGTAGTTAGTACGTTTTAGAATAGTGGTTGACATATCGCTTCATTCTAATACCACGTATGGGAATTTGTAGTGACAAAAGTTTTTGACTTTTGTGAACCTGTTTTTGATCTAATCCGGGATTACTGGTAATCCCACGCATCAGAAAAAATTACCTCTTCATTTTATATACAAATAACTCAAAACACATCACATAAATTAAATTTCTAAATGGAGATAAATCGATTTTCTCCTTTTCTGAAAATTTTCGTTTTTTTTTTTTTTTCATACTATTAGAATAAACGTAGCGATATAGTTTATTGAATTTGGTTTCAGTTTGCAAGGTAAGTCATGACTTAAAAATGTTTAAAAGTGATAAGAAGTATTAATTATATAGATTTTTTAAATTTGTAAATATCAAACAATTTAATTTAGTTTATTAATTCAGATACCACTGTAAAAGGTGACCTCCTAGCGTTTAGGATTCAATTGGCGGCAATGTCCACCGTGGCATTGATTAATCTGCCCCCTATCGACAGCGTGCAATAGGTTCTTGAAACCAATAACTGCTTCCTTTTTTGGACTGTCGATAGGTTTATCCAGTCTCTGCTTTTAGCAGTAGATATCGCTAGCTATTTTTGCTTTTCCTTACAACGATTTTTAAACTCTATATAGAGATAAATGGAAAGGATTTGATTTTCGTAGTTGTCCCTACTACCGATATGTGGCTCTGAAGAGTGCTAAAAAGCACGAAATCGATCAGTCACTTCGGGGGGACGACTGCGTTAATCAAACAAAAATCGTTTTAAGGAATGGTAAAATGTTTTATATAGATTTTTTAAAATTTGTAAATATCAAACAATTTAATTTAGTTTATTAATTAATACTTCTAATTAATTAATTAATTAATTAATTAATTAATTAATACTTCTCCCAGGTAGCAAGGGATGTTATATTACAAGAAATTAACATCACTTTTGGGTGTATTTTTAAACTAAATCATAACATCACATAATATTGAAAAATAACATGTATTTAACATCACATTTGCAACGTAACACGTGTGACGTGACAACCATGTTATTTAATAACAAATATTTACCAACGCTGTGAATATATCGCATGTCACATATTAACGTGGCTTTCACGTGAATGTCATGTTATTTTGCTTCTCACCGACGTTCGAAGCAAAAAAATCGATATAAGATGATGTTGATAGAGTAAATTATTATAAGGAAATTGTATACACATTATACGATTTCCAATGGATAGGGGGCTCTGCCGGGCTTCTCAAGACCACGGACACGGATTAAAGGATATATTCTCCGCTTAATCTGCAATTTCGTATTTAGAATCTATCTGTTTCAATCTGTGATTGTTTCAATTACTGATTGATTTTAAGTCCGATTTTTTTATAGGGTTATAGCGTTTTTAATGGTTTTAATTTAGAAAAAGCTAATATCCTATATATTATTTAAATATTAAAGTACCAGTAACGGCATCCATAAGATATTAGATATAACAGGAATGTGGATTTATGATGTCACAAACACGTTATTTTCGGGATGTCATTGTGTGATGTTATTAGGGGCGGACTTAGGACATCCCCACCATGCTACATTCTTGTTAAATGAGACTACAATCTTAACATCACATGTCAAATATTAACGTGACTTTCACGTGAATTTCATGTTATTTTGCTACCTGGGCTAAAAAAGGTAACGTTACTCGTACGAGTTTTATCTAGAATTCTAGATTTAAATCATTATTACTTGTATTTTTTCATCATAGGCATATGAGGAAATATGTTTTATTTACAATCATACAGTAAAATGCCTTTTTTGTGCATTATAAAAAGTTGCAAGTATATCATTCTTATTTACTTTTAAACAAGTTGGCTTTAGATTTTACCTCATAGATGGCGCGCTATGATTGCCGTTGAGAGCAACAGAACGAAACATCTCCAAAATGATCAAAATTTGCGTTACGTAATACTTGAACTTTAATTTTTCGTCCTCGAAAATAAATTTTCTCGTAAACGGTTTATCCTACAGTATTTTGACCTGAAGAATCATATTTCAAAAATAAAATCACAAAAAATTTACACAGAAAAAAGTTTGGAACAAAAAACTGGTAAGGCCCCCCCATTTCGCCCACCCCCGGTTAAAATAAGTACATGAAAATAACAAACGAAGATGGGTATTATTAAGATTAGTTCACAAGAAAACCTCGTTGCTATATCCCAAAGGGTTATTAAATCAAAACCGAATTTTTTAGCCACTTTCAAAGGGTATTTTTAGAAATATTTTTATAGAAACTTTTTGTCATATTTTCTGATGTAGAATCACCCCCCGAGTTTTTTGCTCATCATTTCCGGACACCCTGTAAAATTATATTTAAAATTTATGGCCAGCGTTGCAGCACTCGGACATGACTCCGTAATCATGTTATTGTTCCGCAGGCGAATAATTTTATAAATAATTTTCCAAACACCTCAGAATTTTCAAAGCAAATTAATATTTTTATAAGATATGTTAAATAGTTTCTTGTGAATTTGAGTTTCGTAACTATTTCCAGCGCCGAATTTTTTTAGAAATCTGAAGGATCAACCACTTTAAAATTGTTAAAAACAAAACAAAATAATATATATATATATATATATATATCTAAAAAGCAAGGGGGGCCTCGGGGCGCCCATACCTATCGGCCAATGGCATTTGCATGTAGTTACTTTAACCAGGGGCGTCCGATATCGCGGGTCCTTATCACGTTTTTGCCCCAAACTTTTTTCTGTGTAACTTTTTTGTGGATTTATTAATGAGAATAGTATTTCTCAGGTAAAAATACATAAAAAAGGTACTTTTCTTGTAATACCGTTGGATAGACCGTTTTCGAGAAAAAATCATTTGAACGTGGAACTTCACGTTTCGAGGACGAAAAATTAAATACTAAAATGTTAAAAAACAGAATTTTAATAATGCAGAGTGGTTCTACATGAAAAAAAAATCCTAAAATCGCTATTTAAGCTAGCTTTAATACCTACCATGGCTCTTTAAAAATGGTGCATTTTTAAGAGAACATAGCTCCCTTATGATAGATTTACGGAAGTACCTGTATATTAATTTTTTTTCTTAGTTTTGGATGTGCATTTACCCTGCCTTGATTTTGATTTTCAACATTTTAGTGTATAATTTTTCGTCTTCGATACGTGAAATTTCATGTTCAAATTATTTTTTTCTCAAGAACAGTTAATCCTACAACAAGAGTACCTTTTTTATGAATCTTTACCTGAGAAATACTATTCTGATAATAAATCCACAAAAAAGTTATACAGACAAAAGTTTGGAGCAAAAAAAAGTGATAAGGCCCCCATTTCGGACGCCCCTGGTTAAAGGAAATACATGCAAATACCATTGGCTGATAGGCCTTATTAGAGATATATCACATGCAATACCTCGTTGCTATAACATAAAGGATTCCTGAGTTTTAGGACATATATTTATAGGAACATTTTTTCTTATCTTTGCGTAAGTAATTATGTACTGTACTTATGTCCAAACGCCCTGTATATCGAGCACACTTAATGATATAGGCTAATTCGTTTAAACGTGATAGTGACTCATGCTTAAAGCGCCCTCCCCCTTCGCGCTTCCTTACCCGCAACACCTATACTTGGTCTACCCCCTTACGATCCGTTCCCCGCGCAGCCCATACTTTCAATATGAGTCACTATCACGTAAAAACGGATTAAACTTTAGATGAAATAAATATAAACAAAACCGTAACTAAAGACAGAAAAAACGATTTACCGCACAAGGACACTAGGTGTCCGACACTTACAGCAGGGGGACATCTAGACACAAGACTAATATTTTTAATTTTTCAGACTGATTCCACAAAAAAATTATTTGTTGAACTGTCACACATAAATGTCAAAAATATTATTAATAAAATAATATTTTAACTCCTTGGTAGTGAGAAAAACGTAATGCGCTTCTCGTAGGTAAGTTTTTTTTCTGTCTTCGGTCGTGTTTATGGACCTCAGCTCCGCTTCCACAAAATACGACCTTACACAGAAAAATTGAGTAGCGCCTAAATCGAAAAATCCGTGCCCGAGTCCGTGCCTGACCTGCGTATGCGTCGTAGGGGGCTGACCGTTTTTCAGTATAATATTTTAAATAAAAACCATTTTATTTACAAAAAAAAACACGAAACAGGCTCAAAACCAACGTTAACGTAAACCAACACCCCCTATTAAAAAAAAACACCAAACAACAAAAAAACAAAATAAACTCGGCGCGGATCTCACGATTTAGATGCTTGTGAAAAATTCACTTACCTCTACTAGGAGCGCAAATAACTAGAACTAACCGTTAACACTTTCGTGACCATCACGCACCAGCGCGTAAAATGATCCCTGTCAGGTGCCCATCTCGCGCTGGCGCGTGATGAGTACATGTTAAATTAATAGCGATCGAGTTGGTTGGCTCCTGAGGAAGGAAAAAAATCAGATGGGCAGCGAAAGTGTTAAGCCTGTTTTTTAATGCAGTGCAGTTTTCAATAAGTATGCTTTTGCCGAGGCTTTTGCCATTTTTTAACGATTTTTTTTTGGTTCCTAATTTTGGAACCTTATCCTAATTAAGATCCTTAGGGATCTTCAGCTGAAAGAAAATTTTAAGGTTTTAGATTTTTCTCATCAGCAAACTTAAGATCTTAATGTGCATACGAAGTTTTAGACTTACAGGTATGTGGAAAGTATGCAAAAATATATGGAAGGGCAGGCAGTCAGACAGATATCTTTTCGATTTTATTATATAAATTATTCTAATATAGTTTCCTGATAATAACTTTTTTCTACGACTGCTTTAGAATGTAAGCAAATACACACACTTTTGAAACACAGAATGAATCCATTCCAGCTCTAGATACGGTATGTATATTCAGTATCAAGTGTTAGAATGAGCACATGTGGTGCCATCTCTTACTTATAAAAGTAAAGAAAACTGTAGCAAAATTAACAAAAATATAAATTTTACCATGAAATATTGAATAATTTAATGCAATTTAAAGTATTGCGTTAAAATTACATAAAGTTTATTAGTTTTTCTTAATATTTGACCAGTTTTTTCAATTTAGTTTAAAAAATTAAAACTGCTCCATCTATTGTTAAATATTTAAACCTGATATCTGTCACAACAATCTGACACAACCTTCAATTTTTGCATTATAATTTGTAAATATGTGCTAAAATTAAACAAAAATCTTTTTTATGTACTGATTTGATAAAATTATTAAATAACATTGATTGCTTTATTTAAAAATATGTGTTTTGTTGCATTTACAATATCGAGTCACAAAAAACATGGTTTTTAACCTTGTCCGCAGTATAAAGCCATGTTTCATATTCATAAAGTCGAAGAAAAAGTATAGTCTACAACATGTATGGAACAGTCATTCTGCGCTAGCGGGACCGTGATACTCGCCTGCCGGCATGTATGACAAACTTTCCGCTCGCGCGGAATATTGTCTATCCCATACTAGTTATAGAATATACTATACTGCATTTAATTCTTTTTCTAGACCCAATTAAAGATAAAAGCTTCAAGTATAAAAGGACACACCCAGTTTTCCATAAATTTTCCAACTCGTGAAAATTTCATCATGAAATGTAAATAATTCTATGGCTATTTTATACTTAGAACGTGTAATTTATGGCACATCATGACTTTATCTATAGAAGCGCGTCGTTGTCTTGACAACGGAAACCGACGCCTTCGACGTCACCATGCCGGACGTCCAGATAACGTCAATTGTCTTTCCATTGCGAATTTCTATACAAAACACATTGTCTATACGAGGTGATTTAAAATTAGGGCCTAATAGCACAAAATTTCTTAGAAAATTATTTCCTTCTTATCGCATTCTAGAAATAAAGTGTGATTTTTCTCAATAAATGTACGTGGGGGTCTGCTGGATCCACATCAACTATAAGCTGCAGTTCAGTGCATACATATCGTGGCCTTCCCAATGAACTAGAGGATCAATCTTAGGATTGGCCATTGTGGTTGACAATGAAAATTTCAGGGTTATGTCAATGGATTTAAAAACGTATACAAAACAATGAACTAGTTCATTGATATAAAATAACATTTATCAAAAAAACATATTCCTATTTACAGAAATATATTATATTAAAAAAATAACAGAATAAAAACAATAATAATGAAAAACAAGAAGGTAGGTAGGTAGGTTTAAAAGCAGTTGAATCTTTTGAAGGACACGAACCTTCATTCCTATACATATGTAATTGCATTTTGGTTCTGGCGTGTAGATTGTTTAATTCCTTGGCCATTTTCCCCAAAATATATTGTTAAAATTGATTTTTGTTGCTGGCTTAAGAAAAGCATATGTATAAGACTGTTAATACAAATAATTACACTGCTTCCCTTCTGATCCCTTTCATTCCATGTTTTATCATTCATTTCATGTTGTTATGTACCATGTACATTCTTGTTATTATTACAGGCACATTCCTCTCAAATGAATAAAAATAAATAAAAAAAACTAACATATAATTAAGAAAGGCTCAAAAAGTCTGCTTAAACATATAAATTATTCAGATAAAGATATCAACATGTCAACCGTAAGTATTACCAACTATTACGATAAAATTCCCTATAAAGTTACCAAATTTACCAAATTTGAACCTCCTAAAGTAAAGAATGCGTTTAATGGCTGACTACGTAGTGTCAGTACTTATTTGTATTGGAATCCTGTTTCCCCACTCCTCTAGTTCATTGGGCCTTCCTTACAAAGGGGATTATCTCAAAATAACACTTATACATAAAGTGACATGTTCATTGGCAAATTAATAGACATGTCGATATTTTGCATCAATACATTTTAAGATAAGCCCCTTTGTAAGGAAGGCGACGATATCTGTAGATGTTTTTAACAGATACCAATGTGGGTACTAATGTTACTATTATTTTTGTTAGCAGACCCCCAAACAATAAAAAAAATGGTTAAAAGTTAATTAAAGTAGGTAGTATTTTCCACAATAAAACCAATAATAATAACAAATAATTCATTCCACACCCCGCGTGGATACTTTTGTTCTAAAGTGGCACATGGGTCCTTTTAATTTAATGTGGAATATACATACATATCGACTTCAAATAAGACTATCTTATAGCATATATTTGATACTTTCTGCTCTTAAAATGTGGGCAGGGGGGCAGGGGGGACATTTTTTTAAATGGGGTCGTGTAATACATAATTTTAAAGCTTAGGGGTCGTCACGCAAATTGACTAAAATTCATACACTTCATACCCCGTTTCTCGCGTTATTAAAGGATGTAGAGATTTCATATTTTGGCTACCCCCCAATAGGGGGGGGGGATGTTCAAAACTTTTTCAAATATAAATCAAATTAAATATAAAAGATGGTTTAAGATGTCTTATTTAAGAGTTCTAAATTTGAATATCTCAACTCGTTCAAAAGTTAAGAGGGGGGTGGGGTGACTTTTGGACCGCTCTGTACATGTATGTATTATTTTGCGGAAAAAAAATATGTGTAATTTATGTCTGCGGAACGATTTATTTTTCCATTCTATTTCAGAACTTCCCAAGGAATTTCCCTGTATAGTGAACACATGGCCTAGAATGATGTGGAACACATCAAGGAATGAATGAGGTATGTAAAATTAAATGCCTTATCTTCACTTGACATATTTTTCAGTAAAGGGCTTTTGCCAAGAACGGATCTAAAACTACTAATCGATAGGGGTGGTATGTCAAAGCATGTAATCAACGATATTTTTTCTTAACAAAAATGTGTGTTATTCTATAGAATCTAGTATAAAATATTACAATTTAAAATATAGTATATTTTTCTCTGGGAGAATAAAAATACACTGCCCAGTAAAAGAGCTTCCCATTCTTCACCTGGGCGCGTGAAATAGATTTTTTTTTATTATCAGATTCACTTTCAGCAACCTTGAAACCCCAATATACCAATTTTAACGACCTCAAAATCCCCAATATTCCAGTATCCACGAAAACCACTCCCGCTCCTAAGGGGGTGGATTTAGAAAGTTTTTATTGTCGGATTCAGTTTCGTCAATCCCAAGAACTCCTATATATAGGTATACCAATTTTGACGAAAATATTGAAAACATTTAAAAACATGAAAGATGAAAACAAAAATAAAATTTTGGACCACCTTAATGACGCGATTTTTTTTTTTAATATTTCGTTATTTTATTCGAAATCAGCGATCCTATCAAAAATAGTCACATGCAAAAATTCAGAATTTTGTCCCTGTTTTTTTTTCCTGACCCACTCTGCGGTTGTTCAAAACCCTTACGTGATTGACAAAAACGGAAGTTATATTCGTAATGAAAATAACTAAAATACCCAAAATCAGCTGTCAGATTCAAGTCAACTTTCTAAAGTTGAAAATTTGTTGGCTTGTGCTATAAGCCAGTCGTTTACCCTACAGATTATGATGCATTTTTGGCCACTTTCTCCTATTTATGGAAAATTATTAGTGCGCCTTCGCCAAAATTGCAAATAACGTAATTATAACACATTCTTTAACATGAAGTGTAGATTTTTTAAGTTATGGACATTGGTCTACAACAACATAATCAAAAGACCCATTTGACACATTTTTAGAACAATGAAAACAAAAATAAAATTTTGGACCACCCTAATGGCGCGAATTTTTTTAATATTTCGTTATTATATTCGAAATTAGCGATCCTATCAAAAATAGTCACATGCAAAAATTCAGAATTTTGTCCCTTTTTTTTCCTGGCCCACTCCGCGGTTGTTCAAAACCCTTACGTGATGGACAAAACCGGAAGTTATATTGGTAATCAAAATAACTAAAATACCTAAAATCAGCTGTCAGATCCAAGTCAACCTTCTAAAGTTGAAAATTTGTTGGCTTGTGCTATAAGCCAGTCGTTTTACCCTACAGATTATGATGCATTTTTGGCCGCTTTCTCCTATTTATGGATAATTATTAGTGCGCCTTCGCCAAAATTGCAAATAACGTAATTATAACACTGGCCGGATGGAATTATTCATTTACCGGGGGCAAGCAAAAATTAGAATTTAGAAAACTATTTTTTTAGCATTGTTTTGTTCTCGTTAATGGCACTTCAACGTTTTACGGTTGTGTAAATTGGGCCTAGTCATTTCGCTTACGACGCAAGCGTATCTTACGTTTTTCGAGATTGTTTACAAGCGTGAAGGTTTAAAATAACTATACCTTAAAAAAATAAACTTTAGATGTAGACTATAGTCTTGTGTCTAGATGTATACCTGCACATTTAGTGTTCTAGCGCGGTAAATCGTTTTTTCTATCTTTAGTTGCGGTTTTGTTTGTACTAATTTCGTCTACCATTAAGTATGCTCGATATAGTACTTTCCATTACTGTTGGCTTTTTTATTAAGTAATGTCAACTTACCTAGTTGGTAGTGAGAAAACTATATTTCACTATTTGGATTTTTAGGTGTTAGGTCGTAGGAAAAACAATTCACGCACCTCGGCGCAAACCTATTTAATAATAATAATAATAATAATAATAATAATAAAGGTCTTTATTAAAAAGAAATAATAATACAATAATTCGTAATTATCAAAAGGGCAAGATTTAGTTCGGCTCTTTTAAGAATGGCATCCGAAAAGTGGTGTCTATTCTTCCACCTATCCCTTAAAAAATAAATATATATATATAATAACTGTGAAATATCAAAATTTACCTACATTTACTAAAAATAATATAATACCTATAGCATAAAAACTAATTGACATACATATACATATTATGCTTAAGGTTAATATTCATTTTTAAACCAATAGGGAACGTTCAAGTATTACGTAACGCAAATTTTTATAATTTTGGATTTTCATTAGTCACTTAAACAACTAAGAAAACAATAATTTTTGACACAAAAAAAAACTTTTAGTTATAAACTGCTTTTGACAATACGATTTCAAATATTCTTGCCTTAAACTGTTGTTTTGTTTCAAATTCATAACAGCATAATCAAAGTTGAGATTATTCATTATACTGGAAATTTGATAGGAAAAAGAACGAGTAAACAAGGCTTCTGGTGTCTTGGTAAGGTAAGACATTTTTTAAAACGGAGATTTAAGGTATGAACATCTGAACGATATTTATTTTTTTGAAAGAGATTTGTTGGAGTTTTATTTACCAACACTTTGTAGAATAAAATAGCAGAATGTAAAAATCTTCTATCTTCCATGTTAATCCGTAATGGTAAGATTTTTTTGAGATTTGATGTTCGAAATTTACAGGTCGACATATATCAAATGACAATTCAACTAAAAGAGATGGGAAAGATACAGGGTGGCTCACTTTCGGCACAAAAAAACAGCTGGTTATTTAAACAAGACGATATGAAATACGCTTTTTTCTTATAGGTAGGTAGGTAGCTGGGTAGCATTTAACCACTTAAATATAATCAGAATAAGAAATAGTTTATCTATAGATATACATAATATACATATACATAAAGTATATAATACTTTAATCTGAACATAAATTCAATGGGATTAAGAGTGCTCTTGTGCAATAAAATTAAATAAAATGGGCTTGACATTGAGAGAAATAATGGAGAAAAATGTATATATGTATATACCGGGTGAGTTTTATTAAAGTCCACCCCCAAAATTAAGATTATTCTTCATTCGATAAAAACGAACAGGTGATTTATGTAATTTTACATTGACTATAAAATGGCGGATTACATTTTTTTGTTTTACTTGCGGTTTCGCCGGAAGTGGCATAAATATGTTTTTTTTTTAATGGAACACCCTGTAATTTTTTACATTTTTGAATTTAGCCGAAAATTCTATGTATAATAAATTGTTTTTTTTTTACTTTTTTTTCGTTTTCGTTTTTATCGGAAAAATACTCTACAAATAAAGTTTACAGGGACACAAAAAATAGAACTGTTTTTTTAGTTTTAATTCGCTGTCACTGATCAAATTTTTATTTTAATATTAGTTTTATATATTTTTTTTTAAGCTTAAATAAGTAAAAACAAAGTAAATTATGTGTATCTCGTTTTTAATATTTAAAAAAAAAAACAGTTTTTTATACATAGAAATTCTATTAAAATTATCGGCTGAATTTAAAACTGTAAAAAAATACAGTGTTCCATTAAAATAAAAACATATTTATGCAACTTCCGGTTAAACCGGAAGTGAAACAAAAGAAAATTAAATCCGTCAGTTTATAGCCAATGTAAAAAGCCAATACAGGGTGCATGGATAAAAAGTTTTTACGGGGTGATAGAAGAGCTCATTTTGAGTCTGTTAGACCAAATATACCCTTATACAAAGTCTCACCGTTTTGAGATATCGAACTTTTCAGATATTTTGCAAAATAGTTGAATTTTTCCCTTTAAAGAATTATTTTTTATGATACTAAATACTTTTAGTTTTCCTAAATATTATTTTTTTTAGATATTCTTAACATGCATTTTGTTGAAACAAACCAAAAGAAATGCTGAATTATTGGTATGAAAAATATGTAGGCCAATTTATTTTTCTACACTCAAAATAAGCTCTTAAAAACTTTCTATCAATGTACCATACACCCTGTATAAATCACCCAAGTGGACAAAAATTAAACTCACCCGGTATGTGTACTTTGTTATATGAGTCATAATAATTTATGACTCGCATATTTTGCCTTTGCAGACCACATTTTGATCCGAAAATTCTCAGTTATAACCACAGTTGATACTTTCGTTATAATAAAAGGAATTTTAAATTATTTTTTATTTTTGGTGAGTTTCTTTTGGGGATTTTTTACCTGTGTGTGACTCCATTCAAGCAACTCTTTAACTAAACAATGACCGAGAATTTTCAGATCAAAAAAAGCCTCATACATGAGTAGTCCACTTGCAAAACTGCCTAAGTTACATCCCTATGAAAATTGAGATAATGGCATAATAGTATAAATCTATAATTAACACGGTTTTTTATGCAGAGAAAATCATTCACTTTGATGCAAAACAGAGTCTTGTACTCCTGCAAAACGTACTAAGGGGCCGTCCATAAACGACGTCCGCAGTTGGGGGGCCGTGGGGGGTTACCAAAATCGGACAAAACCGGACAAGGAGGGGGAGGGGGTCAATCCATTTTCGGACGTCCACTTTTCCAAATTTAAAAATGATAAAAAAGTGAAAATCTGAAAAAAAGGGGGGGTACCTTACTGCATCTTGGACGTCCTTTAGAGGGGGCGTCTGGAAATCGGACCTAATTGGACAAGCAGGGGGGGGAGAGGGGTCTGAATTTCCGGAATTTTCGCGGACGTCTTTTATGGACGGCCCCTAAGTTACACAAGAGTCCACCTGCAAACGGGGCTCTTTAAAAATCCACTTGCAAACAGTGTCCAGTTACATATGTACGATAACTTTAGAACGCTTTAAGTTAGAGACTTGAAATTTGGCATATAGGTATGTTAACAATAGTTGTCGCTTGGGATTATTTTTGGTGAGCATTGGTGTCCGGTTTGGGGGCAAATGGGGAAAATACATTTTTTTAACAAAAATTTGAAAATTGCTATATATAGGGGTTTTTAAGGTTGCTGAAATTGAATCTGATAATAAAGAAAAAAATACGTGAAAATGAGGTTACAACTTTTTTTCTAAGAGTGCTATTTTTTGACTGGAACAAACTACCAAACTAGTTTATTAGATAAAAAATGTGTTTGTATGTATGTATAATTGGTTGTTTTCCTCTACAGCTTAAGCTATTGATCCGATTTTAACAATCGAGGCGTCATAAGATTCTTCATGATCACTTGAGTGACGAAGGCTATATAAAAATATGTTTCGGCAATATTGATCATTGTCATCAGGGATTTATCGTAAAATTAAAGAAATCTATAGATTTTGAATATGAATTTGGCATTATACAGTCTATATTAAATTTAAAAATGATATATGATTCGCCCACGTTTCGGATTTTTTATATATCGTCCTCGTCCTCCAAAAATTCGATTTTCGGTTTTTTGTACTAATCAATTAAGTACATGATTAGTAATGACCTAAACAAAGTCCTAATTTAAAATTCAAATTGGTTTATATGTTATGTGGAACTAAGTATCTCGTATCTCCTTTATTATTCAAAATAAATAACTTTAACTACCTCGTATCTCCAATATTAGGCCTAGCAAATAAGGAATTTCCCGTAGGTGAAAATATCTAAGAAGATAAAACTTTGCATACTTATGTATTTGGATGCGAAAAATATATTGGTGAAGTAAAAAAAGTCCTACCATCTTCCATCTCACCCCCAGTGGTGAAAAATATCCCTTTTATCGTTTTTTTTCTTAAAATGTTTATGAAATTTATATCTAGTCGGTGGAGTTGGAATTTTCTTATCATCAGATTCACTTTCAGCAACCTCAAAAACTCCAATATACCAATTTTTACGAAAACTATCCTCAGTCCCTCAGGGGGTGGAGTTAGATTTTTTTTTATTATCAGTTTCGCTTTCAGCAACCTCAAAAACCCCAATATGCGAATTTTCACGAAAACTACCCCCCAACCCTCAGGGGGTGGAATTAGAAAAATTTTGTTATCAGATTTAGTTGCGTGAACCCCAAAAACCCCTATGTACCAATTTTTACGAAAATATTGAAAAAATTTAAAAATATTTACCCCCTCACCCCCGTGAGGAAGGGGAGTTAGAAAATTTTTCATTAGATTCAATTTCAGCAACCTTAAAAACGCCTATATGGCAATTTTCAAATTTTTGTAAAAAAATGTGTTTTTCCCTATTTGCCGTACCCCAATGTTCACCAAAAACAATCCTGAGCGAGAACTTTTGGTAAAATACATGTATGCCAAATTTCAAGTCTCTAGATTAAAGCGTACTTAAGTTATCGTGCTTACAAGATTTCCCTGACAGATCGACCGATCGACCGACCGACCGATAGATTTGTTTGCTCGAAATTCATTTATATTGATATAAAACGTCATAAAACTCAAAAAGACGCAAAAAACAATTTAGAAAATTTTTGCACCAATACAAGGCTTCCCTAACTTTTGAAAATTTTCAAAATCGGAAAGCAATAATCACCCCCTCCCCCTTAGGGTGGAATTAGAAAAATTTAATTATCAGATTCACTTTTAGAAACCTCAATAACCCCTTTATTCACGAAAATTATCCCCGCCCCCAGGGGGAGGGTTTGGTAAAATTTACCCCCCCCCCCCCCGGGGGTGGAGTTGGAACTTTTTTATTATGAGATTTAGTTTTAGCTACCTCAAAAACCCCTATTTACCAACTTTTACAAAAATATTGTAAACATTTTAAAATAATCACCCCCACGGGAGAAGTTAGAAAAAAAATTATCATCAGATTCAGTTAAAGCAACCTGAAAAACCCCAATATACTATTTTTTACTAAAATATTGTAAATATTTAAAAATTACATGCCTTAAATATTTCATAGTTTTTAATTGAGCAACCTCGTATCTCCAGTACAGGGTTACGACTTGGAAATAATAGTTACTAACTACTAGTAACTAACTCGTATCTCCATAATTCTAATTTTTGACTCACGTAACTAATAATTTTGCAATCTTTTATGCTTGAAGGGCCCACAAGAAATAACTACACTTATATTTGTCTATATTGCTATAAATTTTTTTTTTTTAAGTTAACCGTTTTTTTGTGTTCCCTGAAAACCTGTGAATTTGGAGGTACGAGGTAGTTAAGGTAACACGACGATATTCATATATTTATATAGTTTCTGAAATTTATTATCAGAAACTTAACGGAAAATCTCTGATTTTTTTTATAAATCCGTATAAAATTGAAAAATGGCATATGGACTTTTTCACTAACGTTTTGTCTTTTTTATTTTTTTCATCAGACATGTATACGAAGCGCGTTCTTTTTTTTTCGTAGTCGGGTTTTTTGGTACCTCAGCTTATTATCTTCATTTCTTTAAAAAAATCAATCAAGTAAAATGTTTTCCGTATAATTCCACCTTTTATATTGTAAAGTATATTATTGTTTGATTAGGATCACTTTACAAAACAACACATTGAAATTATTAAAACTTCTAGAACTTTCTAAAACTTTTTTATTTTCCTATTTACTTGAATTTTTAGAAAAAATTACAAAATATGTATAAATAAGCGGAAGACAGACTTTCTGGGGCCAGACTGCTTATCATTCTAGTACATTCTAGTAACGACCGGTCCCTAGGAAGAGCTGAGCTAACTACATTTAATGTAACGTTGTTATCACAAATAAACTTTGTTATTATTATTATTATTATTATTATTATTAAATCATAATTGTTGGATGAAGATCTATTTTTTTTGTGTGCACCGTTTAATAATGGTACCTAATATTAGTATTTAGTGGTATTATAATACCACTAAATTTTATTCAATAAAAATCCTTTTTGGGATGCTTTGGTTACAGATTAATTAGTCATAATAAATTAACAGATCTTTTGGAAAGCTTTGCTTACTTGTTGGATGAAGATATATTTTTTTTTGTGTGCACCGTTTCATAATGGTACCTAATATTAGTATTTAGTGGTATTATAATACCACTAAATTCTATTCAATAAAAATTCTTTTTGGGATGCTTTGGTTACAGATTAATTAGTCATAATAAATTAACAGATCTTTTGGAAAGCTTTGCTTACTTGTTGGATGAAGATATTTTTTTTCGTGTGCACCGTTTCATAATGGTACCTAATATTAGTATTTAGTGGTATTATAATACCACTAAATTCTATTCAATAAAAATTCTTTTTGGGATGCTTTGGTTACAGATCAATTAGTCATAATAAATCAACAGATCTTTTGGAAAGCTTTGCTTACTTGTTGGATGAAGATATATTTTTTTTTGTGTGCACCGTTTCATAATGGTACCTAATATTAGTATTTAGTGGTATTATAATGTACCGTAATTAATACGTTCACTGCCAACGGCTAGTTTTGACAGCGGAGCAATGGGTATGGGCAAGGGAAAAATAGAAAGAATTGATTAATGTTGTTAGGGGCGCCAGTTACTTTAGCTTTTACTCCTTTAGGTAAGTAACAACCTGGTGTAAATACTTAAGCTTTTCAGTTTGAGAAAATATAACCCCTAAATAAAATAAGATAATTCATTTGAGAAATTTATTATAAATAAACTTAATGAAAGCACATCAAGTAATGTATTAATATATATAAAAAATATGTGTAATTATATTAAGATATAATTAAAGAAATCTTAATAAAAATTACTAAATTCAGAAATCATTCGACTTAAATGTATAAAGAAAACATGAAGTTCAGCAAGCACCAAGAAATGTAGGTAAACAGCAATCATTTCTTGCAGTGTATAAAAGTCATGCTTAAATTAGAAATCATTTAATCAAAAGTATGATATTTAATAATTAATAAATGAGATTAAATGTTTTTAAAAAAATAAGTACCTAAAAATGAACAAAAGCCAGAAGGGCATATAGTATTAAACAATACTATATCAGATCTGATAAAGTTTACAGTTATAAGAATATTGAAATAAAAGAATTTAAAATATGAAATATTGCTTTCAAAAGTTTTCAGAAAGAGTACTTAGCTGGTTTCTGCAAAATCCATGAGGTAAGAATTCCATCGTCTCCATCTGTACAAGTCTCCCCTATGCTGATGAATTCATTTCTCAAATGAAAGAAAAAAAATATAGGCTGTCCCATCTACTTTGGAAAAATCATCTTTCAGGATAAAATGTGCTATTGAAAATGTTGTCCGGGATAAAATATACTTTTGAAAATTATGTACAATATAAAATTGTCTGCTAGACGGTTATATAGAATTTATCTATGCCAAAAATTACAGAACCATGTTCCAACAGAACATCACTCCATGCGGAGAACTTCTATATCAAATATACCAAAATAAACTTCAACTTAAATTAATGTAATTCCATATTAATGGTATAGAAATGGTGAGTAATTAATGGTCTAGTAATGTAGTAATAATGGTGCTAAAACAATAATTATATCTCAGAAATATTCTAAGAAACAGAAAAACTTAACTTACGTGTCATACTAAGTCTTCGATGTCCATCGAAACGTTATAAATGCGTAATTGTAGAAAATAACAGTTACAATATCTTCCGCATTGTTTAAATATTCATTTTCACTAACTTTAAATAAAAACACATGAAGGATTACTTCGATGATTACAGAAAATAAACACTCGTCAAAATGACACCACCATTGTACAGAGTTGCTTCAAGAAGAGCGAAAATCGACCTTATTCACTAGTATGAACCCTTCAGGTAAATAAAATCCTATTTCTGAACTATTAGCGACATCTATGTAAGTCATTATCAACTACAGTTTTACCGTATAGGATTCCTAATAAAGGTAACGAAAACTACACCAAAAATAATAACTAAAAAGAATATTTCCTAATAAATCCGTATTAGTGATATCTAACCTCAAAATATTACTCTAAGAAACAAATATAAACAATACTTATTGTTTATCAGCAAAACTAATAAAAATACGAACAGAATACTAAGTGTCCTGTGAACTAAGTATAAACAAAATACTGAATCTAAGTGAGCAGTTCCAGCAAACTATTTTCAACAAATTCTAGATTATCCCGAAGGAATAAGCATACGAAACTTTCCAGGAGAGACAAGCTACAGGTGAAAGCCAGTGAAATCCAACCCTCAATAGACTCTGAAACATATAAAAACCAGGTAAGTCCATAGACAAATGCACTATAGAGAAATAAGTCATATGATTCTTTATTATTAAAAATCATATTCTAATTATGTTTTCTTTATGTTATTTTCAGGTAGAACTATGGAATAGAGACTCATATGGTTAGAATTCAGTTCCTGCTACAAAATAGTCCCAGATACAAAATAGTCCTGTACGTACGTAACTATTTATATACAAAATAAACATAAATTATAACGTAAGTAAACGAATAGTTTAATTAACCCTTGCTATATTACAAAGTGACGATTTATATCGTTACACATGCCCTCTCCAAAAATAATAAAAATATTTAATATACAAAAAATATTTTTATACCAAACTCTATAACTATTTAACTTAAATAGCTAAAATATATACTATATTTTATTTAATAAATCAACAAAAAATACAATACTTTATGTAAATCATTTGAAATACTACTTGATAATTAACAATAGCTAAGCTTGATAACTACGTGTATCATCCGCCTACTCTTATGTAGAACATAATTTTGGGACTTTATCGGTGTGTGTCATAAACAGGTAATTGTCATAATCAGGTAATTGTCATAATCAGGTAATTGTCATAATCAATTTTGTTTTTCTTTTTAGCTAAGTTTTATCAAGATAAAAAAATAGAAATAAGACTTGACTGTGTACACCAGAATTCTCTTCTACAAAAAATATATTTATATATTTTTTTTTTACTATATACAAAAGTTTTGGGTACCCTTTAAATATTTTCAATACATTGATATTTTTTTAAATATCATTCCGAATGATACTAAGAATATATTCTTATTTAATAAAATCTAGCCAACTGAAATGTCACTATTCGATCCAAAATATTTCTTTAGATCTTTAACATGCAACAACTTTGCAAAGTATGTACTTTGGAGCAAGTTTTGCAGCAAAACTTTTACTAGCATCTGAGAGTACTTTGTTTCGTCTCCAAACTTTTTCACCTATATCAAAATTTACTTCACGCTTGCGCAAATCATAAGTACGCTTATTTCGTTCATAAGCTTCATGTAAATATTTCTTTACATCAACAAAAATCTCTTTAAGATTTCCCAAGTCTTGGCTATACGAGTCTCTGTCACAAGGTTCTAATTTAACACCATCAGTTGATGTCATTTTGCCATAATAAGTTCCTGTGATAGGTACATTCCTCCCAAAATTAAGAAATGCCGGCGTATACCCCGTAACTTCATTTACAGACGTTCGTAAAGCTAGACCTATTTTTGCTAAATTTTTACACCATTCTTTTTGATTATCTTTTATATATGATCTTATAGCAGTAGAAATTGTGCGATGTTGCCTTTCCGTCGGATTATTTTGACTATGGTAAAGTGCATTAAACCAAATTTTCTGTACATTATATTCATCTGCTAATTTTTTAAAAACTTTACCAGCAAATTGTTTTCCATTATCGACAATTAAAAATTGACAGACTCCGTAAACTAAAAAAACTTCATTCTCAATGAATTTACATATTGCATTTGCAGTAGCTTCCCTTAAAGGATGTAATAATGTATACTTTGTAAACCAGTCTGACACAACTAAAAGATAACAAAAATCTTTAGAACTTCTGGGAAATGGTCCCTGCAAATCACATGAAATAACTTGCCACGGATAATTTACTTCCTTTTCACGACCCATCAATCCAAAACGTGCAGAATTACTAACTTTTTGTGATTGACAAATATTACAACATCTTACATACTTTAAAATATCTTTACGCATTTTTGGCCAAAAATATGTTTCTGAAATTCTATGAAAAGTTTTAAAAAATCCCATATGAGAAGCTAATACATCGTCATGACATTCTTTTAGTACTTGTTTACGACATTTTTGAGGAACTAACAATTTCCACTCTAAAATATTACTTTTTACTTTTGTCTTGGTCGGTATGAACTTATAAATATTATCATCAATAACTTTAAATTGCGGATATGAATCTGGACTTTTAACAATTTTTTCCCTCAACTGAATATAATATTTATCACTATTATAATCATTTTCATTAAAATTAATTAAATTTACATCTGGAAAAATTGATTTTTCTGGTTCTATTCTATTAAAAGCTCTGGATAACCCATCAGCTACTACATTTAATTTACCTCTACGATATACAATATCCATATCATATTGCTGTAATTTTAATGACCATCTAGCCAAGCGACCAGAGGGATCTTTCATATTACTCAAATATTTTAATGAAGAATGATCTGTAATTACTGTGAATTTAACAGCTTCAATATATGGTCTAAACCTATCTATAGCAAACAAAACAGCTGAACATTCCTTTTCACCTACAGAATATTTTATTTCACTACGTGTTAAAGCTCTACTAGCATAAGCTATTACTTTTTCTTGACCATCTTGCGTTTGTGTTAATATGGAACCGAGGCCAACTAAAGAAGCATCACATTGTATAACAAATGGTAAAGAAAAATTGGGACTTGCTAAAGCTGGAGCATTTATTAAAGATTCCTTCAACAATAAAAAAGCTTTTTCTGCATCAGTATTCCAACTAATGGCTTGTTTTTTACCTTTGCCCTTTAAAAGTGAATTTAATGGACTAACAATTGTTGAAAAATTCCTAACAAATCTACGATACCACGAAGCTACACCTAAAAATCGTTTTATCTCTGTACTATTTGTTGGTCTAGGATAGTTTATTATTGCTTCTACTTTTTGCGGATCGGTTCTTAAACCAAAATTATCAATTACAAAACCTAAATACTTAAGTGATTTTCTAAAAAAATTACTTTTTTCAAAATTTATTGTAAGATTAGCAGATTTTAATTTTTCATGTACTATTTGAAGTAATTTAATATGTTCCTCAAATGTTTTTGATACTATTATAATGTCATCAATATAAACAAATATATTTGGATAAAAGGAGAAAGGAAAAAGTTTATCCATTAATCTTTGCTGACTTTGTGTTCCATTTTTGAGTCCATAACACATTACATTAAATTCAAATAGTCCCCTACCAGGTACGGAAAATGCAGTTTTTTCTTTAGCAGTTTTTGTAAGTGGAATCTGCCAAAAAGCATTTTTTAAATCTATACTTGATATATATTTTGCATCGCCTAATAAACTTAAAATGGAGTCTATCCTTGGTAAAGGATGTGAATCACCTTTTGTAATAGAATTTAATTTACGTCCATCAAAACAAAAACGGTATGTACCATTAGCTTTTTTTACTAATAAAACTGGTGAATTAAAATCAGAATAAGATGGTGAAACTATATCATCTTTTAACATTTTATCTAACTCTTTATGTAAAATTTCTATTAAATAAGGTGACAAAGGATATTGACGCATTTTAAAAGGTTTATTATTTCCTGTATCTATATCATGTTCTATTAAATTTGTTCTACCTATTTTTTCGCTATATAATTCTTTAAATAAACTAACAAATTTATCTGCTATCTTTTTCTGTTCGTCTGTCAAGTCACATAAGCCTACTGAATTATCTTTATTTATATCCTGACTATCACTGTTACTGATTACATTCAAATTATTAATTTTATTATTCCAAGATTCATCAGAAAAATCCAGAGTCATAGAAAACAATTGTAAAAAATTCACACCAAAAATAAAATTTGTTTCCAAAGAAGGAACAACCAAGACTTGTAAAATCTTAACTTCATTATCTACTTTAATAGGTAAATAAACAACACCAGTTACCAACTGTTTAGATTTATCAGCTGTAGTAACATGCGGTATAAGACATTTATCAATTTTTAAATTAAACTTCTCTAAAATTTTAATTGCGTGACCACCAGCCACTGAACAATTTGCACCTGTATCAATCAAAGCTGTTATATTTTTATCAAAAATATTTACTTTAATATATGGACGGTTATCTTTAGGTAATTTAATAAAAGAACTTTTATTAATTACAGACAAACTATACGGTTTATAAAATTTTTTAACTTTATCCAACCAATCTTTCCATTCATTCAAATAAAATCGTTTATTTGTTTCTGTTACACTTGATTTTTGTAAAGAATTGATATTATTTTTATTATAATAAATGTTTTTACAAAAAGTAGTTTTGTTATCCTTTTTTACCTGACTGTCATTATTATTTTTAGCCTTTTTATTAAGTGAATGCCGACTAAAATCATCCACTTTCCTATTTAGTTTTTTGTACAGGAAGGGCAATTTTTAAAAACTACATCTTTATATCCACATTTATAACAAAACTTTGTTCTTTTAGCTAAACATTTGCTAAAAATATGATTTGGTTGGTTACAGTTATAACAAATTACTTGTCTAATTTTATTATTACTACTATTCTGTGTATTATTAAAGCTTTGATTGGTACTTTGACTAATTTGAGAAACTTGACTACTATTACATACTGAACTTTGACGAGTAGAGGAAGATGGGGTAAGTTTGGACACTGTGGTATTATGACTACAATTACATTTACTACTAAAATTTTGATTTATATCCGAACTTAGGACATTTACTTTATTAACTGTTTTATTTTTTGCCACACTTTTACCTGCTATGCTCTTTTGTTTTAATTGATAAGCTTCATCTATTCTTTTACAACTGTCTTTTAAATCTTCTAAATCATTTATTTCTATAAGTGATAATGGTGTAAAATAATGTGGTAATATTCTTTCTCTAATCGTCTTTAGTCTAGTATATAAACTTGCAGCATGAATTAAACGTTTAAACAAGGTTTCCATAGCACCTATAAAAATTGCGATAGATTCATCGGGATTTTGATATCTAGAACGGATATCATCCCATGTTCTATCATCTATGTTAGCTGGAAGAAAATCTTTTTTTAATGCTTGAATTATTTGAGACCACGAATTTAAATTATCTTTAATTGAGAGAAACCATGACAATGCTGGTTCTTTGAATAAGTCATATGCAGATTTAAATAACATTTCGTCTGTAACATTTCTACTTATTTTCATATATTCAACTTGCTCAATAAAATTTAAAACATTAGACTTTCCATCAAAATTAATATTCCATTTATAAACTGGTACTGATTTTAAATAATCATTATCTTTTTTACTAGAAACATTAGGACTAAACTGTGTACTATTATGTAATGAAATATTATTATTTACTTGAGTAAGATCTGAATTTTTACCAGATTTTTCATAAAGATCTAAAATATCTGCTTCTATTTCTAAACAAGTTGCTTTAGTTATTTCTAAAAATTGAATACGTCTAACTTTATTTTCTTCTACTTCAGGAAAACGTTGCAGACGATTTGTTACATGTACTAAATAAGTTTTTAATTTTCTTAAATCAGCTAAACTATAATCACCATGATATTCTACAATTTCTGAAGATATACTATCTAAAATTCTATTAATATTTTCCACTTCACTGTTAAAATTAAAAGTCGGATCTACATATTTTACTTTAGGATCTTCCCTAGCTATGGCTCTACCTAAAACTTTAATTCTAGATACTCTATTATTTTTTGCTGTTAAATGTCTTATACGAAGTTCATAATTTACCATTTCTGCAGTCAAAAATCTAATTTCCATTTTATCTAAATCTTCCATTTTGAATATTTATTTTCAAAATTTAAATTCAATTTACTCAAAATATTTATTTTATAATAAAATATTTATACTGTACCACAAATTATTTTTTTTTTGTGTACACTGTTCAACAAAGTTTTTGCATACTTTGGAAAATTTCCCAAATATGTCAAAAAAAATACTAAATTATTATTTATCTCAATTGGACAAATTAATAAATATAAATAGTCTCCAAAACTACAAAATTAGCTAATATTTATTCATATCCTTCGCATAAATAAATACCCTATTATCCATTTATTTCTATTGAATAAACGATAATTTCTAGAAAAACTGAACCCACGCCAAAATTTCTCTATTCCATGTTATTCCATAAAATTCAGAAAAAACATAAAAAACACATATCTGATATATCTTATCAGATTAACTCTAATTTGACTTAATTTTCAACAAAAAATATTTTATTCAACAGTTATATGTAGGTTTTCTCAAAATGAACTTTAAGTTACACTGAAAAAAAAATAAGCTTTAGATTTTTATAAAAAATACACTGAGAAAAATAGAGTAAAATTAAAAAAAACAAGTGTTCTATCTATCCAAATACCACGTTCTTGGGCGCCAATATTAGTGTACCGTAATTAATACGTTCACTGCCAACGGCTAGTTTTGACAGCGGAGCAATGGGTATGGGCAAGGGAAAAATAGAAAGAATTGATTAATGTTGTTAGGGGCGCCAGTTACTTTAGCTTTTACTCCTTTAGGTAAGTAACAACCTGGTGTAAATACTTAAGCTTTTCAGTTTGAGAAAATATAACCCCTAAATAAAATAAGATAATTCATTTGAGAAATTTATTATAAATAAACTTAATGAAAGCACATCAAGTAATGTATTAATATATATAAAAAATATGTGTAATTATATTAAGATATAATTAAAGAAATCTTAATAAAAATTACTAAATTCAGAAATCATTCGACTTAAATGTATAAAGAAAACATGAAGTTCAGCAAGCACCAAGAAATGTAGGTAAACAGCAATCATTTCTTGCAGTGTATAAAAGTCATGCTTAAATTAGAAATCATTTAATCAAAAGTATGATATTTAATAATTAATAAATGAGATTAAATGTTTTTAAAAAAATAAGTTCCTAAAAATGAACAAAAGCCAGAAGGGCATATAGTATTAAACAATACTATATCAGATCTGATAAAGTTTACAGTTATAAGAATATTGAAATAAAAGAATTTAAAATATGAAATATTGCTTTCAAAAGTTTTCAGAAAGAGTACTTAGCTGGTTTCTGCAAAATCCATGAGGTATGAATTCCATCGTCTCCATCTGTACAAGTCTCCCCTATGCTGATGAATTCATTTCTCAAATGAAAGAAAAAAAATATAGGCTGTCCCATCTACTTTGGAAAAATCATCTTCCAGGATAAAATGTGCTATTGAAAATGTTGTCCGGGATAAAATATACTTTTGAAAATTATGTCCAATATAAAATTGTCTGCTAGACGGTTATATAGAATTTATCTATGCCAAAAATTACAGAACCATGTTCCAACAGAACATCACTCCATGCGGAGAACTTCTATATCAAATATACCAAAATAAACTTCAACTTAAATTAATGTAATTCCATATTAATGGTATAGAAATGGTGAGTAATTAATGGTCTAGTAATGTAGTAATAATGGTGCTAAAACAATAATTATATCTCAGAAATATTCTAAGAAACAGAAAAACTTAACTTACATGTCATACTAAGTCTTCGATGTCCATCGAAACGTTATAAATGCGTAATTGTAGAAAATAACAGTTACAATATCTTCCGCATTGTTTAAATATTCATTTTCACTAACTTTAAATAAAAATACATGAAGGATTACTTCGATGATTACAGAAAATAAACACTCGTCAAAATGACACCACCATTGTACAGAGTTGCTTCAAGAAGAGCGAAAATCGACCTTATTCACTAGTATGAACCCTTCAGGTAAATAAAATCCTATTTCTGAACTATTAGCGACATCTATGTAAGTCATTATCAACTACAGTTTTACCGTATAGGATTCCTAATAAAGGTGACGAAAACTACACCAAAAATAATAACTAAAAAGAATATTTCCTAATAAATCCGTATTAGTGATATCTAACCTCAAAATATTACTCTAAGAAACAAATATAAACAATACTTATTGTTTATCAGCAAAACTAATAAAAATACGAACAGAATACTAAGTGTCCTGTGAACTAAGTATAAACAAAATACTGAATCTAAGTGAGCAAACTATTTTCAACAAATTCTAGATTATCCCGAAGGAATAAGCATACGAAACTTTCCAGGAGAGACAAGCTACAGGTGAAAGCCAGTGAAATCCAACCCTCAATAGACTCTGAAACATATAAAAACCAGGTAAGTCCATAGACAAATGCACTATAGAGAAATAAGTCATATGATTCTTTATTATTAAAAATCATATTCTAATTATGTTTTCTTTATGTTATTTTCAGGTAGAACTATGGAATAGAGACTCATATGGTTAGAATTCAGTTCCTGCTACAAAATAGTCCCAGATACAAAATAGTCCTGTACGTACGTAACTATTTATATACAAAATAAACATAAATTATAACGTAAGTAAACGAATAGTTTAATTAACCCTTGCTATATTACAAAGTGACGATTTATATCGTTACAATAATACCACTAAATTCTATTCAATAAAAATTCTTTTTGGGATGCTTTGGTTACAGATTAATTAGTCATAATAAATTAACAGATCTTTTGGAAAGCTTTGCTTACTTGTTGGATGAAGATATATTTTTTTTTGTGTGCACCGTTTCATAATGGTACCTAATATTACTATTTAGTGGTATTATAATACCACTAAATTCTATTCAATAAAAATCATTTTTGGGATGCTTTGGTTACAGATTAATTAGTCATAATAAATTAACAGATCTTTTGGAAAGCTTTGCTTACTTGTTGGATGAAGATATATTTTTTTTGTGTGCACCGTTTCATAATGGTACCTAATATTAGTATTTAGTGGTATTATAATACCACTAAATTCTATTCAATAAAAATTATTTTTGGGATGCTTTGGTTACAGATTAATTAGTCATAATAAATTAACAGATCTTTTGGAAAGCTTTGCTTACTTGTTGGATGAAGATATATTTTTTTTGTGTGCACCGTTTCATAATGGTACCTAATATTAGTATTTAGTGGTATTATAATACCACTAAATTCTATTCAATAAAAATTATTTTTGGGATGCTTTGGTTACAGATTAATTAGTCATAATAAATTAACAGATCTTTTGGAAAACTTTGCTTACTTGTTGGATGAAGATATATTTTTTTTTTGTGTGCACCGTTTCATAATGGTACCTAATATTAGGTATTTAGTGGTATTATAATACCACTAAATTCTATTCAATAAAAATTCTTTTTGGGATGCTTTGGTTACAGATTAATTAGTCATAATAAATTAACAGATCTTTTGGAAAGCTTTGCTTACTTGTTGGATGAAGATATATTTTTTTTGTGTGCACCGTTTCATAATGGTACCTAATATTAGGTATTTAGTGGTATTATAATACCACTATATTTTATTCAATAAAAATCCTTTTTGGGATGCTTTGGTTACAGAGTAATTAGTTATAATAAATTATCAGATCTTTTGGAAAGCTTTGCTTATAGTATTATATAATAATAATAATTATTATTAATCAAAAAAACCAAACATGTATAAACGAAAAGCCTTAAAATAACCGCTACAACTAGAGACAGATTTGTTGGGCGAAAGTCGAAAAAACGTTAAGACTTGAAACGTTATGTGGTAAGACAAAATCAATATATAAAAAAAACAACTACCAAAAAAAACCTAATTTAGTAGACAATTTTACCGAGATTAAAAATAATTCGTGATGCTTTTTCCAGATGTCCTTGTGACCCATTTCCAATAAAAGGGATGGTAATTACACAGACACACAAAAAAAATCTTCTGCCCCATAGGTGCGACATAAATGTATATTCCCATATATTTTTGGACGCTGAACACGAATCTGATGTCAGACATCGGATTCGTGTTCAGCCGCCAAAAATACATGGAAATGTAGTATATGTCGCACCTCTGGAACAGAAGATTATTTTTTGTGTGTCTGTGTTATTCATAGATATATTGGAATGTAAAAACATTATTACTGTGGCAAACAAGGTGTTCCGGTGACAACAGATGTAAAACAAGTAAAAAAAATATGAAACGGGTACCCTTTCAAGACGGGTGGAAAAATGAGAAAGTTTGTTTATAAGATATTAAATTGACTTCGGCTTCTTTTTATTTAATGGTCCTACAATAAAAATGATTACATATGTTTTTGTAGGGAATTAAAGGCAGACTAACATCTCTACTCTAAATTTCACTACTCCGTATCATCTCTACTCCATAACATCCCTACTCCATAACAACTCTACTCCATAACATCTCTACTCCATAACATCTCTACTCCATAACTTCCCTACTCCATAACATCCCTACTCCCCAACAACCCTACTCCGTAACATCTCTACTCTATAACATATCTACTCCATAACATCTCTACTCCGTAACATCTCTACTCCGCACTATATGCACTTGATTAGCAACTTATTAATTAAGGAGTGATTGACGGAACAAAGTACATTATTTTATCACAAACATACCTGCGACCTACGGACTTGGAGTCTTGGTGGTATATTTGTTCCCTGTATATGTACCTCCAAGTCCCGTTGCCCGCGTACTCTTAACATTCAAATTGCTTACCGTGACAAATATTTTTTTGACAAGTCAATTTTATAAAAGGTGCTAAAACACCTTTTGTACAGAACTGTAAAACAATAATTATCGAAATTGTCACAAAGTTTTTTTAAATTAAATTAAATTAACAAATATATTACTATAGTATATTTTATTTTCTTGAGACATAAAAAATAGGAAAGAGTAGTAGCGACAATATTTGTCTTCTCTCTTAACTGCAATAAAATATTTTACATCTGGGTTATTTCACGGAAATGGCTCGTAAATAATAAGAACAAAAAAGGCTTTTAATTAGTTTAAAATATGAAATATTTTTTATTTACATGATATTTTACATTATATTTAACTTTTTGTTACAAATTATACTCAATAATATGTGAAAATAATAAAGTTTATAGTTTTAATGTGACTGTTTCTTGAGAATGGCTCATATTAACACTTGCGGCTGGGTTACGCGTGCTAAACGTGTCACGCCCCCTTCCTATGTTGCCAAGTTTACCTATTTCTAGAATATGCCGGGACGGATTTCTAAACCTAGAGCTATTTATCTGTTTCTAGGAATTATTTTCAACAAATATACCACCAATTTAAAATAAACTATATCAATTCCAATTCAGTTTATTAAAATTGTCACTTTATTCTGCCTAAAACAAATTACTTACAGTTTTGAACTCATCGAATGAAATAAAGCCGGCAAGTAAGCGCATCTATTTCCGCAATGAGATCTCAAAATTATTCAAGAGCATTCGTCAGTGGCGTAGAATTGTGTTTATTTAAAATGTCTTCCCAAAAAAAAAGAAAACTTTTTTACAATAATAATCAAAAAGAAATTATTAATAATGTATATAATTACTTCAGTAGAAATACTGCAAGTAAAAGCGAAATTGTTGATTTAACGTCAGAGGCTACCGGTATGTATGATAAATTATATGTTAAGGCCTAAAAATACGGTTTTACGTTTTTGCGCATGCAATGTACAATTTGTATGCATTTTTTGTTACGGATGTTTGCGTTTTACGTTTACGTTTTTACGTGGTATTTGTAAATAAGTCATAAACAAGTGAACCGATACGTATTCATAGTCTACTGTTTGTCATTCAATTTTATCTTTATTTAAAGTATAAATAAAACTATACGACATTAAGCTAAAAAATATGTAAAAACTTTTAGGTGTATGTAAAGCAACAATATACAGGATTCGAAATGAAAACAAAGAAAATAACGTAGAAAATTTGCAAAATGTACCGTTAAGAGAAAATAAAACCATTTTAAATTCCCTAGATGAAATGACAAAAGGTGCAATAAGGAGAAAAATCCATTCATTTTATTTTAAAAACGAAATCGTTACGATCGAAAAGGCACTAAATGAGGTGAATTCGGATCCTGATCTACCCAATTTCTCCAGAACAACATTTTACAATCTAATGAAGGAATTAAAATTTAAATATCAAAAACGGTCCAGAAACAGTATGTTGCAAGAAAAATCAGAAATTATTATTTGGAGACGAGACTATTTGACAAAAATGGAAAGGTATAGAAAAGACAAACGCAAAATATATTATTTAGATGAAACTTGGATTAATGCTGGCCACACGAGAAATAATGTTTGGGTAGACACTGCAATAAAGTCATCTAAGCAGGCCTTTCTAGATGGTTTATCAACAGGACTTAAAAATCCATCGGGAAAAGGTAAAAGGCTCATTATTACTCATATCGGCTCTGAAGAAGGTTTTGTTGAAGATGGACTTTTAGTTTTCGAATCCAAAAGAACTGACGATTACCATCAGGAAATGAACTCGGAGGTCTTCGAAACATGGTTTGATAAAATTTTAGATAAAATTGAAGAAGACGCCGTGGTGGTCATTGATAACGCAAGTTATCATAGTCGAGTTGTTGAAAAGGTTCCCACTACGAACAGTAACAAAGGACAAATAATAGAGTGGCTCAGATCAAAACATATTGATTGTAACTCCAAAATGCTGAAAATACAGCTTTTGGATTTGGTCAAAAAGCATAAACCATCACACAAAAAATATATAATTGATGAAATGGCCTTAAGGAAAAATCGACTAGTGCTACGGTTACCACCCTACCACTGTGAGCTCAATCCAATTGAGTTGATTTGGGCACAAATAAAAGATGAAGTTGCATCGAAAAATACGACATTTAAATTTTCAGATGTAAAATCGCTTTTCACAAATGCCATACATAATGTTACTGCTTCAAATTGGAAAAATGCGATTTTACATGTAATTAAAGTGGAAAAAGAAATGTGGAGATTAGATCAAATAAGTGATAATGAAGATAAATTAGTGATAAATCTTCAAAGTGATTCAAGTTCCGAAGAATATGATTCTGAGGGTTAATGTTTTTTTAATACAAATAGGTTGTAAATATCTTGTATAACACGGTCTAATACCAAAGAATTTATTTATTATTTTTATTATTATTTTATTATTTATTTATTATTTTTAACTTATTACACGATTTAATAATGTTTATTTCCAAAATGTATAAATATAAATATAAATAATTATTTATTTCATTTTAAGTTAAATACAGCCTACGCCCATGGTAGAAAAGGAAGACAAATATTGTCTGTTCTATTCTTACATATTTTTTATGTCTCAAGAAAATAAAATATACTATATGTATATTTAAGTTTGTATTTATAACATACGTCTGTAATTTTTTTTTATTTTGTATAAAGACAAACACTTACTAGGAAAAATTTTGATAAAATAATGTACTTTGTTCCGTCAATCACTCCTTAATTAATAAGTTGCTAATCAAGTGCATATAGTGCGGAGTAGAGATGTTACGAAGTAGAGATGTTATGGAGTAGAGATGTTATAGAGTAGAGATGTTACGGAGTAGGGTTGTTGGGGAGTAGGGATGTTATGGAGTAGAGATGTTATGGAGTAGAGATGTTATGGAGTAGAGTTGTTATGGAGTAGGGATGTTATGGAGTAGAGATGTTACGGAGTAGTGAAATTTAGAGTAGAGATGTTAGTCTGCCGAATTAAACATTATTTTTGTTTCAGTAAAAAATGTTGTCCTACTATAAATAACACAGGACCACAAAAAATAAAAATAAAGTTAGTTTTTTATAAACCAGACTATATTTTTTCTACGTATTTTTGGGCGCTGAAAACGAATATGACAATGAAAAAAATTCTTGACCCTCAAAATCCTGAGATATAGCGCACATTGAGTTTTTTGTATGTATTTAAGGTCAAAACAAAAATCCGCAGGATTTCAGAAAAAGTTTTTCGCGTTTTCTATGTTTACTCTTTCGAGATTTTATATTTTATGTATTTTAGTAAATTTTACAAATATTTTGATAAAAAGTTATCTCCAAATGTAGTTTTTATAGATTTAAAACTTTATAGTTAAAAAAGTATTTGGCGCAAAAACGGGATGATTGGATTTTCCGATTTTGGGGTTTTCTTTGCCGTTTTGTTTTGTATTGAATATTTTTCGTTGGTATGGATATAATATAATATACACCTTTTTTCGGAATATTTTTCCCCTGTAGCCAAATAATAATCTTAAAATTATTCAGTCTTAAGAGAATTTTGTGCAAAAATATGTTAGATAAAGTTTTTTTTTATTTTTGTTTATTTGAAAATTTATATAACTTATGTTTATGCTGAATTCAATAAAAAATCTGTATTTGGGTTCAGAAGAAAAAATATGCGAAAAGAAGTTGAATTATATCAAAATAAATGAAAAATGTTTAATTTAAAACGAAACAGTAAAGAAAATTTAATTAACCTCTTTTTACTCCAAATCCTTAAAATTTGTGGTGATGATTTTATCATATTTGGAATTTTTATCAAAATATATGTTAATTTTACTGAAATATATAAGATATAAAATCTGGAAAGAATAAACGAAGAAAAATTGAGTAGCTAATTTTTGCACCAAAACTACATAATAATTAATAATTTGACAGAAGATTCGGATTCAGAAGAAAAAATTGGATAGGAAAACACATTTTGATCGTAAAAAAGTAGTAGTATAAAAAACGGACAAATTTTTATAAAAGAACCATTTTTTTGCACAATTTTAAAAATGGTTCCCTTCTGATTTTGGGTGAATTTATACCGCTGAGTTCGCCTTTCACGATTCTTTCAAAAAATATATAAATTTTAAGTTCCATCATACAGCCTGTTCCAGAACTCGCGTACCGAAATTTGAGGGTATATTAAAAACCCTCAGGAAAATATGAAAAAAATGTAAAAAAATCCATATTCGTTAAATTCAAAAATAAGAACGCTTTAAGTGGACCAATACTGTTGCTGATGTTAAATTACCTTTAAAAGTTGAATTTAGCTATGGAAGCAAATTTGATTATTGCAGGTACATATTCTGTAGGTTGACATGGTGATTAATGTGACATAAATATTTATTAATGTCAAAATACCACAGCCGATCTTTTGGAAAGCTTTGCTTACTTGTTGGATGAAGATATATTTTTTTTGTGTGCACCGTTTCATAATGGTACCTAATATTAGGTATTTAGTGGTATTATAATACCACTATATTTTATTCAATAAAAATCCTTTTTGGGATGCTTTGGTTACAGAGTAATTAGTTATAATAAATTATCAGATCTTTTGGAAAGCTTTGCTTATAGTATTATATAATAATAATAATTATTATTAATCAAAAAAACCAAACATGTATAAACGAAAAGCCTTAAAATAACCGCTACAACTAGAGACAGATTTGTTGGGCGAAAGTCGAAAAAACGTTAAGACTTGAAACGTTATGTGGTAAGACAAAATCAATATATAAAAAAAACAACTACCAAAAAAAACCTAATTTAGTAGACAATTTTACCGAGATTAAAAATAATTCGTGATGCTTTTTCCAGATGTCCTTGTGACCCATTTCCAATAAAAGGGATGGTAATTACACAGACACACAAAAAAAATCTTCTGCCCCATAGGTGCGACATATATGTATATTCCCATATATTTTTGGACGCTGAACACGAATCTGATGTCAGACATCGGATTCGTGTTCAGCCGCCAAAAATACATGGAAATGTAGTATATGTCGCACCTCTGGAACAGAAGATTATTTTTTGTGTGTCTGTGTTATTCATAGATATATTGGAATGTAAAAACATTATTACTGTGGCAAACAAGGTGTTCCGGTGACAACAGATGTAAAACAAGTAAAAAAAATATGAAACGGGTACCCTTTCAAGACGGGTGGAAAAATGAGAAAGTTTGTTTATAAGATATTAAATTGACTTCGGCTTCTTTTTATTTAATGGTCCTACAATAAAAATGATTACATATGTTTTTGTAGGGAATTAAAGGCAGACTAACATCTCTACTCTAAATTTCACTACTCCGTATCATCTCTACTCCATAACATCCCTACTCCATAACAACTCTACTCCATAACATCTCTACTCCATAACATCTCTACTCCATAACTTCCCTACTCCATAACATCCCTACTCCCCAACAACCCTACTCCGTAACATCTCTACTCTATAACATATCTACTCCATAACATCTCTACTCCGTAACATCTCTACTCCGCACTATATGCACTTGATTAGCAACTTATTAATTAAGGAGTGATTGACGGAACAAAGTACATTATTTTATCACAAACATACCTGCGACCTACGGACTTGGAGTCTTGGTGGTATATTTGTTCCCTGTATATGTACCTCCAAGTCCCGTTGCCCGCGTACTCTTAACATTCAAATTGCTTACCGTGACAAATATTTTTTTGACAAGTCAATTTTATAAAAGGTGCTAAAACACCTTTTGTACAGAACTGTAAAACAATAATTATCGAAATTGTCACAAAGTTTTTTTAAATTAAATTAAATTAACAAATATATTACTATGTATATTTAAGTTTGTATTTATAACATACGTCTGTAATTTTTTTTTATTTTGTATAAAGACAAACACTTACTAGGAAAAATTTTGATAAAATAATGTACTTTGTTCCGTCAATCACTCCTTAATTAATAAGTTGCTAATCAAGTGCATATAGTGCGGAGTAGAGATGTTACGAAGTAGAGATGTTATGGAGTAGAGATGTTATAGAGTAGAGATGTTACGGAGTAGGGTTGTTGGGGAGTAGGGATGTTATGGAGTAGAGATGTTATGGAGTAGAGATGTTATGGAGTAGAGTTGTTATGGAGTAGGGATGTTATGGAGTAGAGATGTTACGGAGTAGTGAAATTTAGAGTAGAGATGTTAGTCTGCCGAATTAAACATTATTTTTGTTTCAGTAAAAAATGTTGTCCTACTATAAATAACACAGGACCACAAAAAATAAAAATAAAGTTAGTTTTTTATAAACCGGACTATATTTTTTCTACGTATTTTTGGGCGCTGAAAACGAATATGACAATGAAAAAAATTCTTGACCCTCAAAATCCTGAGATATAGCGCACATTGAGTTTTTTGTATGTATTTAAGGTCAAAACAAAAATCCGCAGGATTTCAGAAAAAGTTTTTCGCGTTTTCTATGTTTACTCTTTCGAGATTTTATATTTTATGTATTTTAGTAAATTTTACAAATATTTTGATAAAAAGTTATCTCCAAATGTAGTTTTTATAGATTTAAAACTTTATAGTTAAAAAAGTATTTGGCGCAAAAACGGGATGATTGGATTTTCCGATTTTGGGGTTTTCTTTGCCGTTTTGTTTTGTATTGAATATTTTTCGTTGGTATGGATATAATATAATATACACCTTTTTTCGGAATATTTTTCCCCTGTAGCCAAATAATAATCTTAAAATTATTCAGTCTTAAGAGAATTTTGTGCAAAAATATGTTAGATAAAGTTTTTTTTTATTTTTGTTTATTTGAAAATTTATATAACTTATGTTTATGCTGAATTCAATAAAAAATCTGTATTTGGGTTCAGAAGAAAAAATATGCGAAAAGAAGTTGAATTATATCAAAATAAATGAAAAATGTTTAATTTAAAACGAAACAGTAAAGAAAATTTAATTAACCTCTTTTTACTCCAAATCCTTAAAATTTGTAGTAGGTGATGATTTTATCATATTTGGAATTTTTATCAAAATATATGTTAATTTTACTGAAATATATAAGATATAAAATCTGGAAAGAATAAACGAAGAAAAATTGAGTAGCTAATTTTTGCACCAAAACTACATAATAATTAATAATTTGACAGAAGATTCGGATTCAGAAGAAAAAATTGGATAGGAAAACACATTTTGATCGTAAAAAAGTAGTAGTATAAAAAACGGACAAATTTTTATAAAAGAACCATTTTTTTGCACAATTTTAAAAATGGTTCCCTTCTGATTTTGGGTGAATTTATACCGCTGAGTTCGCCTTTCACGATTCTTTCAAAAAATATATAAATTTTAAGTTCCATCATACAGCCTGTTCCAGAACTCGCGTACCGAAATTTGAGGGTATATTAAAAACCCTCAGGAAAATATGAAAAAAATGTAAAAAAATCCATATTCGTTAAATTCAAAAATAAGAACGCTTTAAGTGGACCAATACTGTTGCTGATGTTAAATTACCTTTAAAAGTTGAATTTAGCTATGGAAGCAAATTTGATTATTGCAGGTACATATTCTGTAGGTTGACATGGTGATTAATGTGACATAAATATTTATTAATGTCAAAATACCACAGCCGGATGGAGTGACCCTATAAAAATAAAATATTTGACAGCCTCTGTCAGTTTTGTCAAAATATAATAACCTAAAAAGATTCTAAAGTTGAAAGTCTCAAATGCAACCATAGTTACTAATAAGTAGGAAAAGCTAATTTCTAGGTAATTTAACATCAGCAACAGGATTGGTCAGATTAAATAGCTTCCTTTTTAATTAGTATTGAAGATGGATCTTTTTTAAAAAAATTTTCATATTTTCCAGAGGGTTTTTCATAAACCTTCAAATTTCTGTACGCGAGTTCTGGAACAGGCTGTATATAGCTATAGCTAAAAATGTTGTACTTTTTAGAAAAACATACCAATAATTAAGGGCGGTGGAATCTTTCTATTCTTGCTATGCCATTGAATCATATTGATTATTTTATTTTATCACTTCACAATATATAACTTTACTTTTCACCGAGGTTTTCACACAAACACTAATTTTATAATAAACTGCCGATTAAAATTTTTAAACACCATAAAAACCTAGCAAATAGGATTAATCTGTCATGTTTTATTTTTATAACGCATTTATTTTATTCATTTACTCATGTAGGTGGTAACAACATATTATATATATTAAATTGTATACAGTGCGTATCAAAAGTCCGTCCCCTTTAACTTTTGAACGGCTTAAGATATCAACTTGAAATTTATTACACGTAAATAATAAAATAACAAAAATATTTTTTTGGTATATATCTTATATTTTTAGGGGGCAGAATGGAGCAAAAAACACAAAATGTTTTGAAAGTATCTAACATAGGACTACTAACGAAAAAAAAAACGAAATAAATTATTTCTAACATGAATCTAAATACCAAAATTTCTAAGACTACAAAAGTAAAATAAATAAATTGATTCACGATATATTACCACAGTTTAACACAATTTTAAATGACATTAGTTCTGTCGAACACACTGTTTAAAAATGGGCACACGATTTTAAAATGGGTCAAATTTATGTCGGTAGGTATACTATCTGTACGTTTAACAAAACCAAAATATTTGTATTTTTACGAGTAAAAGACCGAGACCACAAATACTAACGCTTAACAGATTTTTATATTTATGTAAACTAGAATACTTAGCATAAATAAGATAAGGTTTAAACGAATTCGAGCTATAGTAATATAGATAAATTAACGCTTAATTATAAGTACATTCCATTTTAAAATTGTTATAATTGTACACTGGGTATGTCCACAGAAACCTTCCCCCTGCCGAAGAAAAATTTTTATTTTAATTTTTTACTACACTACACTACACAAAAAAAGGTATTTTTTTTTTCGGAGACCATTGCATTCCTATATATTTTAAGGCGTTGAATTTAAATTTAAAGTCAAAACAGCACCTCATTGAGTAAATTTTGGACATAAGCGTTATTTCCGAGTAAAAAAAATAATGTTTTTGATGTTATCTCGAAATCTTATCGGATAAGGTGTTATTTTGACCTCAAATTCGTATTCAGCGCTTCAAAATACAACGGTCGTGTGACTTATAAGATTTTACAAGAATTTATAAGATTTTAATAAGACAATTTAAAAAAAGTAATGACTTGAGAATACTTTTTTTTCACTACTAGCTTTAGAACATACCATTATTTATTATGTTTTCAGACTGTGAAATCGATTTTCTTCACCTACAGCAATAATAATTTTTTCTCTCCTAGTAGGAGTGAATTTTATAAACAATTGATTTCTGTCACTTAATATGTTTTAGTTCTTTGTGCAATTTTTACTAATTAAACCCAAGAAAATAGCTTTAAATAACGTTTTATTGATTAAATATAATTAATTGTAATTATTACCAATTAATACAATCAATAATTAGCTAAATATTATAAAAAACTTTAAAAAAAACTAATTTTTAAACTTCAGTTCAAAGTATTTATTTGAGGCTACTTGCTTTTTATGAAAATTTCAAGAAATATAATTTTTGTTAATAATTTACTTTATTATTTGAATAAAAATAGTTAATTAGTGCTATTAGTGAAAAAACTAATATAAACTACGGTAGAGAAGACTATTATAGCCTTGCACTCTTAAATCCCTCGCTGCTACGCAGCTTGGGATTTAATACGCTCGGCTTAAAAAATGTCTTCTCTACCTTGGTATATAATTCCTATTCCTTTTCAATATCTCCCTCTCATTGGTAGGAAATATTCTATGATATAAAATTATTTTAAATTCTTAATGGTGTTTTATATACAGGGTGTATTTGAAATAGGATAGGAAATTTTAACAGGTGATTCTACTTGATAAAATATGACAAAAAGTTCCTATAAACATATGTCTAAAAATGCGTCATAAGGGAGCTACGCCCCTTTGAAATTGGCTAAAAAAATCGGTTTTTATTTAATAACTCAGGAACCCTTTGAGATATGTTAACGAGGTTTTGCACGTGAATTAATCCTAATAAGGCCATCTTTGTATGTCATTTTCACGTACTTATTTAAACCAAGGGTGTGCGAAACGGGGGGGCCTTATCAGTTTTTTGTCCCAAACTTTTTTCTGTGTAATTTTTTTGCAATTTTATTTTTGAAATATGATTCCTCAGGTCAAAATACATAAAAAAGGTACTCTTGTTGTAATACTGTAGAATTAACCGTTTTCGAGAAAAGTTCATTTGAAGGTGAAATTTCACGGTTCGAGGACGAAAAATGAAATACTAAAATTTCGAAAACCAAAATTTTAATGATGCACTGTTATTCTACATCAAAAACTAAGAAAAAAAGTTTCCATACATGTAGGTCGAAAAAACGCTTTTAAAGCTACCATAGCCCTTTAAAAATGTGCATATTTAGGAGACCGTAGCTCCATTAGGATTGATTTTTGGAAGTACCTGTATATGAGGTTTTTTTCTTAGTTTTTAATGTACATTCGCCCTGCATCATTAAAATTTTGGTTTTCAACATTTTAGTATTTAATTTTTCGTCCTCGAACCGTGGAATTTCACCTTCAAATGAATTTTTCTCGAAAACGGTTAATCCTACAGTATTACAACAAGAGTACCTTTTTTATGTATTTTGACCTGAGAAATCATATTTCAAAAATAAAATTGCAAAAAAGTTACACAGAAAAAAGTTTGGGACAAAAAACTGATAAGCCCCCCCGTTTCTCTCACCCCTGGTTGAAATAAGTACATGAAAATAACACATAAAAACGGGCCTTGGTAGGATTAGTTGACGTGCAAAACCTCGTTATTAAATTAGTTATTAAATAAAAACCGATTTTTTTAGCCACTTTCAAAGGGGCGTAGGAACTTTTTGTCATATTTTATCATGTAGAATCACCTGTTTCTTACGCTATAATACACCATGTATAGTAAGAATTAATGGTAAAACAATAAAAGGATTCTATGAGACATTTTTTACAGGGTATATCAATTTAGTTAAAATAAAAGAAAAAGATTAACATCGATTGTTTTTTGTTACACCTTGTATAAAACTTATAATTAAACCCTTACCTGTTTTGAACATCAACAAGCTGTTGACAGCTACCACTTCCGTACAAACTTAAACCACAGTTTATTATGTGGTTAAACAAGATTATAAATACCATACACACTGTTTAAAATTATGTATTAATACATCACTTCTAAACTGTTGTATATGCACACTAGGCCAATTCAACAAGTGTCCTCTCAATGCTCCAGTGACTTGATGTGTGCATAAAGATACGTTATTGACTTATTTATTGTTTATTGACCTATTTTCAAGATACAACAGTTTAAAACTGAGGTATACATTAAAAATACAATAAGGCTTTTTAAAATTTTAGCAAGCATTCATGTTAGATACGTATTATAAAAATACAATTTTCTGAAAAACTCGATTTCGTTTTTTTTTTCCGTTAATCCCAATGACGAAAATTAAACAACTGCGTAGCAGGGAAATTAGGAGGGTCCAATCTTAATAATTTATGGAAAGGAAGCACAAAATCCAAAATTATCATTATGTACTATTGACCTTTAATTTTTGTGTTAATTATTACCAAAGGCCAGACTTTTGCTATTTATTTACCGAGAGCTCGCAAAATTTACAGTTTTAAAAAACATAATATAACAAAAAATTTTCGCCTGACTAAAAGTTGTGTTGTGTAAGTCAAAAATAAATATTTTCGGCAAAAAAAATATTTTTTTGTGTCAAGTGCTTCCACCACTTTTCATTTTAGCGCACATATGGCGGTGGAAGATATAGCGAAATATTTTTTTCACGCCTGTACTATAGAAAGTTGTATAAGTCAAAAAAAAAATTTTCTTAAAAATATTTTAAAAAAATTGGCCTGAAATGCATAGGTATAGATACTGGCCTGTAAAAGAGTAGGCCTTTGTTATTAAAACACGCCTGCTTCGGCTAAGACTCGAGTTGGACTCGACTCTACTCGACACTACTCGACACGACTACTAGAAAAAAAAAAATTAAAACACTCAAAAAAAATTGTGGCGGTGGAGGGGATGGCCGTAAAAAAAACAAAAAATCTCCTATTTCCCAACTACATCCTTTCCCACATCAAGCATCTTAATTTTCAAAAATAAAATTGATTTATCTATACAGGGTTGTTCACGGAAGAGGTCTATTAAAACTTTATGGAGTTTATGTCGCTCGATCGGTCGGTCTGTCCGGGAAATTTTGTCAACGCGATAACTTAAGAACGCTTTAAGCTACAGACCTAAAATATGGCATACAGGTATCTAACCAAAAGTTCTCGCTCGGGATTGTTTTTGGTAAACATTGTGGTGCGGCAAGGGGACAAATGGGAAAAAATACATTTCTTTACAAAAAATTGGAAATTGTTATACAGGGTTATTCAGAAATAAGTTCGAGAAATTGAAGAGGTGATTCTACGTTAAAAAATATGAAAAAAAGTTCCTATAAAGGTTGGTCCTGAAATGAGTCGCGGCTCTTTAAAATTGTAATAAAAATCAATAACTCTTGTACCCTTTAAGCTAGAGCGACGAGCTTTTACATGTAAACTAGTATTTTTTTGAATTTATCCAGACGGACAAAATGTCAGGCTTGACACATTTTTGCACCAATCTTTTTTGTGTATATTTTTTTTTGATTTTTTGTAATAAATATAGATTCCTTCAGTAAAAATACACAAAAAAATGTCATGTAGTGTAACACTGTAGCAATAACCGTTTTCAAAAAAAAAATGCAATTAAGTGAGAGTAACATTTTGTGCCACTATAAATGTTACTTTTTAAAAGGCTATATCTCCTTTAATATTAAATTTAGGTGTTTTGAAGAATCGTCCTGCAGCATTAAAATTATATTGGTGCTTTTTTTGTTCCCAATTCAATATGTCCATCTTCGAAGGGCCGCAGCTCCCTTAGGGCTCATTGACGGACCAACCTAGAATTATAGGAACTTTTTTTCATATTTTAGAAACACCCCTTAAATTTCTCGAACTTATTTCTGAATAACCCTGTATATGGGTTTTTAAGGTTGCTGAAATTGAATCTGATAATAAAATTTTTCTCCACCCCCGAGGGGGTGAGGGGGTAAATATTTTTAATACTTTTAATATTTTTGTCAAAATTGGTATATAGGGGTTTTGGGGTCGACGAATCTAAATCTGACAATAACATTTTTCTATTGTCACCCCCTGAGTGGTTTTCGTGAAAATTGGTATATTGGGGTTTTTGAGGTTGCTGAAAGTGAATCTCATAATAAAAAAATTCTAACTCCACCCCCTGAGGGGCGGGGGGTTGTTTTCGTGAAAATTGGTATTTTGGAATTTTTGAGGTTGCTGAAAGTGAATCTGATAATAAAGAATCTAACTCCACCCCCTGAGGGGCCGGGGTAGTTTTCGTGAAAATTCGTATATTGGGGTTAACCTCATAAATTTATGAGGTTGCTGAAAGTGAATCAGAAAATAAAAAATCCTATTCACGCGCGGAGGTGAAAACGGGAAAGCTCTTTTACTGCAGTGTATTTTAAAATAACATCAGATACACATTTAAATTGCAATATTTTCGTATTTCTAAAATATATTAAATTTACAACCAATTTAACTGTTATTTCTGAAAGATCACGGATAAGTGCTGCCACCGCCTGTAATTTAACGAAGTAAATACAAATATTTATTATTTATGTAGAATAAACATTTATATTCAATATATTTATGTTTTAAAATAGTTAATATTAAATAAAAGTTATTTTTTATTTTATTTTAGTGGAGATCACCATCTATCTTTGATAAAGCAAAAATGTCTAACTAAGTTCACCAGTGTTTATAAATTTATAGACGGTGTCAGTTTGGAACATAAAATATACAATTGTTAACAAAATAGGTAAAAATTGTAAATAAACAAGTATACAAACCTCTGCGGAAAATTGGATTTTTCCTTCGGAAATTAGCTGACCGCGGGGCTAACGCCCCTTGGTCAGTTAACTTTTTCTCAGGAAATTAAACATTTTCCACCTCAGTATGTAATATACTAATAATCATAATTAATAAGATAAGATATATCTTAGATATTATCGGTGCTCTAAACAATATTTCATTAAATAGACTACCATTTCGATGCTTTTGGGATACACCCATTCGAAATATCTGTTTAAAAACATCTATACCCAATAAACCTTGAGATTCTCATATTTTTCGGTGATACTCGCACGCTTGTGGAAGACTCCCATATATATCATATACGCTGCATGGCGGGAGTATTACAAGTGATGACCAAATTTTGTATTATAGGTTCAACTTCAGGCGTTTTTTAATAGTTTTTATGTCAAAATTCTTTATTTTTCGTGAATAATAGAAATTATAGTGACATAAACTCTTACTTTTGTAATACAAAAAAACTGTGTCTGTGTCTTTAGGGGGTGGATTTAGAAAAAAAAAAAATAAGATTCAGTTTTAGCGACCTTAAAAACTCTATAATGCAAATAAGCCGGATATTTCGCACTGTATGGGCGACCCACGAGACGTTTTGCGGGTGACTTCCGTGTATTTTTTAATTAGAATGTTGCATCCCAGAGAAGTTAATAAGACGCTATTTGCTCACTGGGTATTTAGATACGCCACTATGCAATAGCGTCGACATGATGTCAGGTTGTAAAATATCCTTAAAATGGCCAATTTAATTTAAGGGGTTGTTCTGATTTTTGAGGCAAAAAATTGACGATTTTTGAATTTAAAATCACCCCTTAAAATTTTATAACTTTATTATTTTTTTATGTATATTTTTAAAAGTATATATAACTATTTATAACTTTTTAAACAAGACGAATTTCGTCAAAATATTTTAGAAGCGTATTCTACACATATTGAGAAGTATAAAAAAGCAAAAAAAAATTCTATTTTTTGAAATCAAAAATCAGAACAACCCCTTAATTTAAGAATAGTCTTTATAAAACTCTCACGAGCCTACGCATGTCAGTCCTCCCTCCTTCTAACCCTCCTTCCCTTGTGACATCCCTTCCCTGGAAGAGTGATGGATTTTATGTATTTCCCCTAAACTTTTTACGTACTCAGGCAACGAAAATGTATACAAAAAATTTACTCACCACAATGTTAAATTTTATTATGGGACATCGTTCCCGGTACAAAAAACTGTATTTTTGTAGTCATCAATACTAACATTTAAAAAGAAAAAAACCTCATTGCATCATTGGCAAAATTTAATAAAATAAATAAAAATACATAGTTTTAGACTGTAGTAGGTGTAGTTCGAAATCAGCTGTTGTAAAATTCGCACAAGAACTGCATGATATTATTCGGTTACATCTTAGACTTGTAGTTTATTCAGCGCACGCAAGGTTGCGTGAAATGGTTACATCGGGGCCTTGTCCAAGGAAACCTACCCCTGCCGAAGAAAGCTAGAGCAGCTTTTTTAACGGGTAGCTGGTACCAGCTGCTAATGATATTGTTCTCCTACGAGCTACTAAGTAGTAGGGACACTAAATGCAATGACATTAAACTTCACACAAGGTCCCTACTAATTAGGTCCTACCGACGACCAGTCGCTGGTCGCCAGTCGTTTGTCTCCTAGTATACAAATTATATAAAGCAACGTTCTCTTAATTTTTTTTTCCATAAAGGAATTTTTATAGAAAAACAATTTTTTTTTTGAAAATTGGTTTAACTCCCATTTTACCCCCTTACTTGACCCCGATTTTTACCAAAAACAATCCGAACCTAAAACTTTGGATAAGGTACCCGTGAACCAAATTTGACGTCTTTAGCTTAAAGCGTTCTCGAGAAACGTGGTAACAAATTTCCCGGACAGACGGATTTTTGTTGATATGTTTTTTGATGTAAAACGTCGAAAACGTAAAAAAGCAATAAAATTTTTTAATTTTTTATACTAACGTAAGACTTTCCTTGATGAAAGTAATAGTTTTACTGTGACACCCGTAACTTTGGACTTGCCCAAATGGGCTGGTGTCTTTGCACTTGTCACTTCAAGATTCGCATAGTATCAGGAGGACAGAATCTAAAGGCGAAAAACAAATACCATTACTCAAGGGGATATCTATAAATTAAGTCACGAAAAATTTACCTCTTTTTAAATAATATTTTAGTTTTGTAAATTACGTTCAGTGAAACTATAGTAGAATTGTAGGTACTTCAAATGCGTTTTTAACCTGTACACTGTAAAAAATAAATAGAATCACTTTTTCTTATCTCTGCATGGCAACACATTACCTATGGTTCTGCATGTAAGTTTACATATTTATTTTTTACAGTGAACTATGTAAAATTTACTACATTTTACATGTAATTTGAATATAAAATATTAAAATTACATGTAAAATTGTAAAACACATCTAAAATCTAGTAAATTTTAGATGTATTTGCATTGAATCACATTTACGTGCAGAATCATGTGTAATTACATATTTATTTTTTAAAGTGTAGTAATATGTGAAGAATTTTCTTGCGAGTAGGGTTAATAAAGCAAGTTTTTATCAACTATTTATTAACGTTTCAGAGAATTTTCATGTTTTTCTATTTTTAACTCAGGGTGACCACGGGTTTTGCAAATTAGGAATCCGGGATCAAAACTTTCCCTGATTTTAGTACAAACAAAATATTTTTTAAAACCAATATACGCAAAACATTTAACCATAAGTACTCTTTTGTTTTTGAGTTAGTTTTAAGTTTATTTTTTTACTTTTTCTGTAAAATGGGTCGATGGATTGGTTGAACTTTATGAATGAATACTTGTTTTAATAGTAATTTATTATGTAGACCAGAGTTGTTTCAATTTCCATGATTTTTCCCTGATTTTTTTGCAATTGATTAAATTTCCTGACTTTTCCCTGATCTGTGGGCACCCTGTAACAGGTCCAAAGACGGAGAAGAGGTTCTCCGAAACGTTACCGAATAATTGGGAAAAACTTGATTGTTTAATTAACCCTATTATCCGTGTCTAAAATAGACTGCAGTGACTCATTTGCGAAAGTGTGCTAAAAGGCGAGAATCGTACCAATTCGGGTGTGGTTCATGTAACTCCGTCTGAGGGGAATCCCTATACGAGAACAGCATAATACGTTTTAGGTATTAGTCACTGCATTCTATTCCAGACACGGAGAATACTCCCAAGAAAATTATTTACATATACCGGGTGTTACAAGACCAAGGTACATCCCCCTTTTTTTCTTTATTTTAAAAGTTAGAGATTCCAAATTTGGAACATCTCTTATTGCCATAAGACGCCAACTTTTAACATAAAAAGTACATTTAAATCACTTCCGGTTTAACCGGAAATGACACCCTATATTTTTTTACATATTTCAATTCTACGCTTGATTCAAGTACAATCATACAAAAAAGTGAAATTTTAAATTTCAAAGTTGTTTTTGTTTAATTTTTACTTTTATCATGATTACTTAAAGATGCTCGAAATTATTTAAGTAACCTTAGAAAAATACATTTACGCTGAAAATTCCATTTATAACTGTTGCGCCATTTTAAAGATTGAGAAAATGGTTTTTGCTCTAAAACTCATTTTTTTTAAATGGCACCATATTGGTACATCGGTACACCATTTAAAAGTACCATCATTAAGGAATCTAACAACATCTTTTATTTTTATTTATGACAAATACAACCATTTTTATAAATAAAAACGTTAAAAATCATATTTTTGTGATTTTAGTAACAAAGTTGGCTTTGAAAACTACAGAAGGCAGGATTTTTATGTCTCAAATTTAAGTTTTAAAAAGAAGTTTTTAGCGTAAATTTATTTTTCTAGGGTTACTTAAATCATTTCGAGTAAAAAAAAACTGATAAAAACTAAAAATTAAATAAATAAAAAATTGAGATTTAAAATGTCACTTTTTTGGTATCATTGTTCTCAGAATGAAGCGTAGAATTGAAATATGTAAAAATATATGGGGTGTCATATTTAATAATCGAAAGTTGGTGTCATTTCCGGTTAAACCGGATTTAAGTACCTATATAATCATCTAGATTGTATGGTCTTTAAATGACCATAGCGGTCAAACGGCACCATAATTTTTTTTGTGCCCATGAAGACTTTTTTTCAGGAGGTCATGCTCTATAACATACTAAAATTTGAAGCAATTTAACCGAGGGCCATTTCCTATAAGGTATGTGCCATGTCCTTTATGTTGCCTAACGTATTGGACTGCTGTCCATTGTATCTTTAATTCCTTTTGGAGATCCTATATTTAAATATAACGCTCAAGCTCGGTTGCCACAATGTGCAAATAACTAAGGAACATCGAAACAGAGTAAAGTATTTAAAATAAAAGTTTCCCTCTTACCTTTGCTTTTTTCTGCTAAGCAGATTTTCGTTAAAAGTAGTTTCAGTAGATTTTTTTTATATTTTCATTTACCTAAACATGGGATCTATGATTAAATCATTTTTTTTTCAAAGGTTCACATCACAGGATCAACATGGAAAATTTTGAGTAAAACTAAAAATTAAAAAAAAAATTTAATGTAGACATTGTAATGTATGTAAATTACATATATGTATGATAAAACAAAACAAAAAATAAACAGAAAATGAATTCTTAAATAAACAAAAAAAAAAACAGTCTTATTATAAATGGCACAACAGTGTAAAAATCCATTGTGTAAGAATAATAACTAGAGGACGACCGAATTTTCGGCCTGATTCTAATAACGCAGCTCCATAAATAACTTCGGTTTTCAAAAAGGTTGCCCTGCAATAGCCCTATGTGCCTAGTAAAAACAAATGTCCTATCTAAAACGCAAATCCTGAAAATTAGCCTAAAATGTTTATCCCAAGTGGAAATTTTTCAATGTTTTCTAAATAAAATTGTCCTAACTAGTCTTTACTAGACAAATAAGTCAGGACTATGACTAAATTTACAGATCTTAGTAATTTGATTGGACTTTTTAGATCATTTTGTCCTAACTTTCTCAGATAGAACAAATGCATTTAGTAATTTATTTATCCGACAAAAAAAAATATATTTTTTTTTCAAAGGATATCACGTATTTTTGATTTAAAATTAAGCAGAACCCAACGCCATATTTATTTAATAATATTTTCAAAAAGTGCAAACAAAAACAATAAAACTGGCCATATCTCAAAACATCTAATTTGCAGATAGGACAACTTGTCTTAGAAGGGCAGTATAGCTTCCTACAGATTTTGAGCTGCTGAATCCAAATCTGTATATTTAAGGTGACGGTTTATGTTTTGTTTCAAAAACAACTAAGTATCTGATTCTTAGAGATTTTTAATCGCTGAATCCGAATACAGCAGAAAAGAACTCAGATCGGGTTTTTAGAGAACATGAAAATCACAAAAATTGCCATTTTTTTCGTTTTTGAGCTCATTTTTCTAGAAAACCTGCCGCGATTGAGAAATTCATTAGTCAGATTCGGATTCAGCAGCCCAAAATTTATATCATTTGCCTGTAGGAAACCGATTTTTTGTGGAGCTGTGTAAAAAGTAAATGCAGAGTTTTCCTAAATATACAGTCATTCCATCCGGCGACTGTTTCCCAGAAAAAACCGCTAGATGGAGCGGCTCTATCCTAAAACAATAAATTTTTAAGGCTAAAGACAAGGAGATGAAAAAAATCTGTGAAATATTAAAAAAACTTAAGATTGTCCAAGATTAAGAAATTATTAACTCTTCTGCATCTTATTTGCAATATATATTTTTACAATATATATTTGTCTTTACCTTTACCGCAAACTAAAATTATTGAAATCACCAAAAATATTTTTAGACGGCCATACTCGAAATAATACTCGTTCGGTACTATTTTTTTTAGAGAAAGCACTTAATTTCATACGCAAGTACTGAAAGTAAAACAAAAGACGACTCCGTCCCCAAAGGAACACTTTCGGTTCGTTTATTGATAGGTAACTTCACAGATAGTAATGTTACTTCAAAAACAATAATTTCACAACTCAATAAAAAAAAATTCTCTGCCCATAATTTCGTATATTTTTTTCTGGGCTGAAACTGATTTCACCATAAAAAAAAAGATTTATCCCGCAGTTTTTCCACAATTCGTATATAAACTTTATTATTGAAATTTTTTACCTTTTTTAAATTTGTGAAAAAACTGCGCGATGAATCTTTTTTTTATGGCGAAATCGCTTTCAGCGAATCAAAAAACATAGAAAATGATGAGTTAGAACCTTATGACAGAGACTTTTTTGTGGCATTATGCATCTTCACCTATTAGGTGCTTAAAGCACAGGATCGCAAAAAAATATCTGTGAATCGGACACTCCCTATAAAAACTGGTTCGAAAGTCAGTATAAGACGGTGGTTCCCTCTACTACTAGCCCACACAAGTCCTGGACTTAGGGGATGCTTAATTAAGTAGAATAGTACGAGGTTAAACAAACATGTAATGTAATAAAGTGTATAAATTTAAATAATTATTAAAATTATACGCTTTATATACGATTTGTAAAAAAACTGCGCGATGAATTTTTTTATGGTGAATTCGGTTTCAGCGCATCAAAAAACATAGGAAATAATGGGTTAGCACCATTGGGACAGAGGTTTTTTTGTACACTTTTGTTTGTATTCTCAATTTAAAGCAATATTTTTATATGGTCGTCTTAAAAACTTTGTGTGCAGTATGGCCGAAACTACTTCTTTGCTGGACTTTTTTGGCTCGTACTTCGGCTCGAAAATCACTTGTCCAGGAAAGACGCTCTTTCGGACCTTGACACAAAAATAACTATTAATTAGTTCCATCTTTTAAATAATATCGACACCCTCTCAAACAAGGATGTGCAAAAATTAACAAATAGCCAGGTTAGAGATTAAAATACAAAACATAGGAATGGGATATGCCAGACCTGCCTAATAGCAGATCCTGTGTTTTATAGAGAAATTAGAATACGAGATTGGTTGGTCGGTCGGATAGCCCTGGCAGCTAAGACCACAAATTGAAAGGTCAAGTCAAATAGCCGTTTATTGCACTGGGGGTGTCGATATGACGCCCAAAACTTTTATATTGTCACAAAAACACAAGTTTAAGAAAATAATTCAAAACCTTTTTTAGAAAATCTCCTCATACTTTGTAATAACTTTAAGTTATATTTTAGAGAGTGACTAGTCGTACAGACAGTGTATATGAATATGTGTAATTTTAAGATTTTTAAGGTATATTTTTCGTCGGGAATATATTCTCCCTGTTTAAATGCGGGGGGCGGGTGTAGAATCAGCATCACCGGGTGAGTTTTATTTATGCCCACCCCCAAAATTAAGATTAACCTTCATTCGATAAAAACGTGATTTATATTGGATATAAAATGGCGGATTTAATTTTTTGTTTCACTTACGGTTTCGCCGGAAGTGGCATAAATATGTTTTTTTTTAATGGAACACCCTGTATTTTTTTACATTTTTGAATTTAGCCGAATTTTCTATGTATAAAATACTGATTGTTTTTTTTTACTTTTTTTTCGATTTCGTTTTTATCGTATAAAAATGAGATTTAATAATTTACATTGTTTTTACTTAAGCTTAAAAAAATATAAAACTAATATTAAAATAAAGATTTGATCAGTGAAAGCCAAACTTATGATGTATTTTGAAGATTAAGTAAGTAAAAAGAAGGTAAATTATGTGTATCTCGTTTTTATACGATAAAAACGAAAATGGAATTTTCGGCTGAATTCAAAAATGTAAACAAATTAGAGGATATTCCGGCGAAACCGGAAGTGAAACAAAAAATTAAATCCGCTATTTTATAGCCAATGTAAAATTATATAAATCACCAAAGTTTCGTTTTTATCGAATGAAGATTAATCTTATTAATCTTTGTGGTGGACATAAATAAAACACACCTGGTAAATACAACAATGCTTAACTGTGTATACAATTAGTCACTCTGTATATTTTAAAAAGTCCGCCATATTTTTGAAAATTTTTAACCTACTGATACCCAATTTTTTTTGAAACCATTGAAGTTATTTACACTACCTACCATTTTTTTTATATTTAGATATATTTCAAAAAGTTAATCTAAATACATTATATATTTACACTTAGAATGTAATAATTGAAACTATGTTTATTAGTGACAATTCACCACATTAAAAATTTACCCTTTAACAAGTTGTTTCGGTTTGGTCTCTACCGATATAGGTCAATTCCAAAAAAAGTAAATAATTATTAAACTAAATTCTTTTTTTTTTTAATTCGTTTGCTACTCTATGTTTCTTGGCGGTTTTATATGCAAAAAAGATGATTTTCGCAAAAAAATAATCTGTCTGCCCAGAAAAATTGTAACCAAGATAACACTTTAAGCCAAAGACTATAAAGAATTTAGTAACCTAGAAACTTTCTTTGGAATGCTCCTATATACTGTCCCCTTAATAATAACTATAATATACTTACGTATTTATTTCTTACATTACAAGGTAAAATGGATATACAGGGTGGACCAACTGTTTATTTGCCAATAATTCGAAATTTAGAACCCATGACACCCAAAATATCCGCTATAGAGGGTTATTCGGAAATAGGGTGATTAATTTTAAGGGGTGATTCTAGACAGGAAAATATGAAAAAAAGTTCCTATAGACATAATATTATGTCTAAAAGTGCCTCGTAAGGGAGTGACTAAAAAAATCTGTTTTTTTTTTTAATAACTCAGAACTCTTTGAGATATAGCAACGAGGCTTTGCATTTGAATTAATTCTAATAAGGCCCATCTTCATATGTTATTTTTATGTATTTATTTTAACCAGAGCTGTGCGAAACGGGGGAGCTTTATCAGTTTTTTATCCCAAGCTTTTTTCTGTGTAACTTTTTTATAATTTTATTATTAGAAGGAATATGATTCCTCAGGTCAAAGGTCAAAATACATAAAAAAAGGTACTCTTGTTGTAATACTGTTAGATTAACCGTTTTCGAGTTAAAATCATTTGAAGGTGAAATTACACGTTTTGAGGACGAAAAATTAAATACTAAAATGTTGAAAGCCAAAATTTCAGTGATGCGATTCTACATCAAAAACTAAGAAAAAAAGTTTCTATACAGAAAATTGCTTACAAAAGTACCTGTGTATGAGTTTTTTTCTTATTTTTCGATTTGACATTCACCCGGCATCATTTAAATTTTGGTTTTCAACCTTTTAGTATTTAATTTTTCGTTTTAAACTGTGAACTTCACATTCAAATGATTTTATATATACAAACGGTTAATCCTACAGTATTAACCTTTTTTATGTATTCTGACCTGAGGAATCATGTTCCAATAATAAACTTACAAAAAAGTTACACCGAAAAAAGTTTGGGACAAAAACCTGATAAGGCCCCTTCCCTTTGCATGCCCGTGGTTAAAATAATTACATGAAAATAACATGCGAAGATGGGCCTTATTAAGATTAGTTCACATTCAAAACCTCACTGCTGTACTGAGATATAAAAAACGATTTTTTTTGCATAGTGGCTTAGCTCGCTTACGACGCATTTTTAGTCACATGTTTATAGGAACTTTTTTCATATTTTTTTTTCGTAGAATCTCCCCTTAAAATTAATTAACCTATTTCTGAATAACCCTGTATACACATTTTAAAATGCGACAAAATTAGTGATTAGATTTAGATTTTTTTATATTTAAAAAGTCCGATATATTTATAGAAAATTAAGGTTAATTTATAGTGAATTAAAGTAAGTTGTAGACTAGAGCAATTTTAAATTAAACTAAAGATGAACTAAATATATTTTTTCAAAATTCCTGAATTTGGTTATTCCACTCTGTATAAAAAATATGTTTTACTATTTACAAGATTTATTAATTACAAAAAACACTAAAAAAATAATTACGTATTTTTCCGGTGCGCAGGGTCATTTTGAGCAATATTCGAAAAGGTATTTTGAGGTATGGGAAATGTATTTTGAGGTACAACAAAGGTATTTGGAATGCCTGACCAAGCATTATGAGCCGGGTTCGAACCCATAGCCGGTGGGGCTCCCCAGATGGAATTTCCGGGCAAACTGTTAGGGTCCTGGGGACCCCAAACACCTGCCGCAGGTGAGGCTCCCCACCCGGACCATGAGGCATCCTTATCCGGTTCGCCTTGACCTTGAGTTGGTTGCATATAATAAGGAAAACTATAGGGAGATGGCAGTCGGTTATTTGGGGGATGTGCAGCCCAATTCCCTGGCTTATTATTGGGAATATTCACTTCCCAGGTACCCGGAGCTGGAAGATTTTGTGCATATTGACTGGGAACATTTGGAGAATAGTGATTAGGAAGATACGGGACGGGGGCACGTTGATAGGGCAAGTTAACAGGTGGTCTGTTACAATCTGGGAACCCTGGGGGAGGCTTGCTAGGGTCAAACACCACGTTAGCAGCGTTTTTGATGTCCATAGTTTGTCGAAGCACGTTATTTCTCGCATCTATCAATCTGTTCACCCTGGTGTTTAACATGTTACATTTGTTCATCGTTCTTTCGAATCTTTTGTGACGTTCCACGCTGCTGTGTGGCCGTTTACGGGTTGATTGTTCTTCCAGAGAGGGCTCGTTGGTTTTCCCTCGGTGTTCATCCTCGTCGTCAGAGAATTCTTGCATCTCCTGAGGAGTTTCTAGATCGCCGACCCAGGATGCATCGCTACCTTTATACCTGAAAACATTGGAATAGTAATACCATTATACAGTGTGTATAACAAAATTACAGTGTATAGAACGGTTTTTTACAGCGACTGAGTGGTAAAATAAGTTTAATCAAGACGTCCTTCACTTCCAGGCCGTGCTAGTGGACCATCTAGTTGGCTTTGATAGGCCCACTAGGGTCTGGCAACGCTGGTACACCAACATGAAGAAAATATTCCTACAAATAATACTAAGATTTTATTAATTTATATTTTTTAAGGTTAAGATTTGATAATAAATTGGTAAAATGCTTAAAAAATGTGGAATATTTTAAAAATATTGTATTAATTTTGCCTTTAAATAGAAATATTTCAATGCTAAGTATAATTTTTTTTGAAAACCAACAACGAGACTACTCAAAAAAATAAAATTATCTATGGTACGTGAGAATTTTGAGACATTTATGAAAATAAAGTAAAAAATTAACTTGCTTGAATCAAAGAAGATACTGCAGTTTTATCTGTCAATAAACTGATGAAAAACTGATGAAAAAGTTAGAATTTATCTATTACTAGGTTTTTACTTAAAAATTCCTGGAAATAAAAATATAATATTTTGTATTGTTTTATGATGTAATTCGAATAAAAGTATGTATGATTAAAAAACAAAACCGAAAATTTTTAATAATCTTCACCATTGAAAAAGTCCAGATATAACACCGGCACACAAAAAAAAATAATCTCGAGTGCGGCAGACCAGACTAGTCAATTCTTACTTATGTTGGGTCGCTGAATCTGAATCCGAGGTCAGAATTTAAAAGTTAGCGTTCAAAATGGCGGGTTAAATTTTCCTAGAAACTTTAAAAAATCTAATCAGCCGTTTTGAATTTTGGAAAACTGGCACCAGATTCGTAATCAGCGACCCCAAAAACCCCCGAGTACCAAGTTTCAAGCAAACCCGAACAACTTAAAAAAATCTAATCCGCCATTTTGAATTTTGGAAAACTGGTACCAGATTCGCAGCTACCCCAAAAAGCCCCGAGTACCAATTTCCAAGCAAATCGGAGAACTTTAAAAAATCTAATCCGCCATATTGTATCCGCCATTTTGAAAGCTAACTTTTAAATTCTGACCTCGGATTCAGATTCAGCGACCCAAAATACGTAAGAGTTTACTAGTCTGGTCTGCCGCACTCGAGATTTTTTTTTGTGTGCCGGTGTAATTTAGTGATTAATTAAACATATATACCGAATTATACTATTAGTTTTATTATATTTGCTGTTTTTGAAAAAGTAACAGATTATTTTTCTCTCACAAATAACACAGTTATTTTTGACAAATATGTGACATTTTGCTTTACAATTCATGGAAAGGCCCACTAGGAAGTAAGCACAAGCCAGTAGCATGGCCTGGAAGTGAAGCTTGCCTTTAATGCACATAGATTAGGGTCACTCGATCGGGTTTTGCTTTTTCTAGTTTGTGTGTTAGTGTGTTTTGGTGGTTGATTGGTTCGGGGTTTTCTGGCGAAAACTACCAGAAACCCAAACGGCTAACCACCAAAACACTAGACAAAGTACAAACTGATCGAGTGACCCTAACATAAATGACAGTGCCAATACTACTATTATTAGAAGACAAACTCATTCTCCAAATGCAGGCGCTGCGTTAACAGTTACCTTCCTTAAACCTGTTATACACACTGTATTGTACAATAGGACACAAGTAAACAGATATTCTAGAACAGGACAAAAAAAATAAAAATCCATAACCAAACCAAAAATGTAATCCATATGACAATACAAATTTTGCACATACTACTACCTACTTAATAAAAACTGAAACGCCTGATTCCCAAATAATAAAACTTAAACTTCAAACTTCTTTTGGTAATTTCATGAAAATAAATCATGTTTTAGTGAATTTTGCCTTTGGAATGTTACTACTAAATTTTGACTTGGACCTAATAATAAACAAAGCATCGTTTTAAGCAGAAATGGAATGAAAAAAATTATATTATCTACAACTGAATCCGGAAAAGGGCCAATTCTAAAATGGGTTTTCTTCTATTATTCTTGGCTTAAGGCCAAGAATTCCTATGCTCCCACTCACATAGCTTCTCCCAATATTGGGGCGTGGTTACGAAGTTTCATTTGAGTGGAAACGAGAAAGCACGTTTCATTTAATGAATATTAATTCATTTGGAGTTTTTCCTTTTGCGGATTAGCTGTCGAACTTTTACTTACTTGAGCAATTCCTTGACAAAAACATAATGCGTCATATCATTCTTTGGGGCAGAATAAACTTTCATGCCCTTTTCGAGTTTTACTTCGCTTATATCTTTAGGCGAATTGAATCGAACAACGTACATTGGAGCCGAAATTTGTCCAAGAACGTCGAAGACTTGACCTAAAGGGCGCTTTGCGTCTCCAAAGAATAAAGGCGTGTCCAAATCGTAAGCTGGTAGATTTGGAAGGGCTTCGACAGTGACTAGAAAAAAAAAATGGTAGTAGAAAAAAGTATATGGGTCTGTGTATGTATGTTGTTACACTTGAGAGCCTAAACTACTTGGTCGATTTTAACGATTGAGGCTAGGGTGTGTCAAAAAATCCCGAAATTCGAAATCGAAAACGCTCTCTGGCTCAAATGTTGTTCCTTGGCACAAAATGGTGGCACCTAAAAAATGAGCCAAATCGATTTATGTTTAGAGGTAAATCAAAAAATCAGTACCTGTTTTTCGGATAAAAACTGATTGTATATAAAATTCAGGAAATTTTGAAGGATTTCTTTGGTAATATTTAGAAACAATACTAGTTAATAGAAACTACAAAAATTTGGACTTTTCGATTTCGAAATTCGGGATTTTTTGAGACCCTAATCGAGGCGTTAAACGATTCGTCTTGATTTCGCGATAAGCTGTAAAATTGCATGTTTCGACAATATTGATAGTTATCATCAGGAATTTAACGGAAAACCAAAAAAAAATCTAGATATTTTTAAGTTAAAAAAGTTTAAGCTTAAACATACGTACCAATTCTATCGACAATCCCATGAATATGTCCCATATGTGTAAATTCCTCCTTGTCAACGTTTAAACTTAGAGTCGAGAGATCGGGTACGGGAGGCAATTCGTCCAGGCTCAATTCCCCCATTACTTTAGGAACTTCGTCTTTATTTTTCTTCAAGTCAGTTTTTTTAATGGCTCCTTTGTTGGTTTCAGCTACTGGTTCACTGAAACAACAATTTTCCTGATTATGATAATTTTTCAGAATTTTCTAAAGATATACAGTGGACGCCAGAAAAATTGCTTGTACGTATTTTGTACATATTAAATTAGGTAAGTGGAAACATCTTTTAAAAGTCAAAAACTTTTGTCAGTGTCTTTTACTCATCCATTTTTACAAGTGGAAATGGAGGCAGTCTTTTTGGATGTTTTTTGAGAAGATTAGCCATTAGAAGTGAAGAGTATCCATCAAAATTTATTGTGTTATAACTGTCTAATATAGTGTAAAATACCTATAAAAATAGGTCCTAGAACGACAATAAACCATTACAATTACAAGTTAATTTAAAAAGTCATTATTAAAACATACAAAATTAATAAAAAAATACGTTTAAATTTTTGACAGCAAGCAATTTTTCCGGCGGCCACTGTATTATAATGAGACAATTTAATAAAAAAATATAAACAAAAGTAGATGATTTTTGTAAGCAATAATAAAATTTTAGTCACGGCAAAAAAGCTACGAAGAAAGGGGGAGGTAGGAGCAAAAAACGCTCCGATTAAAGCGAATTCAGCGTGTTCGTGTGTGCAGGGCTCCCACCGAAAAATTTCAGATTTTTTTTTTATGATTTTATGACAATTTTAGGCATTTTATGACAAAATATTTGGACAAAAAAGCAGAAATCTTCCATTTTAAATACTAATTCTGCAGCACTCTATCTCTAGCCAGGTCCGGACCGAGCATGTCGAAGCCCCGGGGAAACTTAGAATTTTATGGTGTATTTTAATTCTAAAACAGTGTTGCAATTCAAAGTTTCATAAAAATGCAAGAAAGCTCATCAGGCGATTTTTTTTATTTTTTTACAAAATTGAAGTGACGACAAAAAAAATGGTCGGCAACCCTCCATCAACTAAGTTAGCGACATTTTTTACGAATTTTGTTAATTGACGTTAATTTAATATTGTAAAAAACTTTAAAAGCCTCCTAAAAAGTCAAGGCAATTTTTTTTTACGAATTTGAAGGTCTATGGTCCACTTAGAAAGGACCCGCATATTTGCTCATCAAATAAAGTATAAACTAAATAAACTGTCGACGTCGGAACTCCTGGAACCCGGTTCCCGGGGAAGCTTCCCTCTAAATTCTGCCGGCCATCTAGCATCCCTTTCTTTAGAAATAACTCTTTTAAAAATAGGTTATTTGCATCCCGATTTTTTCCAAAAAAAAATTCCAACTGAGAACTTCTGGAAGGAAAGGTATATACCAAATTTACCTCAAAGCATTTTTGAGTTATCGTGCACACAAGAATAACCGGACAGATCACCCTGAGGGGTGGTGGTTTTGGACCAGAAACGGTTTCAGCGACCTCTGAAGCCCCTATATGCCAATTTTTACGATATGGGCGATAGGCCGGTCCTTGCACGTATTTTTTATTTTCTTGCTAGAGAATAAAATGTAAAATTTATTAAAAAAAAAAAACAATTTAATTTACGGAAATTTACGTTTCAACTCATTTCGTTTAAGGGGTCTTTCTATCTTCTACATCCAAACCAAACTAAACTTCAGAAAAAAACTTCTCTCCCAGGTCGCTCTAAAGTATAAAGTACGAGTATTTTTATGAAATTTTATGACTTTTATGGCAGTTATTTTATTTTATGACGATTTTAGGACAAATTGGGTCATTTTATGACAAGTGGGAGGCCTATGTGCGTAGTTAGATTTTATATTGAAGTATATTGCTTTCCTATTTTTTTAGATAGCTTAAGAACCGTGTGTCAAAAAATACCACGTTAAGATTAAGGTATTTTCATAATTACACAAAATTATTCTTCGTCCCAAAAAGTGAAAACAATCTTTAAAAAATCTTATCAAAAAGTTATTTTATAAATTCTCTCGTAAATTCTCATTTAATCGAAATTTTAGATCAGTCATATTTTGTCACTTTTACGGTACTCTTTACGCCCGAGAAGTATTGTATGGAAATAACTTAATCTGAATGTAATAAATGCATGGATTAATTCAGAAAAAAGTTTAAAAAACAACTTACTTAGGAAAAAATATGCATTTAAAATATTTATTGGGTAACAGGAAATACAATTTTTATAGTGGTCGCAAACTTTACGCAATTCTGCGTACTGTGGTGCGCACTTGTCTTAATATATTATATACCGGGTGTTTCAGGAAGGTGGTTCACCCCTCTTAACTTTTTTACTTTTTTAGGTAGAATCTTAAAATTTGTAGAAGCTATATTATGTATAATTTAAGATTTTTTGACATAAGGTAAAACACCCAATAGTTGACAGTCTAAGAAAAATTCTATAATGTTTTTTAATTAAAATTTTATCTAATATTTTTTTTTTATATTTTATTGAATACATGTGTTTAGTTAGATGTTTTCTTTTTATATTAGTACCAAAATGTTTGAATGTGATAATACAAACAAATATTTTTAATTTTTTTGTAGAGCCTGTAAAAATTGTTAAGTTGACAGGGGTAATAAATTAATTTACCAATAGTTGACACATAACATATCTAATAGTCGACATAACATATTTTTCTTTTATTTTAAAAGAAATATTACTTTAAAAGCATAATGCTTTAAAAATGTAACTTATAAATTACTGTTTTTATTTAAAAGAATGCCAGTAAAGTTATATTTTTATTTAAATTCATCAAGTTTTACAAAACGATATCAAAGCACCAATAGTTGACACTATTTTAACCAATAGTTAACTTAAAATTTCCTATTAACTTTAAAGCTCTAAATCTTATCTCTAAATGCTTTGCGACTAGAGGTTAACCAGAATTGTACAATAACTTACAAAACTGAAGTGAAGTTCTTAGCCAAATACGAAAAATAAGAGATGAGCATTTTAGTTAAAATACTTTGATATATTTTATTTTTTTATTGGAATTATAAAAAAAACATTAATTTTATTTTAAAACACCCATCCACATTTAGATCTTAATTAAATGTGCAGGTGTCCACAGATCAGGGAAAACAGGGAAATCAGGAAAAAGTCAGGTAATTTGATCAACTGTAAAAAATCAGGGAAACTGAAAAAAAGCTGTGGTGTACATGATAAACTATTACTAAAACAAGTTTTTATTCATAGAGTTCTACCAATCCATAGATCAGTTTTACAGAAAAAAAGTTAAAAAAAATAAAAAATCATAACTCAAAAATAAAACAGGATGTTCAAATTTTTTACGAATATTGGCTTCAAAAACTTTTTTTGTATCTCTACGTTCATGATCTGTACTAAAATCAGGGAAAATTTTTAATTTTTATCATCAAAAAAATCAGGGAAGAATCAGGAAAAAATGAGGGAATCTTAATTTGAAAAAACCTGTGGTCACCCTGAGGTGTATAATACAGTATTTTAAATGATCCCCACGAGCCGTAAAATTAGCTGTCAACTATTGAAATTTGTTGATTTTTGAATCTAATGGTTGACACCCCCTATGTAAAAAGCTAAAACTGTCTTATTGAGTTGTAAATAATCAGAAAAAGTTTGATTTGAATCCATAAAAGCCTGTAATTAAGATTAGCATGCATAAATACGTATTATTCACTAAATACTGAAAATTAAAAACACCCAATTTCTTAGCACTTGTCTTAAGAAACTGTAAAAAAAAAATGCGAACAAAAACACTCCACTAAAAAATTGCCTGCCATATTAAAACGCAACTCATCACGAGATCTTCAGTTGCAAATTCTAAGACTAGATGGTACTAGGTGCCCATTTATTATTTATTTCGCCTCAATAAATGTAATGTAATCTTATTTTAGGTTGTTTTATTTAAAACTGTCAACTATTGGGGTAGTGTCAACTATTGGGTGTTTTACCTTAGAAATTTTTTGGCACTTCCGGTTTCACCGGAAATGAATCGAACTTTCGATTTTTTAATGGAAGACCCTGTTTATTTTTACATATTTTGATTCAGAAGTCAATTCTGAGAACAAGCATGTGTCACTTGACAGGTCATGTAATTTTTTAGTTAAATCTTCATTTTAAATATTTTGTGTTTTGCAAATTTCTTCCAAATAAACTATTCATGTGTGGTATCAAAATGTTCGCAAGAAAATTCTCTTTCATTTTAACTGAATGAGCTACCCTCTTTCCATTAAGAGCCCATCACATTTAGAGTTTTGGGAAAAAATCAAAATAGTATTTTTCTGAAGATACTAGACCAACAATTAAGCGAATAAGTTAACTTAAGGCACTCGTAGATTTAAAATAAAAACTTAAATAAAAAATTACATGACAAAAATGGGCACATTATTGTTCTCAGAATTGATTTTTAAATCAACATATGTAAAAATATAGAGGGTGTTCCATTTAAAAATCGAAATTTCGATTAATTTACGGTGAAACCGGAAGTGCCAAAAAATGTCTAACTATGTCAAAAAATTCTAAATTATACATAATATAGCTCCTGCAAATTTCACGATCCTACATAAAAAAGTAAAAAAGTTAAGGGGGTGAACCACCTTCCTGAAACACACGGTATATTGATAACTTATTAAGTTTTCAAAAATGTTATTGGATGGCCAAAATAAAACAAAACTTCTTAACATAGAGTATTTGGGGTCAAAGAGTCTAAATCTGATGTCTTAAATTTCAAATTCAAAATGGCGAATCCAATGTGGCGACCGAACATTTTTACATAAAAATTTGTATTTATGGGTTTTGATGTTTGGTATATTTAAATTTGATGTCAACATTTCTAAGTGATTATCAGGGGCCGTTATCTCTAGGGCCTAAGCCTAAGTAAACTGTAAAACTGAAATTTTTAATTTTAAACAAAATTATAAAAATATTAATTTATTATTCAAAAAAGTAACTTTTGACATTTTTTAAATTAAATTAAAACTTAGAAATATAAAATAATCTATAAGTATTTTTAATCACTATCAGGTCCGGTTCAGGGGCTTCTGCCACTAGGACTCAGGTTAATATCAGATTAATACTCCATCTTAGCAAAAACAAATTGAAACAAATAAAAAATATACCGCAAAGTTTAGGGACATTAGCCGAAAAATAATATTAATTTCCCATCGACTTTAGTTGCGAGTTGAACTGTACCGTATTTTTGCTATTTTTTTTTCTGTTTTCGTGCCTATACGTCAAATAATCGTAGCCGTAGCACAAGAATGCATTGAACATCTTTTGTAGAGAATTAGGTAAGCTTTCACTTCTTTTTTTTTCTTTCTATTTGAGGTATAAGAGCACAAAAATGCAAGCGAGATTAGTTCGAGTTAGAGAGATTTCGAGTTGTGGAGGTACAGTGAAACCTCTATAACTCAAAACTCAAAGACCGCAAGAATAGTTCTAGTTTCTAGTCGGTAATGTTCGAGTTATAGAGGTTTCACTATACATAAATTGTCCTTGAAAAATGATTAAAAAAAAAATAAAAAATTGCAACGCTGTCTACATAAACAAAAAAAAATTGCGTGTGACAACGAAAAATAGCTAAAAAAACGACATTTAAACCTTATTTTCTGGCCAATTATAATAAAAATTACATAAGGTCGAATTAGAAGGGCTGGATCCCAGGGTCAAAGAACAATTAAAATGATAAAAAAAATTGGTAAAATCATTTTAATTGTTTTTTGCCCTTGGGAAACGAAAGTACTAATTTGATATTGACCCTTATACGACTCGGTAAGTTAAAAGTTTCTAGCACCCAAAGAAACCGGATCCAAAACCTGGAAATATGGAAATAGCTGAATTAGAAATGACTTCAAACCTAGCGAGAAAATAACTTGTTAAAATTGTTCACCAGTTCTGCAACAATTTGAAAATAAAATCAAATAGTATACCGGGTGAGTTTTATTTATGTCCACCCTAAAAATTAAGATTAATCTTAATTTGATAAAAACGAACTTTTATTTATATAATTTTACAGTGACTACAAAATGGCGGATATTTTTCGCCGGAAGTGGCATAAATGTTTTTTTTTTAATGGAGCACCCTGTAATTTTTTACATTCTTGAATTCAGCCGAAAATTATATGTATAAAAACTGATTTTTTTACTTTTCTTTTTGTTTTCGTTTTTATCGTATAAAAACGAGATTCTCATAACTTAACTTCGAAGAACATCATAAGTTTGGCATAAGAAAAATAGCGGAAAATACTCTACAAATAAAGTTTACATGGATATTAAAAAATATAAGTTCAGGAGAAAAAACCGTTTTTTAGCTCTAATTTGCTGTCACTGATCAAATTTTTATTTTAATATTAGTTTTATATTTTTTAACCTTAAGTAAAAACAAGATAAATTATGTAAATCTCATTTTTATACAATAAAAACGAAAAAAATCAAAAATGTAAAAAATTACAATAAAAAAAAACTAATTTATGCCAGTTCCGGCGAAACCGGAAGTAAAAAAAAATCCGCCATTGTATAGCCAATATAAAATTATATAAATCACTCAAGTTTCGTTTTTATCGAATTAATCTTAATTTTGTGGGTGGACATAAATAAAACTCACCCGGTATTTGTGCGTGTATGTCAATTAAGACTATGCACTGTATACAACTCCAACCTGCGTTTGATGGTGTACGAGACCTTGCAAGGTCACCCATTGGTGGAGATCCACATTGCAAATAAATATAGAATATTTTAATAATAAGCTGACCAAATAAATAAATGTTAAGGTCAAAAAGGAGACGAAATAAATATATATATATATATATTTTGTATTTTGAATAAATAAAATATTTCTTTTTAATTATTTGATCCGACTCTGGTGCTTATTTTTATATGTACTCTTAACAGCGCGTTTATAAACAGCTTCTGGATCGGCCTTAAATTTAAGGCCGATCCAGAAGCTTGCATAAGAACATAAAACATAAGAATGCGATGCCGTGATTGGCTTACAAGATACATGGCGGCACATCAAGCCAATCACCTCATCGCATTCTTATGTACTATGTTGTTATGCGAGCCTGTGGATATGCCCTTAGGTACGCTAAAAACCTTCCTAAACAAAAAAAACTTGGATACATGTTTCATAAAAAAAAACAATTCACTTTGAAAATGTCCGTCTGTCTTTCCGTCTGCCAGATGTCACTTTTTTTGTCAACACGATAACTCGAGAACGAATTATCCAATCGATTCGAAATTTTCAGGAAAAATCTATTCTTCTACTAGAGAAAGATCCCTATTTATTTTTTGAAATAATCGCTCAAAAAAAACAAGTTCTGGGGGGTTAAAAATCGAAAAAAGTTAAAGAAAAAGTCGGCGTGAGGTATTTTTTCAAAAAATACCTAACATAAAAAAATAAAAAGTTATAGGGGGCGTAAAAAAATATAAAAAATAGAAGAAAACTATGGACAAACTCAAATTTTTAGAAAAGGTTACTTTAAAAAATATAAAATTGAAAGTTTTTTCCCGATTTGTATAATTTAGCTTTTTGATTTTTGGGGAATAGGGCTAGTAGGTTCGGTTGCTGCGCATAGAAAAGTACACTGTCTTAATTTTATTTTTTAACTGTTATTTATTTGTTTAAATAATGTTTTTTTTATGTGAGTGTCTACTGTTAGTGACAATGACTAATCTTTGGCTTTAATTCTCTGTTCGAAAACGACGAAAATCCATCGTCGAAACGTCACAGCAAAATTGGATAACAATTTTACTCAGATCCAAAGCCCTATTCCCCAAAAATCAAAAAGCTAGTTTAACAAATATAAATATTCTTACCAGATAAAACATGCGCCCGAGATTACATTACATTACATGTTTGTTTAACCTCGTTCTATTCTACTTAATTAAGCATCCCCTAAGTTTAGGACTTGTGTGGGCTAGTAGTAGAGGGAACCACCGGCTTATACTGACTTTCGAACCAGTTTTATAGGAAGTGTCCGCTTCACTTACGCCTTCGCCAAATTTCAATTATTAATTAACTGAAAAAGGCAAATCGACGCCAGTGAGAATCGAACTCACGCTAGTTGGCTAGTAGACTTGTCATGTACAGACGCGGTAGAACACTACACGAATCATCAATCATTAATCAAAGCACTTATATTTTGGAAAGCATATAAAGATAAAACACCGTATGAAGAGTATTTTTTGAAATGCGAAGCATTACATATCTTCACGGCTTGTTAAGTTTTATTAAAATAAAAAGAAGATCTACCAAAAATCTTAAGTGGTATTTCAAAATTGTAGACAACGAAGTACGTAAAGGTCAGCAACCAATAAAGATGATCTTGTTTTATTGATTTGGCATAATTTCAAAATTTGCGGGTAGGGGTACATTTTTGATCATTTTCGTATAAATATTTCTTCCAAAATAAGCATCATCATTCAATTGTCATTGTATCCAAAAACATCAACATGAAACTGGTTAGTATTAAAATAAATTTATTAATTTATAATATTTTATTTATTTTATAAGTTACTTTTGAGATATAATATTATTTCTTATTACAAAATATTTTTTATAAAAGTTATTTTTGAGATATAAAGTTAAAAGTTTCGAATAAAACAACGTTATTTTTTACATTTGGTAATTTGGGGAACGCTTTGTGATAAAGACTTCAAATGCAGACCATAGATTTGTTTTTTGTTAAATCAGGGTGGCTAAAGGGGTCAAAGTAGGGACGCTAAATCCATGGCGCAGCCACTAGGAAACTGAACTAGAGTTTACAGTTTCAGTGTCCTAAGGTCAAAGGGTTGTAAAAACTGTACTTATTTTTTCTTTTGTGTAGTGCTGGTCATACAAAAAAACTGTTAAAAAAAAACAAAATCTTTTTTATACACTTTTTTAGGATGATTGCATTAAGGACACTAGATCTGTGGCGAGGAAACTGAACTAGAGATTACAGATTTAGTGTCCCACACCTGTTACTAAAACAAATAAGCAAGTTAAATAAATAACTCTAGCAAGCTTAATATTTTCAATTTTCAATATCACCAGTTTTTTTTAAACTATTTTAAAATATTGCCACCCATCTGGAAAGAAAACTCATTTCAACTTGTTTAACTTTGCAGTTGTTTCTCTCTAATAATTGAATGGTGTTATGCAATAATGTTTTAAACCGCATTGCGAGATGAAATTAAGTTATTAAACTTTTTCCTAAGTCTTTTTTGTTTTGTAAAATATTTGTAATCTTTAATTATAATACTTTAAAAAACCATTAAGTAAAATATTCAATAATGTACTGCCATACCACAATATGGCCATATGTGTAAACATGTTATTGCGAAATTTTGAATTTAATTTTGAACCATTTGCTCATTTCAGATCATTGTACTCGCTTTGGCCGCCGTAGCTATTGCCGCCCCACCACAATCCGGCGACAAAGATGCCCAAGTACTTAAATATGACAGTGACAATATTGGAGTTGATGGATACAACTTCGCTTATGACACCAGCAATGGTATCTCCCATCAAGAATCTGCCCAATTGAACAACGTTGGAAGCGAAAACGAAGCCATTTCTGTCCGTGGTCAATTCGCTTACACTGGTGCTGATGGAGTAGTTTACACCGTCACCTACATTGCTGATGAAAACGGTTTCCAACCCCAAGGTGCACATCTTCCCCAACCCCCACAATAGAGTATAAATTAAAAAAATAAAAAAATATATAAAAAAAATATAAAAAAAAATAAAAAGTATTTATTTTTTAACAAAAACTACTTATATCCTATATACTGGTAAGTTACCAATGGTAACTAAATGTATACTTTCCTTTAAGTCTTTGACAAAGTGTACAGAAGTTATTGTGAAATAGAAATTGCACAACGGTTGCTCAGACACCTATTTTGACATGCTTACACAAAAAACATCATAGTTTCTAAACAAACTAGTATGCGCAGTGCCAGGCCGCGTCGCGCCGTCGTTTTTTTTTCGTAGCGTGGCGTGCTACCGCGCGCCGTTGTAAATTTTTCGTGCCATGGCGCGCTGCGGCGCGCCTCCTCTCCTTACTAAAAAAAAGCTTTTGTCCCTGGCGGTTTCTGCCAAACTTTCCGCCCCTGCAAAGAAGAATTGGCGCCCAAAAATTACCTTTACGAAAAAAGCTTTGCCCCTCCTGACGGTATCTACCGAACTTGGCGCCCCTGCAAAACAAAAAACGGCGCTCCAAAATTATCTTCAAGGAAAAAAAGGTATGTCCCTAACGGTTTCTACTAAACTGGCGCCTCAGAAAAAAATACCAGGGAGGGCTCAGCAAAAACACCAGGGGGGCTCAAACTAAGACCAGGGGGGCTTAGCCCCCCTAGTTACGGCCCTGGTATGATACAGCTCTCCTGAAACTCAAGGAAACAAAAACTTGAGCAAAAAAAGGTTTAGCAAATATAAAAAAAACACAATTAAATCGAAAAATTATCATTAGTTTAGTCTTGGGAGGGTAATTAATATTATTAGTTTAACTAACCTAAATTTGGTCACATATTTTTAGTATTTTTTCTTTGTCATATGTTTTATTTTTTTTTAATGTTTCTACATACTTAATAAAAAATAGTTACGTGTTTTAAGATTTAATATTTATTTTTTAATTTTGTCCAGAAATTGTGGACAAAATCGTTTTTTTTGATCGACCGTCAATTTAATCCAAGTTTAAAGTTAAACCATCATTGGCGCAAGTGGCCAATTGTTTATTTATTCAATAAAACGTCAAATTTCGATTTTTAAATCAAACGCAACCTTTAAAAAAAATGTTGTAGAAACACTGCAGCCAAATTTACTGGCAGTGTTGCGGCAACAGTTTATAGTACGAGTGGGGATTGCAGCCGCTACACTGTTGCTCAAATGTAAACCCGGCTTTAGTAAAGGCATGTACAAAATTTAGTTGTTGTAGTTAGTTCATAGGGTTCCAGTGATATTGGAAAAAAAAAACTATTTTAGGCCCTTTGATGAGCATAATTTCTTTAAAACTCATTTCCAGAACAACCTTTATAGGAACTTTTTTCCACATTTTTTGGTGTAGAATCACCTTTTTATTTTTTTTCTCTATTTTAAAACATCCTGTAGAGTTTTACAACATAACTATGTTTCCGAGTATGTTTCCATGAAAAAATTATTAAAAAGCATAAAGTTGCAACCTGTTTAACTCTCCGCTTTTATACTACATAACAAAAGAAATCTTACTTTAATTGTTTTATAATTTAAAGTTTTCCAAAAGGCAAGAGTATAATTTAACAGTTACAGAATATCCAAAATCAGAGTTTTTTTGGTATTACTGAAACTTCCATCAGTTTTTTAAATTTTTGTTTTGTTATACTTGTATTCTAACCCTTAATGAGAGTTGACATTAGTTTTGGATGGAGGTGAACATTTTATAAAAACTAGTTTTATTATAACATTTTCCATAATATGATATAAAGAACATGTTGTTACATTTTCCCAGACTTTTCCAGATATTTAAGATCTCTGGACACTGAAAATTTCACAGTATACATGTACTAGTAAAATGCAAGACGTCAATGACTGTCAATCTGAATTTGTATAAGTTAATAATAATTTATTATACTTACTCGTCATCAACATCGTCATCGTCATCATCGGCAGTGCTATCAGGATCAGAGTCCACTGAATCAGTAGAATCATTGTCATCATAACTTGAAGAAGAATCACTGTCATACACAAGTAAATTATTCAACGATGTATTACCCTGCATAACATTTGTCGACTTACTACCGTGGTTTTGTGCTGAAATACTCAAACCATCCACTTTTTTAGCTAAAGTGGATTCGGCAACATTGTTGTTCTCAGGGAAGAATCTTTTAGTTTCATACTGAGTTGATTTGATAAGGTTTTTAAAATTTTCGGCCTCAACCTTGATTTTTGTCATCAGATCTTCTTGCTCACTTGCCGATTCGACCATATCCAAGTCCGATTCAAGTCTTATGTTTTTTGTTGCCTCTTCCAGCCCTTGTTCTGGCACGACTTCATCTTTTGTAGCGATATTTTTGGCTGTACCTTCGCTGGACATGATGAAAACTTCGTAAATTACTACGAAATTTTATAAACTGTGCACTGATCAAGGAATCACTGTGAAAATATGTGATTTGTTTCACAAAAACCGGTATTTTACTTTACATGTGCTTTTTAGGATTCTTCAAAACTCCGGAGCCATTTGCAAAAGTGAAAAATAGAAGGAGCACGTGACTTAAAGTGGCGACATCTATAAAGTTAAACCTAATTTAAACTTTTAGTATGAATTCAAAACTCTGGAATTTTATACTGAAAAATATTTTACCTCAGCCTACATTAATTTATATTTATTTTTTTTTTTTAATTTTGTTTTTACAAATTACAAATAAAATTGCATTACTTGTTCAAAAAGTCGAAAGTGCGTATTTTACTGCAACATAAATTACGTCAATGTATAAATGGTTGCATTAGTAAAGTCTAAAGCAACTTAAACTACCCATAATTGTATAATCAGTTGCATAAGCTCGCAAACGTATTCGCAGAAATCCTAAAATCTTGTACAAGCTGATACTTATTTACTATAAATTCTAGAGAAAAAAAAAAGAAATTCTAGATATTACAATTAGTATATTACACACACAAAAATAGAAAAAGATAATATTTTCTAATTTTGTGATTACACCGAGTAAAGGTTTCAGAGCCATTGAGAAAATTTAGAAGGAGGCATAAGCCAAGTCCGAAAAATATTCACACAGGGTTGAAAAACACTTTTCTCCAGAGTAATGCACACTATTTTTCGTTTGAAAGTAAATCACAGGTAAGAGTAAAAAAAATATTAGGAAAAGTAAAACACATGTATGCATACACTTTTTATGAAATATGTATTTATACTTTCCTCTTTCAAGTTAAAAAAAAAATAAATACAAAAAATTAATAAAAATTAAAAAAACAAAAATATAAAAACCGTTTCCCAATTTTTTTTTTAAAAATTATAAGTTTGGGTCCGAAAATTTCTCCTAATTTATAGCCCTGTGCGTCCCTTTAAGGGACACTAAGGAGCCATTTCAATCTCTAATGGAGCTTATAAGGAATATTTTTATTTTTATTAGGTCCCTAATGTAAGAGCGAGCCTTAGAATGTAGTGTTTTCACCAGGGCCCTAGTAACATTGAACTTGGACAAGTTTCTTGACCAGACTACTTGACAAAGTACATTTTAAAGAATTGGACAATTTTTAAGCAAGAGAATTAATCAAGGTTCTGTATTCAGACTTGGGCAAGACTTTAGCAAGATTCTGGAAGATGAGCGTTTAACAATACTTTGTCAAGTCTGTACAAGATTCTTGACCTACTCTAACAAGTATGATTTGATCATGATAGAGATCGCTTTTTGATTTCTTGTCAATTTTTCTTGCTACATTCTTGCTCAAGACTTGTCCAAGAATCTTGATGAAGTATCTGTAGCAATTCTTTGACAACTCTTGAGCAAGAATCTGTCAACAGTACCAGAATTGTCAAAATCTGGATCCAGTTACTTGATCAAGAATCTTGATCAGACTTGATAAAGAATTTTGAGTCCGAATGGCTCAAGACTTGACAAAAATTGTTACTAGGGGGAGGATTCCTTGCAAGAATACTTGGTGTATAAAATAAAAATATAAAACTAGTTCACAAAAAAATTCTATGAGAAATCATTTGGCATTGATTGAATTATATTTCTTATTCTGTCCAGAATAATGGTATTATTGCAAATATAGTTATCATTACCATATGGTGGGACTATAATTAGATGGTCATCAATTTTTAAACAATCTCCGCTCTCTTCCACGCCGATTTGCATTTTTTCCAGCCATTTCTTGACCAAAAGCTTTCTTTTCGATAATTTTTCTGGTTTTTCTGTTCTCAATACTTCCTGAATTAAATATTGTTCATCTGCTGTATTATTTAATACTGTCATCTTCTTAATATTATTATAGGGAGTCAGTATGTACTCACCAGCTGATTTGTTATGTAAAATTACTGTTTTAAATGCTGGATCGATCAAAAATATAATACCTGTATATTTATTATCAGTTATTTCAAGGCTTACTTCTTTTCCTATCAAGCTTTTCATATAAACAGGATCGTTATTAAATAATCTATCTTCATCCATGGTTTTATATACTTATTTAATTATTTATTATTAATAATATATTATTTACGGTTTAAAAACTTGCGGGTTTGTGTTTTGAGGTTATGTAAAGTACCGGCAATGTTGCCACTATCGAATCTTAACCCTTTAAACCTTATAAAAATAAATTAAATAACAATTTAAAAGATTCTTTATAAGAAAAAACTCGCCAGTTTATTATTTCCTAATATTTTCAAGAGTTTTAATTTAAACGATATTCCGATCAAATAATTTTTGACAGGAAAAAATTAAGTTTGGCAACGCCGTTCAAAAAAAATTATAACCTAAACTGAATTTGTTCATGTTTAGATTGTTGTAACAACAAAGCTACGTTAAACAGTAAAACAAACATACAACAATAAATGCTTGTAGCATACAAAACAAAAATCACCGGTAAAACATGAAACTGATATTTTATCGCATACAAAACAATTGATAATCAATTTAGGGGAAGTCCCGTTATGCCTGCATTTATTTTACACTCATTGCAAAAGATAGTTCGCTCCGTCAAAACAGTTCCAAAAATAAACAAAAAAATGTCTCCAATAGTATTTAAAACCGTTGAAAGCGTTCTTGAAGCCCTGGAAGAGTATCAGGTATGTATTTTCTAAAAATCGTATTATAGGTGGAAAATAACGTTAGAACGACTTGACCTAGCGCTAAATGAAAGTATTAACTATATTTATTGTTTTGTTCTGCAGACTGTGGTCAGCAAATTAGGCAGTCCCTGAATGTAGTTTGAATTTTAGATGCTTAAAGATAGGTCCTAATGTTTGAATCCGGAATGTCAAGAGAAAATTGGGGCCTGTGGGGTAGTAACCCACTCAAACACTAAAATGATTACAATCTGGACCCCACAGAAAAAATCCGGGCCCCCTCTGTCTGACCTTTTAACATATTACCTCAGAGACCATTCTGAGCACATATTATAATCGTCAGACGAAAATACCACTGCGAAGTTCCTCTGCCTAAAACTTTTAATTTTTTTCTCGATTTTTTTTCCTACCTCCCTCTGACCTTTTAATATATTACCTCAGAGATCATTCTGAGAACATATTATAATCGTCAGACGAAAATACCGCTTCGAAGTTCCTCTATAGAGGAATAGGTATACCTAAAACTTTTATTTTTTTGTCCATTTTTTTTGTTACCTCTGTCTGACCTTTTAACATATTACCTCAGAGACCATTCTGAGCACATATTATAATCGTCAGACGAAAATACCACTGCAAAGTTCCTCTGCCTAAAACTTTTATTTTTTTTGTCGATTTTTTTTCTTACCTCTGTCTGACCTTTTAACATATTACCTCAGGGACCATTCTGAGCACATATTATAATCGTCAGCTGAAAGTACCGCTACGAAGTTCACCACATACGAAAGTTCGCGACATTGCGGGGGGATTTTGCAGCGGTTTTTTCGTCTGACGATTATTTTATGTGCTCAGAATGGTCTCCGATGTTAAAAGGTCAGACGGAGGTAAGAAAAAAAAATCGACAAAAAAATTAAAAGTTTTAGGCAGAGGAACTTCGCAGCGGTATTTTCGTCTGACGATTATAATATGTGCTCAGAATGGTCTCTGAGGTAATATGTTAAAATTTCAGACGGAGGTAAGAAAAAAAAATCGACAAAAAAATTAAAGTTTTAGGTAGAGGAACTTCGCAGTGGTATTTTCGTCTGACGATTATAATATGTGCTCAGAATCGTCTCCGAGGTAACATGTTAAAAGGTCAGACAGAGGTAAGAAAAAAAAATCGTCAAAAAAAATAAAAGTTTTAGGCAGAGGAACTTCGCAGCGGTATTTTCGTCTGACGATTATAATATGTTCTCAGAATGATTTCTGAGGTAATATGTTAAAAGGTCAGACGGAGGTAAGAAAAAAAAATTCGACAAAAAAAATCAAAGTTTTAGGCGGAGGAACTTCGCAGTGGTATTTTCGTCTGACGATTATAATATGTGCTCAGAATAGTCTCTGAGGTAACATGTTATAAGGTCAGACGGAGCTAAGAAAAAAAAACGACAAAAAAATTAAAAGTTTTAGGCAGAGGAACTTTGCAGCGGGTATTTTCGTCTGACGATTATAATATGTGCTCAAAATGGTCGCTGAGGTAATATGTTAAAAGGTCAGACGGAGGTAACAGAAAAAAAACAATTCGACTATAAAATTACAAATTTGAGGCTGTCTGACACCCCTTTAGCAGTGACCTAGCCGTCTGACGATTTACCTACATCATCTGTGACCTTCAAACAGGTAACATGCAAATTTTCAGCCGGAGGTACGAACATCTTTTTAGCAGGATTTTTTTGCATGCATGTTTGAGTCGTCTGACGTGTCCTTTGCAGGGGTTTTAAGCAAAATTCTTGCAGATAACACTCCCTGAAAAGTCCACCCAACCACCTCACAAAATTCCAGCCGGTGGTATATCATAGTACCTCGCGGCGGCCAGTTCTTAGTCTATAATGGCTGAGTCTAGGAACACTGAGACTTAACTGTTTTGGTAGGCAACCCAAACTGGGTTGTTAGCATCATTGCTTGTAAACATACGCCTTAATTTACTTAGTATTGGAAATAATTTAATGACTTCATCATAGGCATAGAGTAAATTTAGGCTGCGCATTGACCTTCTGCTCCTTCTTTCTGGTTTTACCCTGGTGTATTTTTCTTACTCACACTCATAATGCTGTCTTTGTCACATAGAATATCCACTATTTTTTACGTAATTTTTAAATCGTAAAACCTTTAAAATTTTTAATTTTTAGAGACTTTTTGTTATGGTTGGTAATATATCCAATCACAATTCTAGCAATTTAAATTTCACGCAACAAGTTAGATTCTAAATGGATGCCAACTATATTAGTCAGCCGCGCAGATTGAAGCCTTATCTTGATTTACTCTACGTCATTGGACTTCATATTCATAATAGCTATATCTACATATTTTCAAACTCTTGAGAATTTTTAGTGCTAATAAATTAAATAGGCGCATTGTCCCTATTTAAGAGCAAAATATAAAATTTATCAACATTTAAATTTTAATGCAATATAAGTTTTTAGAACAAATCATTAAATTGTGGATTCGGTAGATCTCACGTGACCGCACCTACTCTAAATGGACGCACAAAATAGTTGTACATTTGGTATTTTTTAAAACTTTTATTTGATGTCGGGGTGACGGAACTTTAGGAATAGTTTTGTGTGGATTTAGTAGATCTCACGTAGCAGCACATAGAATAGAATAGAAATATATTTTTTTTAAAAACAATACAAGTTAAAAAACATTGGGTGAAATAAAAGTCAACAAAAATAAGTGGGGCAGCATAAGGCAAGCCCAGAAATGATTAAATATTTAAAATACAGATAAATAAGTAAATAAATAACATAAATATAATATCACACATATATTAAAAATTCTTCCAGAGTGTAGGGTTCCATCTGGCATAAAAAGTTAAATAATTCTTTTTTGAACAGGTTAAGGTTCAAGATTTTTTTTAGTGTAGAAGGCAACTTATACAGCTGAATGCATGAATAATAAGGGCCTCTTTGGTAGGTAGTCATGTTTTGGAACATTGTAACTAGTTATTCTTTTCGAGTTTGGCAGTAAGCTCGAGAATAAGTGTTTATTTTTGAACAAAAATAAAATACATTTATATATGTACAAACCCACAACTGTCAGAATTTTATTTGACCTAAACAGGTTTCTAAACGAGTCACCGTATTTTAGTCCCAAAAGTGTTCTTAGGGCTTTTTTCTGACATTTAAAAATAAATTCAGTTTCTGGAGATTTACCCCAGAAAATAACTCCATAACTCAGGAGACTTTGGAAGTTCGAATAGTACACCACCATAAGCGAATTTTTATCTAAATAATCCCTTAACACACGCAGAGAGTATTAAGTTTTACTCGTAGCCCCTCAGAATGCGCAGACCATTTAAGATTCTCATTTAACGTGATTCCAAGAAATTTGACGTTTTGCGACAACTCCAAAGTTTTCACCAAATAAATTAATAGTTTGAGCAGGTACACTGAATGCTTAGGGCATATTATTTTTGGGTAAAAAATTGGTGCCTATTAAATTATTACTAAGTAATCTAGATGTATTATATATTTTCAGGAAGACAAAGAACATGTAAAGGAACTCATTCAAATATATAATCACACATATAAAAAGAATAAAAAGTTTTTAAAAGAAAAGAAGCATCCTTTGATTGTATTAGAGGGACTAGATGGATGTGGTAAGATTTAAAAACTATTCAAATACTTAAATTTAATAATGCTTAAAAAGTCAACTGCCATAGGACTTTTAATATTACAGGAAAATCTACGGGTATGAAAATTCTGTCCGAAAACATACACGCGTGGAAATGGAACACGCCTCCAAGGTCCATTGGTCATTTACGACCTCTATTTGATGAAGATTGGGTGATTCGAACCGCGTATTATGCTCTAGGAAATTATATAGCTGCATTGGAAATATCAAGCATATTAAGGCAAAAGACCATTGTTATGGATAGGTACAGTAAAGTGTATATGAGATAAAAGGCTCGTACTGCTCTAAATTCTTCTAAAACTAGACTAGGCATATTTTGCTAGTCCATTTCAGATTAGTATCTAAGTTTATTCCAAGGAATTTTGTTAAAATAAAGGTTTCCAGTCTTGAGGCAGATATTGTATTAACTAATACTACCCTCTAGGAACCTAGTAATACATTACTAAGCCATTTGTTTTTGCATTATCTCAAAAACGCTTGCATATCCCTGGTAGAGTTCTTCAGGATTTTAAAATTTAATGTAGCAAAATGGCACCTTTATTTTAACAAAATTCCTCGGCTTAAACTCAGTTAGTAACCTCAAATGGACCAGCTTAATATATCTAGTCAAGTTTTAATTACTTAATTGTTTTTTAGATTTTGGCATTCAACAGCAGCCTATGCTTTGGCTCAATCTGTGTATGATAACCCTAAACTTAAAATGCCTGAAGAGGGCGATCCAATATACGAGTGGCCTAAGGATCTTTTAAAACCCGATATTGTATTTTTTTTGTTTACGGACGAAGACATTAGGTTGAGTAGATTAAGAAGAAGAAAATCGTTTACGTTACAAGAAAATTTGTTGAGTGATTCTGATGATTTTAGAAACAAGTAAGTAAACTTTATTTCTTTGGAGTAAAGTTCGTGTGGCTTGTACCAAAAACTGTGTTTTTCAGATTACGCTAAAATATTATAGGCCTCCAGGCCGGACTGGCCAGTCGGGCGTTCGGGCTGTGCCCGAAAGGCCGACAAGTTAATATATTTAATGCATATCGTGGTCCAAGATTAAGTACAGAGCACCTAAGACAAGCGACTCCCTCTTTAGACAGTTCACCACTTTCCCTGTCGACGATGATCTCTTCGCACACTTCCAGGAGGTAGAGGAAACGGTCAGACAGACCCTCGCAAGGGATGACCCTGATCCCTTCCATCCAACCACAGTCAGCGAGGTAAAGACCATAATTAAACTCATAAAAAAAACGCAAAGCCCCTGGATTCGATGGGATCACAAATACTGCCCTTAAATCCCTCCCCGATAAGATCATCGTCGCACTTACCTCATATATAAACGACTGCCTTAGGCTATCCCATTTTCCAGCTCACTGGAAACTAGCGGAAATAATCCTCATCCCAAAACCAAAAAAAAAACTCTCCCTAACCTCTAGCTATAGACCTATAAGCCTTCTCCCCTCCCTATCGAAAATAGCTGAAAAAGTTTTTTCTACCAGGATATAGGCCCCAGCCAGTACAAAACGAGGTATTGTCTCAAATACAATTTAAGTTTAGAGCGGAACACAGCACGCACGATCTGCTTCTAAGCACAGTAGAAAAGATCATCGAGGGATTTAACCATAAAGACTTCACGGGGCTGATCCTACTCGACGTTCAACAAGCGTTCGATAGTGTGGCACCCCGGAGTCGTCTATAAACTCTTAAAACATAACTTTTCGATTAGAAAAATAAAATAGTGTGGTCCTTCCTTACCGAAAGGAAGTTCAGGGTGGGCATCAAAGACGTACTGTGTCTGATCAGGGACATATCCGCTGGCGTGGCTCAGGGCTCGGTACTCACACCTCTAATCTTCCTCATTCTCTTCTCAGACCTGCCACGGACTCTAAACGTTGACAATGGCCAGTTTGCGGACTACACTTTCGCCGTCACTTCCAGAGACCCGGCACTAGTTAGAAGGGCGCTTCAAGAATAGCTGGACGCGATTTCCGATTGGTGCGATTTTTAGAAAGTCAAGCTAAATTCCACCAAAACCCAAGCTATAATTTTTACACGACGCAGAAAGTTCAGGCTGCCGAAGCCACTGATCCTGATGGTTGAATCCATTTCATGGAGTGAAAATGTAAAGTACCTTGGAGTCAGACTTAATAAGTCCCTGACATGGGCAAACCACGTAAAGGATAACGCCAACAGGAGTAGGGCGCTAGTTTACCAACTACGCCCCCTACTTTCAGGCCCTACTATGAATCTCCAAATTAAGGTACTTTGTATTAAATCACTTATCAGACCACTGCTCCTGTACGCCTGTTCAGTCTGGGGTTCCACCGCGCCCAGTTACCTGAAGCGTCTGGAAGCTGTACAAAGTTTGGCCATGAGAACGGCGGTTCGAGCACCGTGGTATGTCCGGAATGAAACCCTGAGGAGAGATTTAAATCTGTCCCTGTGGTCAAGTACATCAGAACCATGGCAGTCTCACAACTCAACAGAGCCCTGAACCATCCCAGCGAATGTAAGAAAAGACCTAGATTATGTCCCTGACTCGAGACAAGTCTACAGAAGGCCCAATATCCTTCTGCAATTCTAATCGGAAAGTTATGGGTTAAGTCCCTCAATATTTCATCCAATCTATTATATTTCAATCTGTTTTATTTATTTTTAATTATTTTTAATCTATTTTTAATTCGTTATGTCCCCCAATATTTTATTTATTTATTTAGTTTAGTTATTTTCAATTTATTTTTAAACCATTTTTAATCTGTTTGTTAAATTTTTAACCACTTATTGTCGTTCATTTTATCACCTGTATTTTATTGTCCACCTATTCATTTCTATGTACATTTTAATCTCTAAGTTTAATCTGCTACATCGATTTGTATAATCTACTTAAAATTTTTATCAACATATCCATCTCCCCTTCCTCCTTTCCCCACCCTTCCCACTTCACTTCGGCTAAGTATTATTATTATTATTATTATTGTAATTTAGAAAATTAATATTTATGTTTAAAAAAGAAAAACTGAAAGACGTATGGACTCTAACTTGACTTAACCACTACCGTAGTGGTAGCCGGGACCGTCGGCTTTACTTACCCTTTGAAAAACCGCCGCCTGCGATGTATTGTATCATCATAAGAGTCGCTCATACAAGGACTGACCTGAACCAAAAATGCTTGACTTTGAAAACGGTTTGACCGGCACCGCGAGTTTGGCTTTAGGGTTAATTGAATAAAAACGATATTTCAGTCTGATTCATCTCTTTATTCATACATTTGTTTAATAATGTCAGCTAGCTTTTCTCCTATCATTACACATGGCGCATTTGGATGTCCAGACAACGTAAATGGAATAACACTCGCATCTGCAACTCGTAACCCATTTATACCATAAACTTTAAGGTTATGATCAACTGCTCCAGATTGAGGATCTGGACCCATTGGACACGATCCAACTGGGTGAAATATATTCGCAGTCAGTTGTTTCATTGCACAGTGCCAATACTCTTTGGATAAATAACAGTATTGTTCACATGCTGGTAGAGGCTTGGTATTTAGTTTAGCATCAATTTCTTTAAAGGCTGTTGTATTAATAAGTTTTAATACTAATTTTATTCCTTCATACATTATTTCTCTGTCAATGTTATCAGCTAAAAGATTAGGATTTATTAAAGGATAATCGTAAGGACTGTTGGATTTTAAACGAAGATTTCCTTTTGAATGAGTATGTAATAATATAGGATTTAGGCTAAAACAATTAGTCGGAATTAAGTCTTTAAAGGTAGCGTTCCAAGTTTCATCCGACCATCTATAACTCTCCTGCTTAGTTTTCCTGAGCAATTTACAGCTCCTAACAGTAACTCAAAATCAGGGCTCTCAGATTTTTCGCTAAATGAGGAATTATAAAATCCAAACGCCTGTATTCCAGCAGCAAACCCGTATGGCCCAGTATTATCCAGAAAATCACGGATATAATCTTCAAATGTTTTTACTGACGCACTGTAATTACTGCTGAAATACAATCCTAGAAACTTGGGATGGTCACGTAAAACTGTACCTACTTCCAAATCTTGAATAACTTCTATGTCGAACTCTTCTATATGGTCCTTCGGTCCAATCCCGGAAAGCATTAACAATTGCGGAGAATGTATTGCTCCAGCTGATAAAATTATTTCTTTTTCTGCTGAAGCCAGGAATGTTTTATTATCATGAACAAAAGTCACACTTTGTGCAGTTTTTGTTAAATTATCAACATTAATTTTTATTACTAGAGTGTCTGGTAATACTTTTAAATTTGGTCGGTTAACTATAGGTAAAATAAAGGCTGTTCCGCCGTCTTGTCGTCGACTTTGTTTAGTATTAGCTGATATAGGAGAAAACCCTATAGGATTTGGGCCGTTTATGTCAGTAAAATTGTAACCAAGTTCTTGGTTTGCTTTAAAGAAGGCATTTGTTTGCTGGTTAGTTGGTAAATGAAATTCTGTACTCAAAGGACCATTGGTTCCGTGATAAGATGTATCTATAACCGCTTCTGAGTTTGTTTTGTAAATGGTTTCGGATTTTTTAAAATATGGCAGTACTTTTTCGTATGACCAATCTGGATTGACCATTTCTGCCCACTTGTCAAAATCGTGTGGGCTTCCTCTTACGTACATTAGCGCATTAATGAGAGTGGTGCCGCCAACTCCTTTTCCTACTGGGTATGGACATCTACCTTCTTCTGTTCCTAAAAATAAAACGATATTTCCTTTAAGGGCCATTCCAGCGTTTCGGGTGTTTTACTTTTACACATTAAAACGAATTTTATGAATACTTATTGCGCTAATAGATTGGTACATGTATGCTACAACTGGACTAATATACCAGTTAAACAAACGGTTAAACCCCGAAATAAAATTTTAAAAAAGTTAAGGAAGATATTGGCAAAATTTGCCGTTTCGGGTGTTTCAAAAAAAAAATGAAACACCCGAAACGGCCAATATTGCCAACACCTTCCTTAATTTTTTTAAAATTTTATTTCAGGTTTTAACAGCTTCTTTAACTGGTGTATTAGTCTAATTGTAGCACACATGTACCAATCTATTAGCGCAATAAGTATTCATAAAATTCGTTTTAATGTGTAAAAGTGAAACACCCGAAACGCTGGAATGGCCCTTAAGTAAAATTTATATAAGAAACCTGCCACTCTGTGAACTATTGGACCCTTAAGATTTCTAAAAATATTCTTATACACATTTTTTTAACTTCTCCGCCACTGTCCGTGGCAGTAAAATTTTTAGTAGACTTATAGAGCATTTTGTAAGCATTTTTTTAAAATTATTTTACTCTACAGAAGAACCGTAGTGAAAATTTTTATTTCAATATTTTCTCCCAGCTGTATTTTATATATGTTCATTCAAATTGAGTTATTTCCAAATAGCCAGGTTCTGGATCCGCTTCCTTTGGGAGCGTGGTGAAATAAGGTACCTTAAAAACTTATTAACTTACCGAGTCACATTACACATTACATTTATTGGCTAACATCTCTACTCTAAATTTCTCTACTCCCTAACATCCCTACTCCATAACATCCCTACTCCACAACATCTCTACTCCATAACATCTCTACTCCGTAACAACTCTACTCCGCACTATATGCCACTTGTCTTAACTCAAATGAATATTTGTCATGCTAAGTCACTGTCAAATATGAATTTAATTTATTAATTACTTACTTATTAGTGCATAGTAAGAGTACGCAGTCATTGTGGCTTTTAGAATAATTCATTTATGATTGTTCTAGATTTGAATTAAAGATAAACGTTTTCTACGAAAAAAATAAAATAATCTAGAAGAAGATTATTTGTTCTTTGAACTGCTCATTTATTATTAAGTGGCTAATAAAGTCCTTATAGTGTGGAATAGAGTTGTTACGGAGTTGAGATGTTATGGAGTAGAGATGTTACGGAGTAGAGTTGGTGTGGAGAAGGGATGTTATGGAGTAGGGATGTTAGGGAGTAGAGAAATTTAGAGTAGAGATGTTAGTCTGCCCATTTATTACATTCAGATTAGACTATTTTCACAATTTTTCACAATTAGTTTGCAGGCCAAGGGGTAAATATTATACGGAGCGGTCCAAAAGTCACTCTTTAACTTTTGAACCAGTCGAGATATCGACTTCAAATTTGGAACTTTTAAATAAGACAACTTAAACTATCTTTTAGCATATATTTAATACTTTCAGCTCTTAAAATGTGGACAGGGGGGCATGGGGGCACATTTTTTAAATGTAAAGGGGGTCGTGTAATACATCATTTTAAAGCTTATAAAAATCTCCATTTAACTCCATATTTTTAAATTAAAAAAAAATTGGGTTTAAAATGGGGCTGAAAATATCAAAATTCCTCTAAAAAAACAAATAATTTTTTAAAAATGCCTAATTTCATCATAAAAAAATGTTAATTATACTTTTAAACTAATTTTACTTGACATAAATAAAAATTTATAAAAAAAAAACTTAAAAAATTGAATGTTTTAGCACAAAAAATTGAAAAATCAAAACCTTAAAAAACATTTTTAAAAATTTAAAAGGTTAGTTTAAATAGAGAATTTTATAAGCTTTAAAATGATGTATCACACCCCCCTTTCCATTTAAAAAAATGTCCCCCCATGCCCCCTGCCCACATTTTAAGAGCTGAAAATATAAAATATATGCTAAAAGATAGTTTAAGTTGTCTTATTCAAGAGTTCTAAATTTGAAGTCGATATCTCAACTCGTTCAAAAGTTAAAAGGGGGGGGGGTGACTTTTGGACCTCACTGTATATTTCCATTTCTTTAAAATTTGAAACATAAGACAAAGGCACTTTTAAAATCCTGTCTTTACTGCTTGGTCCAAAATTATTGTGTACAACTATGAAAATAACTTAATCCTAATGATTCGGAAAGTTAAAAACAGATTTTTTGGGTACCTCATTTTCATAGCTTTTGGACTTTTAGCACTTTTTGAAAATGACCTAACTTGAATGTATACAACATATATAAAACATAGCCGGCAGAAATTAATGAAATGAAAATGGTCACCAGTTCTCCGTCTATTCGTTGTGAAGTTATCTTACATAGAAAAGCGACATTTTTATCGTAATTTAAAAACACATTATCAACTTTGTTATTATGTGAATTGAAATGACTGTAAAAATCTATAGAGCATAATAATTTTATTTTTTAAGTGACTTCGGACGCAGAAAATTAAAGTTCGCTCAAATTGCAGAAAATTTGGATAATTATATTCGGATAATATCTATAACGTATTATGTTATAGACCGTATTATTCTTTAAAAAAAATCGTAAAGAGTAGATTTTTAGTTATTTCCATTCGAAGTTATATAAATCAAAACTTATTAATATTTTTTTATAATTTTACATACCCAAGCATGCGTGTTTTTGTGGCACAGAAAAATGTCCCCAGTTATATTCACTAAAACGGGTGTACGAATTAAACGATGGAACTTTTGTAAAATTATCAGGAAATTTTCCTGCTTCCAACAATAGAATTTTCCATTTTCCAATTTCTGATAGTCTGTTGGCCAAAACCGTCCCTGTTGCGCCCGCTCCTATTATGATAAAATCGAAATTTCCATACTCTGAAATAAAAAACGATTAGGTAGATTTAAAAAAGTATTTTTAGAAGTACGTATAATTACACTTCCACACAAAAAGAAGAAAAATGTCCAGAATTTTTTTATTTTCAAAACTACGGATATGGTGCTAACTACGGATACGGTGCTAACTACGGATACGGTGCTAATTTGACCTGAAATTCGGATTCAGCGCTTGACCTTTTTTTGACGATTCACTCACCGCAGTAATGAGAAGAATCCAGCGCATGCGCACTGATTCTGTTTTGACGTATGCCTAAAATTATTTTAAGGTTATGTAACATTCTTTTGCAGAATTTTACAAAAATATCTACTTTTTTCTTATGCATATTGTTACACCAGGCAAGAATTTATTTTTAATTAGCTAAAGCTAAATTATTTAGCCTAAATATAATCCTATTTGATTCTTAAAATATTATCGCCTTCTAAATTCTGAAATATCGTATCTGAAAAATGCCTCCCATTAAAAAAAAAACACCAAACCAGCAAACTACCAAACCAAACCATTATTAACGTTAACCAACGCCTCCCATTAAAAAAAAAAACACCAAACCAGCAAACTACCAAACCAAACCATTGTTAACGTAAACCAACACCTACCATTAAAAAAAAACACCAAACCAGCAAACTACCAAACCAAACCATTCTTAACGTAAACCAATGCCCCCATTAAAAAAATCAAACAGAAATTCGTGAGTATTTTAACAATATTTTGTTATATATTCTAACAAAAAAACTAGTGTACTGGTAGTAGTAGTTTGGTAGTTTGCTGGTTTGGTGTTTTTTTTTAATGGGAGGAATTTTTCAGATACGATATTTCAGAATTTAGAAGGCGATATATTTTAAGAATCAAATAATTTAGCTTTAGCTAATTAAAAAATAAATGCTCGCCTGGTGTAACAATATGCATAAGAAAAAAGAAGATATTTTTGTAAAATTCTGCAAAAGAATGTTACATAAGCTTAAAATAATTTTTGGCATACGTCAAAACAAAAATAATAAAGTCAGTGCGCATGCGCTGGATTCTTCTCATTACTGCGGTGAGTGAATCGTTTTTTTTTGTGTGGCTACATGTGTGGCCACGAAAAGAAAAAAATGTCAAGAATTTTTTTGGATTTTATTTTATTGCACTTCTATGTATTTTGAGGCGCTGAATCCGAATTTGAGGTCAAAATAGCATCGTGTCCAATTAGATTTTAAGAAAAACTCAAAAAACGTTATTTTCATACTTGAAAATAGGGTTTTTTGAGGTTATCCCCAAAACTAATCGGATGAGGTGCTATTTTGACCTCAAATTCGGATTTGGGCCTCAAAATACGTAGGAAACCAGTGGTCTCTTAAAAAATTCCAGATCTTTTTTTCTTTTTCTCTGGCTGTGTTATGAATTTAACGATGTATAATACTTGCCATTTCTGCACTCCATCTCTCAAAAAAAAAAATTACTCAATGCTCAATTATTGGACTTTATCTTACGTAACCACTTGAGGAATACCTACTGTTTTAATTTTACTAACTGGCACCTGTGAGCTGAGGCAACGGGAAGAGAAGAGATAAAATATTGTGTGTGTAACTACATAAACTTATGCGATCGTAAATTCCAAGCATTCCGGCCAGGTGACAGTTCGAAAAAATCAGACAGTAACTTGGCATAGGTCCTATCCCCATCTGCGCAAAGAAATGCGTTTGAATGCTGGCATTTAAATAAATAGGGACTAGTTTTGGTGACTCTCGCAAAACACACAGCATCGTTTCCATTCACGGCAGGCGTGTTACACTATTTTTTCCCTACCATTAATTACAATGTTTAATTACCTGTTATATTTTTGTCGTTTGGTTCAAAATATTTTGCATTTGTAGGCAGTTCATAATTTAGGCTGTTCTGAATTTGTTTATTAGCATAATCGACTAAACTTTCTACATCACTTTGTTCTGCACAAAATACATCTGATAAAATTAATATAAAAATAACTAAAGAGTTTTTAAGGTACATGCTAAATAAATTATGCCGTATACATAACTAATGATTTTAATAAAAAAAAATCACGTATAACGTGATTTTTCAATAATTTTAATAAACATGATAAGAATTATCATGATACAGGGTGTCACAAGTTAGATGTACCGCAATTTTTTCGCAAAAACCGTTAGAGTATACAGTGCGTACATTAAGTCTGGAATCACCTAAATAACTTTTCAGTTGTAATACTTTTAAAAAAACGCTCGGACAGGTCGATTATAATTTTAAATTTTGCAAATTTTGATGTAAATAAGTTTTCACCCCCTGGAACCCTCCCATCACAACTTTTTTTTTTCAAAGATAAAGATAAGATAACGATAAAATTCCCCGTGGATCAAGAAAACTAAATAGAAGGCCGCTAGAGTTGTAAAAAAGACATTAAAAATATTAAAATAAATAAACATTTAAAAAACAGATAAACATTTAAATTTTGAACTATACAGAATTAACATTTTCATTGAAATACTCCTCAAGAGAGTAGTAGGCTTTTTCTAAAAGCAATTCTTTTAGTTTAACTTTAAAAATAATGTCTGAGTTTATGTTCCTAATTGTTTTAGGTAGCTTATTATATATTTTTATAGTCATGTTATTAGGACTTTTTCAAAAAATGTGGTGGTGTGTTTCTGAAAAGAATACATGTTGTGGTATCTTGTTACAGTGTTTAAATCAGATTTTTTTTGTAAAGAGATGACTATTCATACGTCCAAGAACACAAATATTATAAGTATATAGAGAGAGAATAGATAGTAGAATTTTTAATTTTATGAAATGTGGTTTACAATGGTCTCTATATTTAATACTGGATATGGTTCTATCTTTTTTTGTAGAATATATAACCTTTCAATAAAGGTGGATGCGCCCCATATATTAATATTTTATTCGATTCTACTCCGTATATAAGCATTATAGTATAGTAATAACATGTTTTGGTTAACTAGACTTTTAATATTCCAAAGTGGGCACTCCTAATTTTAGCAGTAATATCACGTATATGCGTTTCCCAGTTCAAATGTGCATTAACATTTACACCCAAAAACTTTACAACATTGGTTACTTCGAGTGATTTTTTATCTTTTCTAACAACCACGCTTTTTTTGTCAATTTCATGGTTACGACTATTACCAATTTGCATAACGGCGGTTTTGGCTGGGATGAAGATAAGATAATTTATTACTTGTTAATACCAGAGGTTTACACAAGTCAACAGATACTTTAAAAAAAAGTACAAGATATACAAATAAAACAAAATAATGCAAAACAATTACAATATGCACATATGTTAAAATATGTTAAAATTAATTAAAAGTCGAAATTGTGAATATCAATTTCTAAAAATTCTTGGTAACTATAAAATGCGTTGTTAATCAAATAAGTATTTATTTTAGATTTAAAGTCTTTAAATAGCATCTACTTGATTTCTGGTGTTGATACTGTGAATACTTGATCTTGTGAATTCAAATGTTCTTTAGCGAACAAAAGACAATAAAAAATATAAATACATGGAAATGTCAATACATTAAGTTCAACGAAACAGTCATTTACATCTTCACGAAAGCCTTTGCCGCAAATGATACGAACAGCTTTACGCTGCAAATCAAAAACTCTTGAGGTGTGACAGGAATGCCTCCAGCTAAGGATTGAGTATGTCATGCGAGAGACAATTAGAGAATGATATGCCGTGAGTTTAATATCTCTGGGAACTAGATTAAGTTTTTAAGTAAAAATAAGATTCTGTTTGAAATATGGTTTATATGATGTTCCCAACTTAGCTTAGAATCCAGAATAACTCCCAGAAACTTTACACTCTCTGTGATTTCATAGTTCGTATGGCGATGCGTGAAGTAAATTTTTTGTGTTTTGTTCAAATTTAAGCATAATCCATTTGCGTCAAACCAATGCTTTAGCCTGGATTGTATCTCTCGTAGTTCACTTGCCAAAAACAACTCACTCACAGAATTCCGCACTGCTGTCGACAACTAGCAAAAGTAGATTCTCTATGCCACCAAGAGCTCTTACCAGATCGTTTATGACGATCAGGAAGAGTATTGGCCCTGTGGTACACCGTCTAAGGCACTACCCAAATGCGAAGCTTTACCATTATAAAAAGTGGATTGCTTGCGATTTTTCAAATAAGATTTAACAAAATCACAACTATTTTGGTCAGTTATAAGAGCGAAGTTTCTGAAAGTTTATCAAAGGCTTTTTATAAATCGTTTAGCATAGTACCAGCGATTTGCCCATTTTCCATAGCGCCAATAATAACATTTAACAGTTTATTAATTGCCTGTGTGGTGGATTTGTTTTTTCTAAAACCAAACTGATTAACGTGAAAAAAGTTATTTTGTTCAAAGTAGTCAACAATTTGTTTTTTAATTAAATTCTCGAAAATTTTGGAAATTATAGGAACGAGATCAATCGGACGATAATTATTCATATCATTTACATTTCCCTTTTTATACAATGGTATGATTTTGGTAATTTTTAACGTAGAAGGAAAAATACTATTATCAATACATTCATGAAATAAATTTGTTAAGGGACCTGTTATTACGTCAATTACGGATTTAATCAAGCCCACATTGAGACCGTAATGGTCTTTACTGTTTGTATTCTTTAGATTTTTTATGGCTTCCCTGACTTCGATATACGATGGTTAATTAAAACTAAAAACTCATTACCTACATTGTTGAATTTGAATTTTGAATTTGAATTTATTGAAAACAATTTTATATAAAAACAATAATATTTAAACATAATACAGATGACCCGCCTAAACCTGTGCGGGTATGTTGATATAGTTATTTTGTTATAAGTTTCATATATAAATATAATAAATTCATTTAACTATAATTATGATAATGAGTATGATTGAGGAAGATGAAACAAAAAAAGCAATTAAACAAATATTGAGTCAAAAAATGACATTCATTGAAAACTTAGCGGTTACCTAAAATATATTCCCTTAATTTTTCTTTAAAAATCTTTTTGCTTTTAATATTTTTTATGTTTTGAGGTATAGAATTAAAATACTTAGGGGCATCATAGAATAAAGTTTTTTGAAGACCTGATTTACTAAATAATGGCACAGTTAGTATATTTTCATTTACAGATTTGGTAAAATAGTTATGTGTTGGTATTGAGACTCTATCCGGGTTATCAAATATCCATAATACAGCTTCATATTCATATAATTTTTTTATGGATAAAATATTACATTCTCTATATAAAAGTTCAGTTCAGTATTTTTTAGGTTTATTAAAAAGTATTTTCAAAATCTGGTTTTGCGCAGTTTTGATACCTTTTAAATTATTATCAAAAGCACCACCCCAAACTTTAACACAGTATCGCAAATATGACTCCGCTAAGGCATGATAAACTGCCAGTAGATTTTTATAGTTTAGCACATTACGTAGCTCACAGAACTTGTATATAAGTCCCCTAAGTCTACCAACAATGTAGTTAATATGTTCCCCCCATTTAAGATACTGGTCATGGAAAACACCCAAATATTTTATTTTATCAACTTTTTTAATTCTAGAGCAATTACAGTTTATTGTACAGTTTGGATTATGAAAAACCTATAAAAACCAAAACAGTATCGTCAGCGTATGAAAACACTTCACAACTCAAGTTATTTATATTATATATTGAGTTAATATATACAAGAAAAAGGATAGGGCCCAATACTGTCCCCTGGGGCACGCCCCTGGAGACGACTAGAGGGTCAATTAACGTGTCAAGAACCTACACACGCTGATAACGATCTTCCAAATAATTTTTAAAAATATTTAAAGCAATCCCTCTTATACCAAGTTTTTCAAGCCGTTTTAGAAGTATTTTATGGACAACGGTGTCAAAAGCTTTGGCTAAATCTAGAAATACTCCCAGGCACTTCTTGTTTTTATTCATACTATTAATTAATAAATTTGTAAACTCAATGATATTTTTTCTGAAACCAAACTGACGTTTACTAATAATTTTATGTTTTTCTAAAAAACCAACAAGACGTGCCTTCAGTATTTGTTCTAGGATTTTAGCCAGGTTATTAATAACTGATATCGGTCTATAGTTGGTTGCAAACTTTTTTACCGCTGACTTAAAAATTGGCATAACTATAGATACTTTCATTGCTTTAGGAATAATACCGGTACTCAAAATTACGTTAAAAATATGTGTTAAAGGTTTTATAATATTTATATGAACTGTTTTAATTATATTCGTTTGGAAATACCATCAATGCCTGAAGCTGCTTTGTTTTTATTATCCGGTTTTATATTTTTTATCATTTTATTGCCTACATTAACAAAGAACTTATTAAAATAGTGTTTTTGCTGTATTATTCTGTATAAAAATATTACTATCATCAACAATATCATATTTTTCATTTTTAGTTTTTTGTTCTTTATTTGTTGCTTGGTTTATTATTTTCCAAGTTTTTTTAGTGTTACCGCCTGCTACTACTATATTTTGATATGATTTGATTAGTTTGTTGATCTCTACGTATCGAGTGTGAGTATAACTTCTTACAAGGTTGCTAATGTCGAGGTTTTCTTTATAAATGGATGCCTTTAAGTCAGTATTATACTGAATGTAAGGTGATCCAGAGATTATTGGGTTTGTGTTTTTAGTGTTTTCTAGAAGTGTTTTTAAAGCTACTTTATTTATTGGTTTCTTATCAGTAACTTTTTGTTGCCTATGAAAACCAGAATAAAATTATGTTTATTAAAAGGGCCCTTGTTAATCAATATAATGTTTTCAAAATAATCATCTTGGTATTGATTGTTAACGTCAAACATATTTTTAGTAAGTTTCTTAATAATTTTACCGTAGTTATATCCATGTTGATCGGAATAAATTAGGATTTTAGATTTATTCTGAGCTTTAGAAGTAGCTTTATTGTTACTTAATTTATATTTCTGAGGAGCTAAACTAGTGTCATTCTTTTCAACTAGTTTCAGTAAGTTCTCTATTTCTAATTTATGGTCAGCCTTTAGCTTTTCTAATTTTACCAATTTACCATTTGATTTATAATTTTTCAATTCTAATTCTTCAGTTTTTAAACGAATTTTTTGAAAATATTCTTTTACTTGTAAACGGTTATTGCGTAGTTTGGTTTCTTGTTTATTTTTTGTTTCTAGAGCAATCTGTAACTTTGATAATTCCTCCTTCTTTTTATTATTATTATAATGTTTATTATCAATTTCAAGTTTATGTAAATCTTTTTTAATTTTTAATATTCTGTAATTTACATATTTCTTTTTTCTGGTTTTCAAAATCTTCTTGATATTTTCATTCCATTTCAATAGCGTCTCGAGAGTATAATTGAGAATTTCTTCTGGGTTTTCAAGTGTTCATCGCGGGTAATAATATCATCCTGAAGGGTACATATTAACATTTTATTTTCCTTTATTTTAGAATAAAGATCGTCAAGTTCATTTCCTTTCTTCGCACATGTTTCTGAACAAAATATTTTGTGATTGCTCACAACTTTAATTTTATAGTTCGCTTTATTGCTTTTGATGCATGATTTATGCAGAACGGAATTGCATGTTAAACAGTAATAACTGTTTAATTCTTTGGGACAGCACTTATACATATTAAAGTTTGTTTATTAAACGGAATACGATAAACAGTTGCAGCACAGATATAAATTTATCTTTACCAGCTTAGGTTTTTGTTATTGTAGGAAACAACGATAGTAAATGATCAAAAATTAAATTTACAATTATAGTTTAATATTTGTTACTATTAAGCGTCCTTTTATTAATTGAAGATAACTTTAGCTTTCGATTGATACACAACACTTGAAATAAAACTATTATATTTGAAACATTTTACTATTCCTTAAAACGACTTTTGTTTGATTAACGCAGTCGTCCCTCCGAAGTGACTGATCGATTTCGTGCTTTTTAGCACTCTTCAGAGCCACATATCGGTAGTAGGGACAACTACGAAAATCAAATCCTTTCCATATATCTCTATATGGATTTTAAAAATCGTTGTAAGGAAAAGCAAAAACAGCTAGCGACATCTACTGCTAAAAGCAGAGACTGGATAAACCTATCGACAGTCCAAAAAAGGAAGCAGTTATTGGTTTCAAGAACCTATTGCACGCTGTCGATAGGGGGCAGATTAATCAATGCCACGGTGGACATTGCCGCCAATTGAATCCTAAACGCTAGGAGAGCACCTTTTACAGTGGTATCTGAATTAATAAACTAAATTAAATTGTTTGATATTTACAAATTTAATTTAGTTTATTATATTTGAGTTTAAAACTACAAAATACTGGACACAACACAAATTATACAAAGCCCTTTTCATCGGACCACTTTTTCATACAGTCTGCAGTGTTATTTGCATGTTTTACAAATTTATCAAAATTATAGTGAAACACTGTAAATGACGAGTCATCCGCAAATTGACAGACTTCGGTATTTTCTATATTTTCATGGCTTTATACTGAAAAATTTAGGTCAGATAATACCCCTCCTTGGGGCACACCATATTTTATTAATTCAGGATGACTTAAATTTTTTGTTCATAACACTATTATGTTTTCCCTTAAGTTCTATAAACTGTAATATATCTTTAAGATATGAAATAAACCACTGTAATACAACGCCCATGATTCCAATATAGCTTTAAGCTCCAGGTGATCTATGACATCAAAGGCCTTACTCATATCAAAATTTATACCTACACAGTTTTGTTTTTTTTCTATAGACTCAAAAAATTTATTTACCATGCCAAAGAGGGCGGGAATAGTATTTTTCTTTTTACAGAAGCCGTGATGAGTACGAGACAGCAGGTCATATTTCATAAAATAGTTTTCTTAATTTCATAGCGGTGTCAATTAGTTTAGCGAATACTGATAGATTCAAAATGTTTCTATAGTTATTGATGTCGCTTTTTTACCCCTTTTTAAATATAGGGGTACACTTGACATTTTTAAGGGCTTCTGGATTTTCTCCAGTTTCAAAGGATTTGTTTATAATGTTAACCAGCGGATTTATAATAAGGTCGGATATTCCCTTTATAATGTGGCACGGAATCTCGTCCGGCCCTGCACTTTTCTTTTTTGTTACTAAAGATAATAAATTTTTAATTTCAATATCGTTAGCAGGATTTAATTTAAATTTGTGATTTGTAACCGGCTTTTTTTTGTATTGGCCAATATTTTCTACACTGTCAATAAAATTATTAAAAACATCGCAGAGTAGGTCAGGATTTTGCTATCTTTTAACGAGATTGTACGCGGACTGTTTGCTTGTTTACACGTAGAGTTTTTTTTTTAATAATATCACAGCAGGTTTTACTTATATTTGTATTGGATTCAACTCTATTATTCAAGAATTCTTTTTTAGTGTTAGCTTTTAGTTTTCATGTGCTTTACTCATTTTATTGTAAATGTTATAGACAGAACTATTAGTAGTCTTCCATAACATATGCTCATTTCTTAGATTAGTGGAAGATTTTATTACTTCTTGATTTACCCAACTTTTGTTGTTTTCTGTTATTATTTTTTTTTAAGTGGAAACGCAATGTTAAAATTGTGCCAAAGCAGGTCGAAAAATTCACTGTACTTTTCATCTGCTGTCTCGAGCAACCTACCCCTTGTGACGTCACACATTCTTGAAAAGGTTATTTAATAAGCTTTCTGACGGTGTATGATAAAGCCTTATTTGACAAAGGGCTTATAAAAAAATGTGTGGCTATTGCAAAATAAAAAATAAAAATCGACCTGTATGAGCATTTTTTTTTAACTTCCCAGGTACAAGTTAAAGAAAAAAATGATCAGACAAGTCGATTTTTATTTTTTATTTTGCAAATTTTGGTTTACACCAAATTTTATCACAATTTTCACCCCCTTGCACCCACCCATTCCAGTTTCTTTTTTCAAGTAGCCACCAATTTTTTTATAAGCTCTTTGTCAAATAAGGCTTAGAAAGCTTATTAAATAACCTTTTCAACGACGTGTCACAAGGGGTAGGTTGCGGTTTGAAAAAAAAAAGTTGTGATGGGAGGGTGCAAGGGGGTGAAAATTTTAATAACTTTTTTTACACCAAAATTTGCAAAATAAGAAATAAAAATCGACCTGTCTGAGCGTTTTTTAAAAGGCTTATAAATAAAAAGTTAATCGTGTGATTCCAGACTTAATGTACGCACGGTATAAACTGTGTTTAATACACGCAATCCATAACGTGTAAAGTAAACCAAAAATGACCTAAAAAGGTATAAGAATTAACCGTGGTTCATTTCAGCTTATTTTTAGTGAATTTATGACTAATTTTTGGGGTTCTAGGCTTTCTTATGGCACTGATAAGTAGGATTGGTTAATGCTTATGGCTAGAAGAACACTCACGCTGTTCTAGAAGAAATTTTAAATGACATGACAAGTTCCATTTTTTTTTCTTTTTGGGATTTGTTATATGAGCTTTAATTAAAAAAATAAGACCAAAATTTTAAAAATCGTTAGAGCCGTTTTTGAAAAAAATGTGTTTTTTAGAAAATATCTCTGATATTTCAAGCTAACATACTCGGTTTGCCCTCGATGTCTCGGATTTTGACCAAACTTGGCATAGTGGTACCACTAAGTACCACCTAAGCACTCCATCCAAATTTTTTTCAAAACGGTCCATCCGTTCACTATACTGGGTGTCCCACAAAGTTGTCATGTCATTTAAAAGTTCTTCTAGAACACCGTGCACTTTAAGGCATATTCAGAAGCTTGCATAAGAACATAAAACATAAAAAAGCGTTGCCGTGATTGTCTTACAAGAAGCATGGCGGCCCATCAAGACAATCACGGCATTGCGACGCGTCGCATTGTTATGTTTTATGTTCTTATGAGCTTGTGAACAGGCACTTACAAAATTAATACAAAATTTATCTAATCTGACGATAGGAACAGGCTAAAAACATTTTTATACTGGAGGGGCCAATATTTTAATTATTTAATTATAAAAATGTATGAATAATATCGTAATAATATTTTTATTTTTAGTGTTTTATTTGCATATAAAAATATACGTAATCCATCGATAACCATGATTGATTCCAACCATACCAAAGACAACACTCAAAATAAAATGCAGAAGAAAGTTGACGAATTAATGGCGGCACCTGTTTAAGTTAAAATAACTGATTTTTTAATAATCTAATTTAGATTAAAAATAAATATCTAGATTAATGTTTTTTATTCATTTATTCACCTGGATAATAAATTATTATTTTTTCTTATTTTTTGCTAATAGTGTATGTAGTCAGATAACGAGAAATTCCTATGTTGAAATTGTAATAAATTAACACGCTCTGATACTTTAAAAGGTATTAGTGGATGGTAATAGAACACTCCTGTGAGTTTTTCACCGGATGATTTGCGTAAGGGGTGTCCGCTATCTTGAATTTTAGGGGCGAGTGCGGTTATCTCGCTAAATATGCAGCTTACGGTAAAAATTCATATAACCAATTTTGTTAAGGAGAAAAATTTCAACAATTTTTGTTTGGATTGTTTTTTTTATATATAATATATATTAACAATCGAGTTATAAATATTTAAAAATTGTTTTGAAAATGGGAAACCAATTAGCGTTCTTCTCTAAGTTCTTCATAAAATTTTATAAAAATCTTGCTTTTTAATTGTATTATAATACATAATTCATTTATGATACATCTGAATATTACATTTGACATTTAGTGTCATCATGAACGACATACATACTTTTCATTTTAATTTTACTTTTTACGATAGTGGGGTCATTCCAAAATACAAATCCCCTTTTTAAGGGTTTGTTATTTATGAATTTACTTGAAAAATATTGTTTTTAGTTTTAGTCAAAAAAGTATTATATGATTATGTGCAAAAAAATGCTTGTGTGGAGCTCTAGCTCAAAAATAAAGAGTAGAGAACTTTTGTCTGGAGTCAATTGAAGATAATTAATTCTATATTAACTGGTAAAAATTTCATTTTGATATTTTTGTTAATAACGCCACAAATCGTCTGATTTGTCTACCGTGAAACACCCAGTACAATAAGAACAAAACTTGATGTAAAGTTTTTTATTTAAGTTTATTTAAAAAAATAATATTAAAATTTTACTGTTTTTGACTTTTTGACCTATAATTTAAAAACCATCCGTCCGATCAAGTGGGTCAATGAAAGCTTTTGTTCAGAAAGATTAAATCATACTAAAAATTCAGAATTTTTTTACCGAAAGCCAGTTTCCAAAAGAAACGTGCCTGTCTGTTTACCCTAAAAAATAGAGTTTTTAATGTTTTTTTTTCTCAAAAAGTATGATATAGATTTGGAATATATGCAGAAAGTACCACAATAAATATCTCATTTAACCCACTACATATTATTTATAATGACGGATGACTCTACTGAAGAACTTTTACCATTATAATGGTAATCGATAATTATATAATTATCTAGATAACCGAAGCAGCTAGGGTTTTACTGATTACATTTATGTAGAGCGCCCAGCTTCAGCTTACAAGATCAACCATCAAATTTTTTTTTATCTAAAGCTTAATTCAGTAGGGTTGTGGACTAAATATTAAAAAAATGGACATGCATTTATCTGAAATTTTTGAACGGGAGGTCGTAGAAACTTGAAATTTAGTATTTGGTACAAAACCAAAAAATAAGCTGGCGGACCTGTCAAAGTGACATTGTTCGAACTGGAGGTTGTAGAAACTTAAAATTCGGTATGTAGGGTTACAAAGAAAAACAAAATTCAACAGAACCCAAAAACAAGATGGCCGACCTGTCACAGTAATATCTTTCGAACAGGATGCCTTAGAAACTTGAAATTTGGTATGTGGGTTGGTTCGTATTTGGTATGTAATGACAAACGAAAACAATAAAACAAAAAAACAAGATGATCAACCTGTACATGTAATATTCCTAATGAAAGAAACTAGTTAAAACTCGTAAACCTTTACAAGTTTTTATTAGGCTTTAACGAGTAAATGTATTTACTAATAAAAATTCTACGAGTTTGAGCGAGTAAATTCATTTGACGCGTTTCTACGAGTATTTTGAATATATTTTTCAATATTTTTATACTTTTTTTAATATTTATTATTTACTAGTTTTCTACGAGGAAATTTATTAACTTGTTTTAGCGAGTATTAATACGCTTTCATTTTACGAGTTTTTGCTAGTTTTCTACGAGGAATTTTTTTACTCGTCCCAGCGAGTAATATTAGATTTTATTTTTACGAGTATTTACTAGTTTTCCGCGAGGAAATTTATTTACTTGTTTCAGAGAGTATTAATACACTTTCATTTTACGAGCTTTTACTAGTTTTCTACGAGGAAATTTTTTACTCGTCCCAGCGAGTAATATTAGATTTTATTTAATAGTTTTCTACGAGGAAATTTATTTACTTGCTTCAGAGAATATTAATACACTTTCATTTTACGAGTTTTTTTACTAGTTTTCTACGAGGAAATTTTTTTACACATCCCAGGAAGATTTTATTTTTACGAGTATTTAATAGTTTTCTATGAGGAAATTTATTTACTTGTTTCAGCGAGTATTAATACACTTTCATTTTACGAGTTTTTGCTAGTTTTCTACGAGGAATTTTTTTTACTCGTCCCAGCGAGTAATATTAGATTTTATTTTCACGAGTATTTACTAGTTTTCCGCGAGGAAATTCATTTACTTGTTTCAGAGAGTATTAATACACTTTCATTTTACGAGTTTTTACTAGTTTTCCACGAGGAAATTTTTTTACTCGTCCCAGCGAGTAATATTAGATTTTTTTTACGAGTATTTACTAGATTTCTACGAGGTTATTTATTTAATTGTTTCAGCGATTATTGATACACTTTCATTGTACGAGTTTTTACTAGTTTTCTACGAGGAAATTTTTTTAATCGTCCCAGCGAGTAATATTATATTTTATTTTTACGAGTATTTACTAGTTTTCTATGAGGAAATTTATTTACTTGTTTCAGCGAGTATTAATACACTTTTATTTTACGAGTTTTTGCTAGTTTTCTACGAGGAATTTTTTTTACTCGTCCCAGCGAGTAATATTAGATTTTATTTTTACGAGTATTTACTAGTTTTCCGCGAGGAAATTTATTTACTTGTTTCAGAGAGTATTAATACACTTTCATTTTACGAGTTTTTACTAGTTTTCCACGAGGAAATTTTTTTACTCGTCCCAGCGAGTAATATTAGATTTTTTTTACGAGTATTTACTACGAGGTTATTTATTTAATTGTTTCAGCGATTTCAGCGATTGATACACTTTCATTGGACGAGTTTTTACTAGTTTCCTACAAGGAAATTTTTTTAATCGTCCCAGCGAGTAATATTATATTTTATTTTTACTAATACACTTTCATTTTACGAGTTTTTTTTACTAGTTTTCTACGAGGAAATTTTTTTACACATCCCAGGGAGATTTTATTTTTTATTATTTTTTTATTTAATAGTTTTCTGTGGAAATTTATTTACTTGTTTTAGCGAGTATTAATACACTTTCATTTTACGAGTTTTTACTAGTTTTCTACAAGGAATACGTAAATTATTTTTTTAAACGAAGAAAATTAAATTTTACAACAAAAAATCTTAAAAAATCGTATTTTTAGAAAAAAAAAAGAAAATATAAAAAAAGTTTAAAAATTAATATTTATATGGTCAATTGGAGAATTGTATTTGCTTTAAAATGATGTATCACACGACCTCCCTTTCCATTAAAAAAACTACCCCCCGCCCCTCGAGGTGGAGTTTGGACTTTTTTTATTATCAGATTTACTTTACCTCAAAAACTCGTATATCGTCAGGTCAGAGTTACAAGATTCTATACATTTTTTTTTGAGATTTAGGTATTTTTAGGTTTGTATTGGTATATTAAGCCAAACCTAAAAATACCAAAATCTCGAAAACAAAAAAATCTCGTATAGAACCTTGTAACTCTGACCTTACGATATACCAATTTTCACAAAAACTACTCCCCATCCCTTAAGGGCTGGAATTGGATAAATTTTATTATCAAATTTAGTTTTGTAGTCCTTAAAAACAACCATATTAACCAATTTTGTTTTTACTAGTATTTGCCCTAGGCTAATGTTAAACATATTTGATGTGACACAAATAGAAAAGGTCCTGAATCCTTTGGTGAAATATTTTTTTTGCATTTTTAAGTATACACTTCGCAGTGTAATAGTAAAATTGCTTCGTATTTTTAGGGATACTCTTCGCAGTGTAATGGTATAATTACTTCGATTTTTTTAGGATACTCTTCGCAGTGTAATAGTATAATTGCTTCGCATTTTTTAGGATACTCTTCGCAGTGTAATATTCTAATTGCTTCGCAATTTTTAGGATACTATTCGCAGTGTAATAGTATAATTGCTTCGCATTTTTAAGGATACTCTTCGCAGTGTAATAGTATAATTGCTTAAGATTTTTAAGGATACTCTTCGCAGTGTAATAGTATAATTACTTCGTATTTTTAAGGATACTCTTCGCAGTGTAATGGTATAATTGCTTTGCATTTTTAAGGATACTATTCGCAGTGTAATAGTTTTTACGAGTTTTTTTACTAGTTTTCTACGAGGAAATTTTTTTACACATCCCAGGAAGATTTTATTTTTACGAGTATTTAATAGTTTTCTATGAGGAAATTTATTTACTTGTTTCAGCGAGTATTAATACACTTTCATTTTACGAGTTTTTGCTAGTTTTCTACGAGGAATTTTTTTTACTCGTCCCAGCGAGTAATATTAGATTTTATTTTCACGAGTATTTACTAGTTTTCCGCGAGGAAATTCATTTACTTGTTTCAGAGAGTATTAATACACTTTCATTTTACGAGTTTTTACTAGTTTTCCACGAGGAAATTTTTTTACTCGTCCCAGCGAGTAATATTAGATTTTTTTTACGAGTATTTACTAGATTTCTACGAGGTTATTTATTTAATTGTTTCAGCGATTATTGATACACTTTCATTGTACGAGTTTTTACTAGTTTTCTACGAGGAAATTTTTTTAATCGTCCCAGCGAGTAATATTATATTTTATTTTTACGAGTATTTACTAGTTTTCTATGAGGAAATTTATTTACTTGTTTCAGCGAGTATTAATACACTTTTATTTTACGAGTTTTTGCTAGTTTTCTACGAGGAATTTTTTTTACTCGTCCCAGCGAGTAATATTAGATTTTATTTTTACGAGTATTTACTAGTTTTCCGCGAGGAAATTTATTTACTTGTTTCAGAGAGTATTAATACACTTTCATTTTACGAGTTTTTACTAGTTTTCCACGAGGAAATTTTTTTACTCGTCCCAGCGAGTAATATTAGATTTTTTTTACGAGTATTTACTAGATTTCTACGAGGTTATTTATTTAATTGTTTCAGCGATTTCAGCGATTGATACACTTTCATTGGACGAGTTTTTACTAGTTTCCTACAAGGAAATTTTTTTAATCGTCCCAGCGAGTAATATTATATTTTATTTTTACTAATACACTTTCATTTTACGAGTTTTTTTTACTAGTTTTCTACGAGGAAATTTTTTTACACATCCCAGGGAGATTTTATTTTTTATTATTTTTTTATTTAATAGTTTTCTGTGGAAATTTATTTACTTGTTTTAGCGAGTATTAATACACTTTCATTTTACTAGTTTTCTACAAGGAATACGTAAATTATTTTTTTAAACGAAGAAAATTAAATTTTACAACAAAAAATCTTAAAAAATCGTATTTTTAGAAAAAAAAAAGAAAATATAAAAAAAGTTTAAAAATTAATATTTATATGGTCAATTGGAGAATTGTATTTGCTTTAAAATGATGTATCACACGACCTCCCTTTCCATTAAAAAAACTACCCCCCGCCCCTCGAGGTGGAGTTTGGACTTTTTTTATTATCAGATTTACTTTACCTCAAAAACTCGTATATCGTCAGGTCAGAGTTACAAGATTCTATACATTTTTTTTGAGATTTAGGTATTTTTAGGTTTGTATTGGTATATTAAGCCAAACCTAAAAATACCAAAATCTCGAAAACAAAAAAATCTCGTATAGAACCTTGTAACTCTGACCTTACGATATACCAATTTTCACAAAAACTACTCCCCATCCCTTAAGGGCTGGAATTGGATAAATTTTATTATCAAATTTAGTTTTGTAGTCCTTAAAAACAACCATATTAACCAATTTTGTTTTTACTAGTATTTGCCCTAGGCTAATGTTAAACATATTTGATGTGACACAAATAGAAAAGGTCCTGAATCCTTTGGTGAAATATTTTTTTTGCATTTTTAAGTATACTCTTCGCAGTGTAATAGTAAAATTGCTTCGTATTTTTAGGGATACTCTTCGCAGTGTAATGGTATAATTACTTCGATTTTTTTAGGATACTCTTCGCAGTGTAATAGTATAATTGCTTCGCATTTTTTAGGATACTCTTCGCAGTGTAATATTCTAATTGCTTCGCAATTTTTAGGATACTATTCGCAGTGTAATAGTATAATTGCTTCGCATTTTTAAGGATACTCTTCGCAGTGTAATAGTATAATTGCTTAAGATTTTTAAGGATACTCTTCGCAGTGTAATAGTATAATTACTTCGTATTTTTAAGGATACTCTTCGCAGTGTAATGGTATAATTGCTTCGCATTTTTAAGGATACTATTCGCAGTGTAATAGTATAATTGCTTCGTATTTTTAAGGATACTCTTCACAGTGTAATGGTATAATTGCTTCGCATTTAAAGGATACTATTCGCAGTGTAATAGTAAAAGTGCTTCGCATTTTTTAGGATACTCCTCGCAGTGTAATAGTATAATTGCTTCGCAATTTTTAGGATACTCTTCGCAGTGTAATGGTATAATTGCTTCGTATTTTTTAGGATACTATTCGCAGTGTAATAGTATAATTGCTTCGCATTTTTAAGGATACTCTTCGCAGTGTAATAGTATAATTGCTTCGTATTTTTAAGGATACTCTTCGCAGTGTAATGGTATAATTGCTTCGCATTTTTAAGGATACTCTTCGCAGTGTAATAGTAAAATTGCTTCGTATTTTTAAGGATACTCTTTACAGTGTAATGGTATAATTGCTTCGCATTTTTAAGGATACTATTCGCAGTGTAATAGTATAATTGCTTCGCATTTTTAAGGATACTTTTCGCAGTGTAATAGTTAAATTGCTTCGCACTTTTTAGGATACTCTTCATAGTGTAATAGTAAAATTGCTTTGTATTTTTAGGATACTTTTCGCAGTGTAATAGTATAATTGCTTCGCATTTTTTAGGATACTTTTTGCAGTGTAATAGTATAATTGCTTCGTATTTTTTAGGATACTATTCGCAGTGTAATAGTATAATTGCTTCGCATTTTTAAGGATACTCTTCGCAGTGTAATAGTATAATTGGTTAAGATTTTTAAGGATACTCTTCGCAGTGTAATGGTATAATTGCTTAAGATTTTTAAGGATACTATTCGCAGTGTAATAGTATAATTGCTTCGCATTTTTAAGGATACTCTTCGCAGTGTAATAGTTAAATTGCTTCGCACTTTTTAGGATACTCTTCATAGTGTAATAGTAAAATTGCTTCGTATTTTTTAGGATACTATTCGCAGTGTAATAGTATAATTGCTTCGTATTTTTAAGGATACTCTTCGCAGTGTAATAGTATAATTGCTTCCCATTTTTAAGGATACTCTTCGCAGTGTAATAGTAAAATTGCTTCGTATTTTTAAGGATTCTCTTCACAGTGTAATGGTATAATTGCTTCGCATTTTTAAGGATACTATTCGCAGTGTAATAGTTAAATTGCTTCGCACTTTTTAGGATACTCTTCATAGTGTAATAGTAAAATTGCTTCATATTTTTAGGATACTTTTCGCAGTGTAATAGTATAATTGCTTCGCATTTTTTAGGATACTTTTCGCAGTGTAATAGTATAATTGCTTCGTATTTTTAGGATACTATTCGCAGTGTAATAGTATAATTGCTTCGTATTTTTAAGGATACTCTTCGCAGCGTAATAGTAAAGTTGCTTCGCATTTTTTAGGATACTCCTCGCAGTGTAATAGTAAAATTGCTTCGCACTTTTTAGGATACTCTTCGTAGTGTAATAGTAAAATTGCTTCGTATTTTTAGGATACTCTTCGCAGTGTAATAGTATAATTGCTTCGCATTTTTAAGGATACTCTACATTTAACAGTAAACATTTCGCATTTTTAAGGATACTCTTCGCATTGTAATAGTATAATTGCTTCGCATTTTTGAGGATACTCTTTATAGTACTCTTCGCAGTGAAATAGTAAAATTGCTTCGCATTTTTAAGGATACTCTTCACAGTAAATAGTATAATTGCTTAGCATTTCTATGGATAAAATTATGTATAATTCAACGTGCACGAATGGTATTTTGAAAGACTATTTCACAAACAAAATAAGGAAGTATATAATTTTACCATCTTTAATGTTGTTTAAAAAACAATATTTATTTATTTATTTATTTATTTCCAACAGGCCGAATCGCCCAATTACAGGAAAATTTACAAAATTATATGGTATATAAGTACTAATCCTAAGTAATAACAATAATATAAAATAGTAGCTAATATAAATTGGGAATTGAATTTCTAATGAGATTTTTAAAAATGGAGAGTGTAGTGCAATTCATATCAATATTATTTAAATATGTGTTAAAAATTGAAAGACACGCATTTAATGGACAATTTTGGTGTGCATTTGTTCTTGTTCGTTCAATGAAGAATGTTGCCGAATGTCTTGTATTTGTGGGTATAAGAAACAATATCCTAGAAAGTAAATCAGGGCAATCAACAAGAAAATTAACAATTTTATATAAAAATATAGCACGAGACATCATTCTTCTTTTGGAAAGGGTTTCAAAATTGAAATTAACTAACGAGTCAGTGTAGGAAATGTTATAAGTTCCATGTTGTTTAAAATGTTTAAATCTAAGAAATTTCTTTTGTATTTTTTCTACAGTATTCGAATGACACTGATAATATGGGCTCCATACTACACTGGCGTACTCTAGTTTGGATCTAACAAACGCATTATATAATATGTCTAATGTTTGAGTTTTTAAAAAACTTTGAGAGTTTCTAATGACAAATCCTAAATTCTTATAAGCTTGCATAGCTACTTTATTAATATGATTCTCATAAGAAAGGTTACTATTGAACAAAACTCCTAAATCCGTAAAACTATTAACGCGTTCAAGGTAAGTACCATTCATATCATAATTATAAAAGATCGTGTTTACTTTTCTAGAGTACGTCATAACCTGACATTTTTTAATATTAAATTCTAACTTATTATTGGTAGACCATTGGCTTATATTATCAATGTCATTCTGCAGTTCAAGGCAGTCAAGTTCAGATTTGATTATTTTAAAAAACTTCAAATCGTCAGCAAACAGAAGGTAAAAAGAGTATTTTATGATTTTTTTTAAACTATTGACGAATAATATAAAAAGTAGAGGGCCCAGGATACTACCCTGAGGCACTCCCGATAGTGCAAAAAATAATCTAGAAATAAATCCATTGTAGAATATAAACTGGGCTCTACCCCTTAGGTAAGAATCAAAGAACTTGAGCAGATGTTTGCAAAAACCTAATTTGTCCAAAACTAAAAGTAATATACTATGTGGTACTGTATCAAAGGCCTTGGTTAGATCTGTATAGATAACATCTACCTGATAAAATCCTTCCAAAGCCTCTGACACAAACTGAGAAAAACAGACAAGATTAGTCGCAGTGGATCTCTTACTAATAAAACCATGTTGGTGTTCTGATATTAAGGAACCTAAGTGAAATCGAATGCGTTCATTTATTATTATTTCAAACACTTTAGAGAATATATTTAAAAGTGAAATTGGCCTATAATTATTTATATCTGATTTCGAACCTTTTTTATGTACAGGAATAATTCTGGCCAATTTCCACTTTTGTGGAAATATTCCCTGTTCTAAAGAAGCATTAAATATGACTGACAATGGCAAAGCAATCGTCTCAGCACTACCTTTAACAATGCAAGTCGGAATCCCATCTGGACCGATAGATTTTGTATTTTTAAGTTTTTTAATTGCCTTTAGGACATCTTCTACTGAAATATTCTCAATTTTTATTGAAGGAGAATTACAAAATTCAGCATTACCAGGGTCTCCGTCTACATTGTCATCAGATTCTTTGTAAATACTACTAAAAAATGTTGCAAATGCTTCAGCTATTTCATATCCACCACTAAAACACTCGTCATTTAATTTCATTGTATCAGGATACTGACAAGATCCTTTTTTGTTTTTAATAAACTTCCAGAATTGATTGCTATTTTCTTGTATGACTTCCTCAGTATCCTGTATGTATTTAATATATGCATTTTTAATATCGCGTTTTAATTGGCTTCTAATATTATTGTATTTGTTACTGTAATAATCACTTTTATATTTTTTAAGCATTTTTCTATTAAAGTTTTTTTCTTTGATTTTATTTATTATATCCCTATTATACCAATTGGGATATTTTTGCCTACGTTTATTTCTTTTTGGAATGCATATATCAAGTACATTATAAATGGATTTATAAAATTCATCAACTAGTACATCAACATTTGCAATATGAATGTACAAAAAATTCCAATCTATTGAACTTATTAACTCGTTTAATAACATATAATTCCCTTTCTTAAAATCATACTCGAGAATATTACCTGGAGTCGAGATTTTTTCATATTTAATTTTGAAATTTATATTTATTGAAGGATGGTAATTGTCTTCTTTTAGTAAAGGTACTAATTCTCTTTTCACATCACAGTTCAAATTACTTAATACTAAATCTAGCAACCTATTTGACGAGTTTCTTACAAAGTTGTACTGATTTATGCTTAGTAAATTAATAAAGTTCAAGAAAGTAATTATTTTATTAGAAGTTAAGTTATTATCATAATATTCACTAAGTTCTGGTAAATTAAAATCACCTACTATAAGTATATTTTTATAAACAAAATTTAAAGAAGAAATTTCGTCAAATAGTACTTCGTAGTCATCGTTGGAAGCATCCGTAATATATATACTAATAATATAAATCGCGGAAGAACCAAAGTTGACTTTAACACATAACATTTCTGCTTCCTTAACTTTCGTTTGATGTGGAATCTGATCACAGTCATATTTGGATTTTACAGCAATTACTTTAAAACTATAATTTTAAATTTAAATCTCAATTTTGCCGCGCTTTTTACAACCACGATGTTCACTTGTTCGCGAATCTTGCCAAGTCTAAACTTTTTTTAAATAAAGATCATTGCTGTTTTTGTTTAAAAAGTTTAGTTTTCAACTGAAAAGAAATAAAATAACGGGTGTTTCCATCAGTAAAAAAACAATTTGCTATCGGTTTCTAATAAAGTTTGGCAACGCTGTACTAATGCCAGCGCAGTCATTTGATGTTTTAAATTCCATTATTTAAAAGAAGTAAATTATTTACTTCTTTACTGTAAATATATTTTTGATTTTTTTTAAGTGTTTAAATTAGTTTTGAGTGGCCTGTTTTTAATACCAAGATTCAATTAAATAAATTAAAATTTATGAATATCAGTGTAAAGCTTTTAAGATGGAAAGTCCATAAAATATAATATATTATTTGAAATTAATTAAGGTTTATACCTAGGATGTTTTGATAAAGAAATAAGCATTTATATTGCTTATCAATACAAATAAATCAACTAAAGGTAAGCTTCACAAATTAAAAACACATTTTGCAAAAATATAACATTTATTAAGATGTCAGTAACTGTCAGTTTCTTGTTTCCATAGTAACCAAGTGATAATTGCATATGTGCAAAAATTATTAGATTCATTTTGATCTGGTTGGTCAAGAAACTAAAAATGCAAGGTTTTGATTGGCCTATATATTGTTTGTGAAATAGTCATTGGAATTTCCTTATAAAATCTCGTAGTAACTTGTAATAATCTACGGTTTTTTACTCGCTGAAAACTCGTTAATACTCGTAGAAAAATACTCGTTGGATACTGGTAAATACTCGTAAATTTTCATTGGAATTTCCTCATAAAATAATTATCCCCTCAACCCCGTGGGGAAATTTTTTATTACCATGTTCAATTTCAGCAACCTCGAAAACCCCTATATAGCAATTTTAAAATTTTTGGGAAAAATTACTGTATTTACCTCCTTTGCCCCCCTTGCCAACCCCAATGTTTACCAAAAACAATCCAAAGCGAGAACTTTTGGTAACGTACCTGTATGCCAAAGCGTTTTTAAGTTATCGTGCCCACAAGATTTCCCGATCGACAGACAATTTTTTTTTTGCTCGGGAAAGCAAAACTACGTTATTTACTCGCTGAAAACTCGTTAATCCTTGTAGAAAAATACTCGTTAAATACTAGTACATACTAGTAAATTTTCATTGGAATTTCCTCATAAAACAGTCGTAGAAACTTGTAAAAATTACGGTTTTTTACTCGCTGAAAACTCGTTAATACTTGTAGAAAAATACTCGTTCAATACTGGTAAATTTTCATGAGATTTCCTCATAAAATACTCGTAGAAACTTGTAAAAATCTAGGATTTTTTGAAAATATTTTTATTGTTGAGTTGAGCGAGTTTCTACTAGTTTTTTACTCGCTGTAAACTAGTTAATACTGTTTCACTAAACTCGCTAAAACTCGTAAAATATTTTTACGAGTTTGAGCGAGTTTTCTACTAGTTTGTTTCGCTAGGGATCTTTCGAATGAGCGGTCGCAAAAACATGAAGTTCGGTATGTAAGTAATTGATAACAATTAAAAATGGATAAAATAATAAAAATTAAATGCGTACGTAAAAAAATACGAAGGCGTTGAAGGTCCACAACAATATTTTTTTTGAAATTCCGACTTTAAACACAGAATTCTGTCTTTAAAGTCAGTTTAAAGTCAGAATTTTGACTTTGTTGGGCCGTGTCTAGGAATCCTAGTGTCAGAACGTTAGCTTAATTGCTAGCGTTCTAACATGTTAGTACGCTTTAACTGCAGTTAAAGCGTACCTATACGCAGTAATGTAGATGAGTAAGCGTTTACAAGTTTACACGTACCATCACGGCCATTAAATTCATCATAACTTTTTTTAATAATGCCAAGCGAATTAAAAAAAAGCAATTCTAGAAGCAAGACTAAGTGATGGTTTTAGTATAAGAGCGATAGATAATTACAATTATTTATTTATGAATAGGATATTTCAACGAAAAAGAGAATAGAAGTACGAGGTGTAATATATCGGAAAGAGTCTTCCAAAATGTTCCACTGCACATGACGATGAACAGTTCAAGCCAGAGAGGACACCAATTTTCCTGGTTCTATCCGAACTGTAAGAAGACGCATTAAAGAATCAGAAATTAAAAATGCCGCGGCTAGTAATAAGCCTTTCCTAATTGAAAACAGCAAGATAAATAGGGATGAAATTTGGGATAAAGTACAATTTTCTGAAGAAAATACTTTTCAATCAACCCACAATGGCAATGTGCGCGTATATAAACCAACAGGTGAAAAATACGATCCAAGGTTTTAGATTTTAGGAATGTTTCTGGAAAAAAAGTTGTTAAGTCGAGCCGTATTTTAGTTCTGTCACGGTATGCCAAACATGTATTCGCTGAACATGGCCATCACCAAGAACTTTTAACAGTATCTTCCGAAAACCATCCTCTGCTGCGATTTTACTGTTGACGGTTATGAATAGATTAGTCCAGCTTCTACCAACATTTATTTTATGTATTTATTTATTGTAGAAAAATATACAAATTAAAACACCTTACATTACATTGTTTCATTACAACAAAACAAAATTTAGTATAAAAATCCTACATTTTAAACTTGCAATTTTGTGCGTGCACTGCAGTTAATTAATAAACATAACACATTTAATGGGCACAATTTTTTATCTTTACATTATTATTATGGATTTCTTATAACACTGTTAGTTTGATTTGGCCATTCTTTAAAACGTAAACTGACCTCAGGACTATCGTTACTATTTATATTTGTATATTGATAATAAAAATTAAATATAGTTATTATTTCAGAATGACGGAATGCCTAACCCTACTTTTTAAAAATGACAAATAACTTATATGACACGATCTACGCAACTTTAATTTTAAATATTAGGTATTCCGTAAGCCTCTTTGCTGTAGCTGGATTTAATGGCCGTGTTGGTACCTACCTAATATAAACTTCGTAAAGTAAATACCTACTATATATAGCATTTGATATATATTTAACAAGGGCTAACAGCCAATGGTATTTGAATGTATGTAGTTACTAGGGTGACCCACCAAAATTCCAAATTGAATAATTTGGAGGTCTCACCCCGTAAAGTTCATTGGGGCAAGAGTATCATCCCTGAATGTTTTCAACATTTTTGAAAAAAATCTTCGGCCTTAGAAAAAATAAAAAAGCTAAAGAAACCCAACTTTTTAAAAATTGGCTGTGAGAGACCTCTAGATTTTTTCAAAAATGCTGAAAAAATTCAGGGTTGATACTCTTACCCCGTTGAACAGATTTAAGGGATGAGACCCCTAAATTTTTCAATTTGAAATTTTGGTGGGTCACCCTAGTAGTTACTTTAATCAGGGACGTCTTTTTTGTCCTAAACTTTTTTCTGTATAACTTTTTTTGTGGATTTATTCATCAGAATAGTATTCCTTAGGTAAAGATACATAAAAAAGGTAATCTTGTTGTAATACCGTAGAATAAACCGTTTTTGAGAAAAATTCGTTTGAACTTGAAACTTCACTTATTGAAGACGAAAAATTAAATACTAAAATAATGAAAACCAAAATTTTAATAACACAGGGTTGAAATGTTTAGGGGTTCACAAATGTTTACCACGATATGTGAATTTAAATATCACAAGGCTAAATGTAGAAGTCCGACAGTAACATAGACAAGGAAAGACCTCCAAAGCCGTTGCGGAATACTGTGATAAATGTGCCTAGCGCATCTGAGATAAACTTGCACATGCGCACTACTATTGTTGTTTTTGACGAGTATTTTTAACCTTAGTTTTGTGTGTCAAATAAAAATTGTAAAAAATTCAACAAAAACAATAAATATCTACGAAGAAACGTCGAAATAGTTTTTTAAAATTATTTTATAAGAATTTTTCGAGGTGTGTTTGAGTTTCGGGATTTTGTACACCTACTTTGAGTACACCATGGATTGACCCTTTGCTCTTCATAAAGCAACAATACAGGTTAGGTTTAAAGTTATAAACAAATGCAGCAAAAAAAAAACAATTAAAACACAGTACAAGTCGAAAAATGAACAGTAAGAAACGACGATCTGACAGTACTGACAGTATAAACAAACTACTAATAATTTGTCACCCCAGTATTGGTTTGCCATATCTCTATTTTTGGACATTTTAAGATTTTTACTGGGGTGATGAATTGTTTTACGACCGACAGAATTTCACAGCTGATAGAGATGCGTACTGCGCAAGGTCAGATATATTGCGTTACGTCATTTCGCTGCCCCGTTCTGTCACAAAATAATCTTGCGCAGGCTGGACTAATGGTTCTCTTTCCCTTTCTATGGACAGTAACTATTAATATGCAGTATGTAGCAAATGTAGTAACTGTTAGTTGTTTTAATAAACAATCAGCCACCAAACAAAAGTTTGGACTTTTACACCTCATATCATAAGAGAGTAAGTATAATATCTACATTTTATCAAGTGGCACCTGGGTGGAATGTGAAAAATTCAAGGTCGAATACTTTACACGCAAAATTTTCCTCTTCTCTTCCACTTACCTCAGCTTACAGGTGCCAATTAGTAAAATGTATACATTACTTACTCTCTATTTCAGTGACACCTCCTTCTTAAAGCCAGATAATACGTAGAGGTTAAGTACAGTAGGTATTTACGTCACGAGATTTATATTAGGTAGGTACATCTAAACTTTTTAAACGCTTACCTTACTGTTAGAATGCTAGCAATTAATCTAACGTTCCGATACTAGGAATTCTAGACACGGCCAAACAAGTCAACATCTGACTTTAAACTCGAATTCTGCTTTTTTAAACACGGAATTATGACTTAAAAAGTCAGAATTCCGAGTTTAAAGTCGGAATTCTGCGTTTAAAGTCGATTAAAAAAAATATTGTTGTGGTCATTCAGCGCCTTCGTAAAAAAATATATCATGTGCAAAAAAAAATAAAAAAGGCAAAGTTTAAAATGAAAGCATCTTCAAAAAAAAACACATTACCAATATAAAGTAAAACTTTTTTTTTATAAATTTAACTATTATAGAGGCCATATTGGACCCGCCATTTTGATTTTTAATTTTTTAATGACATTCTATTTTAGCATTTTAAATACCACACTAATTTTTATACCTGTAGCATAAAAAGCTAAATTGTTGCCATTTTTGGGTATCGCTCCGACCATAGTGCGCCGGCTTTACTTACCCTTCGAAATACACTCGGCCCCGTCGTTCATCGAAGGACTGACCTGAACCAAAAATGCTTGACTTTAAAAACCGTTTGACCGGCACCTCCAGATTGGCTTTACACTGATAAAAATGTATGTAAGAATATTGCCAACGTTAATTAAGATTTGTGAGTTTCCAACTATGTGAAATAAAATTTTACGGAACATATTCTGTAAAAATTTGTGTAAAATAAAATTTTACAAAACACATTCTGTAAAAATCACATAATTTAACGTTGGCAATATTTTTATCTACGTTATATTTTGTGAATAAAGCGCGCCAAAAATTACATAATATATTATGTGAAAATACATAATATATTAATATATTAAGTGAAACTTAAAAATTACATAATAAGTTATGTGAAG
>OY294052.1:15392724-15476264 GCA_958510825.1 Brachypterus glaber | reverse complement strand
CGTTGTCATACTTTGCGCAGGAAAAAATATTTTGCGGTGATTTTTTCGCAGAAATGATTTCGCGATATAGGTTATAGTTTTCGCTGTTTTTGTTTCGCTTTAATATTTTTTCGCGGTTAATGTGTATCGTTGTCAATCCTTTGCGCGGAAAAGAAAACATTTCGCGGTATGTTTTTCGCGATATTTTTTTTCACGGTAAATTTTTCGACTGAAGCTCCCGCCCCCAAATAAAAGTAATTAAATCAGCCCAAAATATTTTCGCTGATAATACTTTCGTTATATATTTTTCGCATATTGCATTTCTCTATTAAAACTTTGCGAGGTTATAGTTTGCGCTGTTTTTATTTCGCTTAAATATTTTTTCGCTGTTGATGTGTATCGTTGTCAATCCTTTGCACGCAAAAAAAAATTTGAGGTTAATGTGTATCGTTGTTAATCCTTTGCGCGGAAAAAAACATTTCGCGGTAAATTTTTCAACTAAAGCTCCCGCTCCCAAATAATAATTAAATCAGCCAAAATATTTTCGCGGCGAATATTTTCGCTATTGGTTATAGTTTTCGCTGTTTTTATTATAATTTAATATTTTTTCGCGGTTTATGTGTATCTTTGTCAAACCTTTGACGGGAAAAACATTTCGCGTTATTTTTTTGCTGAAATATTTTTGCGATATTTTTTTCGCAGTAAATTTTTTGACAAAAGCTCCTGCTCCCAAATAAAAGTAATTAGGTCTGCCCAAAATATTTTCAGGTCTGATAGTTTCCCTATATATTTTTCGCGGTAAAGCATTTCGCTATTAAAACTTTGTGAGGTTATAGTTTTCGATTAAGTATTTTTTTGAGGTTAATGTGTATCGTTGTCAATCTTTTGCGCGGGAAAAAATTATTTTGCGGTGATTTTTTCGCAGAAATGATTTCGCGATATAGGTTATAGTTTTCGCTGTTTTTATTATAATTTAATATTTTTTCGCGGTTTATGTGTATCGTTGTTAAACCTTTGCGCGGAACAAACATTTCACGTTATTTTTTTGCGGAAATATTTTTGCGATATTTTTTTCGTGGTAAATTTTTCGACTAAAGCTACTGCTCCCAAATAAAAGTAATTAAATGAGCCTAAAATATTTTCGCGGCTAATACTTTCGCTACTTTGCGAGGTTATAGTTTTCGCTGTATTTATTTCGCTTTAATATTTTTTCGCGGTTAATGTGTATCGTTGTCAATCCTTAGCGCGGAAAAAAACATTTCGTGGTATTTTTTTCGCGATATTTTTTTTCGCGGTAAATTTTTCGACTAAAGCTCCCGCCCCCAAATAAAAGTAATTAAATCAGCCCAAAATATTTTCGCGGATGATACTTTCGTTATATATTTTTCGCATATGGGTATTTCTGTACGAATCCATACCACCTTGGTGATTGAATGTCACGGATTTTCGTTAATTTTTTTTTATATTATCATCACTCTAATACTAAAAGTCTTATGCAATGTAACGACATAAATCGTCACTTTGTAATATAGCAAGGGTTAATTAAACTATTCGTTTACTTACGTTATAATTTATGTTTATTTTGTATATAAATAGTTACGTACGTACAGAACTATTTTGTATCTGGGACTATTTTGTAGCAGGAACTGAATTCTAACCATATGAGTCTCTATTCCATAGTTCTACCTGAAAATAACATAAAGAAAACATAATTAGAATATGATTTTTAATAATAAAGAATCATATGACTTATTTCTCTATAGTGCATTTGTCTATGGACTTACCTGGTTTTTATATGTTTCAGAGTCTATTGAGGGTTGGATTTCACTGGCTTTCATCTGTAGCTTGTTTCTCCTGGAAAGTTTCGTATGTTTATCCCTTCGGGATAATCCAGAATTTGTTGAAAATAGTTTGCTGGAACTGCTCACTTAGATTCAGTATTTTGTTTATACTTAGTTCACAGGACACTTAGTATTCTGTTCGTATTTTTATTAGTTTTGCTGATAAACAATAAGTATTGTTTATATTTGTTTCTTAGAGTAATATTTTGAGGTTAGATATCACTAATACGGATTTATTAGGAAACATTCTTTTAATTAGTTATTATTTTTGGTGTCGTTTCAGTTACCTTTATTAGGAATCCTATACGGTAAAACTGTAGTTGATAATGACTTACATAGATGTCGCTAATAGTTCAGAAATAGGATTTTATTTACCTGAAGGGTTCATACCGGTTGATAAGGTGGATTTTCGCTCTTTCTTGATGAACTCTGTACAATGGTGGTGTCATTTTGACGAGTGTTTATTTTCTGTAATCATCGAAGTAATCCTTCATGTATTTTTATTTAAAGTTAGTGAAAATGAATATTTAAACAATGCGGAAGATATTGTAACGGTTATTTTATACAATTACGCATTTATAATGTTTCGATGGACATCGAAGACTTAGAATGACATCACCATTAATTAAGCACAATCACTAGACCATTAATTACTCACCATTTCTATACCATTAATATGGAATTACATTAATTTAAGTTGAAGTTTATTTTGGTATATTTGATATACAAGTTCTCCGCATGGAGTGATGTTCTGTTGGAACATGGTTCTGTATTTTTCGGCATAGATAAATTCTATATGACCGTCTAGCAGACAATTTTATATTGGACATAATTTTCAAAAGCATATTTAATCCCGGACAACATTTTCAATCATACATTTTATCCTGGAAGATAATTTTTCCCAAGTAGATGGGACAGCCTATATTTTTTTTTCTTTCATTTGAGAAATGAATTCATCAGCATAGGGGAGACTTGTACAGATGGAGACGATGGAATTCATACCTCATGGATTTTGCAGAAACCAGCTGAGTACTCATTCTGAAAACTTTTGAAAGCAATATTTCATATTTTTAAATTCTTTTATTTCAATATTCTTATAACTGTAAACTTTATCAGATCTGATATAGTATTGATTAATACTATATGCCCTTCTGGCTTTTGTTCATTTTTAGGTACTTATTTTTTTAAAACATTTAATCTCATTTATTAATTATTAAATATCATACTTTTGATTAAATTATTTCTAATTTAAGCATGACTTTTATACACTGCAAGAAATGATTGTTGTTTACATACATTTCTTGGTGCTTGCTGAACTTCATGTTTTCTTTATACATTTAAGTCGAATGATTTCTGAATTTAGTAATTTTTATTAAGATTTCTTTAATTATATCTTAATATAATTACACATATTTTTTATATATATTAATACATTACTTGATGTGCTTTCATTAAGTTTATTTATAATAAATTTCTCAAATGAATTATCTTATTTTATTTAGGGGTTATATTTTCTCAAACTGAAAAGCTTAAGTATTTACACTAGGTTGTTACTTACCTAAAGGAGTAAAAGCTAAAGTAACTGGCGCCCCTAACAACATTAATCAATTCTTTCTATTTTTCCCTTGCCCATACCCATTGCTCCGCTGTCAAAACTAGCCGTTGGCAGTGAACGTATTAATTACGGTACACTAATATTGGCGCCCAAGAACGTGGTATTTGGATAGATAGAACACTTGTTTTTTTTTAATTTTACTCCATTTTTCTCAGTGTATTTTTTATAAAAATCTAAAGCTTATTTTTTTTCAGTGTAACTTAAAGTTCATTTTGAGAAAAACTACATATAACTGTTGAATAAAATATTTTTTGTTGAAAATTAAGTCAAATTAGAGTTAATCTGATAAGATATATCAGATATGTGTTTTTTATGTTTATTCTGAATTTTATGGAATAACATGGAATAGAGAAATTTTGGCGTGGGTTCAGTTTTTCTAGAAATTATCTTTTATTCAATAGAAATAAATGGATAATAGGGTATTTATTTATGCGAAGGATATGAATAAATATTAGCTAATTTTGTAGTTTTGGAGACTATTTATAATTATTAATTTGTCCAATTGAGATAAATAATAATTTAGTATTTTTTTGACATATTTGGGAAATTTTCCAAAGTATGCAAAAACTTTGTTGAACAGTGTACACAAAAAAAAATAATTTGTGGTACAGTATAAATATTTTATTATTAAAATAAATATTTTGAGTAAATTAAAGTTAATTTTGAAAAATAAATATTCAAAATGGACGATTTAGATAAAATGGAAATTCGATTTTTGACTGCAAAAATGGTAAAAATTTAGCAAAAATAGGTCTAGCTTTACGAACGTCTGTAAATGAAGTTACGGGGTATACGCCGGCATTTCTTAATTTTGGGAGGAATGTACCTATCACAGGAACTTATTATGGCAAAATGACATCAACTGATGGTGTTAAATTAGAACCTTGTGACAGAGACTCGTATAGCCAAGACTTGGGAAATCTTAAAGAGATTTTTGTTGATGTAAAGAAATATTTACATGAAGCTTATGAACGAAATAAGCGTACTTATGATTTGCGCAAGCGTGAAGTAAATTTTGAGATAGGTGAAAAAGTTTGGAGACGAAACAAAGTACTCTCAGATGCTAGTAAAAGTTTTGCTGCAAAACTTGCTCCAAAGTACATACTTTGCAAAGTTGTTGCGAAAAAGTCAAAGTTAGTGTATATTTTGGAAAATGCAGATGGTCATAGAGGCGACTGGCATGTTAAAGATCTAAAGAAATATTTTGGATCGAATAGTGACATTTCAGTTGGCTAGATTTGATTAAATAAGAATATTTTCTTAGTATCATTCGGAATGATATTTAAAAAAATATCAATGTATTGAAAATATTTAAAGGGTACCCAAAACTTTTGTATATAGTAGTAAAAAAAATATATAAATATATTTTTTGTAGAAGAGAATTCTGGTGCACACAGTCAAGTCTTATTTCTATTTTTTTATCTTGATAAAACTTAGCTAAAAAGAAAAACAAAATTAATTATGACAATTACCTGATTATGACAATTACCTGTTTATGACACACACCGATAAAGTCCCAAAATTATGTTCTACATAAGAGTAGGCGGATGATACACGTAGTTATCAAGCTTAGCTATTGTTAATTATCAAGTAGTATTTCAAATGATTTACATAAAGTATTGTATTTTTTGTTGATTTATTAAATAAAATATAGTATATATTTTAGCTATTTAAGTTAAATAGTTATAGAGTTTGGTATAAAAATATTTTTTGTATATTAAATATTTTTATTATTTTTGGAGGGGGCATGTGTAACGACATAAATCGTCACTTTGTAATATAGCAAGGGTTAATTAAACTATTCGTTTACTTACGTTATAATTTATGTTTATTTTGTATATAAATAGTTACGTACGTACAGAACTATTTTGTATCTGGGACTATTTTGTAGCAGGAACTGAATTCTAACCATATGAGTCTCTATTCCATAGTTCTACCTGAAAATAACATAAAGAAAACATAATTAGAATATGATTTTTAATAATAAAGAATCATATGACTTATTTCTCTATAGTGCATTTGTCTATGGACTTACCTGGTTTTTATATGTTTCAGAGTCTATTGAGGGTTGGATTTCACTGGCTTTCATCTGTAGCTTGTTTCTCCTGGAAAGTTTCGTATGTTTATCCCTTCGGGATAATCCAGAATTTGTTGAAAATAGTTTGCTGGAACTGCTCACTTAGATTCAGTATTTTGTTTATACTTAGTTCACAGGACACTTAGTATTCTGTTCGTATTTTTATTAGTTTTGCTGATAAACAATAAGTATTGTTTATATTTGTTTCTTAGAGTAATATTTTGAGGTTAGATATCACTAATACGGATTTATTAGGAAACATTCTTTTAATTAGTTATTATTTTTGGTGTCGTTTCAGTTACCTTTATTAGGAATCCTATACGGTAAAACTGTAGTTGATAATGACTTACATAGATGTCGCTAATAGTTCAGAAATAGGATTTTATTTACCTGAAGGGTTCATACCGGTTGATAAGGTGGATTTTCGCTCTTTCTTGATGAACTCTGTACAATGGTGGTGTCATTTTGACGAGTGTTTATTTTCTGTAATCATCGAAGTAATCCTTCATGTATTTTTATTTAAAGTTAGTGAAAATGAATATTTAAACAATGCGGAAGATATTGTAACGGTTATTTTATACAATTACGCATTTATAATGTTTCGATGGACATCGAAGACTTAGAATGACATCACCATTAATTAAGCACAATCACTAGACCATTAATTACTCACCATTTCTATACCATTAATATGGAATTACATTAATTTAAGTTGAAGTTTATTTTGGTATATTTGATATACAAGTTCTCCGCATGGAGTGATGTTCTGTTGGAACATGGTTCTGTATTTTTCGGCATAGATAAATTCTATATGACCGTCTAGCAGACAATTTTATATTGGACATAATTTTCAAAAGCATATTTAATCCCGGACAACATTTTCAATCATACATTTTATCCTGGAAGATAATTTTTCCCAAGTAGATGGGACAGCCTATATTTTTTTTTCTTTCATTTGAGAAATGAATTCATCAGCATAGGGGAGACTTGTACAGATGGAGACGATGGAATTCATACCTCATGGATTTTGCAGAAACCAGCTAAGTACTCATTCTGAAAACTTTTGAAAGCAATATTTCATATTTTTAAATTCTTTTATTTCAATATTCTTATAACTGTAAACTTTATCAGATCTGATATAGTATTGATTAATACTATATGCCCTTCTGGCTTTTGTTCATTTTTAGGTACTTATTTTTTTAAAACATTTAATCTCATTTATTAATTATTAAATATCATACTTTTGATTAAATTATTTCTAATTTAAGCATGACTTTTATACACTGCAAGAAATGATTGTTGTTTACATACATTTCTTGGTGCTTGCTGAACTTCATGTTTTCTTTATACATTTAAGTCGAATGATTTCTGAATTTAGTAATTTTTATTAAGATTTCTTTAATTATATCTTAATATAATTACACATATTTTTTATATATATTAATACATTACTTGATGTGCTTTCATTAAGTTTATTTATAATAAATTTCTCAAATGAATTATCTTATTTTATTTAGGGGTTATATTTTCTCAAACTGAAAAGCTTAAGTATTTACACTAGGTTGTTACTTACCTAAAGGAGTAAAAGCTAAAGTAACTGGCGCCCCTAACAACATTAATCAATTCTTTCTATTTTTCCCTTGCCCATACCCATTGCTCCGCTGTCAAAACTAGCCGTTGGCAGTGAACGTATTAATTACGGTACAGCAAAAAAAAGAATTAAAAAAAAAATTTGGCTGAGATATGATTTTTTTAAAATTTTGTAATTTTTCAATTTTTGACGATAAAGAAAACAGCTTTATTTTCAATTTATTACTATAAGTCTGACAATTTTAATCCAAATTTGATGAAATTTGGTGCACCCATGTAAACTTAGATGACAATCTTGAATTTTTTATAATTTTTTTTAATAGTGGGTTTCTGCTCTTCTTCTTCTTCTTCAAAAATATTTTTTTACGTTTTTTTATAACTATGTTTAACCCGATTTTTCGTAAAGTGCCCCCCCTACGATTTTTCTCAAATTTTGTTCAAATGTACTTCTAAGTGTCCTTTTTTCAATGACGTAAAATTTATTCTGGGCAAATTAGGTTTACTATATATTTTAGCCATTTTAAATTTTTATCGACAATGAGGAATGGTGCTGGAAATAGCTGTTTTACAAAAAAAGGCACATATTATTTTTTATATGTTTTTAATAGTTTAGGTCAAATGCTTCATTTTAAGACAAAAAAAATAATTATTTGTTGGTTTTTTTCAAAAAAGGCGTAAGTCCACAATTTTATTACTTTTTTATTTCTATATATTTTGTAGGCGTTTTTTTTCTGGTGTAACCCTTAGCTTACGTTAAATACTAAGTCTTTAACATCAAAAACTATTTTTATTTTTTTTTAACACAATATGTTTTTTGGTTTTTGTTTTGATCTTAAAAATGCCTGAAAGTTGGTAAACTGTCAGAGTAAGAAACTTTTTTTTTTGTTATAAATCTTTTTTTAATTCGCAGCTCAGAGAAAAGTTTTCTATGCCGGGGATAAATCCTTAATAAAAATTAATTTAAAAAATATTAATTTATTTAACATACTAATTCTTTATTTACAATTTATTTATGTCTTATTATTTAACTTTAATTATTATACAAAGCTTATCAAAATCTTTTAAATTTTTGTGAAGCGCATACATCGCTAAAATATAATGAACTATTTTTTTATTTGCTTGTATTCCAAAGTGACATTGTACGGTTAGAACTGTTAAGTTAAAAGTGACAATTGTTAACAGTTTGTCTTTTGTTTTACTTCGGCGTTCCCTTTTGGAAAATTGTATAGCGGTTATGCTTGAAAAAACAAAAACAAAATTTTGTTGGCCCAAATTAAAACTAATTTTACCTATTACTTTTACCTTTTTGTGTTAAAATACACATAAAAAATAGTTTTTCTACGATCTAATAGAAAAGTTAACATTTCTACATAAACAAATGAAGTTTTCTGACCGCAAAATATCCTATTTCTTAGCTTTTTACTTTCCGGCACGTTACCATGGCAGCGTGCGGGAAAGTACATTTTTTTGCTCGCGCAGTGTAGGCAACCGGCATGCCGCGGCCTGTCAATCGTAAAACAACTGCCAGTTATATACGACAACATGCTGGCCTGCCACTTTTTTAATATGACATTATTATTTATTTCTTGTTAAAAATATGTTTATAAGAGAAAAATAAAAAAAATTGCGTATGATCCAAGGACGAGAAATAATGTTGCTCGGTCTCATGCAGAGATTGAGATATATTCCTCGTCCTTGGATCATACGCTATTTTTTTTTCGCTTCTAAACATATTTTAACACAAAAAGGTAAAAGTAATAGGTAAAATTAGTTTTAATTTGGTTCTGTCAGTTATCTGACAATTTTCCATAAGGGGCCAACAAAATTTTGTTTTTGTTTTTTCAAGCACAACTGCTATGCAATTTTCTGAAAGGGAACGCCGAAGTAAAACAAAAGACAAACTGTTAACAAAATTGTCACTTTTAACTTAACAGTTCTAACCGAACAATGTCACTTTGGGATACAAGCAAATAAAAAAATAGTTCATTATATTTTAGCGATGGATGCGCTTCACAAAAATTTAAAAGATTTTGATAAGCTTTGTATAATAATTAAAGTTAAATAATAACACATAAAGAAATTGTAAATAAAGAATAAGTATGTTAAATAAATTAATATTTTTTAAATTAATTTTTATTAAGGATTTATCCCCGGCATAGAAAACTTTTCTCTGAGCTGCGAATTAAAAAAAGATTTATAACAAAAAAAAAAAGTTTTTTACTCTGACAGTTTACCCACTTTCAGGCATTTTTAAGATCAAAAACAAAACCAAAAAACATATTGTGTTAAAAAAAAAAATAAAAATAGTTTTTGATGTTAAAGACTTAGTATTTAACGTAAGCTTACGTTTACACCAGAAAAAAAAAACGCCTACAAAATATATAGAAATAAAAAAGTAATAAAATTGTGGACTTACGCCTTTTTTGAAAAAAACCAACAATTAATTATTTTGTTTTTGTCTTAAAATGAAGCATTTGACCTAAACTATTAAAAACATATAAAAAATAAAATGTGCCTATTTTTGTAAAACAGCTATTTCCAGCACAATTCCTCATTGTCGTAAAAATTTAAAATGGCTAAAATATATAGTAAACCTAATTTGCCCAGAATAAATTTTAAGTCATTGAAAAAAGGACACTTAGAAGTACATTTGAACAAAATTTGAGAAAAATCGTAGTGGGGGCACTTTACGAAAAATCGGGTTAAACATAGTTATAAAAAAACGTAAAAAAATATTTTTGAAGAAGAAGAAGAAGAGCAGAAACCCACTATTAAAAAAAATTATAAAAAATTCAAGATTCTAATTTAAGTTTACATGGGTGCACCAAATTTCATCAAATTTGGATTAAAATTGTAAGACTTATAGTAATAAATTGAAAATAAAGCTGTTTTCTTTATCGTCAAAAATTGAAAAATTACAAAATTTAAAAAAAATCATATCTCAGCCAAAAAAATTTTTTTAATTCTTTTTTTTTGCATAAGGCTTTTAGTATTAGAGTGGTGATAATATAAAAAAAGTTTAACGAAAATCCGTGACATTCAATCACCAAGGTGGTATGGATTCGTACAGAAATACCCATATTGCATTTCTCTATTAAAACTTTGCGAGGTTATAGTTTGCGCTGTTTTTATTTCGCTTAAATATTATTCGCGGATGATACTTTCGTTATATATTTTTCGCATATTGCATTTCTCTATTAAAACTTTGCGAGCTTATAGTTTGAGCTGTTTTTATTTCGCTTAAATATTTTGCGCTGTTGATGTGTATCGTTGTCAATCCTTTGCGCGGAAAAAAAATTTTCGAGGTTAATGTGTATCGTTGTCAATCCTTTTCGCGGAAAAAACATTTCGCGGTAAATTTTTCAACTAAAGCTCCCGCTCCCAAATAAAAGTAATTAAATCAGCCCATAATATTTTCGCGGATAATACTTTCGCTATATATTTTTCGCATATTGCATTTCTCTATTAAAACTTTGCTTTACTTTTTATAGACTGTCATATATATACTTTTTATAGGCTGTCAGTTCTTAACTTATTAAACTTTGCTTAACCGGCTAAAGGTACATAAAATGGTTTAGGTCCGTGGCATTTTTAATATACGTTACTGAACACCCTAAATTGTGGCGATATGCCTTTTGGGAAAAAGTGAACAGATAACAGTGACCACATCAATGGATGGCACCATACTTTTATATATATATCTAACGTTTTATTTAAATATTAACTACATACAGGATACATAGTGCTGATGATTCCCAAAAAGGATGAAATGGTACTATTCACTGTTTCCTGTCCATTTGATTTTAACGACAGATAGATAACTTTCAAATAAATAAATAAATAATATAAACACCTTCAATTTTTTTTTAATTTAAAAGTCGAAAAGAGAATTTATTAAGCTGATAATTTAACACAACACCCCCTTTTTATATATTATTTGGGTTATTTTATTTTAAATATAATGAAATCTTGTTTCTTACATAATTTTATATGCTGAATCTGAATTTGTTCCCAAAAAGTGAGGTAAAGTGATTCCATTTTTTTTATATTTATTGATAAATATAACTTTGCTTATACATATAAAACTTGATCGTGTAGTATAATTTTGATGACGTATTAGGATTCAGCGAACATTTTAACGTACTTATATCATATTTAATTTTAACGAACCTTCTTTAAAATACACAGTATCTACGCATCATTTTAGAATCATTATTTGCAGTTTCTGAAAATCTACAGTATAAGGGCTGATATAATCATTTACCTGTACAATAAGTAGTTTGTTTCAAGTGGTACCATATATTAATAACCAACAGTTTAAGAAAACTAATCCATCTAATTTTTGGTTTACAAAAATAGGCAATAGGTAAACCTACAAAATAATGTTATTTAATTTTTTCTATTTTAATTAAACTTATAAAAAAAACTCTTAAATACCCTAATCATTAATTTTTTTGTTTTGCGGATTGGTTTCTCCTACGACATATCTTCAAATATGTGTATAGGTATGTTAAATTGTACGCTGAATCTAAATTGGTCATGAACATTATACTATTTGATCAAGTTTAAATACTTACAAAAGTTAAATTTAGCGAAAAATATAAAGTAAATTTAAAAGATCTGTATAACAATATTTTTTTCTACGACTGCTTTAGAATGTAAGCAAATACACACACTTTTCAAACACAGAATTAATCCATTCTAGCTCTAGATACGGTATAAATATTCCGTATTAAGTGTTAGAATGACCACATGTAGTGCCATCTCTTGTTTATAAAAGTAAAGCAAACTGTAGCAAAATTAGCAAAAATATATCTATTTTAACATGAAATATTGAATAATTTAATGTAATTTAAAGTTTTGAGTTAAAATTACATAAAGTTTATTAGCTTTTCTTAATATTTGACCAGTTTTTTTTATCAATTTACTTCAAAAAATTAAAACTGCTCCATCTATTGTTAAATATTTAAACCTGATATCTGTCACAACAATCTGACATAACCTTCAATTTTTGCATTATAATTTGTAAATATGTGCTAAAATTAAATAAAAAGCTTTTTTAACTTCTGATTTGATAAAATTATTAAATAACATTAATTGCTTTATTTAAAAATATGTGTTTTGTTGCATTTACAATGTCGAGTCACAAAAAAACATTGTTTTTAACCTTGTCCGCAGTTTAAAGCCATACAGTGTTTCATATTTGCAGTCGAAGAAAAAGTATAGTCTACAACACGTATGGAATAATCATTCCGCTCTCACGGGACCGTCATACTCGCCTGCCGACTCGTACGACAAAATTATTAAATAATTAAATATTATTTATTTCATACTAGTTCACGGAAAAAAAAATTATAGCTAGGAGCGCTATAACACACATACCAAGCAAATTATAATCGCTTATTATATAAATACAAGGCTTTCTCTTACAATTATGGCAGTCAGTGTAAAAATTTATATGAAATACTTTAATTGTTTAGTGAATAATAAAATATAACAAATAGTATGGCATTTATAGCTTAAATAGATTTAATTATTGTCCGTGCTAATAATTTTTATAATATAATAAAATTTCTGTAAATTTATAATAGTGCCTGTAATAAATATAATCGTGTCTGTAATATATATAATCGTTTCCAATTTATTTTTAACATTATTAGTTATTGTGTCCCTTATAATCTATAGCTTAAATCACTATAATTTGCCACTGTTACCAAATATCTTATAATGTATAGCGCAGAGCCCACTAATTTCTTTCCGTGTTATAGAATATACTATACTATTCCTTAAAACTACTCTTGTTTCATTAACGCTGTCGTCCCTCCGAAGTGACTGATCGATTTCGTTTTTTTAGCACTCTTCAGAGCCACATATCGGTAGTAAGGACAACTACGAAAATCAAATCCTTTCCATATATGGAGTTTAAAAATTGTTGTAAGGAATAGTAAAAACAGATAGCGACATCTACTGCTAAAAGCAGAAACTGGATAAACCTATCGACAATCCAAAAAAACACGAAATCGATCAGTCACTTCGAAGGGACGACTACGTAAAGGCCTATCCAGAAGCTTGCTTAAGAACATAAAACATAAGAATGCGATGCTGTGACTGGCTTACAAGATACATAGCGACACATCAAGCCAATCACGGCATCGCATTGTTATATTTTATGTTCTTATGCGAGCCTGTGAATAGGCACTTAATCAAACAAGAGTAGTTTTAAGGAATAGTAAAATATTTTTATATAGATTTTTTAAATTTGAAAATATCAAACAATTTAATTTAGTTTATTAAGTAAATTCGTTGACTCAATTTACCACAGTTATCTTAAAAACCTGAAAACTTTGGATTCAGCATATAAAATTATGTAAGAAACAACATTTTATTATATTTTAACGTATTTTAAGCTTAACCTACAAACTATGGATACATTTTCAAAATCTTCAATTTTTTAGTATTCGCTTAAAAAAAAAAATTGTTGAAAAAAATAAAAATATAAATTTTTATTTTTTTATAATAAAATATAATTGTGAAACATGTCCCGATCTCCGTTTTCCTTGACATTTTTTTTTCGTAATTTTACCTCTCAGCCGAACCGTGTAGAAGCATGGAGGATGTTTCAAACAATTTTTCCTCAAATTCTTGTTTGAAAAGTATAAAATTATTATTTCATAAACTAAAAGTTTATGACTTACTATGCAAACTTGGCTCACAACGATTCATAAAACTTTTACGCACCTTTGTGCACGGTTTTATGTATTAATGATATATTTTTTTGAATCTTTTAGGGTATGTTCGCCAAATATCGTACCGTACCGTAATAAGGACCATTTATGTTAATTTGGGAAAAAGGGTTATAACGTAATTAATATGTCAAACAGTCGTCTTAGAAAACTAAATTTTCATGAACATATTAAGAACAAACTGAAAATGGTACGGTTCCACCGCATCTACTTTCTTGCCAAACGGTTTGGATTTGTTTTAAGGTTTTGATTATTTTGCTTTTATTTTTTATAATTAAAAAGCAACCTGCAAATATAAATTTTAATTCGCCTTCGCCAAAATTGCAAAAAAAAATATTTTTCTAATATTATATAAATGTTCAAATTTCTCAACTGTTAATTGTTGTTCTTATTGAAAAAATATAAAAATAATATTTATTTAATAAAATATTAAATTATAGTTTATTTTAACTCCGCCCGTAGGAAAAATATTGTTTCTAACGCATGCGTAAAGAGGCTTTTCCGCACTCGATTGCTACGCGTCGTTCTGGCAAATACAATCGAGTGCGGAAAAGAGTCTCTTTCCGCACTTGTTAGGAAAATAGCTATTTCCTACGATCCTCTATGAAAATGACATTTAGCACACTCTTATGTTCTTTAGAAAACGCCTCATATCGCACTAGTTTGATATTTTTATATCACACACTCGTGTGATATTTATGTAAAAAGTCCAAACCTTTCACCACAGCCTTTTATATCTTTAAGAATTTTAATCCAAATATTTCTGTTTTTCATGTCAAAAATAGAAACTATAGTTATAATAATGTTACTATTTTGACCATTACTGTCTAGTCTGTTTGACATACCTACATTTATAAATTTGTATGCTATTTTTAATTATTTTGTACTATGCCTTTTTTTAAAAATAATAAAAATTAAAAAATTTTAAAATAAGAAACTAAATATTTTTTCGGGATCGTAGGAAAAATAGTGTACATAACTTGTTGGAAAGTGTATTTCATACACTCGCGTGAAATATGTCACTTTCAACACTAGTTATATAATATACTATTTCCTACAAACCAAGTTAATATATAGTGCTCATTGTTCCCACTTGCCATGACAGCGGTTGCAAAGTGAAAATCTTAACCTTAAATTAAAACTAGCGTAGTATACTATTTCGCCTTTATGCGATTTTTTCGGAAAAAAACTAGTAATGACATAAAGTCTGAGAACTTCTTTGGTTCAAGAACCATTCTTCAAATAAGAAAAATAACCTAGTCTTGAAAAACAATTTTCATATTTAAACACGACGATCGTTTCGGATAAATTTATCCATTCTCAGGTGAGTCGTTCAAGACTAGGCCGTTATTTTTCTTAGTAATGACATGTTATATGTGTAATTTATTATTATCGTACAAATTTTAGCAAAATATTTAAAGCCATTTTTGAAAAAACGAATTTTTCGATTTTTGTTCATCAGTAAACTAATATTCTTATTTGCCAGAACAGAGAAAGATTAAGAAAACCCTCATGAAAAAAATCTCCTAGGATCCTAAGAATCTGAAGTTTGGGTTTGATTTGTTAAATGGTAGGCATCTGGCGGACGGACGTACATAAAAAAAATCGTTTTTTCGGAACCTGAAAAAGGATTAATCCATCAAAATCCGGAATTTTTTTTTGCCGTAGCAATACTTTCTTTTCTCCGAGGTCAAGTACAAAACAATAAAGGGAAAATCTCCAAAATAAACTTGGCCATTTTCAAATTTACCAGTAAGAATCCTTTGTGGCTTTTTATTGATTTCAAGTCTTCGAACAGGGGATTAGTTCCGGCGCTTTATTTTCTTTCCAAGTAATTACAGAATACTAGAAGCCAAATGGATTAGATTAATTTAATATATTAACGCCGCCAATTAATTGCTTATCATTAGGTTTATTAATCAAATGCCCACGGCATGAACTTTATAGTTTTGGAAAAATTAGAAAATAATAAGATACACAAACACAACTTTTTTTCTGATTTATATGCCTATTATCAACTTTAAAAGTAATACAGGGTGGGCCAAAAAACACCGGCCACTTTTTAAACCATTATAACTTGTTTGCCTTTGGACAGATCTACACAAAATTTTAAATGAATAAGCTTAAAACATGTCCAATTCTGTAGGTAATTTTAATTATTTAAAATATTGTTATATTTTTCAGTAATAAGGCTTTTTCTAAAGGGGTTATTTTAAAGCCGTGGGGATTAGAGCAAAATGTATAATTTAAAAAATTTTCGGCTTCATAATGTTAAGTGGTCTTTCTTCAGTAAGCAAGTATATTTAAATTTTAATTTGAAATTATAGTTTATTTTTTATTCTTATTTTTCTGAAAGGCTAAATATTGCAATAAATTAATTTTTAAGGTAAAAAAACTGATTGACTAGGCGTGTTATTTATCTGACATCTCTCAAAAAATAATCTGTCAATTTAAAAACTATTCAAAATGACCTAAAATCTGTGAAAATGTCGAATTACATAAAAAAATAAGTAAAAAAGTCAAAGTTGAATTGTAGATGTATATTTTAAAGAAAATGGTTACGAAATAACAGAAAAATTACTAAAGTACGCGCATTCAAAAATTGTACCATACACTATGAACATAACATAAAAAACAAGAAATTGCTTAAATAAATCTAGATTTAACTGTTGGCTAAATAAAAAAGTATTATATTTTCATTGCAAATAAAATTATTTTAAACACTGTTTTAATTATAAATAATATAAAACCATATAATTATGGTAGGTACAGGATGTTGGTTGGCTATTTGCAGTTAAAGTTCCATATTCTGATTTATTGATTTACAAAAATTCACATTATCTTTCATCGTATATTAACGTTACTAAAACAAGCATTTTTTCTCGTTTTGACCAAAACTACACTTATTTCTTGTTTATCTACAAATGTTTTAATTTAAATACATATATTCGTTTTTTATTTATTGCTCATCTTTAAAATATATATTTAAAATGATGTTTTTAATTTTGTTTCGTGATTTTTAATAATTTTCAATTTGACATATTATTTTTTAGACATGTCAAAATAATTTGAGATGAGTAACAGACTACTTAATCCGTGTTTTTATGATATTTACTGCTAGCTGTACAGTTACCAAAAAATAATATAAAAAATAAAAAAGTTAAAAGAAAAATATACATAACTATTAAGGAAAGACCACTTAACATAATGAAGACAATTTTTTTTTTTAATTATACATTTTGCTCTAATCCCCACTGCTTTAAAGCAACCCCTTTAGAAGAAGCTTTATTACTGAAAAATATAATAATATTTTAAATAATTAAAATTATCTACAGAATCTTACATATTTTGAGCATATTTATTCCAAATTTTGTATAGATCGGTAAAAAGGCAAACAAGTTATAACGGTTTAAAAAGTGGCCGGTTTTTTTTTTGGCCCACCCTGTATATACATTTTTGATAACTTGTCACCTAAACTAGGTTTGTGTGTGATAAAGTTATTAGCATATTTAAGAGAAGAGTACTAATTCGGCTGAGCAAGAATACATGTAAAGTAACACAAGAAAAGTATAGGAAAATATAACAAAACAAACAAAAGATATACATAATTACATAAGTATTTGAAAACTGCAGGGATGAGGGTTCTTCTTATTTTTTTATGAAAATTCACAAGAAATAATTTTTAAAAAATTGTCTTGAAATAAATTAATATATTTTCTCAATTCGAATCTAAATTTCTTACATTGAGTTATTTGTACTATTTCGTTTGGAAGTAGATTAAAAAATTTGGGGCTAAAATATAGGATATTTCTCTGAGTAAAAGATTTTTTAAAAAGTGGTATGTCTAGTAACTTGGGAAGATGTTTTTTCATTTTTATTTTTGTTTACCCATAGAAGAGCCTGAAATATATAAATTTTTCAAATTGAATATAAGTTAGATTCTCCATATAATGTTTCTGTTGAAAAAAGGCTTGTTTTTTTAGCATACACAAGACTACATTTAATTGGGTTTTTCCACATCTATTATTTTAACAAAATCTCTTATAATATGGTACATGGCAACCAGATCAATACACTCAGAAAATGTCGTTGTATTTTTAATACTGAATGTTATTTTTTATTTATATTGGTATTTAATACTTTACATGTGATATTAAATACTGCAATGTCTGTATTGTATACAAAATGTTGTCATACTAACATAGAGACCGTGCTGGTACATTTGGATCCTCACGCAACATGTGTTTATTAATACTGTAACATTTGGTAAATTATATCACAGTTATAGTTTGATATACTTTAAGTTGTAGTTGTTGTATTATTATTCTAGTTTAAAGTATGTTACAGTATTAAGTAAAATAACAATCTGTAAATATTACCAAAATTTTGATTAATCAATTAGCAAAAAAAATGAACCAACTTCTATGTCTCTAAAAAGTAAAATATAAAAAATACTTAAGTCGGTGCCAATCTCACCATTCCCTAAATTAATTACTAACAATTATTTTTTTATTATTTTATTATTGTTTGCTGTGAAATTGGCACCGACTTAAGTATTTTTTATTTTTTACTTTTTAGAGACATAGAAGTTGGTTAATTTTTTTTTACGAAAAGTTTTTATTTTTTACTTTTTAGAGACACAGCTTGTAGATTTGTAATGTCATCTAAGCTAAATTATAGTTGTCCTTCCATCTCGGCAAGCTGCTGACGTCACAATGCACTGTTAGTGCATTGTGACGTCATTATCTTAAAGATAAATTTCTAAAAAATAAAATAATAAATAAATATTTTTATTTCAGCGCCCAAGAGTCCAACCAACCTTATTTTAAACGAAATACTAAAGAAAATCTTGTTAAACTTTAAGCGTTAAGTAATAATCAAACAACGCCTTTTGATAAAATCACAACATTTATCATTTTCTCTTGGTATTTTAATATTACAGGTACAGAGAACCAAGTTTAGCGGCATTTAAAAGATTTTCAGTGTGCCGTAATATTTAGGCGACTCCTTAATCAAGTTATCCGGCTTATCCGAGTTATCCGACATTTCTCTAAAAAATTGACTGGTAGTAGAACCAAATTAAGCCGTTTTTAAGTGAAATTGCGTTAAAATGATTAGATTTATCTTAACTATCCGGCTTAGCCGGCATTATCCGAGCGTCAAATTAAAACGGGACCACCTCATGAATTCCCTGTTTAAGTTGCAAAAAGTTTCATCAAATTCCGTTCATTCGTTCCAATGTTATGCGGGAACAAACATAAAAAAAAACAAAGTCACACGTCCTTTTTGAAAGTCGGTTAAAAAAGGATCAATTATTTTATCAGTGTGTAATTGTATGTGGTTGCAATCTTTATATTATTACTAATCAATATGTTGGTATAATTTACCGGTTGTTAATTTTTCTGAATACTGCAACATACTTTTAACTAGATCAGTAATACAACTTAACAACAACTCAAAGTATACCATACTATAAGTGTGATATGCTTTACCAAATGTTACAGTAATTTTTACTATAACATGCTAGTATTAATAAACACATGTTGCGTGGGGATTCAAATGTACCAGCACGGTCTCAATACACAATACACACATTGCAGTATTTAATATCACAAGTAAAGTATTAAATACCAATGGTGTCGATATAAATAACAAATATGTATTTACAAATAAAATTTAGTATTTAAATTACAATGACATTAGTTAGATACGATGCAATTATTTAAAAAATAGTTATTTAAATCTGGTTGCTGTAATCAGAAATCTGGAATGGGCAACCCTATATAATATATTATATTGCATATAATTTTATTTTGCAAGGAAAAAAATTTATGGTACATTTTTGAGTTGCATAATTCATAAAAAATATAGAAAATTTTATTTAAAAAAATTTTATAAACTTGTTTTGAACTCATGAGAAAGCTTTGCGCACACAAAAAATAAAAACAAATACAAAAATAAAAAATACTAATATCTACTTGCTCACAAATTATACTTAGGTATGTGGTACTCAACAAAACAATTTTTACAATTTTTTCAGAAATCCAAAGCACGTTTTTCAACAAAAAATAGAATAGTACGAGGTTAAACAAACAAACACACAATAAAGAACAAGAAAAAGAATTTCAATAGATATCCAACTTCAAAACCAGTGCTCCCGAGTGAAAACTAGGTGCCTATAAAGTTTGTATTTTGATTATTAAAGAATTCAGGGGTCTTATCGCCCAATTAGGGATCCCGATTCATTTTTTCAATCCGCAAAAGTGCGGGATTGGCATGTGGGATCCCGCGGGATTTGCGGGATTGAATACGGATAAAAAATAAACACGACATGCGGTTTTGTGATAAAAATAACTGAAGATGAGTCCGAAAAAAATAACTTTGTTGTTCTTTTTTTAGAAACTCTTATTTTGTCTTTGTAATAGGAACTAGGAATAAAATTACATTTTACAGAAACAGCAAATAATATAAATGTAAGTAATGATATTGACATTAAGTATAGTAAAAAGAGAAATTTAAGACCTAGAAAATCATGGAGTTAAAGAAAAGTACCTAACTCTAGTCACACAATATTTTCAGCTGCTGGCATATTAACAAAAAAAATAAGAACTCGGCTAGGAGATCATAGCATAAATGACGTGTGTTGAGGGCACACTTTCAAAAAAAAAATTAGTATGATGGGATCATGCACAAAAGATTATTAGGAGCAGCATATAAAAATTTTAGTTTTATTAAAAAGAACACGAAAATTTTTCAAAATTCTACGTTAGAGGGAGAAGGGGTTAAAAATCCTTTAAAAAACATCTTATGTTATTATGCATGTACCCAATTACAAAACAAAATAAAAATAATAAAGTATGATATAATTAATAATACATATTATGTGAGATATTAATTTTGTTCTGTTTTGCGAATTTAATTTAATTTGCTTTTTATATAAGTAAATAATATTATATATTTTTTAATAAATACTAAATAGTATTTCTTTACTGTTTTTATTTTTTTATAAAAAAATAGTCTTTTAAAGGCACCTATGATCCCTTGGGATTCAAGTCAAGCCCGCAAAAATCCCGCGGAATTCAAACTCGTGCGGGATTGCATCCCTACGCCCAGTGTGTCCAAATGGGAACAGGGTGCAATATAGGGTTAAAATCCAAGTTTGGTTTCTGGTTACCACAACAATGTGTGTTGTTGCCATTACCAGATTTCTGGTTGCAGCAGTTAGAAAAATATTTGTTTCGTGCTGACCCAACCATTTTTTTTTCATATAAAAGATAGTACCTATAAGAGAGAAATATAATTTTTAAGAATTACAGGCGGTCGATTTTATACGAGCGTAGCTTTCTTAGGAGTCGTTTTTGAAGGGGCGTGCGTGGTTTCAAAAATATTGGATCTGTATAGAAACTTTTTTCCTAGCTGCTTTATTAAATTTGGTTTTAATTTTAATATTTTATTTCTGGTTCTCGAAACGTGTAGGTACTGACGAATACTATTCTAATAATAAACCCACAAAACATTTCAGAAGCAGAAAGTTTGAGGTAAAAAAGTAAGTCCCCCAATTTCGAACGCCCCTGGTTAAAGTAACTACATACAAATAACATTGGCTAATAGGCCTTATTAAGGGCAGATTACATACATAACCTTGTTGCTATAACACAGAGGGTTCTTGAGTTAATAAATAAAAATGGAATTTTTAGGACCTATTTTGAAGGGGAGTAGCTACTTTACGAGTCGTTTTTGGACATATGTTTAAAGGAACTTTTTTTCTTATTTTGACCTCCCCTTGTCAAAAAAAACTTCCAAATCTTGAGTTTTTACACTCAAGTTCAGTTTCCAAAGAAACACTTAATTGAGTATAATTTCGTACCCTCAATTTGAGAGTACTCCCAACTTAATTACTCTCAACTTAAGAGTACTCCCAACTTGAGAGTAACTCTCACTTTGGGTGTTACACTCTATTTAGGTGTAACACTTAATTTGGGTGTAACACTCAAATAAATCTAAACTCTCAAAATTAAAGCCACACCCAAATTATATTATGCTCAAGTGTTTAGATTTATTTGAGGGTAAAACTCTAATAACCTGAAAGTGTTATTTATTAATGAATATCGTTATTGTAAGACGAAAATCACGTTAGTTTTCACTCTTTTTTTGGAATGAAAGAAAAACACAATAAATCTTTAAAACGTCTCCTTTTAATAATTATTTAATAATTATTTAAGTTGCTCACGTGAGCTGAATTTTTACATTTGTTGGTTAGCATTATTTTTAAAGTTTATTGCAATTTTTGTATTGACTTTAAAATATTTCGTTCCATGATCTATAAAACAAAGTATCAATATTAATTGACAAATTACAAAGTTTCTTATCACTTACTTATAATGGCTTTTTACCAATAAGTGTATTCTTGTACAGGACTGCGATAAAAAATTGTATGCTATCAAGTTAGTTAATAAATGCGAAACTGATTGATTTTTATGTATGTACAATATATCAGAAGTTCCATACCTTTAAGCAATCAATGGGAGATTTTCTGTGAAAGAAACTATAGTTTTGTGAAAGAAAGAAAATATCAAAGTATACTTATATACTAGATATATCTAGTATATAAGTATACTTTGATATTTTCATTCTTTCACAAAGTATACTTATATACTAGATACTTATATCTAGTATATAAGTATACTTTGATATTTTCTTTCTTTCACAAATAGACTCAGAAACTCTCCCATTATAATAAAAATAGAGTAAACACTGAACCGTTGCACCCTGCATGCTCAAGTTTCAGAGCACACAGATTCAGTTTCAGATTCATTTATTAGTCTCAAATTACAAATATAAAAAAAATGTATGAGATAGGTCACATTAAAATACAGTCTAAACTAAAATAAATTAAAAATAAATATAACAATTAAATATAACATAGATCAGAAGGAACACAGGACAATTAAAAATTTGACACTTATATTTATAAATAATGTAAAACAGTCACAAAAATTTAATGTACAACGACGGGCCCTGTAAATTCGGTAATATTATAAAATGCTTTATCAAGTAGAAACTTTTTTAGTTTTTTTTTTTTAAATATTGTGTGGATAGATTGTCTTGAATTCAGGTGGTAAAAAATTGAAGAGGTAACACCCTGCATGTTTCGGTGATTTTTCATAGAATGCTGTTCTATGACTATCTAACAAAAATAAAATATTGTTTCTTGTTGCATGTTCATGTTTGTCGGAGTGAGTAAGAAATTTGTCTCTGTTTTTATGAACATATGTCAATAACTTGTAAAGATAAATACATGTAAAAGTTAAGAGTTGCTTACTTTTAAAAGTATCGCGACAAGATTCTCTATGTTTTAAATTAAAAATTAATCTTACAAATCTTTTTTGCACTTTAAAGATCCTTTGTGATCAGCGGCTTGTCCCCACGCAACAATATTATAGCTAATGATGCTATACGCCAGTGCAAAGTACACACTAATGAGGTTTTTTTTGTGGTAGACTATTCTTTAAAGTTTTAATTGCATAAAATGATTTATTAAGTCTTGAGCATAATGAGTTTAATTGATTATTCCAATTTAAGTTTTTATCAAGAATGACGCCTAAAAAAGTTTGTGTATCTGATAATTTTAAAGAAACATCATTAAACTTAAAATTACAAGAGGGTAACGGTTTTCTTATATTGAAATTAACACAGACAGTTTTCGAGACATTTATTATAAGTTTATTTTCAATGCACCAATTTCTAAATTCATTTAGGACACAGTTTACATTTTCATTAATTTCTTCGGGCGTGTTTCCCGTTACAACTATTGAAGTGTCATCTGCGTACAGTATGTACACTGAATAGTTGAATGTGCACACTTAATTAAACTTAAGTTTACACTGAATAATTGAGTATAAACACTCAAGTTTCAGAGTACACCCTGAATAGTTGAGTATAAACACTCAAGTTTGAGTATAAACCCTCAAGTTTCAGAGTACACCTTGAATAGTTGAGTATAAACACCCAAGTTTGAGAGTTAACACTGGATCGTTAAGTGTATACACTCAAATAGTTGAGTATAACACTCAATTTGAGAGTTAACACTGGATTGTTTAGTGTATATACTCAAATTTAGGTTTAAACACTCAAATTTGGGAGTAAACACTAAAATTTGGGTGTAAACACCCAAAATTTGAGAGTTTTTTTGACAAGGGTCTAGAACACATTCTGTAAATAATTTCCTTTCCTTCTGAAACACGTTATGTATCTTAATATATTTTTATAGATTTTATTTATTTTAACAATTTTATTTTTTATAGAATAAATAAAACTCTCTAAAAGCCTGTAAACGTTTTTCTACTGTTATAACACACATCTTGCCCTTTATTTCTTTACACTGTTTTTCCATTTATAGGGATTACCTACTAGTTTGTTTTTTTACTTTTTTCAATTTCAACTGGCTTAGTGGATACATAGATATATCTATATATATTTATAGTTTTATCAGACAAACTTTAATAAAAACAAGCCGTGTAGATATCCACATGTCATAGTGCACAGTAATGTTTCCCAAAAATGTAAGTTGAAACTATATATATACAAATTTTCGGAATTCAAACCCAGGCAACATCCATAAACTAATGAGGCCTCATGAGAGCATCATGTTATGATTTCCACGTTTTGTACTCATACGAACATCATGATGAGCACATCTCATGATTTTGTGATCATGTTATGAGTTTGTCATGAGGTGTATAAATTTAACGTTAAATCATTAAAATTTAATTTAATGATGTCATAATGACTCCCACGTGAAATAGCAAATGTTGCCCGGGACCCGATTGAGAACGATTGCCGAATAGTACAGGCTTCTGTAATGTTCTATTTCAGTGCACTTGACAGCGTTATGCTATAGGTGGCCTCACATGTTATTTCCTACCACTAACTAAAGTTATTAAACGAATAAAGTCGCCTTCTAGGAATACTAGTATTAAAAAGCAGCTGTCTTTATAAGGATATACTACTAGTAATTAACTTACTGGTCAGCTAATTCGATACACATCGGATTGGTATGGTAGATATCTGGAGGTTTTAGCCTAGAGGAACTAGTTCCTCCAGTCATTTTGGGGAACATTTCCACTGGGAAGTTCCCAGTGGGAATATCCCGGTGTCCTCAAGTTGTTGAAAATTGACTTGTGTGGGAGTCCTAGGGGGTCGATTTTTTCGTTATTTTTTTGGTATCTCTTCGCGTTTATAAGATATGAGCAATAAGGTGTGTGTGTATGTGATCTTTTTAAGCAGGGTAATTTCCTTTCTTTTTTTTTAATTTTAAATTTCGCGGTTAATTTAAAGTTTGCGCATGCGCATTCCGTAGACCGCTGCTAATGACTTTACAATGAGGAGTCATCTGTATGCGTTCATGAACTCGGAGAAAATAGCAAATGTTGTCAGGGAATATCTTAAAAAATCTTAAAAAGCTTAATATCTCGACAATCTCGGTAATTTTCTAAAAGATTTTTTAGAAATCTCATAAATCTTTCCGAGAATGATAAAAATCACAGATTTCTATGTCGAAAATCACGGAAATCATAAAAAAAATCTCGGAAGTCCGCGTACCAATACAGAGATAAAATTCAGTTATCAAACGTTCCCGTTATAAATACTATAAAAGTTACAGATTGCTTACTAGTGTCAATACGTAGCTAAGGGCCTATTTACAAATACGACCTAAAAACGTAAACGTAAAATCGTAAGAAACGCAGTACGCTGATTGGTTCAACCTTGAAATTAAATCATCAGCATACTGCATTTTTTACGATATTGCATTTAAGTTTTTTTACGTTGTATTTGTAAATAGGTCTTAATACATGCGGATTGTTAGTAAACATGGAGTTCTCAGAGAACTTCTCTGGTAAACATGAAGATGTGGTCGGGAAAACAACTCGCGTTTATGGTAGAGGCTTTTCTTATATCGTACGATTCTTACATTGTGGTTAGGCAACGTTTCTGTAATCATCACTACATTCGCCGAGTAAATAATACACCATCCGCAAACTTTTGGGTTAAACGATTTCGAGAAACGGGTTCTGTGGTAAACCGCAAAGAATAACATTCGAAACATTAACAATATTCCTGTTGAACTGTTTTGACGAGTTTTCCAAAATTTAAAGGCCAGCTTGAAGGAGTGTTTTGAGCAAGATGGTCAATATTTGGATAACCTAGTTTTTAAAAAATAAAATCCACATGAATGATGTATCCTAATTTTAAAATAAAATGAACCGTTCAAATAATATAGTAATGATTTTTTGAAAACTGAATTTTACTCTGTGTCACCCAGTATATTTTATTGGTCTAGCCCTTGGTTTTAAGTTAAAGACCCAAATTGGTAAGTGGGGATATGACAATTTGTATTCGTTTTTTTTTTGTAATTTTATGTTCTTGGCAGTATTTTGCCTCTTTCATGAATACGATTATATTTGTTTTCAGTATATAATATATTATGAACAAATGGAATTATGAAAATATAATCTTTATTGTGGGTAAAGTGATACATTAATGATTAATGTATATATACTTTAAGCACTTTAAATTATAAATTTAAATGTACTTACTTTATTATGTTACAAACGAAAGTAGGCCCTCAAGATGGCTTTTAATTTAAAAATACTTTTAGACTATAATGAAAAAAATGAAAAAGAAAGGATAAACTGTTTTTCGCGAGTATTTTTTACCGTTTTTATCAATCAGTCATTTAACAATAGTTCTGGCCAAGTGTTTATTTCTGTCCAGTCATATTATAGCTATATTGGGAATTTTCTGCTGTAGAAAATTCTAGTGAGAATCGCTGTAGTATTTTGTTTTTCAGTATTTCTCTTTCACAACAAGATTTCATATCTAAAACTAATTAATAATTAAATATGAATGTATTACTATTTATAATCATTGTTATTAATTTATTATTTACCAAAAAATACCTCAAAATATACTTTTTATAAAATTTAATGACAGTTTTTATAGGTTGACTTTTATGAACATGCTTGCAAGCCTAGCACAGTACCGCGCTAGTCACTACTGCCTTAAGTGAGTAAACTATTGACAGAACTATAATTTGCAATGTAAAAATGGACAAAAAGGTTTTAGTTTAGCAGTTGAGAATGTAATTAAATTAACCGAATCAAAGAAAATGCCCGTAAAAATATTAAGTTATGTAATAAAACATTTATATCAATTTGCGATGAAAAAAATATAAAAGTTGGTTTGACATATTATAAATCGTTAAAAAATAATCTTCCGAATTACACGATTCTTCGAATTATTGGGAAAAATTCACAGTTTTCATTCAAATTTGCTGTCAAAGAAAATAATTACTCCAGGGGCATCGCCCCGGTCGTAATTATTTCCAGACAACAAATTTTCATGAAAATAGTGAATTTTTCCCGCATAATTCTCAGCTTCTAGTGTAATTATATATGACAATTTTTGTAGCAATGTTTGTACCACAGAAAGTGTGACCGCAAAGTTAGCCTGTTTTAAAGCAAGATATATTACATGTTTGTACATAGCTAAGAGCTAAACAAAGGGTTAACTATGGGTACTTGAATTGAATTTTATACTCTAAACTTTCTTACATTTTATTAAACATAACTTTATGATTTTCATCAAATCCAAGGGTGATACCCCTTTACGTGTTTTTTATGTCATATTACAGAAAAATGTTTTGATAGATGGATAGAAATATTTTTTAAAGAAATTGGAAATTAAAAAATTCCACTGTAGAGAAAAAATTTAATGGAAAAAGTAAAAAAAAGGCACACTTTAAAAATATTTTAAAATATACAGGATCCTCTTGGAGTGGGTAAGGGAACGTTCAAGTATTACGTAACGCTCCTAGGGGGGGGTTCATTTTGGAGTGTTACGCCCATGTTAATGGTATAGGAAAATAGCGTTACAGGGGGGGGGTCCAAAATGCTCAAAATGTACGTTACGTAATACTTGAACGTTCCCTAACATCTGACTATTTTTTTTTTTAATGGAATGGTATATTTTTTATTATGCCTTCTTATTTTCCATTAATATACCTTTATTTTGATACCATATTATGTTGGTCTATTATTTATAGTTTTTCAGATATATAATTTTTTTTGAGAAAAAAAATTAATAAAATTTTGCAAGCTTATCTAAAAAGAGTTTATAGTCCTCCGCATGAAACAACGTCGAAAGGGGGAGAAATCATTCGCACTCTCTTCTTTCCGTCAAAAGCAGGCGTGCGTACCTGCAACTTGCACACACACATTCCCGTAGCCACAGATCCGTGCGTCAAAGTATATCTAATTACTTTATGCGCAAAAAATAAAATATTTTATTTTATTTCAAAATAAATACTCAAACTTTTGGATTTTCAAATATAAAAAACTCCATTTTTTTTAATGGAATGCTATATTTTTTATTCACTCGTTACATGTAGGATGAAATTCTGCATAAAATGATATAAGATACTTTAAAATAATTGAGTTTAAAAAAACAAAGTTGTCAATTTCAAGAGTTTTATTTTATTTTTTTTTTTATAAAAGTAGGAGAAAGTCCAAAATGATCAAAATTTGCGTTACGTAATACTTGAACGTTCCCTAAGGGGTCGTTCTGATTTTTAAATTGACGATTTTTTTAATTTTTGTTCAGATAACCTGTATTATTTTTATGTACAAAACTTTTTACAAAGCATTAGGCAACTCTTAAAGTTCACAAAAAAAGTTGTTTTTTTTTGCCGTCATAAACGAATGCTCAGCACGCGCTTGCACCTCAAAAATAACATGTCAAACGGTTCTAGCTATAGCTCCGCCCCCATTGGTCCGAAACACAAAAATCAAAAACCGTCTTTTTAAAAATTACAAACTTTAGTTCGGTAGTGTCGACTTAAGTCAAAATTCCAAAAAAACAAAATTTCCACGCGTATATTAAAAAGTTTGGGGCAAAAAACGGAAAAGCCCCCCCCCCCCCCGTTTCGCACGCCCCTGTTTAAAATAAGTAAATAAAACAACATACGAAGATGGGCCTTATTAAGATTAGTTCACGTGCAAAGCCTTGTTGCTGTGTCTCAAAGGGTTTGCACTTTCAAAGGGGCGTATCTCCCTTACGACGTATTTTAAGACAAAGGTTTATATGAACTTTTTGCCATATTTTATGATGTAGAATCACCCCTTTAAATTTTATAATTTTATTATTTTTTCATGTATTTTTTGTAGTATACCGGGTGCCACAAAATAGTGGTACACCCCTATAAATTTTTTGTTTATTAACTTATAAAAATTAAATTTGAAGGATGTAAATAATTATAATTATAATTATAATTCGCTGTCACAGAGCGTAAGCTAAATACCACTCTGTAGGGTAATTGAAACTTATTTCTTAAGATGTAATAGATGATTTTTGTGTATATACATTTTCTATATAATAATTATGTATTAAGTTAATAAATAAGTTTCAGTTACACTACAGAGTGCTTTTTAATTTACGCGCTGTGACGTCAGAGTCGCATTCTCAGATGGACACGAGTATATCATATCAACGATTGTTTTTTGTTGTTTTATTAGAAATTCTAAGTTTACTAAGTTTTATGTTAAAAAAATTAAATATCATTAAAATACAGAAAAATAGTGCTTTTATAAAGGCATTGTTTTTGTTTAATGTTATACTTATTGAAATTTAACTTAAAAAATATTAATACTTAGAACAAAAACATTAACTAACTAAAAAAGTTGTTGATTTTTTTCTTTTTTATTTATTTTTAATAGTAATTTTTTGCCAATAAATGTTGATTGAAATATGGGTATCAATCTTTTAAGAAAAAAAAATATGTGTTTTAATGGTACTACGGTACCAGTACCTTCCCATTTAAAAAAAATTGGGTTTTATTGAAACAAATGATTTGCCTAGTTTTAAAGAGCTCCAAATTTGTTAATAATTAAATAAAATGTTGTTTCATATTTTTCCTAGGAAATTTACCAAGTCAAGAATAATTTTGCATATTTCAAAGCTAATTAGATTTAAAATTAAAATTTAATTAAAAAATTATATGTTCTGTCAAAAATTGACAAATTATACATGGTTGTACTCAGAATTTAATTTTGAACCAAAATATGTAAAAATATACAGGGTGTTCCTGTAACGCTGTTCCATTTAAAAATCAAAAGTCGAGTATTTTAGAAGCGTATTCTACACATATTAAGAAGTATAAAAAAGCAAAAAAAAAATCTATTTTTTGAAATCAAAAATCAGAATTCAAGATTTGAATTATTAAATTATTTTTTAAGTAGTAAAATTGTTCATGTTTTAAGCTTATATTTTAGTAAAATTGTTTAAGTTATGTTTTAAGTTGAGATATATTTAAAATTTATATATAGAATTGCTATAATAGATAACACTGTTCCACAGAGAAAATATACTTTTTTTCTGCCATATCCTATCTTGAAGCATTTTTTCTTCTGATTTCAAATCTGTTTTCAGATTTGGGCTGCGACCGCACAGTTTTTATAAAAAAAAAACAGCTTTTTCCAAATGACTGTAGAATTTATTTTTATGAATATTTTTTAATCAAATTCGGGTCACTTATAAAAAAAGGATGTGCTTTTAAGACTTTGAAAGATTTTTTCAAATTTCGACCTCAATTTTTTTTTTACACTGAAAAAAAATTTTTTTTTGCTGTCAAATTTTTAAAAGATGGATTTTTTTTACGTTACCCATATTAAAACATTCTCTATTTATCTGGATTCATTTTGCTTTTTGAATTTTTAATGGGGAGCTTCTAGAAGTGGCGCTACGTTAATTTTCAGTGCTTCGTGTCGGAAAGATTAACACCAATATGCAGGGTAGGAGCACTCTCGAGCGTGTTGGAACAGTACATACGCCTTAAAACTAAATATGGCGCTTCTTTGCCGTGTTTATTTGTGTTAGAAAAATTATTTCTAACAGGTATATAAAAATATTTAATACTTTATTTCAGGTAATTCAGGTAATTACATTCAATTGTTGTTTGTTTTTAACGTACTATTCTACTTAATTAAGCATCCCCTAAGTCCAGGACTTTTGTGGGCTAGTAGTAGAGGGAACCACCGGCTTTAATTGACTTTCGAACCAATATATCTAGGAAGTACGCCATCGCCAAATTTCAATTATTAATTAACTGAAAAAGGCAATCGGCGCCAGTGAGTTCGTTTATGTTAACTAGCCTAATCTTACAAACTTTATTACAGGTAATTATTAATAATTATAATAACCGAGATTACCGGAATTAAAATAAATGAATAACAATTCATTTATTTTAATCCCGGTAATTTCGATATTTTTTTAACCCCACCATTAGTTAAATTAAAATATGTAATGTTAACTTGTATATTCATTCTACGGAAAAGTTCTGCTATGTTTATGGAAGTTATGAAAGCTATAAACATTTACGTCCAATTTCAGAATACTTACGGGTATTTGGACGAAGAATTCTAAATTTGGAAAAGGACTGGACACCCAACAAGTGTTGTAATTCATGTTACATAAAAATGAATAATAACTCTATTCAGTTTTTAACTTCTGCATTGTGGCATAAAACTTATAACCACCACGAAGATCGCATTTTTTGTTTAACCAAGATTGGACGTGGGCCAAATTGGAAAGGCAAAAGTAACGTTGTTTATCCTAATGTAAAATCTGTAACGTTGCCTAAATTAAAAGAAAATGTTAGTAACACAAATGTTTTGAAGCAAGATATTGAAATGGAAGAACAAGATATTGAAATAAATGAAAATGTAAATGAAGAATCTGAAGATATTGAAATGGGGGAGTATATGACTGCAACATCTCAAGATTTGCCATTTGACTATAATGACATTCATTTGTTAGAGCAAGATGACCTGAATAGTTTGGTGCGAGACTTGGGATTATGTAAAGAAAAATCTGAACTTTTGGGTCCAAGGCTAAGAAGCCTTCAATTCCTATTGCGTATTCTACAAATATGAAAGAATCATATGAAAATATGAAAATAGTTTTGGATGAAATTAAGTATGAAGAACACAAATGGCAGATTTGTGGGGATTTGAATATGGTAGCAATTTTGTTAGGAATGCAAGGTGGGTTTACTAAATATTCTTGTTTTTTGTGCTCATGGGATAGCCGAGCTGTAAAAAAGCATTCCAAATTAAGCTAAATACATTGTTTTTTTTTGTATAATCATTTATTTAATAAACGAATACTGTATATTTTATAGTTTAAACACCTACGACTAGCTACGTACTGCTCCGGCTCGCTGAATAGCGCTCATACCGGTGTTAAAATTTCCGTCTTGACTCACTTAAAATTGATGTAGCGCCACTTCTGGAAGCTCCCTATTAAAAATTCAAAAAGCAAAATAAAGCCAGATAAATACAAAATGTTTTAATTGGGGTTACGAAAAAAAAATTAATCTTTTGAAAATTTGACAGCAAAAAAAATATTTTTTTTCAGTGTAAAAAAAATGGGGATCGATATTTAAAAAAATCTTCCATAGTCTTAAAAGCACATCCTTTTTTTATAAGTGACCCGAATTTGATTAAAAAATATTCATAAAAATAAATTCTAGATTCATTTGGAAAAAGGTGTTTTTTTTTCTAAAACGCTCTGTATATAAAAACTGTGCGGTCGTAGCCCAAATCTGAAAAAAGATTCAGAATCAGGAGAAAAAATGCGTTAAGATAGGTTATGTTAGAAAAAAAGTATGCTTCAAAAATTTCGTTTTGTGGGATAGTGTAATGATTTTAATAAAATCGCTATCTCCCGGTTTGTATTATACAATATATACAATACAAGTTGTATAAGACATAACGTATAAGTCTTCGCATGAGACATAATAAGCAAGCTTCTGGATAGGCCTTAAAATGCGCGACTACGTCACTTAGAAGGCACAAATCACCCCGGACGTAGGTCAGACATCGGATAACCTTGTATGATATTATGACTGGTTTTATACAACCGCATACAATTTTAATTTTAAGTATACAAAAGATTTTAACCTCGATACTTTTATTTGTTTGCATATAATATGAATATGTATATGTGTGCTATATCAATGAACTTCAAACGGAATGGAATATTTGTTTTTGAATACTTTATGATGTCCAAATATTAATTTATGTTCAGTAGTAAATTTACTCTTATAGGTAAACGTAATATTAAAATCAGTTAAAATTGAAATTTTAAAATTTATTTTTTTGGAAATGATATTGTAACACAAATTTACAGTAAAATACATTTTTAGAATGTTTTTTAACAACCAAAATGGTTTCAGGCAAAATAAAAATAAATCAAGTGCACATAAACCAAAATCATTGTTCATTGTATGAAAGCATGATATTTTTATTACTTTTGTGCTTTTAATAATTTTTGACATTGAGAATAAATTGTCATTTTACATCTTACAAATAATAATTATAAGAAATGTAAGAAAGTTATCTATCTGTTGTTAAAATCAAATGGACAGGATAGATAACTTTCTTATGTATATATTTTCGGTTATTAACAGACAAACGTGCAGTATATATTTTTATAGTCTTCCAATTCTTAACTTATTATAAGAAATGTTTTGAAAGTTTGTTTAAAATAATTAAGTAATAGTTTTTTTATTTTCTGAGCTGGTTATACCTAAAATTATATATTTTAAATATAAGTACCGCAAAGTTATCCTGTTTTTCAAACACCTGTAACTTCAATTCGAATTGATAAAATGTAACGTATTTTGTGCGAAAAGCAAGATTCATTGTTCTAGAATCTAAACATCCCCTTAAACAAAGGGTTAACTATGGGTACTTGAACTGAATTTTATACTCTAAACTTTCTCACAGTTTATTAAACATAACTTGATTTTTCTTGAGATACTTTATGATTTACTACTTTTTTTTGCTTGGGGGTAGTTTAACCCACTTTGCGGGGGTGGATTTTTATCAAATAATACCCCTTTACTTGTTTCATGTTTCATATTACAGAAAAATGTGTTTTCTCACTATCAACCAGGGAAGTTGACATTACTTAATCAAAAAGTCGACAGTAATGGAATGTATTATATCGAGCACACTTAGTGATAGATGAAATCAATGCAAACAAAACCGTAACTAAATACAGAAAAAATGATTAACCGCACAAGGACACTAAGTGTGCGTATACTTACCGCAGGGTGACATCTAGACACAAGACTACTATTTCTAATTTTATAGTGATTCCTTAAAAAAATGATTTCTTGAATTGTCATACATATAAATGTCAAAACATTATTATTAAAATAAGATTTTAACTTCTGGGTAGTGAGAAAAACTTAATGTTCTACTCGTAGGTAAGTTTTTTTCTGTCTTCGGTCTTGTTTATGGACCTCAGCTCCGCTTCGCAATAGTTATTTACGGTCCTAGTAGAGGTAAGTGAATTTTTCTGCATGAGGTCGTATTTTGTGGGCCGAAGCGGAGCTGAGGTCCATAAACACTACCGAAGACAGAAAAAACTTACCTACGAGTAGCGCATTACGTTATTCTCATTACCAAGGAGTTAAAATATTAGTTTATTAATAATATTTTTGACATTTATATGTTTGGCAATTCAAGAAATCATTTTTTTTGGAATCACTCTATAAAATTAGAAATAGTAGTCTTGTGTCTAGATGTCTCCCTTCGGTAAATGTAAGCACACTTAATGTCCTTGTGTGGTAAATCGTTTCTTCTGTTTTTAGTTACGGTTTGTTTGTATTGATATGATCTATCAATAAGTGTGCTCGATATAGTACTTTCCATTACTGTCGACTTTTTGATTAAGTAATGTCAACTTACCTAGTTGCTAGTGTGAAAATAAGTATTTTTAAATATTTTGTATTTAAAAAACATTTTTCTTTAATATGAAACATAAAAAACACGTAAACGGCTATCACCCTTGGATTTGATAAAAATCCACTCCCACAAAGAGGGTTAAACTACCCCCAAGTACAAAAAAAGGTAATTCATAAAGTATTTCAAGAAAAATCGAGTCAAAGGGATCGAGCCAGTTATGTTTAATAAAATGTGAGAAAGTTTAGAGTATAAAATTCAATTCAAGTACCCATAGTTAACCCTTTGTTTAAGGGGATGTTTAGCTTCTAGAACAATAAATCTTGCTTTTTGAACAAGTTCATGACCAGAAAAACATTTTGAGCGCTTATAACTTATAATTGCAAATTAAGATACAGGTGTTTGAAAAACAGGCTAAAAAACCTCTTTTTTTGCGGTCACTCTTTATTTTGTCAACCATAAAACAAGAAACTAATGAGCATCAACTCAGATAGATTCTGCCCAAAGTTTAAATTTAAATTAAATTGAATTTGCATTTAGTAAATGTCAGAACTTATTAATTATAATTATAATAACTATTAATATAATACAGCCATTACCTATTATCTCTAATGGGTTGTTTAATTATAAATAATAACTAATAATTTCGAGTAAATTTAAGTGATATTTATTAATGAAATATTAATATTTATGAATATGATCATAATTACTATAATAATAGTAATAATAAGTTTATTTAATTCAATGCATATTATGTATTTTAAATCTAGTAGAGTAGGCAGTAAGGTAGTGTCTTATTTTATTTTTTTACGCTTTTTCTCAAGGGTTAACTTAACCTGATTAATTTTTTTTTCAGTTTTTAAGAAAAAATATAGTTAATTTTAAAATAAGAAATCTTACTTTTATTATTCCATCAATCTATTTTCTAATCATCGTACAGAGTGATATTGGTAGACTAACAGTTTCGGGCTGCTGGCCCTCTTTAGCACCAAGAATCATAATCAATCAAATGACTATATTCCTTTTGCGAATAAAGTCTAAAAACGTTTTCTTAATCAGCGTGCAGAGTTGACTCTTGGTACTGAAGAAGGCCAGCAGCCCGAAACTGTCAATCTACCAGTATCACTCTGTGCAATTATTAGAAAATATATTGATGGAATAATAAATTAATATTTTTATAATTTTGTTTAAAATTAAAAATTTCTGTCATACAACATACAAAGTTTTATTCAATAAATTGCTTAGAAATTCATATTTCTACTAAAAATTTTAATGACATTTACAAGAAAATAATTTGAAAAGTGACAGTTAAGTGGGTAAAATATTATTTTATTATCTGTATGTATTGGATAACATTTATTAGACTTTTCTTTAAAATAAAGCCGTAAAAACTAGAACACCTAAACACGACGATAATTTTATAGCTTTTCAACCAATCAGAACTATGTGTTTTAAATTTCATTCAAAACTTATTACTGAAATGAGTTTTTTGCCAGTCAGCGGTAATGTATTATGTTTAACAGGTTGATTGCCAAATATAATTTTGAGGTCGTGGCTGATGCCGAAATTATTTTTTTAATTATTTATGTTCCGTTTTGTTAAATAGGAAGTTAAACCGATAGCAGCAAAAGCATGTGATGCCACGAACATACAAGCAAACAACAGCAAACGCCGATAAAATACTAAAGCAAGGAGTGTTAATATAACTATACACTCCGATCGTAGTGGGCGGCGTTAGCGAAGGGAGCCAATGCAGTCCGATCGGAGTGATTGACAGTCAACCTGTTAAAAGTAGACTGATTGTCATCCAGTCCACTTGCTTACAACCTGCCTCCAATAACCCAGTAGCTTGGGCTTTCTCATTATCATTTAGTTGACGCATTTTTAATTTTGACAAATATTGTCAACATTTACAACCGCATTGTTTTTAAATAATTGTTTAAAAACAATTATTCAATTTACACAATTAAATTTTCTATCTTTTTTTCCGATTCAACTGTACGTTCTTTCTGTTGCATCAGTTTGAAACTGCTTGGTTCCAGTTAGTTGGATCTTTATATAATGTAGCAATAAAATGAAACAAGCCGTGAAGATATGTAATGCTACGCATTCCATCATATATTATTCACAGTAAATGAATTAGTGCATTTTCCCAAATACTTAAAAAAATCAAAACAAAAATTTAAAAAAATACATATTTTTTTAAAAAGGTCTTTTTTTGAAAAACGAAAAAATTAATTTTATTTTTAATTTTCAAAAAAAAACTAAAAAAAATTCAAAATTTTTAATTTTGTTTATTTTTTTTGGGAAAAACAAAAATAAAATATTTTTTTTTAATTGATACATTTTTTAATTTTTTTTAAAAAGTTGAACCTCTCATAACTTTTTTGTTTTTGGGGGGATTACTTTTAAAATTGGTAGAAATGATCCTTAAAATAAAAGTCATTTTTCCTAAAAAGGTTAAGTTAATAGGAATTTTCTTTCAGTTTTTTTCGATTTTTTTTTTAATTTAACCCCCATAACTTTTTCAGTTTTTGGGGGGATTGCTTTCAAAAATAATAGAAGAACTTGATTTTTCATTAAAATTTCGATCGGATTATTCTTTCTTGAGTTATCGCGTTAACAAAAATCAGACGAACAGACGGACATTAAAAAAAAACGTTTCTTATTTTTTCACGAAACGAATTTATATCCAATAATTTTTTTCCTAGGACGATTTTTAAGTTTTTTTGAAAATTCGAAACTGCCGTATATTATTCTAGCGCAGGCGCTGTGAATAATATAATAATTGACGCTGTCGATAAAAAATACAACTAATTTAATGACAATTTTTTGAGGTATGTAGAGCCTAGGACGTCAACTACTTGGTGTGAATATGCTTGGGTGTTGGGGTGTCAACAAACCTATTGATTAGTAATAAAATAAAAACTTTTAACAAAAATAATCAACCGACTTCTAGGTCACTAAAAAGTAAAAAATAAATAATAAGTTGGTGCCAATTTCAACATTCCATCTAATTTAAAATATTAAAAATTATTTTTGTTGTTAAATTGTTTGATATGAAATTGGCACCGACTTATTTTTTAGTTTTTACTTTTTAGAGACATATAAGTCGGTTCATTGTTTTTGTTAAAAGTTTTTATTTTTACTTTTTAGAGACACAGAACTTTTGTAACGCCAAATTGTAGTTGTCCTTCTATCGGCAAGCTGCTGACGTCATATCGCACAAGATAATTTTCTAAAAAATGAATTTAGTAATATTTTTTACCGGTTAAGAGTCCAATCAACATTTTAAATGAAATACTAAAGAACATATTTGTTAAACTTTAAGCGTTAAGCATTAATTAAATAACGCCTTATGGTATAATCACACATTTTATAATTTTCTTTTGGTATTTTAATATTACAGGTCCACAGAATCAAGTTTAGCGGCATTTAAAAGATTTTAAGCCTGCCGTAATATTTGAGTGAGCCCTTAATCAAGATATCCGGCTTATCCGAATTATCCGATATTTCTCTAAAAATTTGGTTGATATTAAAACCAAATTAAGCCGTTTTTAAGTGAAATTGCGTTAAAATTATTAGATTCATCTTAATTATCCGGTTTACCCGGCATTATCCGAAGGTCGAATTAAAACGGGACCCCAGGAATGCCCTCTTTATGTTTAAGTTTCATTCAATTCCGTTTATCAGTCCAAAGTTATGCCGGATCAAGCATAAAAAAGTCACACGTCGAATTAATAACCTACTCCTTTTTGGAAGTCGGTTAAAAACTGTTAGCCTTACCGGTTAAGGGTTTCCTTTAATTTTCATGCAAAACGTCTTTAACTAAAAAAGGGTCTTTAAACTTTCTAATCTTCTTCACGTGCCAAACGTAGATAGATTTTAACAAATATTTAGGAAAATTAGTTTTATCAAACACATCAAAATGTCATTAAAATTAAACCATTTAATCGTGGTACGATATAAACTTATTTGCCTATAGTTAATGAAGTAAAATAAATTCTATTAAACCTTATAAAGCAAAATTTAATGGAAGTAACTTAAATGTTTCTAATTAAGTAATTGAAGTAGGGAATTTCAGATTAATTTGGCAGTTAACAAGTAGATAATTAAAAAAAACCCGACTGCACATGTGCGTACTGTACGCATAAGGCTTATCGTCTCGCTATCGTCTCGTTATCGTTGAACAGAACGATAGCGAGAGGTGGAAAAATATCGTATCATTGTAACGATAACAAGAGGCCTCTCGCCCGTAACGAGACCGAACCGAGAGCGATAACTATCATACAGTCAGAAAGTCGAATGTTCTTTAATATGCAGGAGTTCATAATTTTATATCTGCTATAAAAATAGGACAATGTTGAAGCAATTCCTGCGTGCGATACGATTTAAAAAGATAAAAGTGTTTTATAATGGTCACATATATACATCAAAATATGCTTTTACGAAGATATATGCATTTTAGTAATGTTTGACATAATTTTTTTTAAATGTGATATTTGAGTCAAATTCATTTAACTAATATTAGATGGCTGAAATATTCAACTTTTACGCTGGAACGATAAGTATCGTTATCGCGAGAGGCCACTCGTTTGTGCGAGACGATAATTTTTGAACTATCACATCGTAGTTGCGATACGAGAGGTATTTATTGGCGATTACTATCGCTTTAGGCGGCAACACTAAGCGTACATTGAAATTATTTTTTCTCAAAGAAAATTGTTGTTTTAAGGACTGTAGCTCCGTTAAAAAGCATTTTCGGACCGATCCTAATTGAAACTTTTTTCTTATTTTTTAAATTCCTTTAATTTGATATCCTACTTAGTAAGGTAATTTTGATTTGAGTTTTATATTTAAGAAATGTAGCATCTAGTGGTCGCCATTTCGTTTTTATCAAAATTTTATATATACATATAATAGCCAATGTCACTCGCGTGATTAAGGGCATATCCAGAAGCTTGCATAAGAACATAAAACATAAGAATGAGATGCTGTAGTTGGATTACAAGATACATGGCGGCACATCAAGCCAATCACTGCATCGCATTGTTATGTTTTATGCGAGCATACAGAATTTTCTAGGCGTAGAAGCATGTTTAAAAACAGGTTTTTATTTGTGTTTTAGTAATGAAACAATATAAAATATTTTATCTGAGTTAAACTTTATTTTGTTAAATTCTAAAGTAATAAGGCACAAAACATGTTAATTTTACGAAAAATTGAATTTAAAATTTAGTTTTAACAACGTTTCATTTGTCAGTGTAGGAAATTCAGTTGTGAAAATTAATGTCTTAATTTATATTACCTTCATACTTACTTCAAAATGCGCAGAAATTAATTTAGTTGTAGTTTTAACTTTTAATAGTATATTGTTTTACTAAGAGGAAAAGTGAAGCTTTTTCTACTAGTCTGTAGAATTTACGGACGACGCGAAGCGGAGTCCGAAAACTACAGACGACTAAAAAAAGCACTTTTCCTCTGAGTGAAACATACTATTTTTTCTTCAAGCATCAAAATTCCACCAGAATTAAAACATTTGCCGTACTTAGAACGCCTTTCTCATATGAAACTACCCACTCAGGGTATGTATTCTCGGGCTCGAGAGAACGCATTCCCGGGAGAAAGGTAGTGTGGGTTGCATATTCTTTCTCTCGAAACGCAAAACTACTTATTCTTGAACTTCACTTCGCACGAAAATTGAGGAACTTTACTTCTACTACTCGGGATCGTGAGAAGCGGTCGTTCACGGAAATTTTGACATATAAGTTAGTCGCGCGCATTCGAACATAACCCTATTTTTGCTTTGGTTTTGTGTTGTTAATTTGAATACCGTTTTGTTTTATAATAGTTAATCGTAATTAATAAAAGATTTTTTATATTTATAAATTATTATACATATTATGATAATAATAATAATATAACGATGGATGATTTGGAAATTGTGGGGGCTGTTGGCCTTTTGGGAACACTGTTTAAAGTGGCAGTTATATCTTGCCACGCCTTTCTTCGTGAAAACAGGACTAAAGAGTCCACTATTCACAAGCGGGTTGTCTTGAATAAAATTTAGAAGGATTTTTTTTTGCTGACTGCTAGTTGGCGCAGATCTTTTTCTGGATTTATTTTCAGTCATTTCTTACTAATAATATATTATACTTCTATATATTAATTAAAAAAATATTTAAACCTCAGCACTTGTTTACAAAAAAAGGAAATTAATGACAGCTTGTCACAAGCTGCTTGCAAACTCGTGTCGCATAATCTGATTGGTTAAAATCCGCTAAAATACTTGGCAACGCTGCAGCCGGCTGCAGAGATCCCATCACGCTCCCTGCTCTTCAAGAATAGCATTTTTTAACTTTGGGGAACTTTGATATGATGTGATCAGTTCCCTTCCTACGAAAATTGTTCACGTTCTCTCGAGCCCAAGAATAGATACCCTGGAAGCAAGACGATCTCGTGGAGACCTTATCCAAACCCATAAGATACTCAGCAGCTACTACTCAGTCGAATTTAGCATATTCCAGCTTAATAACAATACCAACTTGCGAGGTCATAGCAAAAAACTTTATAAAGAAAGATGCTCCAAATTACCCAGAAAAAATTTTATTGTTAGCAGGGTCGTTTACCAGTGGAATGCTTTGAGTGAAGACACAGTGGGGGCAATGTCTCTTAATCAGTTTAAGAACAGACTGGATAGGGATTTGGACAGGGTCAGAAGACAATGGGTACACATTCCTTCCTAGTTTTATCTGTGATAGTTATATTTTTATCTCGTTCTTGTGATTTTATTTTTAATTTTTTAATATTTTATTTTTTAATATTTATTTTTATTTAATGTTTCATATTTATTTTTATTTTTTTCTTTTTTTTACATTTGTTTTTATATTTATTTTTTAGAATTTCATATTCACTTTATTTATTTATATACTTTGTATTGATTTATATTTATATAGATACAGTTTCATCGGCTATGCCGCTCACTGTTTGTAATAATAATAATATTAATAATAATAATCATACATATTTTTTTAAATATTAATTTTAGAATTTAATTTATTCAGTAATAAAGTATGTTTTTTTTAAATAGGCCAATAAAACCGTTTCGAAATAAACTCATTTTAAATTTTTTCGTAGGCTAAATTGTACACTTTTCGCGATTTCGATGGTAACTTGTCTAATGTAGCATTTGCAATATCGGAGAGATTTGTAGGTGTATAAACCATATATTCTTCTTCAATCATTTTTAATCAATTTCACACAAGGTTTTTGCGCAGAATCTCGAGTCAACCACCTGTTTACATAATAAACTAACAAGTTTGAAGTATGGCTGCCATCAAAGTCAAAGAGTGCTGCCGCCAGTGGTGGTTTTGTTAACTAACTTTTTTTTACGGCGTACAAAAATGAACTCATTTTTTTACTGTAAAAAAATAGATCACTTCTAACTAGTGTGTTCAGTTATAAAATATGAAAATTTTAGTACGCTTGAAGAAAAAATTATTTATTTACTACTCGTAGATGTAAAATGTGAGCAGTTAGTTTTGTCTGGAAAGCATTCTAAGAACGCTTCCAGATATAAACTTGAAAAGAATACAGGTTTTTAATTTAATCGAAAGATATTTTTTTCCTGCAGGTCCCTTTTTACGTAATTACAAAAAAATTATTGCAAACAACCTGCGGCACAATAACAATTTAATCGAATTGGCTTGGAAATCTAATTTGCAGATCTAGATATGCTGTAAAAACAGTATTTCTCGAGAAAAATAAATACACTAATTTTAAATACTACAGTGCGTTGTTGTGAAGTAAAAAATTCATATAAATGTTCCATCACTAATTATATGAAGTGTTCCATCACTAATTATATGAAGTGGAATATTTTTTAGTTATAGTCGAGCGGTTGATTATAACTTACGCGGTTAGGTTGGCCATCCAATATCGTATAGTTAAAGTATAGCCGAGCTGAGAGTATACTTGACCACCAGTTACCACTTTATTCGGAAGCCAACAATTCTAGTGAGACAGTGTCTTGGAAACAAATTAAAACAATATCTTCTTAACTTAAGAATAATATATTAAATAAACGTGATTAAAATTCTTCAAAAACATGAAAGATCAATTCTTCTAAGTTCTACTTCTATATAAAGCCCTTAAATTATAATTTAATCGAAAGATATATTTTTTTTCCTGCAGGTCCCTTTTTACGTAATTACAAAAAAATTATGGCAAACAACCTGCGGCACAATAACAATTTAATCAAATTGGCTTGGAAATCTAATTTGCAGATCTAGATATGCTGTAAAAACAGTATTTCTCGAGAAAATAAATACACTAATTTTAAATACTACAGTGCGATGTTGTGAAGTGAAAAATTCATATAAATGTTCCATCACTAATTATATGAAGTGTTCCATCACTAATTATATAAAGTGGAATATTTTTTAGTTATAGTCGAGCGGTTGATTATAACTTACGCGGTTAGGTTAGCCATCCAATATCGTATAGTTAAAGTATAGCCGAGCTAAGAGTATACTTGACCACCAGTTACCACTTTATTCGGAAGCCAACAATTCTAGAGAGACGGTGCCTTGGAAACAAATTAAAACAATAGCTTCTTAACTTAAGAATAATATATTAAATAAACGTGATTAAAATTCTTCAAAAACATGAAAGATCAATTCTTACTTCTAAGTTCTACTTCTATATAAAGCCCCTAAATTCTAATTCCCATTATATAGTAGTTTGCCATTAAATACTTCTAAATTAAATCGTTGTATGTTTGAGATTCCAACTATTCACAATTATTTTCAAAGCCCAATTTATTGTCCATATTTTTCTCAGTGTAAATATTAAAACCGGTACGTAAAAGTCCTCTAATTAATTTTACACAACTTTATTCAAAATTTATTATTCTTCGTCAAAATTTCTATCATTGTTCATACACTATATTTATAAGTGTCCAAAAGTGTGTAATTATTTTTTAGTTTGATATTTCAAAGTTAAACACGGAAAATATTAAAAATATTTTCTATTTTTAATTTGAAGAATAATTCTCAAAATTATTCCCCACAGAAACTACATTTTCACTTAGCACTTTTGAAATTGACACGGAGACACTGTAATGTTAAATTTATTTGACAATGCACTTATCGCGGTATTTTCTAAAGAAATTAACTATATTTAATTACCCCGCCAGAGTTCAAATCTCATAAATTCCCAACATAATTACTACTGAATCTGAATAAAGAATCTGAATCTGAAACAAAGTAAGAATTTAACTAAGTCAATCGAAATTTGTCTAGGTAAATCTATTGAAGCTATTATTTTAAAAATTTTAACACAATATGAAATATATGCATCATAACAGCATGTCTAAAGTTCATCCCCACCCAGGGGCCTCGTTTTAATTTTTGAACCGCTTAAGGTATTAAATTTAAAATACGTAAATAAATAACCCAAATATTTTTTTGGTATATATTTGATCTGTTTAGGAGGCCCAGTGCCCGCCTTCACTGTGCAAAGGGCAAGGCAAGGTGAATATTTTTTTTTAAATGAAAAGTCGTGTGATACATCATTTTAATAATAATAAAAAAAAATAAACGTCTTTGATATAAATATACATCAAAATGGCAAAGTTCGATTCGAAATCGTTCTTCCACTTAACCTCTAAAAACCTGTATGAATTATAGTAATTAATAGAATATATGAGGAGGTGACTTTCAGAACGCAGTTTTTGACATTTTTTTGAAAAATTGAGATAATGATGGTGTTTACACTGTTAATGCATATTCGATCTATTGATCCAAAAAATAAAATAAAAAATTTGTTATTTCATAAAATTTAGTTAGAAAACCACGTGGAAAAACCAAACGCAGTTTTTGAACCAAAGCTTGACTTTCAAAACGCAGTTTTTAATTATACTACAGTCAATATAGGTTTCAACTGCGACAAAATTCCTCAGTCAAAAAAAAGTATGTATTCCTATAGATTTTGGGATGGGAAATTCAATAAAAAAAAAGTCTATCGATTCTCGAGTTTCGGGAGACCCTTAAAACACCATAAAAACTCGTTTTTGCCCTATAACTTTAGATTGCAACCTACTATAAACAAAAACTGCACAGAAAATGAAAGAACACAAAAAATGCAATAAAATTGTTAAAAAGTTATCGTGCCCACAAGATTTCCCAGACAGACCGATCGACCGACCGATCGACCGACCAAACGACCGACAATTTTTTTTCTTTGCTTAAAATGGATTTATATCGACATAAACCGTCATAAAACGCAAAAATACGCAAAAAATGTTTTGAAAATTTTTGCACGAATACAAGGCTTTTTATAAGTTACGTAACACACTGGAGGGAGACCCCCTCTCCCCCTAGTGTCATGTTGTGTGTTGAGTTAAATGAAAAAAGCGTTAGACAGAGAGGTCCAAAATAGTAAAAAAAAAGGTTTTACATAATATATGGACAGCCCCTGTATACTATTTGTATCTATACTTACCTAAAAAATATTAAAAAAATCAATATCACAAGAGATTCTATTAATAATATTCATATTCATTAAAATGCTTGACTATCAAAACGCAGTTTTTATGCTTTGACTTTCAAAACGCAGTTTTTGCTTTTTTTAATATGCAATTTTTTTAATAATTAGTGAAACTGATTTAATTCGCCAATGTAATTTAACTATTCTCTCTAAAATAGATAATACCTGATGTTCATTGGTACTATAAAAGCTGTTATAGTTCCTAAATTAATACTTGGTTGATATCTCGAAATGTGTTATTTGTCAAAAACTGCGTTTGGACTTTTTCATATAATATTACATTACATTATATGTTTGTTTAACCTCGTACATACTATTCTATTTAATTAAGCATCCCCTAAGTCCAGGACTTGTGTGGGCTAGTAGTAGAGGGAACCACCGGCTTATACTGACTTTCGAACCAGTTTTTATAGGGCTTAAATACGCCTTTGCCAAATTTCAATTATTAATTAACTGAAAAAGGCAAATCGGTGCCAGTGAGAATCAAACTTACGCTAGCTGGCTAGTAGACTTGTCATGTACAGACGCGGTAGACCACTACACCAATCCTCCCATAACAATAAAAATAAAAAGTAGTAAAATATTGAAATATTTTACCTAATAAAAAGCAAATATATATATGTATATATATATATATATATATATATATATATATATATATATATATATATATATATACATATTTATATACATATTTATTTATATAAGATAGTAACTATACAGGGTGATCAATAACTGGCATGCCAAAATTTAAAAGGTGATTCTGCATCCAAAAATATTAAAAAAAGTATAAAGGTTGGCTCGCAAACAAGCCCTAAGGGAGTTACGGCCCTTTAAACTTGCAATAACAATAAGGTTTTTAATTAATAACTCTGGTACCCTTTAAGCTAGAGCGACGAGCATGTATGCTAGTATTAATAAGGGCAATAAGTTTATGTTAATTTTTTTTTAATTTATCCAGAGGCGTCCTTAGACGGAAAAATGTATTAGGCAACGCATTTTTGCCCCAAACTTTTTTATGTGTACATTTTTGTTTTTTTTTTTGTAAAAAATATGGATTCCTTGGGTAAAAATGTCATATAGTGTAACACTGTAGGAGCTACCATTTAAAAAAATGCAATTAAGAGGAAGTAAAATTTTGTGCTGCCAAAGACGTTACTTTTTAAAAGGCTATTACTCCTTTAACATTTAATTTAGGTGTTTTGTATGTCATTTTCGAAGGGTCGTAGCTCCCTTAGGGCTGATTTCCGGAGCAACCTTTATGGAATTTTTTTTCATATTTTTGGATGTAGAATCGACTCTTAAATTTTGGCATGGCAGTTACTGATCACCCTGTATATAAAAAAAGTAATGGAATTACCTGAAAAAAGTGAAAAAGAAGCAATCATTTTTTGTGTGCCAACACAAAAAAAAAAATAATAATTATATGTACACTGAAAAAAATGACTTTCTTGGCCCAAAGTAGTCAACACTCTTGGCAGTTATTCTTCTAGCTTAAACGATGTATATCTTCAAACAAAAGTATTTATCTTGTACCAAGAAAAGTGTCTTTTGAAATATTTTTAAAATTCTCTTGGACCTGGCGCATTTGAGGCAAAAACCATTTATCTTGTTTTAAGATTGTTAAAAATTGAATCATTTTGAATACTTTGGCCCAAGAATCTTTCATTTGAGACAAGACCACTTAAATTTCACACTAGATCAAAGAATTTTAACTTAAAGAATCAGAAAGTGAATTATATTTTCATGTTAAGAGAAGGCGCTTTTGGACCAAGAGTGCGAAGCATTTAGCCTAATTTCATATGCCATTACCGCAAAGGATCCTTTTTTTCAGTGTAGGTGTTGACGAAGTTTAAATTTTTATTACTGTTTTTGATACAAGTAATTTTTAATTAAAAAAAAAAAACAAAAAAAAAGTCCAAACTATAAATGGTGATAGTAACTATATACGTATATCTATATAAAAAAAAAGAAATGGAATTACTTGAAAAAATGTACAATAGATAACGAAGAAAAAAAAATAAGAAACAATAAAAAAAAAGTGAAAATAAACAATAATTGTTTGTGTGCCAACACAAAACAAATAATAATAATTATATGTAGGTGTTGACGAAGTTTAAATCTTTATTACTGTTTATGATACAAGTAATTTTTAATTTTACTGCGAAATGAGGAAACCGTCAGAGTTCTGAAACTTGGTTGAAGTGAGCCGTACAGAATTGTTGACGTATAGGTGAACCTCGCTTAAATCCAGCAGTCGAATGCCGAGGTATGGTTAAATTATTTTGAAAACGTACATTTCGAGTATGAACATCATTTCTAAAAATTAATTTTTCTCTCAGGTATGCTGGTGTTGATGTGTTTATGTATAAAAACTAAATAATAAAAAGTATGCGTATTTTCCATATTTAGCTTAAAATAGGCCGAAATGTGATCAAATTTTCTAATACTGTGAATATATCTGCAGCAGGTATTTTGAACTTTCTGTATTAGATTTTTAGTAAACTGATCGAGACATGGGTAGTATTTTTTCAAAGACCTTTGACACAATATTTAATAGGTTGATAGGTCTGAGATCAGAAGTACACTTAGGTTTATTAAATAAAATAAATTTTATTTTATTTAATAAACCGATTTAAATATAAATATTAATTATTAATTTATTTATGGGAGATTTAGCTCAGTGGTCAATGGCATCGATATAGCCTGACACTGATCTAATGATCGTGAGTTCAAACCTCACTGGCGCCGATTGCCTTTTTCAGTTAATTAATAATTGAAATTTGGCGAAGGCGTACTCCCTAGATATATTGGTTCGAACGTCAATTAAAGCCGGTGGTTCCCTCTACTACTAGCCCACACAAGTCCTGGACTTAGGGGATGCTTAATTAAGTAAAATAGTACGAGGTTAAAAAACAAACAAAAAAAAACAAACAAACAAATTCATATCAAAGGAGAATGGGCATTTCTATAAGGGATTTGGGCCCACCCTCAACTTTACTCAACAGCAACGAATCATATGTCATTAGAAAGGTATTTTTATGTGGATTAATTATTTTAATTCAAAAACATACCTTAGGTACCGGGATTCCGAGTTATAGGCCTTTGAAGTTGGTAATCTACCTAATAACTATATACAAAATTTTCTAGTTTTACTAAGTTAGAGAGTGTAAGTTAGTTAGTAGTTTGTTTGGTATAGGTACTTAAAAGAAAGACAGGCTTAGTGCCTATTGCTCATTTGTCGTAATAGGAATTAGTTTGAATGGGGATTTAGTGTGGAAGTAAGCCTAGATCACTGATGCTGAATTTACACTCTCTTCAGATTTCAAAATTTCATGGTAATTATGGTAATTATACTCGCCGACACATCGCCGACACATTCTACAATAATTACGCATTCCATCCATTATTGCGTATTTAAATTCAAAAGGTTTTTTTATAAAATTACTTAACCCTTTACAGTTAATCATTAAAAACGCCAAAGTCAAAATCTTGACACTAACATTTATCTTATCTATATGTATATATGATTTTGTAAAATGAAATAATTCCATAAATAATATTGAATAAAGAGATATAAAAAAAAATCTATGCATTTAAACTCCATTGTTTTATTTTTTTATTTATACCAATCATAGGTAATTAGATTGAAAAAAATAAGGAAAATCAATAAAAAATCAAAATTATTTATTGTGTGGGGGGGTTTTAGTAGCAGTGTATAAAGAAGGAAAGGGTTAAAAATAAGCATTTTGTTATTTCTACACAGCCTATAATTTGTTTAAGCAGCAAACTATTGCATGAAGTTATTACGTAAAGTACTACTTTCAAAGGCCTATAACTCGGAATCCCGGTACCTAAGGTATGTTTTTGAATTAAAATAATTAATCTACATAAAAATACCATTCCAATGACATATAATTCGTTTCTGTTGAGCAAAGTTGAGGGTGGGCCCAAAATGCCTATTGTCCTTTATAATTAAAAAATATTTATGTTATTTACCTGTTTCAAATTTCAAGTTAATATCGGTTGAAAGCCGTTCAGAAATTAAAGGCACAAAAAAAATACCCTCAACCTGATTTTTGGACGTCTAAGGCCTAATCTTTTTACTTCAGAATAAATAGTTGTTCAGCATTTTAACAATATTTTGATTGTAAATCTGTGGCTTTATCTCCCATGTGAACAATTATTTGGAGATGAGAAGATCGGGTGGGCTGTGATCATGCCGCGCTGTGCCGGATATAATATTTTTACGAATTCAGAATAAATATTTCCAACTATAAAAACCTCTAAATATATATTTTTTATCGTTTAATTTAGATTCGGATGTCACTCTTCATCATTGAAAATTTTAATAGGTTTTTAATAATTTTGATAAAATTATATCACACATGAAATATCGGATTTGATTGTTATTAAAAAAAACAATAAATAAACCGGTTTTGTTTCGAAGTTATGTCAATATCGGATTTATTTCCAGTTAATTTTAAGTTTTTAAAAAGTAAGATATATATTTGAGATCCACTTTTTTTACTAACTAGTGTGTGCAAAGGTGTACTTTTTAATACACAGAAAAATATCTTATATCAAGAATGTGTGATTTAGATATAACGAAGAGAATATATTTTTTTAAGAGAATATTCTTCTTTTAAGCATATCCTTTCATATTTAAGAATATATTTTTCTCTCAAGCATACCATATTCTTATCATTTCATAATTAAAGCAAAATTTTTCTTTAAAGGAGAATATATTCTCTTCGTTATATCCAAATCACATATTCTTGATTTAAGATAATATTTTTCTGTGTGTATAAAACAAACTATGTAGCTATAAGCCAGAAAAATGATTTTTATTTGTTACAATAAAAAAACGAAATAAAAAAAAAATGATTTTCTGGCTGATTTTACGTCAAAAATTAAGAATAATTTTTATATGAACTATTGTGCTAAATCAATATTTTGTATTAAAAAGTGCACCTGAATCAGCAAAAAAAAAGGTTCTCGTCAAATATATATTTTGCTTTTTAAAAGCTCGCTAAAAATGAACTTTGGTAAAAATACAGATATCAATTAAATTTATATCTTCATTCCATAAATCTTTAGTAAATAATCATAAGACAAATCCAAAAAAAAAAAATTGAAATTGCTTTAGCCATTACTGAACTACTCAAGTTGGTTCACCCTGTACTTAATTGCATGCCTATAGGCATACGTTTATGTATACTGTTAAATTGTGTCATTTTCTTTTGGGAGTCCATTTTCATTTAATTGGAAAATTACAAATTCGAATTGCAAATTTTGCTATTTATGATTTCAAATTAAAACTGCTTTTGGTTGCTGACATTTTATTTAGAACTTTACTTTTATTTTATTTTACAGCAATATAAATAAATGTTTACTGTTATTAAGTAATTTCAATTTGAATTGCTATTTTTCAATAGCTATTTATTTAAAAGTTTTCTCATAGGAAAATTGAATTTATAAAAGTTAATTGGCTTAACCAATTTTATTTTATTTTCGATTAAATACGTTGGTTGTTTATTAAAATTGTTTTTTACTTGGCACAAAATTGCGTTCATGCTCTGTCGGGAAAAAAATTTGTTTTTTTTTGATAATTTGGATTAAGTAAATCTTGCTTTAAAGTAAATTTCACTTCAAAGAAAATCTTACTTTAAAATAGTTCTCTTACATAACATTATATTGTATTTTTGATATTAAAAGTTCTTAAATTGATTTGTTTCTAACATCAGTTTCAACACAAAATAAAGTTTTAATTTTTGAAAACATAATACCAGAAAAAAAACACCTCTTTGTCTGTCGCGATATATCTGTAAGTATTTTGTAATTACAGGAAATTTTCAAATCATTTGCAAAAATTTGAGATTTTTACCATATAAACTTTTTTCTTCTCATGACATTAACATTAACTATCCTGGTTATTGCATATTATGATCCTCTATGTAGCATTATGATAAAACCCTTATCTGACTAAAGTTTCTACTTGGAAAAATTCGAGAGAAAATTGACTTTTAACACTTTAAGTGATCGATATACACAAAAAATCATGACTAGATAATTTATCAGCTGTGCAAGTTTCGTAAAGTAACCAGCTTTATTTATTATATAAACCGATAAAGCTTTTGTCACATAGATAGAACACATTTATGCTTAAACTATCTAAACCGATTTTTGGTATTTTTGTATTTACTTTACGATATACACGGATAAATTTGTCGCTAAAGTTTAGTAGTTGATTACACTTGCAACTTTTTGGGATGGACCGCATAATTTCAACTACACTTTAATCAATCAATCAATTAGTATATCAATTAGTGCAAGAATTGATACTTAGAAGTACTATCTAAATGTATAAAAAATCTTACTTCAAGTTATTCTTACTTACTTACTTAATCTTACTTTAAAGTAAACCTTACTTTAAAGTAAACCTTACTTTAAAGTAAATCTTACTTTAAAGTAAACCTTACTTTAAAGTAAATCTTACTTTAAAGTAAACCTTACTTTAAAGTAAATTTTACTTTAAAGTATTACTTTAAAGTAGTTTCACATATTCAAGTGAAATAATATGTACATATATTATATATTGTGTATTATTTATAAAAATGTACAATTTATGAGCTCTTGGAACTCCAAAGTTTACTCCTTCAAAATGCTGTTATTAACATTATATTAAATATAATTAAATTTTTGTAATCAAATTATTACAAAAACATTACCCCCATTTGATTTTTCTGGGTGTTTCACGTTAGATAGATCAGACAATTTGTGGCGTTATTAACAAAGGTATCAAAATGAATTTTTTACCAATTAATAATTAATAGACCTAATTATCTTCAGTTGACTCGAAAAAAAGTTCTCTACTCTTTTTTGTTTTTGAGCTAGAGCCCGACACAAACATTTATTTACATATAACAACATTTTAAAATCCCAAAATTTAAAAGAATTACAATTTTTCTCCATCATACAATACTTTTTTTACTAAAAACATTAACTTTATTGTAAATTATTGATTTAAATAAAAAAACCTTAAAAAATGGGATTTGTATTTTGGAATGTCCCCGCTATCGTAAAAAGTAGAATGCTATGAAATTAAAATAAGTATATATGTTCTTCATGATGACACTAAATTTCAAATGTAATATTCTAACACATAAATGATGTAACATAATACACTCAAAAAGCATGATTTTTATAAAACCTTCTGAAGAATTTATAATACAAATTAATTGGTTTCCTATTTTTAAAACAATTTTTAAATATGGATAGATTTGAATGTTTTCAAAGTTTGTGGTTTGATTAAAATAGTCTAAAAAATAAAGTTGAATTTAGCACAAGGTGAATGTTGTGCTACGGAAACTGGTGAAAACTAAAATGAAAATTGAATTTTGTGATTTGTGTTTTATCGAAACAAGACACGAAATCCAAGATAAAAGTAAAACAGTGATTTGGTGTCACTTAATTTTTATTATAATTTTACTTATTTTCAGTTATTACAATTCAGTAAAATAGACTATTTAATAGAGCGATCCCTTTATAAGAAAACTAAAATGCAAGAACACCCTCACGATTAAACTATAAGCTTGTTTTTAAATATTAGGGAGCGTTCAAGTATTACCTAACGCAAATTTTGGTCATTGTGGACCCCCACCCCCCTGTAACGCTAGTTTCCTATACCATTAACATGGGCGTAACACTCCAAAATGACCCCCACCCCCCTAGGAGCGTTACGTAATACTTGAACGTTCCCTTACACAAATAAATAAATTGATCAAAAATAATTGTTTTACTACATAGATTAGTTTTTATTTTTTAACCGACCGTAATGTTCCTAGTTAGTTAAAATATAATCATCAGCTGAAGCCGCCGCAAGATAGAGTGACCCTAATCAGATTTGGCATTTAGTCATCATCTAAAAAATTTTCAAGGCATCCTACTCTTTTATGTTGGAGGGGTCGTTCCATAATTTAAATTCTATTTTTATGTTTTTTTTTTTTTAATCAAAAATTTACACAAAGTTAACGTTTTTAGTAAAAAGAAGTATTGTATGATAAAGAAAAATTGTAATTCTTTTAAATTTTGGCATTTAAAAATGTTATTATGTGCAAAAAAAATGCTTGTGTGGAGCTCTTACTCACAAACAAAAAACAATAGATAACTTTTGTTTGGAGTCAATTGAAGATAATTAGGTCTATATTAACTGGTAAAAATTTCATGTTGATATCTTTGTTAATAATGCCACAAATCGTCTGATCTCTCTACCGTGAAACACCCGTTATATAAATATAAAATTTCAACATACGTGTCCAAACCCTTTATGTAAAAACTCATCAAAATGCAAAAAAACTCAAGTTGATGGATATTTCCGAGGACTTTGCGGGATAATATCGTTTTAAAAGTATAATTAAGCCTAGGTTTGTTTATGTTCCTAAAATAAACCACAAAGATTAATATTCAAACCGAATATTGTTGGTTTAAAAAATGCTGTTTAGATAGGTAATTATTTTACCAAATCTATTTTTACATTACATAAATATACATGTTATAAAATTTTATTTCAACTAAGTATCTTTTTCGAAGTTATATGCTTGAATGATAGTTTTTATGAATACATTTTTTTAAATTTGTGTCTTAATAGTATTACAATCACAATACTTTCCCTCCCGGTAGGACCGTGAAATTAAAATGAATGAATTTTTCAGTAGTAATATCATAAGTGCATGTTGAATTATCGATAATTTTTTTACTGTATTAAAAAAATATTTTGACCTGCGGTCTCGAAATTTTGTAACACGAAAAATGCACGAAAACAATTTCCTTGAGCAAAATATTTTTTTATATACAGTAAAAAAATTATGTATAATTCAACATGCACGAATTGTATTTTGAAAGACTATTTTACAAATAAAATAAGGAGGTATATAATTTTACAATGTTTTATGTTGTTTCATATTTAAATTAAAAATTTAACAACTAAACAACAATATTACTTTACAACTATAATTAAAAATTTAAATCTCATATTTGCCGCGATTTTTAAATCCACTATGTTCACTTGTTCGCGAACTTTGCTCGAGGGATATTTTATGCTTGAGATTATTCCAATAAAATAGTTGTTATCACATATATTAGCATTTAAATAAAGATCATTGCTGTTTTTGAAAAGTTTAGTTTTCAAACGAAAATAAATAAAATAGGTAAAGGTAAGCTTCACAAATTAAAAACACATTTTGCAAAAATATAACATTTATTAAGATGTCAGTAAATGTCAGTTTCTTGTTTCCATAGTAACCAAGTGATAATTGCATTGTGCAAGAATTATCAGATTCATTTTGATCTGATTGGTCAAGAAACTAAAAATGCAAGATTTTGATTGGCCTATATATTGTTTGTGAAATAGTCATCAAAATACATTTTGAGACACATCGATAAAAAATATAGTTCATACTTTAGAACTTATTTTGTAACATGCGAATAAAACTTTTTTTTTGTTTCTACATGCATTAAATGTATTATAAAATTGTACACAAAAAGCTACTTATGCCTCTTAAGTAATATCTAAACTTACCGTTTTTTACATATCCAAGTTTGAAATATTGAAAACATTATCCAAGTTTAAATATTTAAAATAGTATTGATAAGTGCGATGCATGGACATTAATTTTTTTCAAATGCACTGTTGAAAATCACTGTAAAAAGTAAACTAAATATTCAGTTACAAATGGATAGGAAATCGGAAGTTATTATCATAAACAATTGTACTTTAATTTTTGTTAAAAACAGGCAAAATTTCATGTCTGTGTTTAAATATTAAAGTACGTGACTTTAAAACTATAGTATTTTTAACAAAAATTAAGGTACATTTGTTGTTGTTACATATGAATAGGAAGTTATGATCTTATACAAATGTACTTTAATTTTTATTAGAAACACTATTGTTCTAAAGTCACGTACTTAAATATTTAAGGACGGACACGAAATGTTGCGTGTTTCTATCAAAAATAAAAGTACAATTGTTTATGTTAATAACTTCCGATTTACTATCCATTTGTAACTGAATATTCAGTTTACTTTTTACAGTGATGCTTTAGTTATATGTAATGTTAATTTTCACTCTATGCACAATGTACATAATTCAGTGTAAATTCCTTACAGTCTCGGTAAATATAACAGACCATGCATGACTTTTCGCGCTTAGTATTTAATAACTCTACACAGAGAGAAAAATATTCTAATATAAAGTATTTGTGATACTTGTTGCAAGCATAACAAGCCGTGAAGATATGTAATGCTACGCATTCCATTAAATGGTATATTTCATTTTTCCAAATAAAAAAAATAATGTTCAAAAAAAAATAAAAATATTTATAGAGGGTTATTCAGAAATAAGTTACTACGTTTGGACTTTAAATATGAAAAAAAGTTCCTACAAAGGGTAATCCGGAAAAAAACGCTAAGGGAGCTACGACCCACTAAGGGTACATCTTAAAAGTAGTTTTTATTCATTATTTCTGAAACCCTAACGAATTGTAACGAATTTTTGAACATGCCTAAACACTGATAAAAGCTATAATTTAATTTAATTTTTATTTGGTAATTTTAACTAGTGGCGTGCGAAATGTGGGAGCGATGTCACTTTTTTTGCCCCAAAATTTTTTATCCGTAAATTTTGTGATATTTTTTTCAATAAACTATTAATCATTAATTAAAAATACATAAAAAAGGTACTCTGTATGTAACACTGTAGGCCCAACCGTTTCGAGAAAGTTTTAATTAAAAATGCAATTTCACGTTCTGAGCATAAAAAATAGGAGCCAATAAAAATTCCAATACTGCAAAGAGATTTTACATTTTACAAAACTACGAAAAAAAAACTTCCCATACACAAATGTCCACAAATCGCTATTAAGGGCGCTACGGTCCCTTAAAAAGTGTTATTCTTTAAGAGGCCATAGTACTCTTAAGACTGATTTTGGAACCTAGATGTATACAAGATTTTTTTCATAGTTTATTATGTAGAATCACCCTGCGGTATTGGTGCATTTTTTACTTCATATTTTTGAACGTGAAATTGCCTCTTTAGTTGCAATTTTCTCGAAAATGGTTGGCCCTACCGTGTTATATAAAGAGTACATTTTTCATGTATTTTTAATTCAAACGATCGAATTATTCTTTATTGAGTTATCGTGTTCACAAAAGTCGTGACATCGGACGGACGGACGGACAGACAGACAGACGGACATTTAAAAAAAAAGTTGTTTTTTTTCATGAAATCCAAGAATGTTTTGTCTAGGACGATTTTTGAATTTTCTTGAAAATTCGAAACATCCGTATAATATTATTCTAGCGCAGGCACTGTAAATAAGGGGCTGTCCATATATTACGTAACGCGCCTGGGGGGGGGGAGGGGGTCAGAGAAATTTTTACAGTTTGTGACAGGGGGGATGGGGGGGGTCTAGGTAAACGTTACGTAACGGAATTTAATAAATTTAATGTTTATTTCCTAAGCTTGACAGATGTATTTTTATTTCAACATAAATTACTATTTAGTGGCTCATAATTCCCCTTTTCACACAAAAATTGACTAAACTATGCATATTTAAATAATATTGTAACCAGTAAAAAAACTGTTGACATTGATATTAAAAAAAAAATCTTACAGCCCTCTTCTTGCGTGATCTTGCTGATGAATCATCGGCGATGATACATTTTCGCGCGGAATGTGTACTCATAGAACACCAATGTGTGTACTATTTTGTGTACCTATGCATAAACAATATACGTGTTATATGTGACACTCAGTATAAAAAGAGGTACCTAGTATTTTTTCCCTGGGTAATATTGATTATGAATATTTTTTTAAAGTTTGAGTGATTTTTTTGTTTAAGTACATTAAGTGCTAAATGTATTATTATAATAAATATGTATCATTTTTACACTGTCTTTTTACCGTCTTGCATTATGCGGAATTCTGTACCAAGATATGTTAGAACAAAAAATACAAATTTTTATATTGTTACGCGTTACAGAGGGGGTTGGTAAATGTGACAGTTTGTTACACAGGGGGGGAGGGGGTCAATTTTTTTGAAAAATTGCTTTACGTAATATATGGACAGCCCCTAATATAAAAATATCTACTTGATATGTATATTTAAGTAATTTAAAAAAAATCAATAATTTATTTCAAGTTAAATTGGTACTTTTCTTCTTTTTCCAAGAAATTTGTATTAGTAGGTACTATGTTTTCTTATTTTTAGCATTTTAAATACTCAGTAGACTTACCTACTAAGTATCTTTAAAACTCAATACAATAAATTTTATTATTAAGTGATGGTTTGTACAACTTAAAAAAAAAAAAAACCATTTGACTCTAGTAAAAATCTTAAAATATTACTTAAAATGTAAAGAAAAAATAATGTAATCTTAAATAACTTAATTGTTATAGAATTGTAAATATTCTTATAAACAATAAACTATCTATCTATCTATCTATCTATCTATCTATTATTAAGTACTTTTGCTTTATTCAAGTTTTAACCTCTTGATCTAATTAAGATACTTATTATACTATTCACAGCGCCGGCGCTAGAATAGTATTATACGGTAGTTTCGAATTTTCCAAAATTTTCAAAAATCGTCCTAACAAAAAATTCTTGGATACAAATTTGTTTCGGGATTTTTTGACAGACGCTAGTGTACGCCAAAAACAAGCATAGTTTGTTCGTAAAAAGCTAAAAAAAAAATGCTAACTTAATAATGTTTTTCTATTTTGCGACTCTTATAAGCTCATAATCACACGCATTTTGCGTGTTCTTATAGGCCCATAAGAGGTTTCTACTTTTTTTCTTTTGGGTTGGAAACAGACAAAAGTCTGTCTCTTGACGTTTGCCGTGCAATTGTGAACGTCGGTTTAAAGTTTAATTTTCTACAAAATTTTGTGTTTATTTATTTATTTATTTTAATTTATTTATTTTAATTTGTTTATTTTAATTTATAGTGATACAGTTACCTTTATTTGAAGGTAGTTTATACCTAACACTGTTTCATGTTACCAAAATTTTAAATGATATAATTATAAATCTGCAGTATATGAGGTGCATAGGAAGTTCTTGTATATAATTAAGAAGATCTCCATAATTATTTTCCAATATTGTACCGTGTTAAAATTGTGGCTTGGTTACTTGCAGTGGAAAAGAGAAGAAATGACTATAAAATATATAAAAATAATATTCGTTCTTAGAATTTTAAACATGGCGAAAACTGTAATGCCAATTCGAAACAAAAATCCCTAAATCAGTCATTAATTTAAATGTAAGTTTTTTAAAATTTTAGAGCAAAATAGAAAAAATTGTATAAAGCACTCCTTTCATAACACGTTTTTAGCTCACTAGTACTTTAGAAAACTCACCGCAAGCGGCTCGTTTTCCAAACTTGTACTCGTGCGCTAAAAACGTATGTTATGAAACTAGTACTTTAATATACTAATAGTATAATTTAAGTACTATAAGCGTAGAAGCAATAAAGGATTTCTAATCATTAATTCATATCTTAAAAGTTTGTTTCCAGCAAGATGGGATTTTATTCTTAAGAGTGTGAATAAAAGATTAAGTCAACTTGCGCATTTCAGATATCCTTAAGGATTTCATTATACAGTGCGGTCCAAAAGTCACCACCCCTTTTAACTTTTGAACGAGTTGAGATATCGACTTTAAATTTAGAACTCTTAAATAAGACAACTTAAACTATCTTTTAGCATATATTTGATATTTTCAGCTCTTAAAATGTGGGCAGGGGGGCATGGGGAGACATTTTTTTAAATGGAAAGGGGGGTCGTGTAATACATCATTTTGAAGCTTATAAAATTCTCTATTTAAACTTTTTAAGGTTTTGGTTTTTCAATTTTTTGTGCTAAAACATTCGATTTTTTAAGTTTTTTTTTTATAAATTTTTATTTATGTCAACTAAAATTTGTTTAAAAGTATAATTAACATTTTTTTATGATGAAATTAGGCATTTTAAAAAAATTATTTGTTTTTTTTTTAGAGGAATTTTGACATTAATACCCATTTTGAACCCCATTTTAAACCCAATTTTTTTTTAATTTAAAAATATGGAGTTAAATGGAGAATTTTATAAGTTTTAAAATGATGTATTACACGACCTCCCTTTCCATTTAAAAAAATGTGCCCCCATGCCCCCCTGCCCACATTTTAAGAGCTGAAAGTATTAAATATGTTAAAAGATAGTTTAAGTTGTCTTATTTAAAAGTTCCAAATTTGAAGTCCATATCTCGACTGGTTCAAAAGTTAAAGAGGGGGGGGAGCTAACTTTTGGACCGCTCTGTATTTTTGTTCCCGAGATAATTTCAGCAAATGTAAATCGTTGCAAGGCATTTATATTTTATACCACTTCAGTTTTGGAGAGAAGATAAACAACATGCATTTTCAGAGTTTGCCGCTGTTTACTAAAAGTTCAGCTTAAAAAAAAAAACAGTTATTCTTATACAATTTCTTTACTTATTATGCAAAAATCAATTCAAAACCAAAAATATAATAATCTATCGGGCAAAACGTTTTTTATAAGCAATAACCCGGACAACATCCATGAACTCATGAGGCCTCATGAGATCATCATGTTATGATTTCCACGTTTTGTACTCATACGAACATCATGATGAGCACATCTCATGATTTTGCGATCATGTTATGAGTTTGTTATGAGTTTGTTATGAGTTTGTTATGAGTTTGTCATGTATGTATACTTTAAAGCATTAAATGATGTCATAATGACTTCCACGTGAAATAGCAAAAGTTGCCTGGGACCCGACTGAGAACGATTGCCTAATAGTACAGGCTTCTGTAATGTTTTAATTTTACTGCACTTGACAGCGTTATGCTATAGGTGGCGCCACATGTTATTTCCTACCACTAACTAAACTTTTTAAACGAATAAAGTCGCTTCTAGGAATACTTATATTAAAAGGCAGCTGTCTTTATAAGGATATACTACTAGTAATAACTAGTACTTAACTTTAGTCAGCTAATTCGATACACATTATGGGATTGGTATGGTGAGCCGCAGATATCTGAAGGCTTTAGCCTAGAGGAACTAGTTCCTCCAGTCATCTTTTGGAACATTCCCACTGGGAAGTTCCCAGTGAGAACATCCCGGTGTCCTCGATTTTTTCGTTATTTTTTTGGTATCTCTTTGCATTTTTAAGATATGAGCAAAAAGGTTTTTGTGTGTATGATCTTTTTAAGCCGGGTAATTAAGAAAATTTCCTTTCTTTTTTTCAAATTTTAAATTTCGCGGTCAATTTAAATTTCGCGGTTAATTTAAAGTTTGCGGTCAATTGCTCATGCGCATTCCGTAGACCGTCATGAACTCGGAGAAAATCAATAAATGAGGTCATAATGGCTTCCACGTGAAGTAGCAAATGTAGTCCGGGAAAGGGGTACGTGACATTCGCAACTTTTGAATAAATATGTCAATTTGAATAAAAATTACACTTTTTTATTCAATTAAAAATAAAAGACAAAAAATATCAATATGTCTCAACGTGTACGTACTATACTTTAGTCGTCTGCGGTTTTGTAGTAGTCCCTTGGATTCTATTTACTTATATGGCACGAAATTCAACGTGGCCTCTTAAGCCAGAAAAGATGAAAACCCAGTGAAAAATGCATTTTTTTTTTAATTTTACGTGCAAAACACGAAAATAATCACATAATACGCAACAAATCCGCATGTGGCCTGGAGGATATGGTTTTGGTAATTTTATTGTGGCAGTGTACGCGGTAATTTTTAATTTGATCGAAATTTAGTTTTTTAATAATTTCATATTAAACCGCCTTTTATTTTAATTAATAAATAAGAAAATGTTACTTTTGTTCAAATTGCAGGTCACGTGGCCTTTATTTGTTTCGCCCGATAGATTATTTTATTTTTTGGTTTTTAAGCGATAATTGCTTATTTAAAAAAAAAAAATTAGTTTTTTGAGGTTACGTTGAAAATGAGAGCTCTCAATTTCCGACCTCAGATTCAGATTCAGCAGCTTAAAATACATATGAATTAACTAGTCAAGTCCGTCGGATATCCAGCTTTTATTTTTTGTGTGGCTGTGTTAGGGAACGTTCAAGTATTACGTAACGAAAAATTTGGCCATTTTTGACCCCACCCCCCATGTAACGCGGCGTAACATTTTCAAGACCCCTCACCCCCCCTCATTTGTTACGTAACATTTACTTTTTTACAAAAAGTATAGAAATTGAAAGGAAATTTTGCTTTAAGGTTTAAACCGGTTTTTAACCGGTTATTGCTTCCGTGTTTTAACCAAAAACCGGTCTGAGGTAATTTCCTCAACCGGTTAAGCGAAAACCGGTTATTGCCTATGGTTTTCCATCTCTACTTTTTTTTTTGTTTTGAGGATTTAGTGAACGCCGTATGCAATAAAACGAATCCGTTCTTAGGCCTATATCATTCTTAAAAACGTGATCCAATAAACATTTTATAAGTTTATAATTTTTTAAGCGTAACGTTTGCGAGATCCCATGTTAAATTAACCAGAAACATATTTTTATTAATTTTTGTCCTATAACTATTAGATTCCGACCCTCCTGGGTTTTTATCTTGCAACCTGATTTTTTTTCATAAATTCTTTAATATCATCCTATTGAATATTTTTGGTAAATAAAAAAAAATCTTCCGGACTAGGGATGGAAAACTCGCACCCGGTTTTTCGATCATAACCGGTTATAAAGAAAAAAAACCGGTTTTTTTGTGACCGGTTACGAGTATTTAGAAAAACCGGTTAACCGGTTATTGTTTTATTTTAACCGGTTTTCTAATGAAAAACTTATATTTTCAAAAAAATATAGATTTAACATACATATATTATCTTTCCTTTAGGAAGTTTGAACTTATTTAATAAAATTAAGTTTTGAACTTTTAACGCCATCTATCGCTTAAGAGGAAAGTCGTCGGGACAGGAAAATAACGGAAATTGTTCGTTTATTTCGTACTTTTAGGGGAATTAACGTGTATCATCTGTGGGAATTACCAATTTTATAGTGTTTTGGTTGTTTTTGCTTTCCCATTTTAAAAATTTTTAAATTTTCGGAAAGCCTTGTATTCGTGCAAAAATTTTCAATTTTTTTTTTGCGTATTTTTGCGTTTTATGACGTTTTATGTCGATATAAATCAATTTCAAGCAAAAAAAAAAAAATTGTCGATCGGCCGGTCAATCGGTCGATCGGTCTGTCCGGGAAATCTTGTGGGCACGATAACTTAAGAACGCTTTAAGTTAAAGACTTAAAATTTGGCATACAGGTATGTTACCAAAAGTTCTCGCTCGGGATTGTTTTCGGTGAACATTGGGGTGCGGCAAGGGGCAAAAATACATTTTTTTAGAAAAATTTGAAAATTGCTATATAGGGGTTTTTGAGGTTGCTGAAATTGAATCTGATAATAATTTTTTTTTAACTCCACCCCCAAGGGGGAGAGGGGGTAAATATTTTGAAATATTTTCCTCAAAATTGGTATATAGGGGCTTTTGGGGTTGACGAATTTGAATCTGATAATAACTTTTCTCTAATTTCACCCCCTGAGGGGTGGGGGTAGTTTTTGTAAAAACTGATATATTGGGGTTTTTAAGGTTTCTGAAAGTGAACGTGATAATAAAAAAAATCTAAATCCACCCCCTGAGGGGTGGGCGGTAGTTTTCGTGAAAACTGGTGTATTGGGGTTTTTGAGGTTGCTGAAAGTGAATCTGATAATAAAAATATTCTAAATCCACCCCCTGAGGGGTGAGGGATAGTTTTCGTGAAAATTGGTATATTGGGGTTTTTGAGGTTGATGAAAGGGAATCTGATTATAACAAAATTCTAACTTCACCCCCAAAGGGGCAGAGGGTAGTTTTTGTGAAAATTGGTATACTAAGGTTTTTATGGTTGCTGAAAGTGAATCTGATAATAAAAAAAAACATTTTACGCGCGGAGGTGAAAAATGGGAAAGCTCTTTTACTGGGCAGTGTATTGATACTGTTTTTGGCATATGTTCTAAAATCATCTGGTAACCCTGGCCCCAAGTGCTGTTTGGGAATTCTTTTTAAAATTGGGCGATTAGATTTTCCCTACCCCAGACAGCACATGATATCTTAAAGACGTCTTTTTTAGATCTTAATTATGTCTGGACGCCTAAAGACATAAAAAGTATATCTTATGGACTTCTTTTTAGGGATATTTAAAAGATATCTGATTATGCATAATCATGACATCATGATGTCTATCGGTACAAGATGTCTTAATTTCTATACTCATCGGTAAAAATAAATTAACCATAATCAACATTAAAAAAAATTACCATTTTTTTTAGAGATCTCAGGAGGAACTCTGGAGGAACTCCGGAGCAACTCCGGAGAAACTCCGGAGGTCAGCCCCTCGCGAAAAACGAAAAAATTAAAAAAAAATCAAAAAATAAATTTTCAACAATTTTTTTTTTAAAATCACATTTTTTTAAGATCTTTTTTTGACAAACAAATTACCTCATTATAATTCTTATTACGCTTTTTATATCAATACGACCGTACCTAGCAACGTAAATGGGAGGCTATTATATGTAAAGTCGCCTGTGCAAGGCGTCATTAAGGCGTCTTAAAAAAGATGTCTTAAAGACGTTACCTTTTGTAACATACGACGTCGCTAAGACGTCTTTAAGATGCATATACGCCGATCATCTTTAAGATCTCTTTAAGTCATCTTTGTGCTGTCTGGGATATAGACAATCGTGTGCAATAAATTAGATTTTCCTTATTGTTTGCAATAAATTTTTTAAATATGTATATATATATATATATATATATATATATATATATATATATATATATATATATATATATATATGTATATATATATTTTAATTATAAATGTTACCTTATTAAAATAATATATAAACAAAAAAAAAGGTAAATTTACAAAAAACCGGTTAAAAGCCGGTTATTGCTTCCGAGTTTTAACCGAAAACCGGTCTGATGTAATTTAAGCAACCGGCTAACCGAAAACCGGTTATTCGCTTTGGTTTTCCATCACTATTCCGGACTAATCGTTTTTTATTTAAAAAAATATGCGTATTAGACCAGGCCACAAAAATTTTAAAATGAAATAAATTAAAACAAGATTTTTTATTACAAAATTATTCTATATAATGTGTTTAATAAACCCCTTTTTCCCCTTCAAACCCGATCGTAAAACCCCCATTTTTAGGGGACATGTTAAAAAAAAAAACAGTTTTTTGAGTTTTTCGGTCCTATCGTTAACTTTTTGTTTAAAATAGATATTTAACAAATTAAAAAACTAAATTCTCTAAAAAATAGCTTCTTAATTTTTTTTTTCAGAATAATATTTATCGAAATAATGGCTAAGTTCGAGCATTTATAGCTTTACTCCTTTTCGGGGGGTATCACATAAAATTGGTTTCAGGATTTTCAAGGCTTATTTATTTATTTTTTTTTGTAAAAATGGTTATATAAAAAATAAAGAGAATAAAATTCTCTACAAAACTGGTATTATGCATTTATTTTTAACAAAAAGCAGCAGGCTTGTGTAATATCAAAAAACTATTTTTTTTACCCATTTTTTTTACTTTTTTTATGTTTTCTTAACGGTAACTTTTGAACCGCTAGACCGATTCAGGTCTAGTTTGATAGAGAATTTATTACTTATATGTATGGGTGCACTATGTAAATGTTTGTATATTTTTTTCTTTTTTACCCGAATAACTCGGATATTTTCAAAAAACCTTCCTATTTTCACTTCAACAAGTAAATAAAGAAACAAACACGCTTTGTGCTAGATACTTTAATATTGAAACACAGCTTTGACTTGTCGATTTCTTGCTCCCTATTGTTTTTGGTCAAAATCGGGATGGGGTAAGGGGGGTAAATGGGTAAAATACTGTATTTGAACAAGACCGCTGGGGCCAAACGGTACGTCCTATTGAAAAAGTGTACTGAGCGAATATAAAAATTAATACAGTTCAGCAGTAAAAAATTCTCTATTAAAATAGACCAAAAGGACCTAAATCGGTCTAGCGGTTCAAACGTTACAGTTGAAAAATATTTAAAAAAGTAAAAAAATGTGAAAACAATTTTTTTTGTTAAGAGCCTCCTGCACGGTGTAAATTTTTTGTGAAATAGCTTAAAAAAATGGCCCTTCGGGAAACTAGTATTAATCAATTCCTTACAGCATAAGCTTTCATTTAAGACCAAAATTAAAATAGATCATACTGCATTTCTAAGCTGAAAGGTCCTATCTGTGTATGTTAAACCTATGTAGATAGGACCTTTCAGCTTAGCACGGCAGCATAAAAGCAATTTTTTTTATTTTGAATTTTTTCAGTCTAGTTATTTTTTTATTTATTTTTTTTTTAATATTGCCCCATTTTATTCCAAATACAATAATAATTAAAATATTAAGTAACAAATTTTATTATTTTTTTTTTAGTTTTTTTATAATATGGGAACGTTCAAGTATTACGTAACTCAAATTTTGATCATTTTGGACCCCCCGCCCCCGTAACTCTATTTTCCTACACCATTAACATGGGCGTAATATACGCTAAGAGCGTTACGTAATACTTGAACGTTCCCTATGCTGTTTATAAATAATTTAAAAAATACCCCTGTATGCCACTAGTTTAATTCACAAGAGAGTGTGCAAAAAAAATCTAGCAGTAAGATAGGTTGATATTCCAAAAAAGTTAATAAATAAAAAAAAACTACACTAAAAAAATTCATAAATAAAAAAAAAACTCTTTTATGTCCGGTGACCTATTTTAATTTTGGTCTTAAATGAAAGCCTGCTTTTTGTAAAGATTGTTAAAAATAAATGCATAATACCAGTTTTGTAGAAAATTTTGTTTGTTTTATAATCAATAAGCCTGAAAACCAACTTTATGTTGTGATACCCCCTGAAAAGGAGTAAAGCTATAAATGCTTGAACTTAACCATTTTTTTCGATAAATATTAATCTGAAAAAAAAATTATTAAAAGCTATTTTGTAGAGAATTTAGTTGTCTTTAATTAGTTAAATATCTTTTTTTTAACAAGAATTTAACGATAAACCAGGAAATCTCAAAAAACTGTTTTTTTTTAACATCCCCCCTCAAAATAGGGGAGTTCCAGCACATTATAAAGATTATTTTTTTAAGAAAAAAACCTGTTTTAATTTTTTCCATTTCAGAAATTTTGTCACTTGGTCTAATACGAGGTCTAATAGGCATATTTTTTAAAATAAAAAACGATTATTCCGGTAGATTTTTTTTATTTATATAGAAAATAGGATGATCTTAATAAAGGTTTAAAAAAAATAGGATTGCAAGATAACAAAACTAAATCCACCCAGGAGAGCGTGTACCTGTCTAGATAGGTTATCCCTTTTAGCTACAAATCTTTTCTTTGCTCCCGGAACAAGGGTTAACATTGATTCAGCCACCCAATTTCAAAGCTCTTACTTTGTATACCACAAATCCTGTTTAATGATAATATTTCATTAATATGGAAATTGAACAAAGTGTCCTTACGCTTCCAAATTATTCTGGTCAACTATCTGGAATGATTTACATAATTCGACCAGGTTAGCGATTCACATCGCATGTGACGTTATCACTTCGCGGCGTCCAATCGCCAGTGAACGCCACAGAACACCCACGTGAACGCCAACTTCGCGTTTACTGGTGATGCTGCCACACCACATCTTCATTAGGGTGTGTCAAAAAATCCCGAATTTGGAAATCTAGAAAAAAATTAAGTCAGATGTTACCCACCCTAGGAGGACCATCCTGTACATTTCAAAATATTTTTAGAATGTGCCTTTTTTAAAACCATACAGCATTTTCCTTTAAAGTTTTTCTCTAAAGTGGATACTTTACTATATATCGACCGAGTCGGCTTCGTTGAGACACCCTGTGTATTTGATTTGTTAGCCGTACAGTATTATACATGTTAATTTTAAAATATTGTACCCCCCCCCCTGGCTTTTTAGACAATATATTATTTAGCTTTGTTTTTAACAATTCTAAAGTGTTTGGTCCTTCAGATTTTTAAAAAAAATTGACTGTGGCGCTAAAAATGGTTACAAAACTCAAATCCATGAGAAACTTGTATTTAAAATATTTTATAAATAATTAAAATTTGCTTTGAGAACTAATAAATAAAAGTTTTTGCCTGCGGAACCATAATATGATTACAAGCTGAGTTCGAGTGCCGGCAATTTTATAAAATTTATAAAATAATTTGTTTTTTAAAGTCTAAGGTGTTTAGAAAATGCGTGTCATTAAAAATCCTAAAAAACTTCGCATGCGGCGCTAAACTGTTTAACAATAAGGTGATACAACAAGTTTAATTAATATATTCTATTCAATAATTTGCATACCTGTATCTGAGAAATGCGAAACCTAAATATTCCTAAAATTTTTATAATTTTCCTTTTAAATTGTTGTTATTAGGAAAATACGTGAACTTAGAAATTAAAAAAAAAACGCTTGCGGCGCTTAACTTGATTTTCAATAATCTTATATTACAATATTTATTAATAAATTTTATTATATAATTGCACATGTTTTGGAAAATACGATACCTTAGGATTTCTAAAAAATTTCGACTGCGGCGCTAAATATTGTGTGTTGAGCATTCAAAAAAATCGTGATATCACTCAATCAGCTACTTATTATTACGATTTCGAAATTCGGGATTTTTTGACACACCCTAATCTTCATGAGATGTGAATTGCTCCCCAGAAGGTATCTAATATTTCACGAGAGTCGAGAAACGAAACTTCTTGTCTCGACTGTTGGGAGTACCTATCGATTTTCGAGATAAGAAATAGGTTGATCTTTTCATGATCATTTCTCGATATTTAACTTCTTGCCTCGTTTCGCGATTTTCAAAACTATCCAAATGGTCTGAGCGATACCCAAAAATGGCAACAAGTCAGCTTTTTATGCTACATGTATAAAAATGGTGTAGGAAGCTATTTACCGAATATGGCTAAATATTGTGTGTTGAGCATTCAAAAAAGATCCACTATGGCCTCTATATATTGTTAAGGTTATAAATAAAGTTTTACTTTAAATTGGTAATGTGCTTTTTTGAGTTGTGTCGGAAGTCCGTCCCGCCCATTAACTTTTGAACGGTTTAAGATATCAAATATAAAAACACTTAAATAATATAACCCAAATATGTTTTAGTATATATTTGATATGTTTAGGGTGCACAATGAAGACAGGGGGCAAAGGAGCACATTTATTTTAAATGGTGGGTTCGTGTGGGACATCATTTTAAAGCTTATAAAATTCTATATTCGACTAGATAATTTTTAATTTCTTAAACCTTTTAGTAAGGTTTTCATTTTTCAATATTTTTTGCTAAAAAATGCAATTTTTTAGGATTTAGTTTCTAAAATTTTATTTATATAATTTAGAAATATAATTAATGTATTTGCTTTATGAGATAAACCGTTTTTCAAAAGATGTTTGATATTTTAAAGAAATGTTGACAAAAGTTACCATGTGGAAAAAATAGAGAATTTTAGAAGCTTTAAAATGATGTATCACACGAACCCTCTTTCTGTTAAAAACAATTCCCCCCTTGCCCCCTGTCTCCATTCCACCCCCTAAGCATACCAAATATATACCAAAAAGTTATTTGGCTTATGTTAATTATGTGTTACGAATTTCAAGTTGATACCTAAGGCCGTTCAAAAGTTAAAGGGGGTCGGACTTTTAACACGCCATTTTATGGCGTATTCAAAATGGCGTCAATTTGAAACTTTGACCTTTTTTTATTTTTTTGAACATCAATATATATTAGTAAAGGGTCTAGCAGACTAACCATATATCTAGAAGTTGTTAAAATATTAAGGATTGTCATGATAAATGGACCATCCTGTATAATGGAATGGGTAGCATTACATATCTTCACATATAGTTTAATATAAAATTATTAAAAAAAAGTATTAAAATTACTTTATTTTTTATACCTACTATTATAATAATTATTAATTTACAAATAAAATAAAATAAATAATTTTCTAAAAGGGTAATTTACGTTACATCTGCAGAAAAAAAAAATACTTCTTTTAGATATGTTATTATATTATTACTAAAGTTTGTTATTTATTATTTTTAAAGATTGTTATAAAAATGATAATATAAGAAAATATTTAAAAGAAAATGTCTATTTTTCTGCGGATGTAACGTGGGTTACCATGGAATTACCCAAAATAGTAAATAAAAGTAAGTTTTTTAATAAAAATACACGTCATGTGACTTAAAAACCCCCTACTGGTTTAATCTAAAATTATTTTCTACATAAATCATTTTAATAGCAATATTCAAAATTACATTTATTCTTTGCAAAATTGGTGCACGGTAGTAGTTTCTATGTTTTTTTATCTGCCTTCCGGCCATTTGACAGCTTTCCAATTTTTACACTTTAGAGGTGGGTAAATAAGTGTTTCGCCAGAATTTTTTGGCGCATGTCACTCAAAGGGGTGGTCCTATCTACATAGATTTAACATATACAGATAGGACCTTTCAGCTTAGGAAGGCAGTGCTAGACTCTTTAGGTTTAGAGGCAAATAAAAAAAGTTATAGTGGTTTTTATTTGGGGACATATTGGGCTACACACACAATGTTTTAGGACAATAATAAAAAATTGTACTTGTCAATACGCCTAAAATCAACCAATGCATTGCATTGCAATGTAGTGAATTTTCGAACTTAAAAGGTAACAGCTCCGTCATTTTGAAAAATTTTTGATTTTTTTTTTGAGGCTATCCATTTACTATCCCTTAACACCGTGAATGATTTAAAAAATCCTTTGGACTAAAAAAATAATAAAGCTAAGGAAACATAATTTTTAAAAAATTGGCTATGAGCGACCTCTAGATTTCTTTCAAAAATTCTGAAAAAAAAATCAGGGATGGTACTCTTACCCAACTGAACAAATTTAAGGAATGAGACCTCCAAATTTTTCAATTTAAAATTTTGGTGGGCCACCCTAGTGTACATACCATAGTATGGCGAGCGTATACGCTCATCACAAAGAAGTGGGGCAAGAAGTTAGCAACGAACTCTACATATTGTCAAAAATTCTAAAAAAAATCAGGGATGGTACTCTTACCCCACTGAACAAATTTAAGGGATGAGACCTCCAAATTTTTCAATTTAAAATTTTGGTGGGTCACCCTAGTGTACATACCATAGTATGGCGAGCGTATACGCTCATCACAAAGAAGTGGAGCAAGAAGTTAGCAACGAACTCTACATATTGTCATGAAACTAATTTTGACGCAAATAAAAAGTAAGGCTATCCTGTCTTTAAGACGTCTAATAGACGTATATAACATTTTTAAGGTAAATTTTCCATTAATACGGTATGTTATTTGAGGTGATGAGAACCGTACTCGATGTTGCAAAAACTAATAAAAATCGCTATTCGCATCATTACATACAACCGATTTATTACTAGAAGCTGAAGAAAAGTCGTCTATTTACATCAACAACATCAACTGCAAAACCCGCTGTCCTACTTCTTTTCTGCTAGGATAGTACAGTTAATTTCAGCAAAACTGGAAAAGTGGGGTTATAAAAAAAAATTACATCTTTATTTGACAAATATTTGTTTTCTAGTTAATAAATTTAGTGTCAATATTGTTATTGCCACATCAATGTCAAAAAATGTTGGTGTATTTTTTTAAAATTGGGAGAGATAAAGCAGAAAAACAAGAATACTCGAAGAATACTGGTGTAAATACCATAATTATAATTTTTAAATTAAGGAACTATGAGGAATACCTAGTTGTAGGAGACCAATATACTACTAGTAGTAGTGTTTTTAAAAAATAAAGGTATGTAAAACAAGTTTATTAGATACAAAATATATTGATAAGGGGATTTAATAATAGACATTTTAGAATAGGGATATTTTAGAGCAGAAATACAGTAATTAACAATAGAGATACTCTTCAAAATCCAAATAGTATTTACTAAACACAAATGCATAGAATAACATATGATTTTTGACCTAACCTTATTTTTCAAACAGGCATAACCCCATTTCAATAATCCACATTCACACAACTAAATTTTATGGAAAACATAAAATTTTACTTAACCCCACTTTTCCAGTTTTGTTGAAATCAAGTGTACCTTAGAATATTTATGATACTGCATAGATACAGGAAAAATTATACAGATAAAATTTAATTTTATTTTTTAATTCCATTTTAGATATAGGATATTATTTCCCTTGAACTTTTTCAATAGTTTTATCTATGAAGAGTTATAGCCTGCAGTTTCTGTAACAGAATTCTGTAAAATATGTCAAGAGAAAAATGTCGAAAGCAAAATAGCAATTTGAAATGAAAGGTTTACTTAGCATAATCAAATTCTATGATTATGTAACATAATCTATGCTAAATTAGCATTGCTAATAGCAAAGATTCATATATCGAAATTGATAATATTAAATTATTATACTTCTCGCAACTTCACAGGAGTATTATAGTTTAATTTGGACTCCGAAAAAAGAAAAAATTCCAAAACCAAACATTTTTGTATTGCACGATAACTTAAAAAGAATAATCCGAACGCCTTTAAATTTTCAGGAAAAAAAAAATCATACCTAAAGACATAAAGCCTATGGAAATTGAAAAAAATCCCCCAAGATTAAGTAAGTTTTGAGGGTTAGCCATTAGCATTTAAAAAACGGAAATAGTGAAAGAAAATCTACGATAAACTTATTTTTTTTTTAGGAAAAATCGTTTTTATTTAAAAGATCAGTGGTTCCAAATTTTAAAAACATCCCCCAAAAACTAACTTGTAAAAACCTAGAAGGACAGGTGCGATCAACGCAATTTTCCCAGAAAAAATACTTTTATAAAAAAGATCAAGCCCACCAAATCTGAAAAAAAAATCTTACAAAGACAAATACAAGTTATAGGGTGCTAAAGTTTGAAAAAAGGAAAAATATAGAAGGAAATGTGCTAAAAACGTCATTTTTTTGTGGAACACTGCCTTTATTAAAAAAACCTAATTCGAAAAAAAAATCTATAAAAAATATTACAGGGGGTGGCATTTAAAAATTAAAAATATCCCAATACAATTTAGTTAAGTTAAAACTTCACCAGGAAAAAAATTACTTACAACTGCGAGGCGTATATAGGTGAAAATATTTTAGGATCAAAATATCTTTAGGAAAAACCTCGGAAAATCCCACTGGGATTATCCAAGTCGGATGAAGCCAATAGTAATAAAAAATCGTTCCATTTTAAAATGGTTTCAAAATTGTTATCACGGAAAATGAATTGAATATTTATCCACTATCAGGGGATGAAATGAATTCAGTTTTGATCATGGGAAGAATACAGAATAAAAACACATTCTATTTATACACTGTAAAAAAAATCTGTGTGACCCATGACCAATTTAACATGTTTGTGACTTCGCGACATGTGGGTCAAGCGGGTTTTATTAGTAAACGTGCGTGCCCACCGGTGGGTCACGGACTGTCACATTTACTTGTTAAAATCTACGTTTAGTCTTTTAATACATTCAAAGGCAAAAAAGCGATCCACCTAAAAAATTGTCATTTTTAAAATTAAAATATTCCGAAAACTGCTTAATGTATTTGACTAATTCTTTTTTTGTTTTAAACCTTAAACATTCTATACTTTCACCTTCATTCAAAATAATTTAAAAAGCATTTTTGTACAAACAACAAAAAAAAATGTACCTACGTGTCAAAATATACCCACAGCAGACCAGACAGGTTTTTATTATTGAAAATAACACAGGTTTACAAAAAAAAAAAAAGTCAGGACTATTTGACCGGACTATTCTATTCCTAGGTATTTTGGCGCCCTGAATTAGATCCCGGGGTCAGTTTTGCCTCATCACGTCAGAAAAACGAGATTTCAAGGTCATTGAGGTCAAAATGGTGATTTTTTGGAAGCGGTCCCGCGACAATATCTCAAGCGACCTGTTAACTTCACGGGTAACTGTGTAGGTCTTGAATACTTTCTGAACGTTGAGATGTTGTCCCGGGGCCTCTCCCAAAAAATCACCATTTTGACCTCCAAATGACTTTGAAATCTCGTTTTCCTGACGTGATGGGGCAAAACTGACCCCGGGATTTGATTCAGGGCTGGAAAATACCTAGGAATACCATGGTCCGGTCAAATAGTCCTGACTTTTTTTTTTGTAAACCTGTATAATTATTTTAATAATGTAAATGTAGAGAACTTAAAACTTTTAAATGGTAGGCGTATGAAAAATTCAATCAAGAGCCTCGACCCTTAACCCTGATAGCACAATAAGCTTCTAAGAAGATTTTTAAAACAAATAGCCGGAAGGAGAGCAAGCTTCTTAGAAGCATAACTATTTTGCTCAGGATATTCTAAGAACGATTAAAGAAATGCAAAGGATACCGTTTTAATTATGTCGGGACCTTTTAAGAAGCTTCTTATAAGCCTCTGCATCAAATAAGAATGGTTTAAGAAGCATGTTAAGAATGTTCTTAGAAGTACATTTAAGTAATAATTTAGAAATAACTAAGAACATTCTTAGAAGATTTTTAGTTGATGATAAGGTAACCCTGTGCAGTTTCTTAAAATATGCATATAGTAATAACTAGGAACATTCTTAGAAGATTTTTAGCTGATGATAAGGTTACCCTATGCAGTTTCTCAAAATATGCATATTTAGAAATAACCAGCAAAATAAAATACTGCTCATCCTAAAGGCCACAAAAATCCATCCCGCTTTTCTAAGTAGCGAGATAGATTTCTGTAGCCTTTAAAATGAGTATTATTATTATTATTATTATTATTATTATTATTATATTTCCTATTATTATGCGCAAGAACATATTTTAAGTGGCTTCGGAAATCTTGGTTTTAGGCATGCAAAAGAAAGATTTTGGAAAATGACTAAAGTAGAGGTAATTATGATACAAGGATAAAAAGCACTGTTTTTGGGGGCCCTAAAATAAAGTTTCGTTGGTGTATCATACACTCCCTTTTATTCGATTGTAATTACCCAAGTAAATAAATTTAAATTTTTGACAACTAGTTTGACATTCAAGTTCAAATATCAACAATTGCTTAATATATTAATTAAGCAATAAACGTCGACTTTTTTACTTTTCGTCCTAGGCCAAAAAATGCAACTTTTTGTAGACAAAAAGTGTTACTTAGATAGAATCGAATAAGAGTTATTTATGGTACTAGTGGGTAAAGTAAGATATTGCCCATGGCTGACGCCTCGCAGGTTAATTTTCGAGAGGGCAATATCGGTTTACTCATGAGTGCCATACAAGGTTTGATCCAATAAATAGCTTAGAAATTTATATTTTTATTAAAAATTTTAATGACATTTACAAGAAAATAATTTGACAAGTGACAGTTGAGTGGGTAAAATAAATAATTATCCACTCAATAAAGTAAAAGCCACGCGGGGGTTATTATTGAGTTTATCTATTTAAAATAAAGCTGGTAATTGTCTCATTATCTGTATGTATTGAATAATTTTTTTTTTTTTGTATGCAAATAACAGAAAATGTGTAATCATCATATAGATATCTAGTAAGTACATTTGTACTCTTCTGAATAACCATGCAGTATTCTTTTGCTAGTTTATTAAGAACGGTCCGGTTATAATCATGGTGTACTATGTATAATTAAATATAAAGCAATTTTAAATTTTTAAATAAATAATTATATTTATACTGGGTGAGTTTTATTTATGTCCACCCCAAAAATTAACTTTAATCTTCATTCGATAAAAACGAAACTTTGGTGATTTATATCTGTGGCTTAGTTTTAAAAGGGCTAATGTCACTTTGTCAATACCAGCGTTTTCACGTCAACTCTGATGTAATATTTTGAAAACGCTGCTATTGATAAAGTGACATTAGACCTTTTAGAACCAAGCCACAGATATTTTCGTTTTCGTTTTAATCATCTAGAAACGAGATACCTACATATAATTTCCCTTCTTTTTACTTACTCTATAAATTATAAATTTGGCATAAGAAAAATAGTGGAAAATAAATACAAATAAAGTTTACATGGACATTAAAAAATCGGAGGTTTTGACAAAAAACAGTTTTTTTAGCTGACACTGATCAAATTTTTATTTCAATATTTGTTTTATATTTTTTTAAGCTTAAGTAAAAAGAAGGTAAATTATGTGTATCTCGTTTTTATCCGCGTCTACGTATACGATAAAACGGAAAACGAAAAAAAAAATAAAAAAAAACGGTTTTTTGTACATAGAATTTTTGGCTAAATTAAAAAAATTACAGGGCGTTCCATTAAAAAAAAATATATTTATGCCACTTCGGTGAAACCGGAAGTGAAACAAAAAAATAAATCTGCCATTTTATAGGCAATGTAAAATTATATAAATCACCAAAGTTTCGTTTTTATCGAATTAAAATGAATCTTAATTTGGGGGGGTGGACGTAAATAAAACTCACCCAGTATATATATTTGGGAACGTTCAAGTATTACGTAAAGCAAATTTTGATCATTTTGGACTAAAACATAAACACTTGTTTAGAAATTCTAACTTTTTTATACGAAAGTTTATTCACCGTTTTCCTAAATAATTTTTGATGCTTAACATCTTCGCGCCCAGGTTTCCACATATGGCAACCAGCTGAATATACGTTGCCAGCCCATGATGCTACCTGTCACAACTACTATAACAGCGTTACTTAAGCACTACTATAAACTGGGATAATTTTGTACACTTGAAAAATCAGTCTTGGCGCGAAGGGGTTAAACTAAATCCGTCAAGAAAAAAAAAACAAGTTTTTATTAGGTGGAAAATAGAGAAATCCGAGCAAACTTCAAAAAAATCTAATCCGCTATATTGGATCCCCCATTTTTAATTTTGGAAAACTGGCACCAGATTCGTCTCCAAAAACCCCCGAGTACCAAGTTTCAAGCAAATCTGAGCAACTTTAAAAAATTCAATCCGCCATATTGGATCCGCCATTTTGAACCCTAACTTTTAAATTCTGCTCGGATTCAGATTCAGCGACCCAACATACGTAAGAATTGACTAGTCTGGTCTGCCGCACTCGAGATTATTTTTTTTTGTGTGCCGGTGTTATGGGTTTTTTGAGGTTATGGCAAAATCTTGATGTGATGGGGTTAAATAGACATCGGATTCGGATTCAGTGACCCCAAAAACTTATTGTAAACATAGTCAGAACCCCAGATGAGTTTTTTTTGTGTGGTTGTGTAATTTGACTGGACTAAAAGTACGGCCTGTCAGTGATTTACTGTCTTATCTCGATTTCTAGAAAAATCAAAACAAGAGACTCATGCCATGAGTTTAATTTAAAATATCAAGACAGGACGGGAGTCATATAATTAAGTCGAGGCTCTTGATCAAGAATCGACACCTTGACTCTTGATTGAATTTTTCATACACCTAATATTTAAAAATTTTAAGTTCTCTACACTCATGTTATGACAATAAGAATTATTTTCAATAATAAAAACTTGTCTGACCTGCTGTGGGGATATTTTGACACGTGATACTAAGGTCAACCAGTCCTGCAGAAAGTCTTAAAGACTTCCGCGAGATAAGACGATAATGCTATCGTCGAGACTCTCGCTAGACAAGCCAAGAAGTTAATCATCGAAAAATGGCCAAAACAAGATAGTCTTGATTGTCTTCTTGAAAATCGATACATAAGCAGTTGTTCTGCTTTTTGAGGCAAAAAATTGAGGATTTTTGGATTTTTTTTTCAGAAAACCTGTATTATTTTTATGTACAAAACTTTTTACAAAGTATTAGGCTACTCTTAAAGTTCACATTTTTTTGCCGTCATAAATAAATGTGCAGCACGCGCTGAAGTTGACACCTTAAAACTAACATGGCAAATGGTCAGGCGAAAATTAAAAAAAAAATATTCACGCGTATTTTAGTGAAAAAAAAAACAAAAAAAATCTCTATTTTCCGGTCAAAAACAAGCGTTTGAAAAAAATGGTACATTAGCTATTAGCTTTTAGAAGCTTATTTTACACATATGATGAAGTATAAAAAAGCAAAAAAAAATTGATTTTTGAAAACCAAAAATCAGAACAACCATATTCATTTAAATACTCGTGCTCGTCTCCCTTATCATTAATAATAATAATAATAAAAATAATAATAATAATAATAATAATAATAATAATAATAATAATAATAATAACACCATATCAACAAATAACGACGGACGAAGTTCGGAGAGCTCTTGAGGGTTCAAAGAACTTTGCGGCTCCTGGGCCAGATGGAATTAACAACTTCTGGTGGAAAAAATTTCCATCAACCCACCAGCATTTAGCAAGAATTTTCAACTCTTGGCTAAATGGGGAGGAGCCTATTCCTGATTGGTTTGTTGAAGGTCGTACAGTGCTTATCCCAAAGACAGGAGATTTGTCCATGCCAAAAAATTACAGGCCGATAACGTGCCTAAACGCATGTTATAAGTTGTTTACACGCATTTTATACATGCGAGTACTCCATGCGGATGACCCAGTATTCCAGTCCATAAATGAGCAACGAGGGTCTAAGAGAGGTGTCGCTGGCTCTAAGGAGAACCTGCTGATAGACAAGTGTATCACGCAGGACTCCATACAGTATAAGCGGAATCTCTCAATGGCCTGGGTCGACTACCGCAAGGCATTCGACACAACACCACATGAGCTAATCATTTTCTTGCTCAGATGCCTTGGGGGTACCAGACCCTATAGTGAGATGCATAGAACAACTCTTGCCACTCTGGAAGACACGCTTTACCATATCTAGCGGTAATGGCAAAGTCAAGACAGGGTTGGTGAGACTCAGAAGAGGTGTGTTCCAAGGAGACTCCCTCAGTGCTCTTCTGTTTTGCATCTCGCTACTCCCCTTATCCGTTGCTCTCAGGAATACTCGTGGTTACAGCTGTGGCACACCCGGTAATAGGAGGCATAAGGTCACCCATTTATTTTATATGGATGACCTAAAACTTTATGCTTCTGGAGAAAAAGATCTCAATCAACTCCTAAGGGTGGTGCAGGAGTACACGCGCGCTATCGGCATGGAATTTGGCATGGATAAATGTGCACTGGTGCATCTAAAGAGAGGGGGATCAGTAGACTTCGGCGAGGACGCGCAGCTTGTGGACGGAAGCATCCTACATCATTTGGATGCCGGAGAGACGTACACCTACCTGGGTGTCGAACAATGACAAACCCAGGAAGTAAGAACTGTTAAAGACGCTCTCCGCAGCAAGTACAGACATCGGCTCAGACAAATCTGGTCATCAGAACTGTCTGGAATAAATAAGGTGTCTGCCACAAATATGCTTGCTGTTCCGATCCTACTTTAGTCCTTCGGGGTTATTAAGTGGACAGTAAATGAGCTGCGCCAACTTGACGTAAGTACTCGCAAGCTTATTCACCTCTATAGAAGCTTGCATCCAAGATCGTCCGTTCCACGACTGTACCTCCCACGAAATCGAGGTGGTCGTGGACTCTTATGTTTGGAGTATCTCCACAATAGAGTAGCTTTGAATACAGCCTGTCATTAGGAGCAGAGATCCTCTGCTACGCATGGTCCATGACCATGAAGAAGCAGGAGCTGGAGCCTTTATATTTAGGGCGGCAACGAGAGCAGCCGATGAACTTGGTCTCATTTTCGACATTGAAAGGGAAACCCAAAACTCTGTCACAGAGTTGGGTCCCGTTCAATTAAAAGCCCACATAAAATCTGCTGAGCATTCAATGCTCATGCAGACGCATATGGATAAGCCAATGCATGGAATCTTCTTTAAAACCATAGAAGACCTTGGCTTATCCAAAAAATTGACTTTTGCATTCCTAAGGTCAAGTGGGCTGAAGTCGGAGACCGAGGGATTCATTCTTGCTTGTCAAGATGGCGTTTTTAATACATTGGTTTACCGAAGCCGCGTTATGGGTATACAGGTACCTGATATTAACTGCAGGGCCTGTCGGAAAGAGCCAGAGACCATCATGCATTTGTTGTCTGCATGTTCAACATATGCGGTCTCGGCATATATCCGTAGACATAACGCGGCCTTACGAGTGCTGTATTTCTTTCTCAGGCACTCGTATGGGTTAGACGAAACGCCAATGCCGCCCTATGCTCCAGCCGATATTGAGTCCGTGGTGGAGAATGATAGTTGTCGCATTTATTGGAACTATCCATTCCCCACCCTAAGGCAAATACGTGCCAATAAGCCAGATCTTGTTCTCCTCGATAATAAATCCAAATCAATGTTCGTTATCGAATTTTCGGCTCCAGCCGAGAAGAACATTGTTTTGAAGGAGGAGAACAAACGGAAAAAATATCAGGATCTATTATTTCAGCTCAACAGACTGTATCCAGGCCACTCTATAAAACTGGTGGTGTTAATTATTGGATCCCTCGGTGGTACAAACGGTAGCTTGCTCTCTGCCTTGAAGACCATACAGGCCACTCTATAAAACTGGTGGTGCTAATTATTGGATCCCTCGGTGGTACAAACGGTAGCTTGCTCTCTGCCTTGAAGACCATACAGGCATGTCGCGATTCGGCTGAATTTTTAGCCGGTCGCATGCAGAAAGCAGTTATCCTTGGGTCCCTAAATCTGCTCAGAGCACATGGAAATCGATCCCAATAGCGGCTTACTCCATGGACGTGGAGAGCAGCTATTGGTCTTTCCCAGCTCGTCGCCTCGTAGGTGTCGGAACGCGAGGTGGCCTGACTGGTTTTATTTCAATAATAATAATAATAATAATTTAATAATTAATTATTATTATTATTATTATTATTATTATTATTCTTATTCTTATTATTATTATTATTGTTATAATAATATCTTAGGTAAATAAATTGGTTTTAAAGTCAATTAAAGCCGGTGGTTCCCTCTACTACTACCCCACACAAGTCCTGGACTTAGGGGATGCTTAATTAAGTAGAATAGTACGAGGTTAAACAAAATGTAAACAAAATGTAAAAAATAAATAAATGAATGAATAATATTATATAGGTTTAAAATAAATCTAGTAGTCCAAAAATCAAGTGATTTTTTATGAGAATAAGATTTTTCGTTGTTGTTTAAAATTACTTTTTCTCAATACAATAGTCGTTCTTATCAAAAAAGATCCAGGTCCCTGCCTTTATCAGAAAAACTTCATGTTTTACTATTTATCTGATCTGAATGTTTTTTTTTCGAGGCTTCTCTTTTCTTCCAAAACGAGTCTTTTCAATTGGAAAAATTAAATTTTCCTTTAGCAGTGTTAAATTACTTAAAGCGGAAATATTTTGTGCACGTTCGCCATATTTAAATATGTCAAACGTAAAAATTAATTATTTTTAAGTAAATTACAGTTTTTGTTCATTTCTGCCCATCGATTAAAGAAAATGTAGTACACTGTAAAAAATGGTTGAAAATTAATTATTACTGGCATATGCATGAAAATATTTTATTTTCAAGTAAAATCACTGCAGGTGTAATCCATTGAATATCGTCCAGCATAGGGCGCTCGACCATTTTCAAATTTAATATTATTTTGCCTGTTGTTTACCCTATATATGTATACTTCAAAACCAATGTTAGAATATTTTTATTTTGCTTCAGTTGGGGGTGGCCTCCCTATAAACTTTGCTTTTTTTTAATTTTTGAATGTTGGGGAAATTTAAATTTCTCAGTTATTAAATGAGCTAGCGATATGAAACAAAAATTCTTTTTTTAAGCATACAATGGGCTATATTTTTAGTTTAAAAGACTTTTTTCTAAATAAAATCAAAATAAGTGAAAATTGTATCCGAAATTTGATATAAAATTTAATAAAATGACGATTTTTAAATTTTAATATTTTCTTAGGGGGTTGAATTGAGGGGGTGATTTTTTTTTATAAATAGGGACCTATAATTATTATACACTGTTAAAATTTCAATCCAAAATATGTACGTAATATTTTTTTATAAAGCTTCAAAAATACTACTTTTACCAAATTATTCAGTATTTGAGCCTCAATATCTCAGGGGTAACTAAATTTAAAAATTTGAAATTTTTACACATAAGAGCTCTATATTTTAGCAATACATAAAAAAAAATTCAAGAATGTGTTTTGCCTTAAATTAAAATTATATGAAAAAACATATCACCGAAATTTATTAATTTTTATTAACTTACATATATATATATACTATTACTATTGTATCTTGATAAAGTAAATCATCGAAGTTTATGCATAATAAGTGACCACCTCGAGCATAATACTGTTGCTGTTCATGTTTTCCAAAAGCATACATGATATAAAAACTAATGTCTCAATGGTAAACAAAATATTTTACTTTAGCGATGGGACGAGTAGCCAATATAAGAACAAAAAAAAATCCTGAACTATGCAACCATAAACATGATTTTGGCATTGAAGCTGAGTGGAATTATTTTGCAACGTCAAATGGCAAGAATGCATGCGATTGAGTGGGAGGAACTGAACTACTAAGAGGACATTAACGAAGTCCAGTTTACAAAGAACGATAGAAAATCAAATTTTAACCCCAGAGGATATGTTTAATTAGATTGATGCTACAAAACATCAAACTCTAAAGAATTAAAAATTGTGTCATTAATAAAAGTTAAAAAAGTGGTCAAGAAAAATGTGCAGAGTAGGAAAAAACTCCTGGCAAAGAAAAAACAAGTTGCAAAAAAAAACTTGAATTAAAGAAACGAGAGGCTAAGAAAAAACAAAAAGTTAAGAAGACAGCACAGTTTTAGAAAAAATCCAAAAACAAACAATGACAGAAAGCCAAAAAAGTAAATAAAAACCAACATAAAAGAAAGAATATATTAAATAACATAACATACTATTATTAAATATACATAAATAAAAATAATATATTATTTGGATTTTAACCTATTTTGTTTCAATTATATTTTCGCTTTGAGGCAAAACACATTTCTGATTTTTTTTTATGGAATTCTAATAAATAATATAAATTTAGTTACCCCTGAGAAATTAAGGCTCAAATATTGAATAATTTGGTAAAAGTAATATTTTCGAAGCTTTACAAAAAAATAATAAATAAATATTTTCTTTGAAACTTTAACAGTGTATAGTACTTATAAGTCCCTACTTACAAAAAAAAATCACACAGTTTGATGTTTTGTAGCATCTAATTTTTCTTTCCGTAATAGGTATGAAGCGATGGTATTGCTTAGTTTGAGGTATCGAAATTCAGTCTTCATATCTTAATTTTAATAAGTCATTATGAGCCTGTATTTCTTTAGTAGTAACATATATATTTAACACCAGTAAAGTTTTCTTGGCAGTAATTAAACATATCCTCTGGGGTTAAAATTTGATTTTCTATCGTTCTTTGTAAACTGGACTTCGTTAATGTCCTCTTAGTAGTTCAGTTCCTCCCACTCAATCGCATGCATTCTTGCCATTTGACGTTGCAAAATAATTCCACTCAGCTTCAATGCCAAAATCATGTTTATGGTTGCATAGTTCAGGATTTTTTTTTTGTTCTTATATTGGCTACTCGCCCCATCGCTAAAGTAAAATATTTTGTTTACCATTGAGACATTAGTTTTTATATCATGTATAACATGCTTTTGGAAAGCATGAACAGCAACAGTATTATGCTCGAGGTGGTCACTTATTATGCATAAACTTCGATGATTTACTTTATCAAGATACAATACAGTCATTACATTTATGTAATGACTATTATAAATATAATTTTTGTCAAATCCCATAATATGTAAGTTAATAAAAATTAATAAATTTCGGTGATATGTTTTTTCATATAATTTTAATTTAAGACAAAACACATTCTTGATTTTTTTTTATATATTGCTAACATATAGAGCTCTTATGTGTAAAAATTTCAGATTTTTAAATTTAGTTACCCCTGAGATATTGAGGCTCAAATACTGAATAATTTGGTAAAAGTAGTATTTTTGAAGCTTTATAAAAAAATATTACGTTCATATTTTGGTTTGAAATTTTAACAGTGTATAGTAATTATAGGTCCCCATTTATAAAAAAAATTGACCCCCTCAATTCAACCCTCTACGAAAATATTAAAAATCATCATTTTATTAAATTTTATACCAATTTTCAGATACAGTTTTCACCTATTTTGATTTTAATTAGAAAAAAGTTTTTCAAACAAAAAATATAGCCTATTATATGCAAAAAAAAGTGTTTTTGTTTCATATCGCTAGCTTATTTCATAACTGAGAAATTTAAATTTCCGCAACATGCAAAA
>OY294052.1:15157440-15392524 GCA_958510825.1 Brachypterus glaber | reverse complement strand
AAAAAGCACTGTTTTTGGGGACCCTAAAATAAAGTTTCGTTGGTGTATCATACACTCCCTTTTATTCGATTGTAATTACCCAAGTAAATAAATTTAAATTTTTGACAACTAGTTTGACATTCAAGTTCAAATATCAACAATTGCTTAATATATTAATTAAGCAATAAACGTCTTTTTTACTTTTCGTCCTAGGCCAAAAAATGCAACTTTTGTAGACAAAAAGTGTTACTTAGATAGAATCGAATAAGAGTTATTTATGGTACTAGTGGGTAAAGTAAGATATTATTATTATTATTATTATTATAAAAAGCCCATGAGAAAATTAACCTGCGAGGCGTTAGCCAAGCAGGTTAATTTTCGAGAGGGCAATATCGGTTTACTCATGAGTGCCATACAAGGTTTTATCCAATAAATAGCTTAGAAATTCATATTTTTATTAAAAATTTTAATGACATTTACAAGAAAATAATTTGACAAGTGACAGTTGAGTGGGTAAAATAAATAATTATCCACTCAATAAAGTAAAAGCCACGCGGGGGTTATTATTGAGTTTATCTATTTAAAATAAAGCTGGTAATTGTCTCATTATCTGTATGTATTGGATAAAATTTTTTTTTTGCAAGTACATTTGTACTCTTCTGAATAACCATGCAGTATTCTTTTGCTAGTTTATTAAGAACGGTCCGGTTATAATCAGCTGACACTGATCAAATTTTTATTTCAATATTTGTTTTATATATTTTAAGCTTAAGTAAAAAGAAGGCAAATTATGTGTATCTCGTTTTTATACGCGTATACGTATTCGATAAAACGGAAAACGAAAAAAAAGTAAAAAAAAAACGGTTTTTTATACATAGAATTTTTGGCTAAATTAAAAAATTAAAAAAATTACAGGGCATTCAATTAAAAAAAAAATATATTTATGCCACTTCGGTGAAACCTGAAGTGAAACAAAAAAAATAAATCTGCCATTTTTAGGCAATGTAAAATTATATAAATCACCAAAGTTTCGTTTTTATCGAATTAAAATGAATCTTAATTTGGGGGGGGTGGACGTAAATAAAACTCACACAATATATATATTTGGGAACGTTCTATTATTACGTAAAGCAAATTTTGATCATTTTGGACTAAAACATAAACACTTGTTTAGATATTCTAACTTTTTTATACGAAAGTTTATTCACACGTTTTCCTAAATAATTTTTGATGCTTAACATCTTCGCGCCCAGGTTTCCACATATGGCAACCAGCTGAATATACGTTGCCAGCCCATGATGCTACCTGTCACAACTACTATAACAGCGTTACTTAAGCACTACTATAAACTGGGATAATTTTGTACACTTGAAAAATCAGTCTTGGCGCGAAGGGGTTAAACTAAATCCGTCAAGAAAAAAAAACAAGTTTTTATTAGGTGGAAAATAGAGAAATCCGAGCAACTTCAAAAAAATCTAATCCGCTATATTGGATCCCCCATTTTTAATTTTGGAAAACTGGCACCAGATTCGTCTCCAAAAACCCCCGAGTACCAAGTTTCAAGCAAATCTGAGCAACTAATCCGCCATATTGGATCCGCCATTTTGAACGCTAACTTTTAAATTCTGCTCGGATTCAGATTCAGCTACCCAACATACGTAAGAATTGACTAGTCTGGTCTGCCGCACTCGAGATTATTTTTTTTTGTGTGCCGGTGTTATGGGTTTTTTGAGGTTATGGAAAAATCCTGATGTGATGGGGTTAAATAGACATCGGATTCGGATTCAGTGACCCCAAAAACTTATTGTAAACATAGTCAGAACCCCAGATGAGATATTTTTTTTTGTGTGGTTGTGTAATTTGCTGGACTAAAAGTACGGCCTGTCAGTGATTTACTGTCTTATCTCGATTTCTAGAAAAATCAAAACAAGAGACTCATGCCATGAGTTTAATTTAAAATATCAAGACAGGACGGGAGTCATATAATTAAGTTGAGGCTCTTGATCAAGAATCGACACCTTGACTCTTGATTGAATTTTTCATACACCTAATATTTAAAAATTTTAAGTTCTCTACACTCATGTTATGACAATAAGAATTATTTTCAATAATAAAAACTTGTCTGACCTGCTGTGGGGATATTTTGATACGTGATACTAAGGTCAACCAGTCCTGCAGAAAGTCTTAAAGACTTCCGCGAGATAAGACGATAATGCTATCGTCGAGACTCTCGCTAGACAAGCCAAGAAGTTAATCATCGAAAAATGGCCAAAACAAGATAGTCTTGATTGTCTTCTTGAAAATCGATACATAAGCAGTTGTTCTGCTTTTTGAGGCAAAAAATTGAGGATTTTTGGATTTTTTTTTCAGAAAACCTGTATTATTTTTATGTACAAAACTTTTTACAAAGTATTAGGCTACTCTTAAAGTTCACATTTTTTTGCCGTCATAAATAAATGTGCAGCACGCGCTGAAGTTGACACCTTAAAAATAACATGGCAAATGGTCAGGCGAAAATTTAAAAAAAAATATTCACGCGTATTTTAGTGAAAAAAAAAAACAAAAAAAATCTCTATTTTCCGGTCAAAAACAAGCGTTTGAAAAAAATGGTACATTAGCTATTAGCTTTTAGAAGCTTATTCTACACATATGATGAAGTATAAAAAAGCAAAAAAAAATTGATTTTTGAAAACCAAAAATCAGAACAACCATATTCATTTAAATACTCGTGTCGTCTCCCTTATCATTAATAATAATAAAAATAATAATAATAAGAATAATAATAATAATAATAATTATTATTATTATTATTATTATTGTTATAATAATATCTTAGGTAAATAAATTGGTTTTAAAGTCAATTAAAGCCGGTGGTTCCCTCTACTACTAGTCCTGGACTTTGGGGATGCTTAATTAAGTAGAATAGTACGAGGTTAAACAAAATGTAAAAAAATTAATAAATGAATGAATAATATTATATAGGTTTAAAATAAATCTAGAAGTCCAAAAATCAAGTGATTTTTTATGAGAATAAGATTTTTCGTTGTTGTTTAAAATTACTTTTTCTCAATACAATAGTCTTTCTTATCAATAAAGATCCAGGTGCCTGCCTTTATCAGAAAAACTTCATATTTTACTATTTATCTGATCTGAATGTTTTTTTCGAGGTTTTTCTTTTTTTCCAAAACGAGTCTTTTCAATTGGAAAAATTAAATTTTCCTTTAGCAGTGTTAAATTACTTAAAGCGGAAATATTTTCTGCACGTTCGCCTTAATTAAATATGTCAAACGTAGAAATTAATTATTTTTAAGTAAATTACAGTTTTTGTTCATTTCTGCCCATCAATCAAAGAAAATGTAGTACACTGCAAAAAATGGGTGACAATTTACAATATAAAGTAAACTTGGGTAAATTTACATGATTTTACATGTACTTATGACATGTAAATTTACATTCAGAATTGTAATATGTTTTTAATTTTACATGATAATGATCGGCAACATGTTACCTCTGAGTTAGCATCTAAATGAGGGGTAATTCCCCCCCCCCCACAGGATAAAATAATTGTAAAATTTTAACAAAAATTTTTTTTTCTAAAATTTATTTATAAGTATTTTCATGATATAATCAGGGAGGTTGAAGCCTCCTTCCCAGAAAAATCAGAAAGGGGCTCCAAAACGAGCTTTTTTAAGGTATTGCATACAAGTGGACCATAGATCTTTAAATTTGTAAAAATTTTGGCCTGCGGCACTAGAGATTTCTTACATTTTTGTGAAATTTGGAATTGCAAATACCTGCGGCACTAGGGTTTTCTCGCATAATAAAACTGTTTAAAAATTAAAATCATCAGGTTAGTAAAAATTTTTGCCTGTTCCACTTGGGCTTTTTTTTACTTAAGATTGTAAAACTTAAGCTTGAAATTAGTAAAAATTTTCGGCTGAGGCGCTAGAGCTTTCTTGAAAGTTTGTGAAATTTAGGATAATAAAACTGTTTAAAAAGGAAAATAGACCATCAAGTTTGTAAAAATGTTCGTCTGTGGCACTGGGGCCTTTTTTTTTTTAATTTGCGACTGTATAACTTAAGCGTAAAAATTTTAGCCTATTGCGCTAGAGCTTTTTTGCATTTTTCTGAAATTTTCAGTAATAATACTGTTTATTAAACAGTATTATTAAACAGTGTTTAATAATAAAATAATGGCCTGTGGCACTAGAGTTTTTCTACGTTTTTTTAGAATTTAAGAGTGAAATTCGTAAAAAATTGCCTGGGGCGCTAGAGTTTCTTGTATTTTTGTGAAATTTTAAAATTAATTAATTGTAATTTTAAAGACTGGTTTAAAATTAAAATAGACCATCGAATTTATCGAATTTGAATCCTCGCCTGCGGTGTTAGGCTTTTCTTACGTTATTTCTTAATTTAAGACTATAAAAGCTGTTTTTAATTCCCCCCCCCCCCCGTCACGGGGCACGTTGTCGCGGCACTTATTTTTTGAAGAAATATAAAGGCATTTATAAAAGTTATAAATAACTAATAAGGCACGTGCCTTCCCAAAAGCCGATTGTTATCTAACTTTTCACTCGTGTACCAAAATTGTCAACTTTATAATTAAATAATATTTTTTTTTATTTTTTTGAATTTAATTTAATAAACGATTCTATTTGCTTTCCAACAAATTTTCACTTTTTAACACAGTTTTGAATTAAAAAATACGAAAAAGGAAATGCTATACCATGAACATATCTCCAGATCATGCGACAACTAGCCCCAGTGGTCAATTTTACGTTATGTATCAAGTATTTTAATTAACGAATAAACACTGCTAAATGACAATATCAACAAATAATATATACCTTAAACTATTAATATGCATATAATTTTCTTATCTTAATATTTTAAATCACTCACGATAAGAAAAAATATTTATCACAAAAAAAATACTGGATGCTTTAATTTTGACATTTTTTGGATTATCTTGCTGCTCTTTTAACTTATTGCTTTGAAGTTTACAAACGATAAATGGCACTTTTGTCACGCAGAGGTTAATCTCGGTTTAGTGCAGAAAACTGTTTTACTTGTTGAGATACAAGTACTTCGACAACCTACCCCTGCGACAACTAGCCCCGGTCGCTCCTACTATTGTCTAGGATAATTTCGATTTCCCATCCATTTACAGTCTGTTCAACAAGAGCGTGTCTTCAATATTTTTTTTTTCTATGAAAAATATTTATTCATTTTTTTACATTAAAGAAGATAAAAAATGCTATCTCTCTCCTACTAAATATACCGTGAAATCTCCGTTGTTATCCAGAATAGCTTGAAACCTTTTTGGCATACTTTCTGCGTATTTTACTGTCAACGACCTCGATTTATCAGAAAAAGTTTTGACTTTAAAAGCCCTTCCTCACGTTTTCGATTTGCAACCGGTGGTTGTGAAGGCTAAAGTAACGTCTTCCCTCTTCCAGTCGGTGCAGAGTCGACTGCGGTGTTTTGAATCATTGTCCTGGTGCAATATACAATCTTTGTTTTTGGATCTAAACATCCTTTTTAATGACTTTTTTTTAAAAAGTCCACGCTGGTAAATTTTCAAAATTTTCTTAGCGTTCAAATTCTAAGTAAAAAACTTTATGCAACCAAATCCGCGTTCTGAAAAGCATCCCCAAACATGAATTTTTACGAGGTGCCTAACTGTGCGCTGGATCAAATGCATTTTATAGTAAGAGTAGGCATTTAGACTTTTTAATCACTTTTGATGCATTGGCGACCTTTAATTTAGGTCCTCGCGGACGCAGGCACAAAAAGACCGCGGACCACCGCCTCAAATCTCTTGGCGTAAACCGAACTGATTTTCTTTAACATGTGCTCGTCACGACAATTCGACTACTACGGTAACAAATGAGTGCTACAGAAATAGTACAGAGATAGGAGAATTGTACTGTAAAATATGGTGGAGATACCTTTTAAATTTATTTAATAATCAAAGACTCTATAACTGTATACTCAGTTTACTTTTTACAGTGGACACTTACAAATATTTAATCAAGAGAGTCAAGATGTCTCAACTCTCGGCGACGTAACTATTGTCTTTTCTTGGTTTTGTAAATTACACTATTTAGCCATTCTTTGCAACTAGTAGGTCACGGTGTGTCTTAAACAAATGGAAAGTCAAACCACCCCGGATTTTTTGATTTTAGGTTGTTTTTGGGACATTTCCTAACAGTTTTTGACAAAAATTGAAATCGCTCACGAAGCCACCCATGACTCAATATAATCATACCATTCACAGTGTGAATTTTATACGCCTACTTTGTTAATGTCCAAAATGAGACGACCATGCAAATAAAAAAGGTCCTATTACTCTTTAAACCCCGAAAATGTTTTTAGATTTTTTCATTTTATAGGTATTTTAATTAATGGTTTTTTGATAAAAACTTACTCTTTAAACCCCGAAAATATTTAAAGATTTGGACATAAGTTTGGAAAACGAATCCGAACCCAAAACGATTTTTATTAATCTTTTGTTGCTCACAGGGGAATAGCGTGTTTTTTCGAGTAAATAAAAAAATATTAAAAAATACTTATTGTATTGTTTTTTTTATTATGAATAAAAAAACGATCTTAGCATTAGATTTTTTACTTTTATATTTTAGAATTCTAAAATTAAAAGTATTGGAATCCACTTTTTTTTTCAAATTTGTTTTTAATTAAAATATAGACTCGCACAATTGTCTAACGCCAGGTAATAAGAAATTTTTATTTTTCCAAATATTGAAAGAAAGTTTAAGCTAATTAAATACATCAGGTGTGGACATCGTGTCTAGACAATTTATAAAAAATTTCAACTCGATGCACTGTGGGCTGAGAAAAAAATGATGGACGATAATCTAAATTTTTGCATACGAGTATTTTCGATACCGCTGATTTCGAATATGATAGTTAAAAAGCTGAAAAAAAAAAATTCCGCGCCACTAGGGTTTTTAATTTTTTTAATTTTTTTTTCGATTTTGTTCAAATTTGGTATACAGGCTCTTTTTATGGATATTAACGTAGACTAATGGTTAAAACACCAAAAATCAAAATGGCAGAACCAATATGGCTTATCGGTTTTATAATGTTGTCATAATTAGGCTAAATTAAGGCTATAAAGTGTCAAAGGTCATCGATTTTAAGGAAACCACTAAACTTAAAACAATATGACAATGCTTATATGGAAGTTAAAAATACTGTTTATATCCATTTTAGTGAAAATATTCATTTCAAAGTCGTCAGAATTCCGTGAATTGAATTTTATTATACAAAATGAAAAACAAACGAACAAGGTCGTAGGCAGAAATTCTAGTGTTAAACCGGTAGCAGCAAAAAAGAAAAAGTGGTACCATATATCAAAATATAATACCAACTACACTGCAGAAATGTTACATGAATACGTTAAAAGTAGGTTTCAAGACAATGAATTCATAGTGAACAAAATCAAAAAAGCAGGTACTTTTAACACATTTAAACTTGCTGCTGATGAGGAACTACAGGACAAAATATTAAGCCCTGATCTTTGGCCTGAGGGCATTGAAGTATCGATTTTTCTCTTCAACAAAAACTGGCACCAACAGCGAGGTTTCAAAAATAGACAACCGTACAGAAGAAACTGGTCCAACAATTGTACCTAATGCAAACTCTAGCTCATTTATAATAATATAAATAATAATAAATATAAAATAAATATTAGGGACAAAAACAAAGCAGAAGAACTCAGAGGTCCTAGATTAAATGTGCTGCATATAAACATTCAATCTCTGCGTAACAAGTTAGCAGAGTTAGAACATTTCTTAGAGATATCCCATAAAAAAGAAGCTCTATGTATCACCGAACACCACTTAACGGAAGAAGAAGAACAGTCTGATCCTGCCTGGATTTAAACTGGTTTCATCGTACTCTAGAAAAACCTATAAAAATGGAGGTGCTCTAATTCTGTGTAAAAATAACTCTGACTTTCAACAACAAAAATCAATTGAAAAACTTATTGTAGAAAGGCACATAGAGCTCGCTGCTGTGGAATCGAAAAAGTTAAATTTGTTAATCATAACAGTATATAGACCTCCTGAATATAGGGATCCTAAAACAAAAAACATAATAGGGGGGGATTTTCATAAATTTATGGAGACAATGAACAAAATTTTAAACAAAGTAAAAAAAATGAGTTCACGCATAATAATAAATGGTGATTTTAATATAAAATTCCACAGCAGCGAGATTCACTATAAAAATTTCAGTAACTTAATCAGCTCATATAGTTTTAGGCCTAAAATTGTGGAAAATACACGCTATAGAAACTGCCTGGACAACGTTCTCATCAACTTTGAGGAGCCCCACAGCATATGCGTTAGTGATCCCGGTTTATCGGACCATAGGTCAGTGGAAATAGCTGTAAAGTATCCTAAAAAGCAAGTAGACAAGGAAAAAATTTCGTACAGAAGTTTTAATGCGGAAGGTATGAACACATTTTATAAAAATATGTTAGATGCTAACTGGGAGTTTGTGGGTGAACAGAACCTCGACACAAATGGTAAGTTCTCAAAATTTATGAATATTATTTATGAAAATATCAAAAAAGCGTTTCCCAAAAAAGAAAAAACCATAAAAATTAGTAATAAAAGTACAAAAAAATGGTTTACTGAAAATTTAAAGAAAACGAGAGAGAATTTGAGGTTATTGTGTGAACTTCACCAAAATTTTCCGGATGTAGAACTAAAAGAGCATATAAAAAGCTACAGGAATGCCTACAAAAAACAAATAAATATAGCTAAATTACATAAAAAACAATGGTGAAAACTCAAAAACTTACTGGGAAATTATAAACAAAAATAGACCAAATAAAAAATAACAAGGAAAACTTGAAATTGAAAGTGATAAGCTAAATCAGTTCTTTGTAGACATTCCAGATAGACTTAGTAAAAAATTATTAGAAAATCACAATGGACAAGGCTGGACTTTTGAAAATAATAATATATTTTACATTAAACAATATGGTTTTCGAAAAAATTTATCAACGAACGACGCGGTTATTAATTTAATAAATGGGATTGTGGCTGGAATGGAAGATAGAGAGTACGTGGGAGTCACCCTCTGCGACCTTGAAAAGGCCTTTGATTGTGTGTCTCACCCGATTTTAATAGATAAAGTAAAAAATCTTAAATTTAACGATATAAGCTGTCAACTTTTAGAGGCGTATCTTACTGAACGTAAACAGTATGTTGCCAATAACAAAAATATCTGAAGGTATACAAAATATGGAGTACCACAAGGCTCGGTCCTTGGGCCGTTATTATTTCTCATATATATATAAATGATTTACATACTACAGTAACAGGAACAGATACGACTCTATTTGCTGACGATACAACTTTCCTCAATAAAAACCACCCACAGACTGATGGAGGATTTTGAGAACCCAGAAAAGGTTAAGTTTCTAGGCCTTTTATTGGATCCGAATCTTAATTGGAACCAACATATTGATTTCCTTGCAAAAAAGCTTTCAAAAAATATATTTGTTATGAGACAACTTAAAGGCAACGTAAATGATAAAGTATTACTCACAGCTTACCACTCGCTGATAGCTTCTCAGCTGTCCTATGGTCTGGTGTGCTGGGGACACGCATGCAATGCAACAAGAATATTCGGGTTACAAAGAAAGGTATTACGTATAATTTCTCAGCTAGGTTATCGGGATGACGTAAAAAACAAATTTATCGAATATAAAATACTTACCTTACCTTCTCTGTATATCTACTTGTGCTTAACATACATACATAAAAATTATCAAAATTATGTAACAAACCTAAGTACTCATGACTATCATACAAGCAAGAAAAATAACATTAAAATAAACTTTATGAGACTAACGTCAAGCCGTAATTGCACAAATTATTATGGGATTACCTACTATAATTCGCTACCAGAAAGCATAAAAATTTTATCTTACGAAAAGTTTAAAATCAAAATAAAAAAATTTCTATTAGAAAAAGCTTTATATATCCATGAGGAATTTAAAAAAGAGGTGGGACTCCTCAAAGGTGACTAGAACGTTCTCAGGTCTGTTGGCTTGATTTGTCTTTGTCTTTGTCTATTTAAGCTAAGCCTAAGTTGTGCACATTTTAAAATTCGAACTTATTTGTAATACATATATAGGTTCATGTATAGTGCGCGTAACTATTTTTTAATCTAATTGTAACTATGACTTGTGTAAACTATCTGTAAAACACCAATAAAATCTTATTCTATTCTATTCTATTCTATTCTATTGTCCAGGTATATGAAATGTCTTATATTAGCTCTAGTAATATCCTTAATTAAAATAAATTAAAGATACGTTGGTTTTAAGTATGCAAAAAGGTAATTGAAATTTAAAAATTTGAATAAAATTGTAAAATCTTAAATTTCAAAAATTGCCCTCATTTGCCAGATTCAATATCTTGCATTTTTGTCTTTACTTATAGTAGTAATAAACTATATAAAAAAAAGTTGCCAACTTTTGCCATTTTCAGAAAAAAAAATCTAAAATTTATGTTCTAAATAAAACGCTATAAAAATCGTGTAAATGGTCAAATTTTATTAAATAAATAATTAATCATCAGATCTGTCATCAGTATTAATAACTGAATCCGGTTTTATAATTAGATTCAGTACCATAGGCAAATAAGCGCGAGTCTTGTAATATTAATAAAATTGCCATCATTTGCCAGACTTAATATCTTATTAATACTGATGATGAATATGATGATTTTGATGACAGTTCTGATGATTAATTATTTATTTAATAAAATTTGACCATTTAAATAATTTTTATAGCGTTTTCTTTCGAACATCAATTTTCTGAAAATGGCAAAAGTTGGCAACTTTTTTTTATATCGTTTATTACTACTATAAGTAAAGACAAAAATGCGTAAAATATTAAGTCTGGCAAATGAGGGCAATTTTTAAAATTTGAGATTTTACAATTTTATTTAAATTTTTAGGTTTCAATTAAATTTTTGCATACTTAAAACCAAGTTGGTTTGGACTTTAATTTATTTTAATTTAAGAAATCACTAGGGCTAATATAACATATTTTCTATACCTGGACAATAAAATTCAATTCACTGAATTCTGACGACCTTAAAATGAATATTTTAACTAATGGATATAAAACTGTATTTTTAACTTTCTTATAAACTTTTTCATATTAAGTGTTTTAAGTTTAGTCCTTTACTTAAAATCGATGACCTTGGACTACTTTCTAGCCTTAATTTCGCCTAATTATGACAACATTCTAAAAACCGATACGCCATATTGGCTCCGCCATTTTGATTTTTGGTGTTTTAACCATTGTCTACGTTAATATCCCTAAAAAAAGCTGTATACCAAATATGAACAAAATTGAAAAAAAAATAAAAAATGAACCACCCTAGTGGTGCGGAAAATATTTTTTCAGCTTTTTCTCTATTATATTCGAAATCAGCGTTATCAAAAATACTCGTATGGAAAAATTTAGATTTTCTTCCATCTTTTTTTTTCTTAGCCCACAGTGCTGTGGTCTTTTTAATTTAACAATTAACAAAATTTTAAAAAAATGTAAGCAAGTGTCGAATGATGTGTGTTTTTATTGTTTGAACTACAGTTCTTAAAGTTACTGTAGCGAAAAACTATAATCAGCTTAACAATGATACTTGACATAAGAAAAGTAGTTCCTATTGCAAGTAATAAACATTAAAAATAATTTTAAATATAGTTTTAGATAATTGTGTTTCAAGTGTAAAAAATCTCACGCCCGCACACAGGTAAAAAATTCCAAAAAAAAATCATGAAGCATCGAAAGTTGAATATTTATAAACCTTATAGTGTCCTCTAAATGATGTATATTAAAAAATTAAATTTAAATGGCACATTGCATATACAATATCTTACACTTAATTTTTTTAAGGGCTGTATTTTTTAAATTTTAAAATATAGTACAAATATCGGGTATTAAATCATAGAATTAAATTTTTGGAAAAAATTGAGATTTGATTTCTTTTGTACTTGTTTGAAACAATTAAATAAACCTAAACAATAGAAAACTACTAAAATATTCAAATTTTTCAGTTTTTTTAAATGGCGTTTTTTTTATTTTAGTTTTTTTAACAGCCTAATTTAAGGTTTAAAAAAAACTTTTTCGGTCAATTGTGTAATTTTTTATACTGAATTTAAATCTGAATAAAAAACACTCCCATTCTATTTAAAGTTTTTAAGTTACCCCCTCTTCCGCCTAAGGGTGTGGATGAAAAAAAAATTGCTGTGATAAAAAGGTGCCGCCCTTGATATTGAAGCTTAGTACCAAATTTCAAAAACCTATCTTATACAGTTTCTGAGATATCGACTTTTAACCGTTTAAATGGCCCACCCGGTATGCAGTGTGCCACTTAAATTTAATTTTTTAAGCAAGACCGCAAACATGTTCAAAAAATGTATATACATCATTTAGAGGACACTATAAGGTTTATAAATATTCAACTTTCGAAGCTTCATAATTTTTTTGCGTTTTTTTTTTTGGAATTTTTTACCTGTGTGGCCCGGTACAAAAAGAATGATTGATTTTTTCAAGAAATGAAAACAAGATAGGAAATATCGATTTCTAGATTCTTGTGAAACCCTAAATAGAATTTTCTTTTAAATGCCGAAGTATGTAAATAGAAATATAAATTTATATAGCGTATTTTATAGCGTACTACACAGACGCACACGGTTCACCTGGGACCCCTACATTTTTTGGACTAAAACAATACCTGATGACATAAGAAATCAATTTCCATTTGAAAGAAAATCGTAAAAGATACACTTTTTTAGAAAGATAAAAAAACGTTTTTTTGAGTAATAGGGTGTGTCAAAAAATTCCGATTTGCGAAATCGAAAACGCTCCCTGGCTCAAAAGTTGCTCCTTAGTAAAAAACTGTGGCCACTCAAAAATGAGCCAAATCGATTAATGTTTAGAGGTAGCTCAAAGCACTCAAACTTTGAAAAATATCGGTACCTGTTTTTCGGATAAAAAGTTATTGTATATAAAATTAAGGAAATTTTGGAGGGTTTCTTTGGTAATATTTAAAAACAATACTAAATGTGTGAAACTAAAAAAAATTATATTTTCCCTTCCCTTAAGTTAGAACATAAAAAATTGCCAATTATTTGAAGATTTTGCGAGAATTTATTGAAAATGGGCATATTTAAAAGGACATAACTTCCTTAGGAATGATTTTTTGACCAAGGTGCAAATAAACTTTTTCTATGTGTTTAATGTTAAATAACCACTCATTACTAAAATATTTGTTTTTTGCTTAATATTTTTTAATCTTTTAATTTTTGGTTCTTCATGCGTAAAAATTTAATTTTAAATGCATTTATCTTTAAAACGGTTAAACTTGCGATGTTAAACCACAGAAACTTTTTTGTGTTTTTTTACATAAAAAAGTATTCCTACCAAAAAATCAAAAAAAAGTACACCGAAAAAAGTTTTAGGTAAAAACAGAAAATCCACCCGGTTTCTTATCGAAATTAATTTTTTTTACTCAACTTGAGGAAAAAAATTATGATTTCTGTATAGTCATGTAGGTTAACATGTATATATGCTAATATACTAATATATAATTTTGCAGATTTTTTATTTAAAACTATTTTTTATGCACTTTTAAAAACTTGCAAAAATTAAATTTTCGCGAAATCTTCAAATAATTGGCGATTTTTTCTAACTTAAGGGGAGGGGGGATTTAATTGTTTTAGTTCTTACATTTAGTATTGTTTCTAAATATTACCAAAGAAACCCTCCAAAATTTCCTCAATTTTTATCGGTATCAGTTTTTATCCGAAAAACAGGTACCGATTTTTTTTTAAGTTTGTGTGCTTTGAGCTACCTCTAAACATTTATCGATTTGGCTCATTTTTGAGTGGCCACTGTTTTTTACTAAGGAGCAACTTTTAAGCCAGAGAGCGTTTTTGATTTTGAAAATCGCGATTTTTTGACACTCCTTATTACTCAAAGAAACGTTATTTTATGTCTAAAAAAGTGTATCTTTTACGATTTTCTTTCAAATGGGAATTGATTTCTGATGTCATCAGTTATGTTTTAGTCCAAAAAATGTAGGGGTCCACGAAATTTTTATTTAAAATCGCCCAGGTGAACCGTGCGCATTTAGGTGATTTTCTAATAAAATAAAATGTTTTCTTTGTAAAAAACTCAGAGCTTTAAATAAAATTGATCACGTGTCCAAACAAAAAATGAGTCCTTTTTGCTGCTGCATATGTAAACAAGTAGTGAAATGTAGTGCATAGCATTCCATAGTATACTCTTCCCAGTTACTACCCACTACTTTAAGTAGAAAACGCAATATAGGTACTAATAGTACCTACATATTGCGTATATTGCGTTTTCCTTCGATATACAGGGTGATCAGTAACTGCCATGCCAAATTTAAGAGCTGATTCTATATCCAAAAATATAAAAAAAGTTTCTATAAAGGTTGGTCCGGAAATGAGCCCTAAGGGAGCTACGGCCCTTCGAAGATGGCATATTGAATGAGGAACAAAAAAAGCATTAATAAAATTTTAATGCTGCAGGGTGATTCTTCATTTAAAACTGAGCAAAATGTATGCAAAACTATTAAATTTAATATTAAAGGAGTAATAGCCTTTTAAAAAGTAACGTTTTTGGTGGCACAAAATGTTACTTCCTCTTAATTGCATTTTTTTTTAAGCGGTTGCTCCTACAGTGTTACACTATATGACATTTTTTATGTAATTTTACTCAAGGAATCTATATTTTTTACAAAAAATCCAAAAACATACACATAAAAATGTTTGGGGCAAAAATGTGTTAAGCCCCACATATTTTGTCAGTCTAGGCATGCCTCTGGACAATTAAAAAAAAATAAATTAACATAAACTTATTGACCTTATTAATACTAGTATACGTGCAAAAGCTCGTCGCTCTAGCTTAAAGGGTACCAGAGTTATTAATTAAAAACATTATTTTTATTACAGTTTTAAAGGGCCTCATTTCCGGATCAACCTTTATATGAACTTTTTTTAAATATTTTTGGATGTAGAATCACCATTTAAATTTTGACATTCCAGTTATTGATCACCCTGTAGGTACTTCCCAAAAAAAACTTTTTCGAGCCCGAAGCACTTAAAGCACACTATATACATTAAAAAGTGGCGCCCTATAGCTTTTTTGTTTCGGTAGGAGTTTTTTTTTAAGGATTCTTGGTCTCATAGAACTAGATTTTTTTTAAATTTTCATATTGATCGGGTGAGTGGGAGGCATAGATATTAGTGTGCTAGCGCGTCTACATGACAAGTCGGCTAGCCTAAGTTCGATTCTCACTGGCACTTATTTGCCTTTTTCAATTAATTAATAACACTAGGCAACAAATCACAACTTTTTGTTTTACCCTGATCTAAAAGTAAATTTTTCTTACTAATTCGAGGGCGTAGAATCCGAATTGACCTTAGAAAAATTTCAGTACCTCACAGTTTTGAGATACAAGTCCGGGAAATATTGACGTTATTTTTTCAAAATCTTAAAAAAAAACAGTAGGAATTTGAAAATTTTAGGGTATATTAAAAAAAATACGGGAAATACAAAAATCCATATGCGAAGGACCCACAGTAAGTATAAGGAAAAAAAATAAAAAGCTTAAAATTAAAGTGCAGAGTTTACTTAATTCATCATTTGTGGCAAAACTATCAAATGTGTATACAATTTTTATAGAACTTAATTTGTAGGTTATAAAATTCTCTACAAATATTTTTTATTTGACTTAGTTTTTTCGTAAAAAATGAAAAAGCAATAAAATTAAACACAGCACACACAGTAAACTTTTATGCCGAGCACAAAAAATATATTTTTCTTACCAATTTAAAGGCGCAGAATCCGTTTTGACCTTAAAAAATCCAGCAAGTCTTATTTTAAAAATTTTAGTACTGGCAATTATGCCAATTTAAAAATAATTTATAAAAAACATCTTCTGCATCATAAAAATGTTACTTCATTACATAAGAAACGCATTACGTAACATATTTTTAGTTCATTTTTCAGTGATGATTTTTTGACGTTTTTTAGCACGAGTACGTGGCCCGAAGATTGTCCCCCTATACACCCCCCTCCTTACGCACCCCGTACTTAGTTGTGTCACAGGATCCATTTTTCTAAATATTTTTTCCTAGTATCCCTATTTATGCTACCTATGAATTAAATGTTTCCATATTCTAAGTTAGATATTTTTTAACTAATATTGAGTCGACGTATACAAATTTTCCTTCACAATATTTTCATCTCCCATGATTTTAAAACAAAAGAGGGTTAAAATGATGATTTTTTACCACTCGTCTCATTTTTCTCAGAAACCTGAGGTAATAGAAACATTCTGCCACCAGATTCGGTCTCATCTACCCAAAATTTTTTTTTTTTAGTTATTAATAATATAATAATAATACATATAATAATTAACAATAATAAAATACCAAAAATTAATTAAAATAACAAAATAAAAATAAAAAAATATATACATATATATATATATATATATATATATATATATATATATATATATATATATATATATAACTAAAATAAAAATAAAAATGACTAAATATCTTCCCCTTTCTCCCCAAAAGTACCCAAAACACTGACCGCATTACCCCTTTGTATTGCTACACTCAACCTTTCCCTAAAATACATGCCCTCATAAGGATTATGTGAAGTCTGATCCAGTTTATGGCAAACTTCGTTCAAAAGTTTTTTAGTGATAGGTCCAAACCAAATGTTTCGATTGCGATAGGGTAGAAAAGATAGTAAAATGAATTTATTAATTTTGCGACGCTCAGCCTTTTCAGCGGCCGCACCGGGACGATTGGCTCTCTCAGGTATGTTGGAAAATGCCAATGTGTCCGTGCAAGTAAAGTCCCAGACCAAACACTTTCCCCTGGAGTAGGGTACATACCATCTGGACGCTTTCCATCTATCCTTGCTAAAAGGCCTTCAGGTTCAAGAACAGGATGCAAGTTAATGGTTGTTAGCGCTTTTTTTATGATTTCATTGGCCTCCAAATGTCTGCTATAGCGACCACTACTCCTAGAGCATGATAGGCCATGCGTACCAGATTGGTCGACTTTACTCCCACAGACACAGTCATACACTTCAACAATATTGGAGCCCAGTCTCAAGCCAACACAAACCCGTAAAAGATCCTTATTTAAAAGTAAACCTAAATTTGAAATAGGAAGAGCGTTAAGCCAAAGACCAGATTCCTTTTGCTGGGCAGCCTTAATTCGGGCCTTATCCTTATTATTGTTGGCGAGATTTAAAAAATTGTTTGAGGCCATTTCAATAATAGGAAAGTCCCAATCCGACTGCTTAGAAGAAGAAGGAATAATATCTGAATTAACAAAGAGTTTCCAAGAATTAACAGCATTATCGAGAAAATAAGGAGTGACAGCAGAAAATTTTGATAGGATAATGCCACATAAATTTAAAGTAGACTTCACTGAGGAAATATAACTAGGAAGAGCGATATCCAAAATTATTTAAAAAATAAATGATATCAGGGCAAGAAACCGTGTTGCCTAGTGTAATTGAAATTTGGCGAAGGCGATAAGTGAAGCGGACACTCCCTATAAACTGTTAGCCAGTTAAAGCCGGTGGTTTTCTCTACTACTAGTCCAGCCCTGGACTTAGGGGATGCTTAATTAAGTAGAATAGTACGAGGTTAAACAAAAATGTAATGTAAAATGTAATTTCCTTAAGTTATCCTAAAAGAAATGTGACATACGAACGCACAGACGTACAAAAATGAAAGTTGTTCAGAATTCAATAAAAAAAATAAAAAAAACATTTGTATATAAAAATGTTTGTTTATTCTAGGATACACAGAAAAAAAGGATATCTTGAATCAAAGCAAAACGATCTTGAACCAAGGCCGCCATGGCTTTCGATATGTTCAACGGGCGAGTCTACTGTATATCTACGTGGGGTGAGGCCGGCAAACTCTTTACCGTAAGACAACAGGGGCTTTGAGTCAAGGTAATAACTCCTGATTCTCTGTTACTATTTTAAATGTCATGCATTTAAGGAAAAAATTCTTGACACAAGGTTTTTTCTACCAAGAGAATAATTAAAGGAAACCAAAGTCACAGATAATCTTAAACCGAGGATACATGATCTTAAAAGAAGATTATTACCTCGATTTAAGATAATATAAATCCAAGATAATTTATTATCTTCTGCCAAGATAACCTTTTTTTCTGTGTATTTGTTGACGATTTTGGAAATTTTAATAACATGGTATAATACTCTTCTAGTACTTTGTGCTGTAAAGAGTATAATAACGTAAATCATGATACATTTACTAAATATACTCTATATGTCATTTATACAAAGCCCACATTTCGCTTTTGCACAAAGAAAAACCAAAAAAAAGAGTGGTATTAATATTAATAAACATATTTCCAGCTAAAATATATCTAGGGTAAACCCGTTGAAGTGTGACCATTAGGGAATTGCAAAAAAATACTTATAAATTTTTCATATGCACCCGCCTATGTTGTTTCAATTGAAAAACTATGCTTGTATACCAAATTTCAGGTTACTAGAACATTTTTTGACCCCAACAAAAACACAGGCACACGAAAAAAAAAGGTGTTATCGACTAAACGTGATAACATTTCTATACGTTTTTGGGGTCGCTGAATCTGTATCTGGGGTTGGTTTGGCTCGGTCAGATCGCATTTCGTTCCTAACCTCAAAAAAGTGATAAAATATATCAACTTACATCACTTTTTTAAAGTTATTAACGAAATGCGATCTGACCCAGTCAAACCAACTTCGGATTTGGATTCAGCGACCCCAAAAACGTATAGAAATGTTTTTCTACTCTGGTGGACAAGACTTTTTTTACGGGGTCATTGTGTTTAAACAAGAAAAAAAAAATAAAGGTCTTGTTCACCAGACGAAACAAACATTTCTATACGTTTTTCAGGTCGCTGAATAAAAATCCGCAGTTGGTTTGACATTTTCAGGTCACATTTCGTTAATAACTTCAAAAATGTGATGAAAGTTGATACATTTTATCCCTTTTTCGAGGTAGGAAGGATCTTTTTTTTTCATGTGCCTGCGTTGTTGTTGGGGTCAGAAAATGTTCTAGTAACCTGAAATTTGGTATGCAAGCATAGATTTTCAATTGAAAGAACATAGGTGGATTTGGATTCAGCGACCCCAAAAACGTATAGTCTAGTCTAGTCTGGTGGACAAGACTTTTTTTACGTGGTCATGGTGTTTAAACAAGAAAAAAAAAATAAAGGTCTTGTTCACCAGACGAGACAAACATTTCTATACGTTTTTGAGGTCACTGATTCCAAATCCAAAGTTGGTTTGATTCGGTCAGATCGAATTTCGTTCCTTACCGCAAAAAAGGAATGAAACTTGAAACACTTTTTTGAGTTTAGGAATGAAAGGCCTTGTCCACCAGACGAGACAAACATTTATATACGTTTTTGAGATCGCTGAGTCCAAATCCGCAGTTGGTTTGACTTTTTAAGGTCACATTTTGTTAATAACTTCAAAAAAGTGATGAAAGTTGATACCTTTTTTTCCCTTTTTGGAGGTAGGAATGAAATGCGATGTGACCGAGCCAAACCAACCCCAGATTCGGATTCAGCGACCCCAAAAACGTATAGAATTGTTTGTTACGACTGCTGGACAAGACCTTTTTTTTTAGTGTGCCTGTGTTTTTGTTGAATCATTAAACAGAGTTGGGCGGGGGTCAAAAAATGTTCTAGTAACCTGAAATTTGGTATGCAAGCATAGCTTTTCAATTGAAACAACATTCCCCCTATAATTGCATATAAAAAATTAAAAACAAGTGTTTTTTTGCAATGCCCTAGTGACCATTCGTTTTGAGCCCCACACAGAAATTGTAAGTATACTTCAGTATACTGAACGATTTTGTACATGTGGGTCTCGAAGCAACTTTAGTTATTAAATATAAGTTTTTACAATAACATACATACATACATACATGTTTGTTTAACCTCGTACTATTCTACTTAAGCATACCCTAAGTCCAGGACTTGTGTGGGCTAGTAGTAGAGGGAATCACCGGCTTATACTGAAAAACAGAAACCTATGTTTTGCCGTAACAACTTTTATTTAATAACTAAAGTTGCTTGGTGTAATGTATATTATAAAAAAGTGTTTAGCATTTAATACGGAACAAATTCTCAATGTACCAGTAAACTAACTTTATTCGAATAGTCACACTTTGATTTTTTTTAATTAAAATAACTTATTTGAACTAATAATAGTAATATCTGATATAAAATATATTACATAACTAGTGTGGAAAGTGACATATTTCACGGGAGTGGGAAAGTTTACGAACGAGCCGCTAGGCGACTGAGGAAACCCCACGAGTACATGAAACACACTTTCCAACGAGTCATGTACACTATTTTTCCTACGATGCCGAAAAAATATGAAGTTTCTTATTTTAAAATTTTCTAATTTTTATTAATTTTTAAATTTATATATTTAGGTATTTCAAACAGAAAATATGATTTTCATTTAGCTTTAGTTTCTTGGTTTTATATTTAATACAATACATAGCTGTTTAATAGGTTGCCTATTCCTAAATAAATGCGAATTTGAGTTTGCTTATTAAATTAGATTTATGTGGTTATGCTGCCATATAAGACAGTAAAATAGTACTGTTTTACATTTCATAAGAAAAATACTGTGTATTTTGATCTTTTTTATGTAATGTAAGGTAACTAAATAAAAAAATAAGTAATTTTCATAAGATTTAGACTGTCTAGACAAGACTGTAATGGTCAAAATATATACTTTTGACATGAAAAACAAAAATATTTGGATTAAAACACTTAAAAGTTATAAAAGGCTGTGGTGAAAGGTGGAAAATGGTTTATAAAACAAGGTGAATCAAATTCGTAGAATCTACGAGGTAAATATCTAAATAAAATTAGGCAAACCTCCATACATAAATATCACACTCGTGTGATATAAAAATATCAAACTAGTGCGATATGAGGCGTTTTCTAAAGAACAAAAGAGTGTGCTAAATGTCATTTTCATAGAGGATCGTAGCAAAAATATTTTATATATTCAATAAATTCATGGGTCAGTCCTTAATGGGTTAATAAGCATAAATTACTGCACTAATCTTTGTTATAGATCAATGGACATAGTTTTTTTGGACCCTACTTGCCTATTTTTTTTACTTCTAATTTCTATAGTTTTATGATTAATTTAACTTTTATTCAATGTAGTTTTTTCTGAGGTTTTTTCATTATTTTATCGATGTTGTTATTATTTCCTGTTAAAACCATTTATCTCCCGAGATTTATTAGTTTTTCAATTTTTTTGAATGCAAATTATTTTTTAAAACCAGACTATTACCAATCAAGTTTTATCTCGGTTTAAATATATCTCACTAGACTTTAAAGAAACTTTAAACAAACTTTTAAGACTGAAAGTTTTAATTGAATATAAGTTTTAAAATTACAATAGTTTTCTATAGATAACCCCTTTAAGGATTTATGATCTAGTGTTATCTTTTATTACATGTGATGAAATTTATTTATAGCCTTATAAGTAGTTTTTTTTGAAGTTTTATTTGCATAGGTTGGTGTTTTAAAGTTCTTTTGGACCAATCAAAACATATGCTTTGTTAATTTATAGCTAGTCTAGAAGAACAGTTAAATATAATGTATACGGCAATAATGATAAAATTCTATGGTACCGTCAAATGGTGATACTCTAATCTCAGGGTATACCAAGTATAGATTAAAGGGGAGGGAACGGAAAAGTCCCTAAGGGAAAAGCTTAATAAAAAATTAATATAAATGCAATATAGTTAATATTACTTCTGATGAATCCCACATATGTTTACTATAATTTTATACCATAAAGTAGTATTATTATAAAAGTAAATGTACATATACACGGTGTATTTGAAATAGGGTCGGAAATTTTAACAGATGATTCTACATCATAAAATATGACAAAAAGTTTTTATAAACATATGTCTAAAAATGCATCATAAGGGAGCTACGCCCCTTTGAAAGTGGCTAAAAAAATCGGTTTTTATTTAATAACTCAGGAACCCTTTGAGATATATCAACGAGGTTTTGCACGTCAACTAATTCTACCAAGGCCCGTTTTTATGTGTTATTTTCGTGTACTTATTTCAACCAGGAGTGTGCGAAACGGGGGGGGGGCTTATCAGTTTTTTGTTCCAAACTTTTTTCTGTGTAACTTTTTTGCAATTTTATTTTTGAAATATGATTTCCCAGGTCAAAATACATAAAAAAGGTACTCTTGTTGTAATACTGTAGGAATAACCGTTTTCGAGAAAAATTCATTTGAAGGTGAAATTCCACGGTTCGAGGACGAAAAATTAAATACTAAAATGTTGAAAACCAAAATTTTAATGATGCAGGGCGAATGTACATTAAAAACTAAGAAAAAAACCTCATATACAGGTATTTCCAAAAATGAATCCTAATGGAGCTATGGTCTCCTAAATATGCACCATTTTTAAAGGGCTAAGGAAACTTTTTTTCTTAGTTTTTGATGTAGAATAACATTGCATCATTAAAATTTTGGTTTTCGACATTTTAGTATTTAATTTTTCGTCCTCGAACCGTGAAATTTCACCTTCAAATGAACTTTTCTCTAAAACGGTTAATCCTACAGTATTACAACAAGAGTACCTTTTTTATGTATTTTAACCTGAGGAATCATATTTCGAAAATAAAATTGGAAAAAAGTTACACAGAAAAAAGTTTGGGACAAAAAACTGATAAGGCCCCTCCGTTTCGCACACCCCTGGTTTAAATAAGTACGTGAAAATGACATACAAAGATGGGCCCTACTAGGATTAATTCACGTGCAAAACCTCGTTAATATATCTCAAAGGGTTCCTGAGTTATTAAATAAAAACCGATTTTTTTAGCCAATTTCAAAGGGGCGTAGCTCCCTTATGACGCATTTTTAGACATATGTTTATAGGAACTTTTTGTCATATTTTATCATGTAGAATCACCTATTAAAATTTCCGACCCTATTTCAAATACACCCTGTATAAAAAAAAATGAAAACTGAAAATATGTGTAGGCTCGGATTTCCATCGTATACCGGGGAATGCCGCGCAGCTTGTGTCGAAATGCCGCGCAATTTTAATAAATATGGACTTTATGAAGTAAAACTACATAAAACTACATAGGTGTATAAAAAAGTAAATTGTAAAACACAAAATCAAAAACTAAAAAAAATCTAAAAATTACTCAAAACTTTTCATTATTTTTTCCAATTAAACAAATGTTGAGATTAATATCCTCTAATCATCATCTTGGCACTTTCGCCTTTATGCACGGCATTTTCCCCGTTAAGATAACTTAACCCTAATTAAAAAATATACCAACTAAGAATAAGATATTATTTTAAACACAAACAACACTAATCTTTATATAAAAAGGAAAAAATTGATGTAAAAAGTCAATTAAAAAGTTTAAAACTAATTAGCTTATTTTAAAGAGCGATTTAATTAGATTCAGCACAGTAATTAAAAAAAGCTAACTACAATCCAGCGCAGGATGCTATCTCAACTAAACGGCAGGCCGCGGCGGACGGTTCTTCACAGTTGTATTACGTTATGGCGCGACCGGTTTATTTAAAAAAAACTTTTAGATATTTAAACGCACGGAATTACCCGCTGGGTGGTATTCTCCTCTTTCTCCTACTATACTTTTATCATCACTTTTTTGAAGTCAGATCAAGCTAAATAAAAAAATGGGTGATCAAAGTTTACCCTGAGATTAAATTATCCCCAGTTAATGGTATCTAATAAGTTTAATGTTGTTTTATTTTTTATTTGGACTAACCAAAACAAACATATTGCATTTTTATGTTTACTTTAAAAGAGGAGATTTATACAGTGCGGTCCAAAAGTCACCCCCCCCTTTAACTTTTGAACGAGTTGAGATATTGACTTCAAATTTAGAACTCTTGAATAAGACAACTTAAACTATCTTTTAGCATATATTTGATATTTTCAGCTCTTAAAATGTGGGCAGGGGGGCATGGGGGGACATTTTTTTTTAAATGGAAAGGGGGGTCGTGTGATACATCATTTTAAAGCTCATAAAATTCTCTATTTAAACTAATATTTTTAAATGTTTTAAAAATGTTTTTTAAGGTTTCGATTTTTCAATTTTTTTTGCTAAAACATTCGATTTTTTAAGTTTTTTTTATAAATTTTTATTTATGTCAACTAAAATTAGTTTAAAAGTATAATTAACATTTTTTATGATGAAATTAGGATTTAAAAAAAAATATTTGTTTTTTTTAGAGGAATTTTGACATTAATACCCATTTTCAACCCCATTTTAAACCCAAAAATTTTTTTTTTTTAATTTAAAAATATGGATTTAAATGGTAAATTTTATAAGCTTTAAAATGATGTATTATACGACCCCCCTTTCCATTTAAAAAAATGTGCCCCCATGCCCCCTTGCCCACATTTTAAGAGCTGAAAGTATTAAATATATTCTAAAAGATACTGGTTCAAAAGTTAAGAGGGGGGGGGGGGTGACTTTTGGACCGCTCTGTATGTAAATAATAAATAAATGTCTACGGTAATGACAATCTATAGTAATCATGCTTTATTTCGGCTCACAGAGCATGCAATTTAAAGCCCCCTTTCCATTTAAAAAAATGTGTCCCCATGCCCCCCTGCCCACATTTTAAGAGCTGAAAGTATTAAATATATGCTAAAAGATAGTTTGAGTTGTCTTATTTAAAAGTTTCAAATTTGAAGTCGATATCTCAACTGGTTCAAAAGTTAAGAGGGGGGGTGACTTTTGGACCGCTCTGTATGTAAATAATAAATAAATGTCTACGGTAATGACAATCTATAGTAATCATGCTTTATTTCGGCTCACAGAGCATGAAATTTAAAGTGTAAGTCACCGTTTTAAAGGAAATTTTTCATAATTTGCTACTATTTATTACAATGTACCTCAAAAAACAATTTCAGGTACCTATTGCAATAAAAGCAGTTTTAGTAATGTAGATGAGTGAAATCTCGCAGCTAAAATTCAATTTACAAAAAGCGGCTTTGTGTTAATGTTAAAAACATTATAGCAGATTGGCTTTTAGATTGCTTATAATTTAGAAAATGTATTGTGCTTATCAACAAAAATGTCCAATGAAATTCTAAATTAAAGCGTTAAGTACGGTCTAGAGTAGGTAATGATGGTGATTTTTTAGGATAAATTTTAAACATCGATTAATTTAAGACATTTCTTCTTTTTGTGTAAATACTGTTTTTGTGAAAATGCAGGTAATAAATGGTTTAGTCTTTTACTAAATCATAACTAAATCATTAAATATGCAACATACAGCCTGTTCCAGAACTTGCTTACAGAAATTTGAGGGTATATTAAAAACTCCTAAAAGATATGAAAAAATTTTCAAAAAAATCCATCTTCAATACTAATTAAAAAGGAAGTTATTTAATCTGAACAATCCTGTTGCTGATGTTAAATTACCTACAAATTAGTTTTCACTACTTATTAGTAACTATGGTTGCATTTTAATTGTGGACGAGTGCATTGTTTGAGACTTTCAACTTTAGAATCTTTTTAGGTTATTATTTTTGACAAAACCGACAGAGGCTGTCAAATATTCTATTTTTATAGGGTCACTCCATTCGGCGGTGGTTTTTTGACATTAATAAATATTTTTGTCACATTAATTACCATGTAAACCTACAGAATATGTATCTGCAATAATTAAATTTGCTTCCGTAGCTATAAATTCAACTTTTAAAGGTAATTTAACATCAGCAACAGTATTCCTCCACTTAAAGGGTTCTTATTTTTGAATTGAACGAAGATGGATTTTTTTTACATTTTTTTCATATTTTCCAGAGAGTTTTTAATATACCCTCAAATTTCTGTACGCGAGTTCTGGAACATGCTGTATATAGTCAAATTCACAGCTATTCGGACTGTCGTTATAACAAATAATACCTAAATGTTATCTTATTATATTATTCATAGCGCATGCGCTAGAATATTATACTGTAGTTTCGAATTTTCAAAAATTTTCAAAACTCTTCCTAGACAAAAATTCTTGGATTTAAATTTGTTTCATGAAAAAATAAGCAACTTTTTTTTTTAAGTCCGTCTGTCTGTCTTTCTGTCCTACGAGGGGAAGATCCCTATTGCTTTTGAAAGGAATCCCCCCAAAAACAAAAAAGTTTTGGGGGGTAAAAACTTTTAAAAAAATCGAAAAAAGCTTAAAGAAAATTCCGATTAACGTAACTTTTTCACATAAGGATCAATTCTACCAATTTTAACAGTAAACAAAAAAACAAAAAAGCTATAGGGGGTTAAACATCAAAAAAATAGAAAAAATATGAAAGAAAAATCCGATTAATGTAACTTTATCAGGAAAAATTATTTTTATTATAAGGATCAACTCTACCAATTTTGAAAGTAATCCCCCAAAAACAAAAAAGTTATAGGGGGTTAAAAAAAATAAAAAACTATCATTTTCAATCTTTTTTTTTCAAAATTTGTTTGTTTTTCGTATTTCGTAAAAAGAAAATAAAAAAAATAAAAAAATTGAAATTTTTTTTCAAGATTTGATTGAATTTTTTTTTTGATTTAAAAAAAAAAAATTAATAGTTATTTGCGCTCTATGGTCTGTTTTTTGAAGCAAGATAGTAAATTAAAAATCGCACAGTAAATATTTTTACAGGTTCAAATAATATATGTTGTGTATAGAATATAGTTATGTTTTAAAACATAAACTACGCAGTATATTCGCACATCCGATATTCGAATTTGGACTTTTTTTTTGAAAATATTCACTGTGCGATTTTTAATTTACTATCTTGTTTAATGAAACAGACCATAGTAGAGGTAAGTGATTTTTTCTGTGTGAGGTCATATTTTGTGAACCGAAGACAGAAAAAAACTTACCTACGAGTAGCGAGTTACGTTTTTCTCACTACCAAGGAGTAAAATCTCATTTTATTAATAATATTTTTGACATTGTCCTGTTATAATTCTTCTAAACAAGTTTAAATCAAATCGAAATTTTACGCTAAATATTGGTTGGATTGGATATAAACTAGTTTAGAAGAATTATAACAGGACATGTCACAATTACCCTGGGTGTCACATTTAGCCTAACCCACTGTACGCTTTTGTTTGTATTGATTTCATCTATTGCTAAGTGTGCTTGATATAGTACTTTCCATTACTGTCGACTTTTTGATTAAGTATTGTCAACTTACCTAGTTGGTAGTGAGAAAAATATGGTTTTCAAATTTTTTTCCTTTTTCGCAAAAAGATTTAAGCAAAAAAAAATTAAAAAATGTTTTTTTTTTCCAAAAATAATTCCTTTTTTTAAAAGAGATCTGTAAATTGCAATTTTTTTTTTGTTGAAAATTATTTTTTTTAAGTATTTGGGAAAATTCAATATACCATTTTCTGTGAATAATGTATGTGTATAATGGAATGCATTACATATCTTCGAGGCTTGTTTTTTATTTACCAATTTTGCCATGGTAATTTTCTGTTTTGAATAATCCGTAATAGCAAATACTAAAATAATATGGGTAAAATAAAAACTATTTTTGTGCAATAGCGTAGGGTGGGTATATAAAGTGGGAGGCAAGTTGAATGTGAAATGTGAAAAAAAATATTTGCAGTTTTGGCGAAGGCGCGCTAGGTATACGCTATGTACATATTTTTCACAGGGCCCCCAATTTTTTTTAAAGCATTAATAGGTTTTAAATAATAAATTTTACATCATATCATTTTGACAAGAGATTTTAAAGGTTGGGTTAAGCTTTTGACAAAAACCGTCTAGGGTAAAATACAGTAAGTACTGGATTTTTTGTTAGTTTTTTGTATTGTACTATTTAAATTATTCTTATATTGCTTTTTAATAAGAAAAGTTATGTAAATGAGGTTGTTTTATTATTCCGATAAATTTTATTTTACTAATTTTAATTTTTAGAAAAAAAAAATCAAAGCGGATACTATGTTTTTGCTTTGATATGTTTTAAATTTGACAAATAAATGACCTTAATTTAAAAATTAATTCTTACCTGTCTAACTAAATCAAACCACGTTGTAAAATGTACGATTTCAATGCCCACCTTGATAAAACCTATTAATGCATTTAAAAAAAATCGGCAGAGGGATGCCTCATTACATTTTAAATGTATTAAAATTGTATACAACCAACAGTGTATTTATTTTTTGATTTCAAGTTAAATTAAAAGTTTATACTATTTAACTTTTTTTAACCTTCTGAACGGTATAATTTTTGGCAAAAATTGATTTTTTATTCGCGTGTAAACTTGCTTTTCCTGCCCACTTAGACTTTGCTTATCAATTCTAAATGTAAATATATTTATATTTTTTTTTGCTCCTAGTTGGTTGTACACAGATAAAAATTATATCTTAATCCAAATGAATATCATTTAAGTCAAATAAGTGCTACCTTTATATACAGGGTGATTAACAAATATGGTACACAATTTTAAGGGGTGATTCTTGGTCCAAAAGTCCAAAAATATGAAAAAAGTTCCTATAAAGGTTGGTCCGGAAATGAGCCCTAAGGGAGCTAGGAACCCTCTAAGGGTCCATCTGGAAAGTAGTTTTTATTTAATATTTCTGTAACCCTATGACCTACAGTAACCATTTTTTGAACATGCCTTAACATTGAAAAAGGCTTTCCTTTTATGTAATTTTTATTTGGTAATTTTAACCAGGGGCAAAAAGTTACATCGCTCCCCCATTTTGCACGTCCCTGGTTAAAGTTATCGAATACAAAATTTTATAAAAGGATAGCCTGTACAAAAAATCGTTACTGTAGTTCATAGGGTTTCAGGGATATTAAATAAAAACAACTATTCAGACCAGCTTTTATAGAAACTTTTTTTCACTTTTCTGGACTTAAAATCATCCCCTTAAGGTTTTGTGCCATATTTTTAAATCACCCTGTATAGAGCAGGAGCCGAATCTGTTAAAAAACATTTGTTTTACGTACCAATATTGTTTGGCAGTGGACTGCTGTTTAGTTTTGATTATTAGGGTGATGGACTTGTAGATCGAAATGTAGATCTGCAGCCGTTGGAAAATAGCGGTAAAAATAGTAAATAGATTTAAGCGGCGTTTGCGTAATGCGTGCTGCGCACAGTGCGACCCTGCAATTTTATAGTTTTAAGAGATGTGCACCAAAAGTTTTTTTTAGATTGATAAAATAGGTTTATTGGTTATTAAAAATCACTATTGAGGCGAAATAGTAATAATTGTAATATAAATAAAATATATGAACACCCTGTATTAGAAAATATGTAAAATCAACAGAAGGTTAGTTAAGGCACCTTCGCCAAATTATAGTATTTAATTTTTTCGCGCCAATAATTTAAATATTTCTCAAGGACTTTCTTAGGGAAAAATCCTTGACAGTTTGACAGTTGGTCACTTGTTACTGACTACCGTGATCAACAACACCAATTGTTAAGATGTTGGTGTAACTTGAATTATTGAAACCATCCTCAGGATTAAGGCAAATTTCTCATGAAATTTGAGTTATCTGGTGCTTTCAGGTAATATTTATTTAAATATTTCTGCTTATAAAATACTAATTTCTAAACTTTCAGTTTTCAGTTATACGAACCTTAACTAACCTACTACGTTTAAACAACAGTATAATAATAAAGTCTGGTCGATCAACTTTTTCGTTTACTCTGAGCAACCCACTGACACCCCGAGAGTGAACAAGGTATTCTTACACGGCGCCCTAATCTCTTCAAAAGTTTACATTGTCACACTATGTTTAAAAATCGCAACAGATCCTTTTGATAATTTAAAGCCTATTTTAATATTTTTTTTTTATTTTCATTTTTTTAAACTCTTTTAAACGTATTATCTCGCCTAATAAACTTATTTAAAAAAAATTACGCTAGTGAGCCCTTCAGTCAACCTTAAAAAAAGTTTAAACAATTATAAATCCTATTAAATACCATTTATTGCGCGTTAATACCTGAATTAAATTACAAATTAGTATTGTATTTTTCTTAAACATCTAAAAACTAAAAAATTTAAAAAAACGTTACCTTAAAAACTAAATTAAATCCTATTAGATGAAAATTCAATAACTGCCTTTAAAAGTTGCTGACCATAGCGTGGGTCGTTAACATTATTCATTTAGTGTTTATTCCAGACAGTAAGGAATTCTCTGTGAATAGACTCCCCAGCCTGTTCTGACTAAATTCCTAAGCCACTCTCTAAATAGGAAACACTGTCTTTATGGTGATGCAATATGCAATGAATTTTAGGAGTTTTTGATACCCCGGAATCATTTAAAACTGCTTCCAGATGTTTGAGATCTGATTCGAGTTGTACTTCAGTTTTTGTTGTACCGAAACATTTATCGACGATTTTGTTCATCACATTGAATGACGCAACAAATGGCATAACCAGAACTTGATTCACATTTCCCAGTACTTCTTTTGATGTTAATTCATTGGCATGCTTTAGGAGCTTTCTACAAGCATTGCCATCGAAAATTTCTCCTTGATAATTCTTGGCAATTATATTTAAATTCTTGGGCCATTTAAGAGCGTTCTCTCTTCCCAGCAATGGGACCAGGCCTTTCCAAAAGAGGTGATTCACAAATCCTTGCAGCAAATGTAATTCAGGTATGATGCACTTCTGAAAAACTCGCACATTTTCGTTCTCTTCAAACAAAGGTTAAACTAAATTTATTAAAATTAATTTCCAAATCACCATAGGTTCTTAGCTCCTTGGCAGCAGATTTATACGCTCTCATTTCTTGCAGAGAAAAATGACAATAGGGGCAAGGATAAGTTGACGTTGCAATGCTTGTAGAAAGCTCCTAAAGCATGCCAATGAATTAAAATCAAAAGAAGTACTGGGAAATGTGAATCAAGTTCTGGTTATGCCATTTGTTGCGTCATTCAATGTGATGAACAAAATCGTCGATAAATGTTTCTGTACAAAAAAAACTGAAGTACAACTCGAATCAGATCTCAAACATCTGGAATCAGTTTTAAATGATTCCGGGATATCAAAAACTCCTAAAATTCATTGCATATTGCATCACCATAAAGACAGTGTTTCCTATTTAGAGAGTGGCTTACGAATTTGGTCAGAACAGGCTGGGGAGTCTATTCACAGAGAATTCCTTACTGTCTGGAATAAACACAAAATGAATAATGTTAACGACCCACGCTATGGTCAGCAACTTTTAAAGGCAGTTATTGATTAATTTAGTTTTTAAGGTAACGTTTTTTAAAAATTTTTAGTTTTTAGATGTTTAAGAAAAATACAATACTAATTTGTAATTTAATTCAGGTATTATGCGCAATAAATGGTATTTAATAGGATTTATAATTGTTTAAACTTTTTTTAAGGTTGACTGAAGGGCTCACTTAGCGTACTTTTTTTTAAATAAGTTTATTAGGCGAGATAATACGTTTAAAAGAGTTTAAAAAAATGAAAATAAAAAAAAAATATTAAAATAGGCTTTAAATTATCAAAAGGATCTGTTGCGGTGTCCCCTGGGATGCTCTAGCTAGAGTGATGAGTGATGATGCCAGGATGTGAGTAGATGTAGCACAAGCGGTGATGGTCACATTATATTAAGAAGCGGTAATAAATCACTAATAGTTTAATTAAAAACATATTATGGCGGTTGGTTAACAAGTGTGTGTGTGTCTGTCATTCAGACCGGTTGAAGTCTCTCCGCGCATAGGAAGTTTCGAAACCCTTTTGCGCTGTAAATTTGAATTTAAATATAAGAAACTTGAAATAATAAATTGATGTTTCGTGGAAACGGAACAAATATACTGGTAGATTTTACCAATCGTTCTCTCCGTGTACAGTAAAACAACTATTGTGTTGGTTTGACAGAATTTAACTAAAACTAGATGAAACGTTGCAAGCACCCTGTCAAAACATCGGCACTATTGTACACTAGGGCCATCTAGTTTGCAAATTTCAAACTAGGTGTTTTGTTTGATTTTAAATTCTGTATCTTTAAAACATTATATTCTAGCAAAAAACTGTATATAACATTTTTTATAGGGCTTAGAAAGAGATTTTATTTAAAGTATATTTTTTTGAAATCGGGTTATAAATATGTGAGATATGCTAAAAAAACCTTTTACTGCTTTAAACGCCAATATCTTGAAAACAATGCGTTTTAGGAAAACGTTGTTTATAACATTTTTTGACCAATTTAAAATTATCTTTTATATAATTATAAATTAACCAAATACAATAATTATCATTATAATTGCTTTAATTATAAACAAAAAATGTTAAAAATAGGAGTTTTACCCTATTTTTACCCCCTTACCCCCAATCGTTTACCCCCAAAATCTAATCAGCTCTTCGGAATACGATAAGAAACAATATGCAAAAACCGCAAGTCGATATCTCATGTAGAAATGGAGTTAGAGAGTTTACACCCAGACAGACAGACAGACAGACGGACGAAATTTTTTTTTTACTGATTTCGACTCAGAATGGTCTAAAACGTCGAGAAATGTGAAAAAAACGTGGTCAAAGATTTTGACTTTTCGGCGAAGATTTCAATACATCGGCACTCTTAGTAGCACTAAGTGCCGATGTAATTTAATGAAATCATTGCATAGATATAGCAGACTCGTACTTTAATTTTTTTTTATTATTTTATTTTTATTTATTTATTTACGGGATAACCCCCTTTTTTAAAAAATATTACAAATATACAATATTTCAATACTAAAATTAAAATTAAATATAATATAACAATAATTAAATTATATAATAAACAATATTCATGAAAAAGAAAAAATAATACGATTAAAAGAAAAGAAATAATTAAAATTTACAATAAAATATTACAATTTAAAATAACAATAATAATATAAAATATGTAGAAAATTTCAGAACCACTAAAATACTTAATCATAATACTACAACATTTTAACATAAGGATATGTATACAAAATCAAAATATAAAACTATAAAACAGGTTTTTTTTTTTTTTTTAAGTTAGGATGAAATGACTTCATTGTGCTTTAAGAAACATTTTAGCTGATTGAGAGATACACCAATAATATGGACATTTGGATTTAAATTTGCCAGTCTTATCAATTTAGCCAATGGACCATTGAACGCATAATTTGAGTTTTGAAAATTCATTTGAAAAAGAACACTGTTTCTTGTTAAAAAATTTATATTTATATTTATTTTTTCCAGTAGAGCTGGACATTGGAAGATACCTGACAAAATACTATGGAGCATGCATAAATCTGCCTTATTGCGCCTTGACTGCAAAAGGTCAATGTTTAATCCATTAGAGATTGTAGCATAGTCGTAAACAAAACCCACTCTTTGTATGCCTAATTTATATCCAGCCGTCCTCAGAAATCTGCGCTGAACTCCTTCAAGTAGATTAGTACTGTTTTGATAAAATGGCGACCATATCACGGATGCATATTCCAGAGATGATCGCACAATTGAACAATATAATTGTTTATAGGTCTGAGCTGAGAATTCACTACTTAATCTTGTTACGTAACCTAGTAACTGTAGACCTTTATTTACAATATTACCTATATGTGTGTTGAAGTTTAGCTGCTTATCAAAAGTAACACCTAGATCCTTTATTTCATCGACACTTTTTAATAAGATACCATCAATGTGATATTGACTTTCAAACCGTTTAATTATTCGGTGAAAAGTAATGGCATAACATTTCTTAGTATTTAATATCATTCCATTCTCATTACACCAAGCTGCTAAGCTATCAATATCACATTGAACAAGGTATTGATCGGATATTGACTGAATCACTCGATATAATTTAAGATCATCAGCAAACAATAGAATCTCACAGTATTTAATAACTGTAACTATATCATTAATAAAAAGCAAAAACAAAATGGGTCCAAGATGAGAACCCTGAGGCACGCCTGAGGTTACATTAATATAATCAGATGTGAAGTTTTTAATTTTTACTTGTTGTATTCGGCCGCTAATAAAATTCATGATCCAGTTTAACAATACCCCAGTTATGCCTAGTGCCTTTAATTTCCTGAAAAGAAACTTATGAGGTACTTTATCGAAAGCCTTCATAAAGTCCATGTAAATAGAATCGACTTGTAACCTGAGTTTAAAAGCGTTTAATATATATTCCTCATACAAAAGTAAGTTTGTAACGGTAGATCGGCCTTTGAAAAAACCATGTTGAGCTGGAGTTATTATGTTCCTAAACAACCAGGTTATTTCATTAGTAACCAATTTGTCTAAAAGTTTGGGTAATGCAGACTGAATGCATACTCCACGGTAATTTGAAATATCATTTCTGTCTCCAGATTTATAAATTGGTGTGATAAAGGTAGACTTCCAAAGTTCGGGAAATTCCCCACTACTCAAAGATAAATTAAATATTTTAGTAAGTGGCTCTAAGAGCTTATCTCTACATTTTAAAATAACTAAATTGGGTATTCGATCGGGACCACAAGAGACAGTTTCTTTCAATGTATTGATAACGTTCAAAATATCCACACTACTAAACGACATAGAGTTTATATGTACTGTATTATTAAAACTATAGTCTTTTGACAGCTCATCAGAATTTAATAAAGACGTACTTTAGGTCAATAATTTTTTTATTAACAACAAATTGATGTTTACACAAAAAAATACAAATATTTACAATTTTTAAAATGTTGACATAACATAACCTAAAAATATAAAAAGTAAAAATTTATCAAATTTTTATATCTTAAAATTTTTATTAGGTCAAATGGTATTATGGATAAAGTATAAATACTAACCTAAAATTTAGATTTTCATGAAAAAAAGAATTTTTTATTGATTTTTTTTTAAATAAAATGAGGTAAAACACTAAACTATGAGGGGCCACTAAGGGGCCTATCACTGCTTCATTCGATGTACAAAATTGTCTGCATTAATAATGCAGACCCTTGCATTATCTGCATTATCTGTAAATTACCTACATTATTTGCATTACTGTGCATTACATCTGCAGTACCTGCATTACTCATTTGCATTATATTCTGCATTATTTTGTATTATTTTGCATAAGTTTTGGTAAAAAAAAACAGTCAAGGACAAACCTTTTTTTTTTTGGAGGTAAGGACCTTTTTTTAGTCATTAAAAACTTTGTCGGAGGTCGGGGAAAATTTTTTCTGCATTAAAAATATCGTGTAGTACGTGCATTTTTCATGCATTTTCTGCAGTAGGTGTACAACAATTTTCCAGTGATAGACCCCTCGTATGTCACTTATTCGGAACCTATAAAACAGTAAGAAAGTTACCTATGCAATTTAAAAACATATTTTAAGATATTTTTATGTGTGTAGTTTGCGTGATTTCAAAAATTAATCAGGATTAAAAAAATCAAATCAGGTTCATTTAATTTTACATTTAAGTATATATACATATATGTATTAATTACGAAATTGCATTTTAGGCCAGTGTAATAAATTAAGTTGATATCAATCTTTCCTCATAAATTTTTAGCTTTTTCAGTTGAGTAATAACACTAGGCAACACGATTTCTTGACATATGTTTTTTTAACTAATTTTGGATCGCTGAAAGCGAATTTGGCCTCAGAATGTTTCTACTACCTCAAGTTTCTGAAAAATGAGACAAAAGTGGTAAGCCTCTTTTGTTCTAAAATCACGGGAGATAAAAATATTCTGAGGACAGCATTGGATTCGGCGACTAATGTATTACTTAAAAAATACCCAACTTAGATTGTGGAAACTTTAAATTCATAGGTAGAATAAGTAGGGATACTTTTGAAAAAGATTGATCCTGTGACACAACTTATCAGTGGTGGAGGGTGAGGAGAGGTGCATCAGGGAACAGGCTTAGTCTCACGTACTCATGCTAAAAAACGCCAAAAATCATCACTAGGGGGTCAAAAATAAACTAAAAATATGTTACGTAATATGGTCCTTAAGTAATAAAGTAATATTTTTATGATGTAAAACCACTAAAAAAAAAATATTTTTAAAATGGCATAATTGCCTGTACTAAAGTTACAAAAAATAAGACTTGCTGGATTTTTTAAGGTCAAATTCCGTTCTGCTCCTTTAAATTAATAAGAAAAATTAATTTTTTGTTCTCGGGAAAAAAGTTTACATTGAGTGCTTTAATATTATTGCTTTATCATTTATTTACTTTTGACCAACAAACTAAGTAAAATAAAAAACTATTTGTAAAAATATTCTTGTAGAGAATTTTATAATCTACAAATTAGGTCCTATAACATTTTTATAAGTAATTGATAGTTTTGCCACAAATGAGCAATTACGTAAAGTCTGCACATTTTAAGCTATTTATTTTTTTTTCCCGTTTTTACTGTTACAGTAGGTCCATCTCATATGGATTTTTGAATTCCTCGTATGTTTTTTAATATACCCCAAAATTAGACGTGATTACTTTGAAATAAATGTTACGTCAAAGTGACGTGTAGATATTTACGTCGTAATGATGTAACACGTCAAACTGACGCGAGTTCAATCAATTTAACGTCTTATATCATTTTAAAGTGAACTCACTTCAACTTGACGTATCACATTAAAATTAAGTGATCAATTTCACGCGGAAAAACGTCAATTTGATGTAAGTGAGTGGATACAGGGTGATTATTTGAAAACAATCCACCCCAAATATCTTGAAATTTAAGCACAATATGACAATTCTAAAAAATAGGTCAATTTGGTTTTTTGAGGGTTGATTTAAAATTTTTATGGTAAGTAAAATTACCTTATTTTTTTATTATTAATGCGCTATTTAAAAGCATCCACCCTTAAGTTAGGAGTTGGTATTTTTATTTTTTTTTTGTAAATCAAAGATAGTATTTTTTGAGCTCTTTGAAAAAGGTTATTACAAGAATTAGGATTTACTAATAAATAAAATAGTTGGGTTGCTTATTTATTTATTGAGTTTTTTTTGTGAATATTTTTTACCAATATTTTGAAATAAAATCATCCACCCTTAAGTTAAGGGTTATTATATTTAATTTTTATTTTAACCAAAATATTTAATTTTTTAAGTTCTTTTAAATGGCGGGGTAGCTGGGCCGTTAGAGGGTAAAAGTTACAACCCCCAAAATCATATACTTAAATTTCCCTCTTGAAAACCCAAATTAACCCTTTTTTTTGTATTGTGGTTAGTTTGCGAGATATTTGGGGTGGATCATTTTTAAAGGAACACCCTGTATATTATTGAGTAGAGATGTTATGGTGTAGATAATTTTTTAGTAAAGGTATTCTGAAGTTAAGATATATTGAGTAAAGATTTTATTATGCCCACCTAATAATTTTAATAATTTTTATTACATCCGACTTTTTTTATAACTATTTTTTTGTAAGCCTTCACAAAAAAAATCATAATAAATAAACTATTTGAGATATTAATGTTTTTCTTTCACTAATTAACATTGAAATGTACAATGTATCCGAAACCCTAAAAATCAAAAAATCGTTTTTTTTTTGGTTAATATGCCTTTTTGCTCAACCACTCACATATACTATTTTTTAAACACTTTATTTCTTTTTATATCTTTCTTGATTCTTTTAAAAATTAAGATTTTTGTGTACCTGATTTTTTAAAGAGTGGTATGAAGAGTTGATTTTTATTATTGTTCTTTAATTGATGGTGTTCTGAAATTTTTACATTATCAATTTTTTATAATTTTTGTATTGTGCTTAGTTTGCGAGATATTTGGGGATGGATCATTTTTAAAGGATCACCCTGTATATTCTTGAGTAGAGATGTTATGGTGTAGATTTTTTTTTTAGTAAAAATATTCTAAAGTTAGGATATATTGAGTAAAGATTTTATTATGCCCACCTAATAATTTTAATAATTTTTATTACAGCCGACTTTTTTATAACTATTTTTTTTATTGTAAGCCTTCACAAAAAAAATCATAATAAATAAGCTATTTGAAATATTAATGTTTTTCTTACACTAATTAAAGTAGAAATGTACAATGCATCCGAAACCTCAAAAATCAAAAAATGGTGTTCCGAAATTTTTAGATTATCAATTTTTTATTAGTCGAAATTAATGTGTAAAATAATTAAGTAAAAAATAAATAATTAAGTATTGCCAATCTCCGTGACTATAAGAAATAACTTTGCAGTGATTATATGAATCATTGAAAACCCCATGCCTATACCAAAATGGGGGTTATCATGGCTCATATAGGCACTGCTACTTTCAGAGTTATCCCTTATAGTTACGGAGAAAATTCGTAGGCAATACTTCTTGTGACACCCGGTATACTAAAGCAATTAAGTATACTTTGACGCACGGATCTGTGGCTACGGGAAATATGTTTGGAATGTGTGTGCAAGTGAGAGACCCGTTGCAGTCACGCACGCCTTATAACGCTTTTGACGGAAAAGAAGAGAGCGTAAACGATTCTTCCCCCTTTCGTCGGAGACTTTGTTCCATGAGGAGAACTATACTTAATAAAAAGATCTTTTTACAAGAATTTTATAATTGCGTGAGAGACAGTACAATGGCCCAGTCCGCATATGTGCTATCGTGACCATTATCCCTAGGGATTTTTTAACCAGTACATTGTCATTCTGGAAGACAGTGATTCGTATAAGATTGCATGTTACATGCTAAGAAACGAATAAGATTTCAGAAAATTTAGATTTAAGACATTTATTTCTTTTTTTTTTCGATTTTTATTTTTTTGTTTTCTATGTTTGGGATGTCTAAGGGATGTTTTTTAGAAACAATAGATTTCTTCCTCTTGCTAAGCTTTATTTTTCATTTATACAATCGGACAACCCGTTCTTGATTTATCGTGTATACAAAAAATGGGACTCGCGGACGGACGGACGGATGAACAGATACAGATAGATATTTTGATTTCACAAAATTTTAAAATTTTGGCTCTTTTTTGACCCGCTCCATCTCCTTTGTCACAAAGTGTCACAAGCGGTCTACCCCCTCCCCCTTCACGTCACACTGGATAAAAATGCATGTAGGATTACTAAAGCTTTTTTGCAAATACCCTAATGGAAAATAATGTTAGAATGCCTTGACCTAAAGTTACCTGAATGTAATTTGTATGTTAGATGCCTAATGTTAGGGTATAATATTAGAAAAACGTTTATCTAACGTTAGGGTTTTACCAAAAGTTAGATAAATCCTAATTTATTGTTAGGCCCTAACGTTAGGTACCTAACGTTAGGTACCTAACGTTAGGATCCTAACCTTAGAAATCGGGACATTTATATATATAAAAAAATTGTAAGAAATAACGTTTTTCTAATGTTTTTAAACATTTAACAAGAATTTAATAAATAATTTAATTTAAAAAAAAAACGCCCGCACTAGTCACTAAAAAGTGCAAAACAAGAATAATGAAAAACTAAATTTTACAGTAACCGTCGCAGTCTGAGGCCTCTTTTGCCTTCATATTATTAATACATTTGTATATTTGAATTGAATTTGAACATTTGTATCATTATTATGATATTTAGAATTGGCCTCCGACTGCGACGGTTACTGTATAATTTAGTTTTTCATTATTCTTGTTTTGCACTTTTTAGTTAATCAGTCGGGTGTTTTTTTTTTAAATCAAATTATTTATTTTAAACTTTTTTTGGTAAATAAACCGTTTATAAACAGTTTTATTTTATGCCGATGAATACAGCTAATATAGTCGAAACATGTGAAAATACAGTTTTAACTATAATAACTATTATTCATGGGACCAAGAATCATCTCTCAATACTTTTTTTATAAAAATTGAACTAGTTTTTTATTTTTGCTCTTTATAAATCTCTGATAATAGCAGCCCAAATATTGCGAAACATGGACTTTTATATAACCCACGTCACCCGCAGTTCAATACAAATAGTTTGACACCTCAATTATCAAATTCGGATTAGGCTGTAGAGCAAATTCCTTATTTATGCTGAAGATAAAACGAATAAGTCGAATATAGTCGAAACGTGGGCAAATAATAATAATAATAATAATAATAATAATAATATTTATTGTAATAAACCTATTTTACAATAAATATGCATAGTATGCACGTAAATAAGTCTAGCTTATTTGTGTGTGCAGTGTAAAATTTAAATAATATATTAAACTAAAAACTAAAACTAGACTAACCTAATGTATAACATAATCATAAAGACAAAGATACAAAACAAAAACAATCAAAAAAGTAAATAAATAAATTAAAAACTAAAACATACAAATAAAATTAAATTAACATAAAATAAGACTTAAAAATACATAACTAGATAAATAAATTAAAAATCAAAATTACATATAAAATTAAAATTAAATACATAAAAAGGCTTAAAAGGTACTACATTTTGTTGATTAAGTAAGTTGAGTGACTAAGGACTATTTGTTAATAAGTATTTTAGATTGTTTGTGCAATTGTTTGACTAGAAATTGTTTATTGGTAAGCATTTTTTAAATCTATTAGGTTATTAGAATATTGTCTAGGTTGTTGTAATATATAATGTTTGCAGGTTTTTTTAAATGATTTAGTAACTAATATGTTTTTTATATTTTCAGGTAGGTCGTTATAAGCTTTAGGACCCAGATAATTAACGTTACGTTGACCAATAGTTTTGTGCACCTTTGGTATAGGTAAGTATTTATTTCTTCTTGTATTTACTAATTTAAATTCTTTTTTTTCAGCATGTGTATGAATCAAGAGACTTAGGTGATACAATTGTCTACAATCCATCTTTCTTGATAGTTGGAAAATCTCATCGGAAGGGTAAGTTATAGGGGTATTATAAATTATTTTAAGTATCCTTTTTTGTGCAGTTTCCAAGTCATTTAAATGGTTATTATATACTCCACCCCAGCCAAGAATTCCATATCTCAAATGTGATTCTACAAGTGCGTCGTATACAGTATTTAATTGTGATATTGATAAGATTGGTTTTAATATTTTGAAATAGTGAATAAGACATCTTATCTTTTTTGTGACATAATGCACTTGCAGGTCCCATCTAAGATGTGGGTCTATTGTTATACCCAAAAACTTGACAGAATCTGCCAATCCGATAACGAAATCAGTGTCAGAAGTCTTAAAATTTAAAGTGGTGTACATTGGGAGACTTTTTGTATATGAGCCGAAAGCCATGAAATAAGTTTTTTCTATATTTATTGTTAAAATATTATGATCAAACCAATTTTTGATTAAATTAAAATCTTGTTCAATTAAATTTTTTAATAATTCCCATGTAGGACCACAATAAAAAATGGTGGTATCGTCAGCAAAGCTGATAAGTTTACCTTTAGTTAATACCCTAAATAAATTGTTTATATAAATTATAAATAATATTGGTCCCAATATAGTACCCTGAGGTACTCCATACTTGGGTGACATTGGCTCACTTAAACTGTTTCCTATTTTTACTATTTGTTTTCTTTCTTTCAGATAGGCCGTAAAGAGTTTCAGAAGGGTACCTCTTATTCCAATATCTGCTAAAGTGCTAAGTAACTTTTCGTGACTAACCGTATCGAAAGCTTTAGGAAGGTCCAAAAATATGCAGATGGCTGGTAATCCCTTGTCTATTGCATAATAAATATCTTTCAATAGGGTTATTATAGCATTTTGAGTAGATTTACCCCTCTGAAATCCGTACTGCCTATCTGAAATTATCTTATTTTTTTTAATAAAACTGTCTAGCCTAGTTTTAAGAAGGGATTCAAATATTTTAGTAAAATTAGTAATTAAAGAGATTGGTCTGAAATTTATAGGATCTAGTTTGTCACCCTTTTTAAATATTGGTATAACAATAGACGTTTTGAAAGCTGTTGGGCAATCACCAGTTTCAAAAATTTTATTCATTAGTTTCGATAGAGGGTAGGCAATAGAATCTGCGATTTGTTTTACTGTATGACTATCGATTTGATCTATACCTGAAGATTTTTTATTTTTTAGTCTTTTTATTGTCAGTTTTACTTCTTCAGTACAAGTGGGTAATAAGAACATTGAGTTATTTATATTTAATCTATTTTCTTTATAATTTTTTGACTGTTTTATTTTTTTAGCTAATTTTTCCCCCATTGAAATATAATGTTTATTAAAAACATTTGCTATTTTTTCTTTATTTGTTATTATTTCAGCGCCCTTTCGAATTTCTTTTATTACATTGTTACTTGCCTGTTTATTTTTAAGACTATTTATTGTATCCCACATGTCTTTGTTGTTTGAAGAACAATTAATTTTTTTTTTATAAAAATCATTTTTAGCTTTTTTTAATAGACTATTAACTTTATTTCTAAAAGCATTATACTCTATTTTTAAATTAATGTCTTGAGTCTTATTGTAGTTAGCTAATAGTTTATCTCTGTGGTTAATGGATTTTATGAGACCTTGTGTTATCCATGGCTTGCGTTTCCTATTTTCTTTTTTAATTTTTTTAAAGATTGTGTTTTTATCTATTTTATTTTTTATTATATTAATAATATTTTCTGTTACAGGTTCCAAGTCACCATCAATAAGTTCATCCCAATTAACATGCTGTAAATCTTTATTTAGTTCTTTATAATTTATTTGTTTAATAAAGTTTTTATTTAAATTTGTTTGTTTTATTTCATTTTTAAATATAAGTTGAGTAGCTATCGGGTAATGGTCTGTGATATTTGTTTTTATGATAACAGGCAAAACACAGTCATATAAATCATTAGCAGATTTTAAAAAAATGTGATCAATGCAGGATTCTTCTTTGTCTTTTTGTCGCGTTATGCCATTTATTAGTGATTTAAAACCATATTCCCCCATTATGTCCAAATACTCTCCGGAAGTACCTAAAGGGTCTCTTATGTTAATATTAAGATCACCTGTAAAAATATAATTATCTGCTTTTGATATATGTGAACTAAAATAAGAATCAAGATCTATTAAAAATTCGGGTAGGTTAATGCCGTGTAGTCTGTATATACCGATAACATTTATAGTGCACTTATCAGAGTATTTGATTTTTACATTTAGAATTTTACACTGGTTTATATTATCTATTTTACAAGTATAATCTAAATTGTCTTTTAAAAACATTATTACACCATCATTTTGGTTAAACGTACCTTCATTATATATTACTGAATAACCATCCAACTCAATATAGTTAATATTAACTTGCCAAGTTTCTGTTAATACGATGCATTCAAATTTCTCAGAAAATTGGTCTAAGAAAACCTCTAACTCGGCTAAGTTTTTATTTATACTACGAATATTGAGCTGTAAGATTTTAAAGTTGTTGCTGAGTCCATTTATTTTAAAAACTTCGTTGCATTCATATGCATTTTGCAAAATGTCTGTTTCAATATTCTCTATGTTTGCATCAAACTTACTTATAAAAGGGTCCATTTGTGGACAAATTACTAATAAATATTTAAAACTAAATGTAGATACCTTTTACTCTCATTTAAAAATTAACCTAAAATATATAAATAAGTTAAAATTGTTATTAAGCCTAAGAATAATTTAAAACTATTTTAAAATAGACTAGAAAGTCTCGCAGAAAGTTAAAAGTTATTGCCCTTTTGTTTGGACTTTTTACATCTATAAATATTATAACTACTTTTATTCATTTATTTAAAACGCATCGTTTGATACCTCATTTATAAAAATCGGATGAGTTTTTCATTTTTGCTGTTTGTAAATCCCTGATGATGACAGACCGAATAGGCGAAACATGGATTTTTATTTTTATTTTTTTTTGTATAGCCTCTGTTATCCGCGGCATAAAGAGTAATTTCTTATTTTATGCTGATGATATAATGAATAAATTGAATAAAGTCGAAACGTGGACAAATACGTAGATAACTATAATAATTACTTTTATTTATGTTACCAAGACGCATCGTTTGATACCTTATTTATAAAAATCGGATGAGTTTTTCATTTTTTTTTTCTTTATAAATACCATTTGTTCTTAATTCTATTTTGTAAGTAACTAAATTTTATTTAGATTTACATATAATATTGTTTATATAATTTTTACATTATTTTTAATTTATTACTAAAATGTTTTTGGTTAATATTTAATTTTATAATTGTATTGTTTATTTTTAGTTAACTGATGATGGCCCAAAACAAGGTGCCGAAACGTATTAAATAGAGTTAAAAAAATATATACAAATAGTTTTTATACTGCCTATTCCCAAGAAAAGCAATTAATTATAAATACTTTTGTATAATGTGCTTTACAATGCTTAAAGTCGGAGAGCTGGTGACCATTTTTATTTCATTATTTGCTCCCGGCTATATTTTTTATATGTATATTCAAATTAAGTTATTTTCAAATTGCTAGACTCCGGATCCGGTTCCTTTGGGTGCTAGAAGCTCCAAAAGCTATGGCAATGAGCTATCAAAAAATCTATTTTTAACTTGCCGAGTCATATACATTTCATTTAATACATTCAGATTAAGCTATTTTCATAGTTATACACAATAATTCTGAGGCCAAGGGGTGAGAACAGTCTTTAAAGTATGTGGTACTTTTTTTTAAAGAAATGAGAATTTATGAAATTACATTTTGATTAAATTAAAATTATTGAGACTTTTTAGTGTTGACATATGTCAGATAAAGTTTTAAAAGTGATTTTTTAACTCTTAGCCTATTAAATAATTGTGTAAAACTGTGAAAACGGACTAGTCTAAATGTAATTTGTTTGACTTTAAAACATAGAGTGCGGTCAAAAAGTCACTCCCCCCTTTTTAACTTTTGAACGAGTTGAGATATCGACTTCAAATTTAGAACTCTTAAATAAGACAACTTAAACTATCTTTTAGCATATATTTGATATTTTTAGCTCTTAAAATGTGGGCAGGGGGGCATGAGGGGACATTTTTTTAAATGGAAAGGGGGGTCGTGTGATACATTATTTTAAAGCTTATAAAATTCTTTATTTAAACTAATATTTTTAAAATGTTTAAAAATGTTTTTTAAGGTTTTGATTTTTCAATGTTTTGTGCTAAAACATTCGATTTTTTAAGTTTTTTTTTACATATTTTTATTTATGTCAACTAAAATTAGTTTAAAAGTATAATTAACATTTTTTTATGATGAAATTAGGCATTTTTAAAAAATTATTTGTTTTTTTTTTAGAGGAATTTTGACATTAATACCCGTTTTCAACCCCATTTTAAACCCAAAAAATATTTTTTTTAATTTAAAAATATGGGGTTTAATGGAAAATTTTATAAGCTTTAAAATGATGTATTACACGACCCCCCTTTCCATTTAAAAAAAAAGTGCCCCCATGCCCACATTTTAAGAGCTGAAAGTATTAAATATATGCTAAAAGATAGTTTAAGTTGTCTTATTTAAAAGTTCCAAATTTGAAGTCGATATCTCAACTGGTTCAAAGTTAAGAGGAGGGGGGGTGACTTTTGGACCGCTCTGCCCCCATGCCCACATTTTAAGAGCTGAAAGTATTAAATATATGCTAAAAGATAGTTTAAGTTGTCTTATTTAAAAGTTCCAAATTTGAAGTCGATATCTCAACTGGTTCAAAAATTAAGAGGAGGGGGGGTGACTTTTGGACCGCTCTGCCCCCATGCCCACATTTTAAGAGCTGAAAGTATTAAATATATGCTAAAAGATAGTTTAAGTTGTCTTATTAAAAAGTTCCAAATTTGAAGTCGATATCTCAACTGGTTCAAAAGTTAAGAGGAGGGGGGGTGACTTTTGGACCGCTCTGCCCCCATGCCCACATTTTAAGAGCTGAAAGTATTAAATATATACTAAAAGATAGTTTAAGTTGTCTTATTTAAAAGTTCCAAATTTGAAGTCGATATCTCAACTGGTTCAAAAGTTAAGAGGAGGGGGGGGGTGACTTTTGGACCGCTCTGCCCCCATGCCCACATTTTAAGAGCTGAAAGTATTAAATATATGCTAAAAGATAGTTTAAGTTGTCTTATTTAAAAGTTCCAAATTTGAAGTCGATATCTCAACTGGTTCAAAAGTTAAGAGGAGGGGGGGTGACTTTTGGACCGCTCTGCCCCCATGCCCACATTTTAAGAGCTGAAAGTATTAAATATATGCTAAAAGATAGTTTAAGTTGTCTTATTTAAAAGTTCCAAATTTGAAGTCGATATCTCAACTGGTTCAAAAGTTAAGAGGGGGGGGGGGGGTGACTTTTGGACCGCTCTGTATATAAAATAAAGCTGGGAGCAAATAATGAAATAAAAAGCCAGCTCTTAGACTACTACAGAGACCTTATCGTTGCATCGTTGTATTGTACTAGCAATATCATATTGCCATGTAATAACCTAACGTGATTGCTTATTTAGTCCCACGATACCTACAAATACTAATGTTAATTTAAAATATGCCTTGCAGCAACTCGAATTATAACCATCCTATCTACACTGTAAAAAATACTTTCTGGAATTTAATTATTGGATATGCCGATATGGGTTTTAAAATTGTTATTCTCTAATTTTACTCCCAATTTTTTACAGTGGCACAAATCAAACTAAAATCATTTGAATTCAAAAATATACATATATATTGTTAATTTAAAGATAAAAGCGAATAACAATTATAATTTAAAAAAATAACTTTTTTCTACGATCTAATAGAAAAGTTATCATTTCTACAAAAACAAATGAAGTTTTCTGACCGAAAAATAACCTATTTCTTAGCATTTTTCTTTTCTGCTCGTTACTATGACAGCAAGCTCAAAATTGAATTTTGCGCGCTAGAGTATAGGCAACCGGCAAGTCAATCGTAAAACAACTGTCAACTTGACAGTGTCAAGTATATGCTACGAGATATTGTGTTCTGCTATTTTTTTAATATAAAATTATTATTTATCTTTTATCAAAGCTCAATTTCGTGTGCTAAATATATGTGTTACATATTTTTTGTTTAGAAGGAATTATGGAGAGTTACAGTGATGAGGGTGTTTCTTCTAAACCACCAGATTTGCAAAAAATTGTAAGTGCTGCGACCTTGTAAGGCTATAAATTTAGTGCCTGAAATGTATTTATTTTAGATCGTAGAAAAAACGTTGTTTCTATCACGAGCGCAACATGTGATTTCTACTTTCCCGTGATTGCTGATCTCGGCTAGACTCCTCGATCAGCAAATTCCACGCTCAAGCAGAAATCAGTCATTTTGCGATCTTAATACAAAAATAACAATTTTCTACTACCTTATTTAGTGCTAACTTACATATTATCTATCGTTGTCAAGGCTTGTTTACCATGACAACCAATAAAATCAGTGAAAAAAGTCCAAACTTTTTTCAACTTATCTTTCAAACTGACAGCTATGTCAAACTAAGTTTTAAACCATATTTTTAACTGATATTTGGAGACTAGCTTTAGGTAGTAGAAAAAATATTAAACGCCAACCGGAGGCTCCCATAACCAGCATAATATCAGAATTGTAGTCTCTGATAATACACAACATGCGATGCCGTGATTGGCTTGATGTTCCGTCATGTATCTTGCGCGCAGGCTTATAAGTTAGGCTCGCATTAGAGCAGCACGCATACAAACTCTCCTAAGTGTTTTCAAGTGACTTTTTGCCTCGACTTCGTTTCACCAAAAAACTTCAGTCCCTGAAACCCTTGAATTACTTCGAATATTTTGAATTTCTATTTAACATTGTTACAATGGTATAATCGGTTTCACATTTATAGTATGTATACATTTGAAACAGATTAATGTGAGACAGGGACGTTATTAAATTTTATTATATTAAATACGTATTTATCTTATATAGCTCGATGCACAGAACACAAATAAAACAATAAAGCCGATCCAGTAATTATATATTGCTACAAATGCCATGGGTGTGGCTAAATCTTTTGTGAAATATGATTGGATAGGGTCGAGCGTTAATTGGCTGGAATCACTCCACGTGGACTCGCTTAAAACACATTAGTTTAAATGAGTTTAAAATTATGCAACGTCCCGGTTGGACACGCGCCAGAAAAATATAATCGCTGTTAAAAAAAATTCACTTATAACTCTGGCAGCGACTATACGAATAATTCAACTAAACATAATATTTACATTTATTTGCAGTATATTAACTACTATAGTATTGTCTAGAATAGTTCCAACAATATATCGTCGGCTTACAAGTAAAGAGCACTAAGTCAAAAACCACGGTTTTGAGATATTGAAAAATTTAACTTTAATTTTTGTTTTTTTATTTTTGTAATAACTGTTTTTGAAAAGAAAAACTACCGCAAATCGCAATGACATGTTTGGACATAATAATGTGCCGTTTGCAGTTAAATAAAAAAAATTGAAGTAGTTTAATTCAACTAAATTTGAAAAAAGATATCGACTTAGTGCCTTTTACTTGTAGAACTGTTATTGGTATATCTATAGGTATACCAATTTTGACGCAAATATTGAAAACATCTAAAAAATAAATAAAAAAAAGATTGTTAAAAAAATGCTTTTTTTAAGTCTATATTTTTGTAATACGAAAAAAAAAATGAAAAAAAAAATTAAAAAAATCTTTTATGGAATACAAAAAGAAAACGAAAAAAAAAACTACAAGAATGCACGTCTCGGCAAACAAACAAGCACTAATTAGTACAAAGTCGCTGTGTTATTAAATCGTTTACAAAAACATTCGAAATAATAATCGTACTAAGTGACTTAATTAAAGTGCCATTTAAATCCCATTTTTGCAAAAAGTTTTCTTAGTGCCTTTTACTTGTAAGCCCACGATATAAGCTATCAATAATTTAATTTAACTGTTCCTTTGAAGTCTAACTTTAACAAAACGTCTCTTATTTAATTAATTAGTGCTTTGATATTGAATTAACCACACTGATGTTAATAATTTCAGTTCTGTATTGATCTTAATACATAATTAATTTATGCAAGATTTGCCCGAAAAATAAATCGACTGTCTGGCGTTTTTAAAATACACACACTGTATTCATCTTAATACATTATTAATTTATGCAAGATTTGCCCGAAAAATAAATCGAATGTCTGGCATTTTTAAAATACACACACTGTATTCATCTTAATACATAATTCATTTATGCAAGATTTGCCCGAAAAATAAATTGACTGGCTGGCGTTTTTAAAATACACACACTGTATTGATCTTAATACATAATTAATGTATGCAAGATTTGACCGAAAAAAAAATTGACTGTCTGGCGTTTTTAAAATACACACACTGTATTGATCTTAATACATAATTAATTTATGCAAGATTTGCACGAAAAATAAATAGACTGTCTGGCGTTTTTAAAATACACACACTGTATTGATCTTAATACATAATTAATTTATGCAAGATTTGCCCGAAAAATAAATCGACTGTCTGGCGTTTTAAAAATACACACACTGTATTGATCTTAATACATAATTCATTTATGCAAGATTTTCCCGAAAAATAAATCGACTGTCTGGCGTTTTTAAAATACACACACTGTATTGATCTTAATACATAATTAATTTATACAAGATTTGCCCGAAAAATAAATCGACTGTCTGGCGTTTTAAAAATACACACACTGTATTGATCTTAATACATAATTAATTTATGCAAGATTTGCCCGAAAATTAATCGACCGTCTGGCGTTTTTAAAATACACACACTGTATTGATCTTAATGCATAATTAATTTATGCAAGATTTGCCCGAAAAATAAATCGACTGTCTGGCGTTTTTAAAATACACACCTGTATTGATCTTAATACATAATTAATTTATGTTAGATTTGCCCGAAAAATAAATCGACTGTCTGGCGTTTTAAAAATACACACACTGTATTGATCTTAATACATAATTAATTTATGCAAGATTTGCCCGAAAAATAAATCGACTGTCTGGCGTTTTTAAAATATACACACTGTATTGATCTTAATACATAATTAATGTACGCAAGATTTTCCCGAAAAATAAATGAAAATGTTAACCCTTAATTTTAAAAAGTCGAAAGTTATCGGGTTCAAAATGAATTTCTAGGACAAATTTCTAAAAGTTTAGTCAAAATAATCTGCTGATGACATTAAAAAATTGTTTAAAAAATCTAAAGCTTAAGGGGGTCAATTTTTAAAATTTGTAAATTTTAATAAAAACATCTAAAACAATAGAACCAACTATAAATAAGCTGCGGAAGCTACGAAAAAAATAATTGTAAAAATCTAAAGCCTAAGGGGTCCAATTTGAGAGGTTAAATATATTGTAAATTTCAATAAAAAATCTAAAAAATATATTATGTTTTTTTTTAATTTTGACCAAAAATCCATAATCTACGAGCCCAAAATAACCTATATACCGATTTCGAGTCAACATAGTTTATAAATGCCAAAATTCGCCATATTGGCGCCGCTATTTTTAAATTTTAAATTTTAGCCAAAAATTCCTAATCTACGATCCAGAAAATCACCAGATACCGATTTTGGTTTTAGGTTCTAAATGACACAAATCGTCCGCCATATTGGCGCGGCCATTTTTAACTTTTTTATTTTGACCAAAAACTTTTATTAAAAGTTTAAAGATTAAATCTACGGCACAGAAAATCTCCAGATACCGATTTTGGTTGGAATCGGCCAGAAATGAGAAAACTCTTCCGCCATATTGCCGCCGCCATTTTGAATTTTTTAATTTTGACCAAAATTTTTTAATCTTTGACCCCAAAAACCCCTCATTATGATTTTGGGCCGATGCATAACGCATAACTTTATTATAAACTACATTTTGACTTTTAATAATACGTTTTTTCTCGACCACACACATAATAAAGGCATGTTAAAATATTATGCAACTTTATGTGTCAAATTTAGTATGTTTTTATATAGTTGTAAATAAGCTATCCGTGAGTTAAAAATACATTACCAGAATCAACAGGAATCAAACTATAGCAAGCAAAATAAAATATTTTGATAAATTTGTCAAGTAAAATAAAAGTTAAAGTAATTTCGTTAAAAAAATGCATACCTTGATCTTAATGATACATAGAACACAACACTTAATATCACTTTTAAACATCCATACTCTATTTTTTACTTGCTTATTTGCCAACTTTAAACTATAAAAATATGAATATGTAATATCAGTTATTTTATTAAACTTCAAACAGTTTATTTCCAGGTAATACTATTTTAATCCGTTTATTTAAACAGTGGTTTTGGTATTTTTGTCTTACTAGGTTTGAAAAATTTCCACCGTGCCACAGACCGAGAGATAGGGTTTCACAAGAGTCGATAAACGGAGCTTCTTATCTTGATTGTCGAGAGTCTTGATTTTCAAGACAAGAAATAGGTTGATTTTTTCTTGACCATTTCTGGATATTTAACTTCGTGCCTCGTTTAACAAGAGTCTTGATGACTAACTGTTTGTCTCGTCTCGCGAGTCTTTTTCGAAACTCTCGACATTACACAAGGTTGGTTGACCTTTATATCACGGGTTTAAACCCCACAGTAGGCTACACAGGTTTTAATTACTGGCAGTTATTTTTATATTTTCATAACTTATGTGTACAGAACTTGCTTAAAAATTTTAAGTGATAGGTGTATGAAAAGCAAAACAAAATATTCAAAAGATCAAGTCTCGGCTCTCGACGATGCGTCTCTCGTCTCGTCTTGTTCTTTTAAATAACTCTCTTCTCTTGAATTTTTATTGAAATCGAGAAAGACAAGATTTCGATTTCTTTCGATTTCGTGGTTCTCGTGAAAGCCTACAGACAGACGGGAAACTTATTATACAAAAACCATTCAAATAATTTTTAAATATTCCAATTATTTTTATCAGCTTAAATTAACATTTTAAGTTGAGTTATGTATGGTATTTTATTATTAAATGGAACATATATAAATGTATGAATCCAGATAACTTTGTGCTTTAATAAAAAAATCCGTCGGTTTAAGTTATATGTAGCATAATTTACAAAATGTTTAAGCTTAGCATAAATTTAAAAATTCCAAACAATTTACTGCAGATATGAAAGACTTGTTATACCTCCTTCTCAGGAAAAACCTTCCTAATATACGTATATAACACAAATATAAAAATATAACGAGATTACCCAAATAGGTTGCCCGGAAAATTATTTTATGCTATACAATGTGTATACAATACATACATACAATACCTAAACAGTATAATTTATATGTACACTATAATTTATATATGGGTACTATATTTTACAAGAGATCTGTATTTTATTAAAAGCAAGCGAGCGTTTTTATAGTTTTTAATAGTTATTTATAATACAAGGGCAAAAAGTTAAGTTTTTCGATTGAGTAGGTTTTTAGAAGCCGAGGGCCGGCCGATCGGGCCGGCCCGAGGGTAATAATAATAATAATAATAATAATAATAATAATATTTATTGCATAAAAGTTTACAAAAAATATACATAAAGCATTGGCAATAAATATGCAAATTTTACACTTAAATGTAACTAGACATTTGTAAACTTACGAAATCGAAATTTAACTTTTTGCCCGTGTATTATACAATATTTTTTATTCGATTGTTACTAATTATAATAAACTATTAAAATATATTTAAAATTGCAAAAAGTATTTCTTTTTAGTGTCTTATTACTTGTCTAGTTATCCATGACAAATTACTATCCAATCAAATTGCTTGCGGTTTCATTTTAAAATTAAAAAAGCTATAGCTTGTTGATTAGTTTTTGTTAAAATGTGTCTGTTATGAAAATAGTAATACTTCTGAACCTTTCTATGAATATTATAAATATTGAAATTGATTTTACAATTGAAATTTTTTGTTTTTAATTTATTTTAGTGGATTAATACAGATTAATCAGTTCATGATATATTTTGAGGTTATGTTATAGAAGAAATTTTTATTTTGTATGAAATGATTATAATAACTGTATCTGGTCAAAAGTAACAGTTAGTTCAAGACCAAAAGTGACCTAAAGGTCATATTTCTTTATAAATATTACAGTAAACGACAGTAAAGGTAAAGCATCTTCTTTTAAAAAGCTTAAAAATAACAAGTTTTAGTTAGCGGGCGAAAAAAACTTTTTGGCCTTGGCCACAACGTTTAACTTTTCGCCCCTAAAACATGAACAAAAAGTGTCTCTTTTAGAATCAATCGAATAAAAAAGTATTTTTTGGAGATTTGTTTAGTCGCTAGTTAGCAGGCTAATTTGACACGCATCGTATAGTATGACTAAATTTTCGCCTGCGGCGTTAAATATTATGGTCGCAAATATTCACAAAAAAATGTATTGAAATAATTTAGAGGACACTATAAGTTTTATAAATAATCAACAATCGACGCTTCATGAATTTTTTACCTGCGTGCGTCGCTGGAAGTAAACAAGTAATTAAAATGAATCTCCCTATAACTTGTAACAAACTATAATACGTGTATGAGAATATTAATTTAAGTCTGGGCACCCTGGAGGAATCTAAAAGTTCCTACAACAAAGCATTAATTACATATAACTGATTATATTTATCTTTGTTAGTGTGGTACAGAAAATAACTAAAAAATTACTTGTACTAATTAGAATCCTACAGCAATTACGGATTAACTTGCAGTAGGCCCTGATGTCAAGTTTGGTAAACACGATAACTCAAGAACGAATAATCCGATCGACTTTTTCAAATTTTCAGGAACAATCAAGTTCTACGAGGAACAGATCCCTATTGTTTTTGAAAGTAATCCCCCCAAAAACAAAAAAGTTATGGGGGGTTAAACTTTTAAAAAAATCAAAAAAATCTGAAAGAAATTTCAGATTAACGTAACTTTTTCAGGAAAAATTACGTTTACTATAATATAAAAGTTATGGGGGCTTAAACTTTTTAAAAAAATTAAAAAAAACTATTATTTTCAAAAAAAAAAAATAAACAAAAAAATAAAAATTAAAAATAATAAGTTTTATATAATATAATATATAATATAACAAAATGAAAATGAAACGAAAGTCGAGTTGCGTCCTCTTTAAGCCTACCAAAACACCTATGAAAATTTATAGTAGTATATGAAACTTATAGAGAATTTCAAGAGCTACAAGTTTGATCATAACTTTTATCGTCGGATGAATAATTTGGCTGAAAAATGGAAAAAAGCAATTTCACCTCCAACATGATTAGGTATTGTTAAATTAATTAACTCGATTGTTACTAATATATTAAAAAAATGATCCTAACAAAAATTATTGGAAATTCACTCCTTTACAAAATTGGTTATATGCTTTTTTATCCTAAGATGTATATTAAGCAACTCACCGCTAAAATTCAAGATAGCAGACCCCTTACCCAAATCACGCGGTGAAAAACTACCAGGAGTGTTCTGTTACTATCCAGTACTACCCTTTAAAATATCAGCCCGTGTACATTTATTTCAATTTACATTTATTATTTGACTGGACTATTATAATATACATACAGAGCGGTCCAAAAGTCACCCCCCCCCTCTTAACTTTTGAACCAGTTGAGATATCGACTTCAAATTTGGAACTTTTAAATAAGACAACTTAAACTATCTTTTAGCATATATTTAATACTTTCAGCTCTTAAAATGTGGGCAGGGGGGCATGGGGGCACATTTTTTTAAATGGAAAGGGGGGTCGTGTAATACATCATTTTAAAGCTTATAAAATTCTCCATTAACTCCATATTTTAAATTAAAAAAAAAATGGGTTTAAATGGGGTTGAAAATGGGTATTAATATCAAAATTCCTCTAAAAAAAACAAATAATTTTTTAAAAATGCCTAATTTCATCATAAAAAATGTTAATTATACTATTAAACTAATTTTAGTTGACATAAATAAAAATTTATTAAAAAAACTTAAAAAATGTTTTAGCACAAAAAATTTAAAATCAAAACCTTAAAAACATTTTAAAAAAATTTAAAAATGTTAGTTTAAATAGAGAATATTATAAGCTTTAAAATGATGTATCACACGACCCCCACGCCCCCCTGTCCACATTTTAAGAGCTGAAAATATCAAATATATGCTAAAAGACAGTTTAAGTTGTCTTATTTAAGAGTTCTAAATTTAAAGTCGATATCAACTCGTTCAAAAGTTAAAAGGGGGGGGGGGGGTGACTTTTGGACCGCACTGTATAATAAACATATTATGTTCATTCAAAATCGAGTTTAAAACTTAATGTTTTGATGCTTCTGACATATTGATGTTTAATACTTTATTGATGCTTCTGACACGATATAAATAATAATAATAATAATAATAATGCATTTATTCCAGCCTAATGGCCATATGACAAGGATAGTAATAACATAACAAAAATAGAAAAAAAAAACAAAAATTAAAATTAATTATAAATATTTACAAAGGTGAAAGTGAAGGTGGTTACAAGAGAAAAAAACAGAGTTTCCGCCACTTTTCAATTATGGGAGATGACCAAAATACATCAGATGAAACCAATCCCTGCAAAAGTGAGTTTGAGCACTGTAGCAGACGATTTACAAAACTGGCAAGTCTTTTTCGACGCAGTGCATCTAAAGTATCTATGCGTGCTAAGGCAAACATCTCCGATGCACTGGTATAACGTGGGTGTCTATGTAAGATGCGGTAAGAGTCATTGTAGCAGATACGTAGTGCGCGCCACGATGGTGTGATCGCACCATAGCTCGCCCGAATAGAGGTTATAACAGTAGGTTTTAAACAGGAGATCTTTGACACTAATAGAACACTTTTGAAAATTTCCTAGCAATCATGTTTGCCCGGACACATAGAGTTTTATAGTGACGTTGTATATCTTTGTTGTCACTCAGATTATCACACAGAAAATGCCCAAGGTATTTGATTTCTGGCACCATCTCAATTACTGCATTATTAAGAAATATCGGAGGAACACGTAGATTTCTATAAACTGCTGGCTTGAAAACCATTAGCTTGCTTTTTTCGGTATTGTATAAGAGGTAATGTTTTTTCGCGAAGTCTTCACATACCCGAACGAGCATACGAAGGCCCTCTAAAGACGGACTAAGAAGAACCATATCGTCTGCATATGATACACAGTTCACCTTAATACTTCCACAGTAACATCCTGCTTGTACTTTAAGAAGTAAGTAATGTATTTCATCTATGTATGCATTAAATACTTCTGGGGCTAAAAGGCTTCCCTGCCGAACACCATTGCACAAGTTGAATGTAGCTGAATTTGAGCAGCCCCAGAGGATAAATGCGTTTGCAGTCAGGTTCCAGCTTTGAATCATTCGGCATATGTAACGAGGAACTTTTAGTTTTAGAAGTATCTTAATAAGTGTAAAGTGGTGAACCCTGTCAAATGCCTTACTTAGGTCAAGAAATAAAGCATATACCGGTGTATTCTTACGTACGTTATCCGTAACTGTTTCTTTGACTAAGTAGGTGGCATCAGCGGTGCCGACATGTTTTTTAAAACCAAACTGGTTATCACTTGTATGGAGATATTGACGACATCTATTTAGAATAACCAGCTCAAGTGTTTTAGAAATCGAGGTTGACAAGGCAATAAGGCGGTAATTCGACGAGGACGAGACATCTCCACTCTTATTTTTAATAAGAGGTACTATTATGCTTTTTGTAAGAGATGGAGAAGTAAATCCGTGGCAGAGCATACAGGAAAAGCAAATAGATAAATATGTGTACAAAGACTGATGAGCGTGTATAATGTGTTCAGGACACACTCCATCCCATCCTGCTGCTTTGCCAGTCTTTAGCTGAGATACGGCAATTTTAATGTCATTAGGATTTACAGTACAGGTTTCAAAGTCTTCAGCCTCAATTGTATGAACAGGGTTATCTTCGTAAAGATTGCTTAGTCTTTTAAAGTGATTTGCCCAGTGTTCGGCAATGTTAGCTTCGCCAGATATTTGGTCAATAGAAGCAGCAACAGTGGAGGATGACTTTTTAAGTTTTCCGCAGGCTTTCCAGAATTTGGCAAAGTCCTTATCCGAGTGATGTGTAGCCAAGGCGTCCGAACGCAACTGTTCCTCACGCTGTCGTACTGATTTAAGTCTGTTTTTGAACAGTTTACGTAGTCTACGTCTACTATCGTTAAGAGGTCCATGATGCGGGCGTCCAGCATCCACCCAAGCTAAAAAAGCATTGTGTGCCCTATTGTAGGAGTCTGAAACTTCAGCTGACCAACCAGGAACAGCTCTAACAGTATGCTTCTTCTTTGGAAAGCTTTCAGAGATAGACTGTCGAAGCGCGTCCACAATGTTGTCATACAGCTTAGCAATTCCTTCAAAGTGCTCCAGTTTGCTGCAGGCAGTGTCACGACAATAAATTGCTTCAGGAAGAAATATATTGGTCAAATTTTTATGACAATTCAATTTAAACTTTTGTATAGATAAATTACACCTTTCAGACCATTTTGGAATATCAGGTTTGTAGGTTAAAGTTTTAACTACCGCAGGAAGAATAGAAGTTTCCAGGTTAATAGAAAGTGGAAAATGGTCTGAGGGAGAAGTTATTAAGTGCACTTTAATGGAGTTTACGCAGTTAACAGCGGCTTTAGAGACCAGGCAGTGATCTAACCATGAAGTTGTGGAGTGAGAGTCGCTAAGGTATGTATAAGTGTCATTGGGTAAGGAAATGACATCTTGAATCAGTAGGCTTTCCCTATCACAAAAACTGAGAGTCTCATTGTAAAATTCATTATTGGCTTGAGGTCTAGCGTTAAAGTCACCAAGTATAAGTATATCATGAGGAGAAACTTCTTCAATGATCGCTGAAAGTTTGCCAAGAACGAAACAAAACTCGGGAATGTTGTCAACGTGTAAGGTAGGCATATAGACTGTGGCTAGTAATATAAGTCTATTGTTGGCCTCAATTGTAACGGCAGCAATTCTAGGGTTATCGCAGTTTATAGGTTTTACTACATGTGCAAGTTTGTTACGCCATAATATGGCAACTCCACTAAACGGTCTACCTCTAAGAAGGTGAGTACTATCCATAGCACTAGCTCCAGTATACATAAATTCGGGATCTGCATTGGATAATTCAGGTATATCCTCCCAAGTTAGCCACGTTTCCTGAAGCAGGCAAAAATCAAAGTCTTTACAGATTGCCCTTATGTCATTGAGTGACCTTTTAAAGCCTTTGCAGTTAAAAGTTACAAATTTTAAGTTAGAGTGCGGCATTGCTGTTTAAATAAATTATTAAAATAAGTACCTTAATTATAAGCTCAAGTTTTAAAGCTTATTCCTTCATGATTGGGTAATAGATAAATAAATTACTAAATAAATAAATAAATAAATAAAATAAGTTACTTTAAGCCAAAAATAGTAGTTTTTGCCCCTTTACTTCCCTTTCCCTACGACAATGTTAACCTAATGTACCTAACACATACTCAAAAAGTCGTGAATCGTTTGATAACAAAAAATAAAGTATTCTCCGTTTGTAAAATTATTTACTAAACTTTTTACCATAAAAAACGATTCACTTATACAGGCCCGTATTTTTGTTTAATAGTTGTTAAAAAGATAAATTTTTTGTCTGTGAATTTTTATCTAGATTCTAATACATTTTATGCTTTTAACATAAAAGTCTCGTAACTTTTTCTCCGTAGAAGTTTTAAACAATTTTTCATAGAAAAAAACTTTACAGGTAAGTTGTTGAGTTTTATATGTATATTTTTGTTTGGTTTTGTTATATTAAATGGAAAAGCCAAATTAAGTTTAGAAGTTTTTATTATCTAATTTAACTAAAATATAAAAAAGTGACATTAACTAAAATGCTGCCTTAAAGCTTCTAAAGCGTATTCCAGAAGTTTTAAACACATAAAAATAATATGTTAAACCAACAAAAAATATTTATATTATAATATAAATCATTACCTAAATAATTATTTAGGTATACACGGAAAGAAATTAGTGGGCTGTGCGCTATAAATTATAAGATATTTGGTAACAGTGGCAAATTATAGTGATTTAAGCTATAGATTATAAGGGACACAATAACTAATAATGTTAAAAATAAAATGGAAACGATTATATATATTACAGACACGATTATATTTATTACAGGCACTATTATAAATTTACAGAAATTTTATTATATTATAAAAATTATTAGCACGGACAATAATTAAATCTATTTAAGCTATAAATGCCATACTATTTGTTATATTTTATTATTCTCTAAACAATTAAAGTATTTCATATAAATTTTTACACTGACTGCCATAATTGTAAGAGAAAGCCTTGTATTTATATAATAAGCGATTATAATTTGCTTGGTATGTGTGTTATAGCGCTCCTAGCTATAATTTTTTTTTCCGTGTATTAATATAGGGTCACTCCATCAGCTTCGTTAGCCCTTTGGGTTTCTGGTAGTTTTCACCAAACCAACCAACCACCAACAAAAACACACTAACACACAAAGTAGACAAAGCAATAACCATTCGAGTGACCCTATATTAATAACATTTTAATAAAACATAATATAATATTGTTTTATTAAAATTTTGTCCTAAAAAGAATATAATATTTTTTAAATAGGATTATTATTATATATAAATTTTCGATAATGACCTACCAGAATTTATCTCCCTGGAAAAAATCTTAATGTTTGCAGATGATACCACGATAATTGTGTCTGCAAAAACACCCGAACAGCTGAAAACCCTACTAAAACAGGTCAGACTAAAATTTAAAACATGGTGTATAAAAAATAGTTTAATATAATAATATTAACATAGATAAAACTGTGTGTGTGTTAACTTTTGTAGCCGCAAAATAATAAACTTCGCAAAGAATACTAATAGTCCAGTCAAATCATAAATGTAAATTGCAATAAATGTACACCGTCTAATATTTTAAAGGGTAGTAGTGGATTGTAATAGAACACTCCTGTTAGTTCTTCACCTGGTGATTTGAGTAAAGGGTGTCCGCTATCTTGAATTTTAGGGGTGAGTTTTAATATGCATCTTACGATAAAAATTCATATAACCAATTTTGTTAAGGATTAAGTTTCCAACAATTTTTGTTTAAATCATTTTTTTTAATATATTAATAACAATCAAGTTAATTCCAAAATAGCCATGTTGGAGGTGAACTTGGTTTTTTCAACTTTGCAGCCAAATTATTCATCGGAAGATAAAAATGGTAATAAGCAAACTTGTAGCTCTTAAAATTTTCTATAAGTTTCATACATCATAAATTTTCTACCGTACTTTGGTACGGTTGCAGAGGGCGCAACTTGACTTTCAGGGCCCACTGTAACCGTAAAAAAATACTTATGAAAATGCATAATATATAAACCTTATAGAGAATTTTAAGAGCTACAAGTTTGCTTATAACCACTTTTATCCTCCGATGAATATTTTGGCTGAAAAATCTAAAAAACCAATTTCACCCCCAACATGGCCATTTTTAAATATTTATAACACGATTCTTATTAATATATATAAAAAAAATTAAACAAAAATTGTTGGAAATATTCTCCTTAACGTTAATTTGTTATAACAAATTTGGTTATATGCATTTTTATCGTAAGATGCATATTTAGCGAGATAGCCTCACTCACCCCTAAAATTCAAGATAGCGGATATCCCTTAAGCAAATCACCAGGTGAAAAAAAAAGTGTTCTGTTACTATCCACTACTACCCTTTAAAATATCAGCCCGTGTACATTTATTGCAATTTAACACAGGAATTTCTCGTTATTTGACTGGACTATAAGTACTTGGGGTCTATATTGGATTTCCATTTGACTTGGAACGAAAACACAGATGCCCTAATAAAAACACTAAACAGTTCATATTTTGCCTTACTTAAACTTAAAACATGCTTGGATCAGAAATCCTTAATAGAATACAATACGATATCTTATTATGGAGCAGCTCGCCAAACTTGCAGCGCATTCTAATCGCACAAAAACGAATAATCAGACTCCACTTTAATTTAAAACCTAGAGAATCATGTAATAAAATTTTCATAAAAAAAATATTAACTACTCCTTGTATATTGATTTTAAAAACGATTTTGTATGTCAAAAATAACTTTGATCGGTATGAAGACACAAATAATAATAATAATAATAGTAAAAATAATAATAATAATAAATATGACACAAGAACTTTAAAATACGAAAAACATAAAATCGTTTTATACGAAAAGTTAATTTTTTTATAGATTTCAAAATTTTAAATAAACTCCAGTGGATTTAAAAGATATAGAGAGACTAAACCTTTATAAAAATAAACTTTAAGTTTTACTTGAACAAAAAGCATATTTTAAAATCGACGATTTTTATAACGATAAAACTTCAGAGAAATGTTCTTTATATTGAGTTATTTATTTATTTGAACTTATTTATATATTCATGTATACTCTGTATACTAATGCACCAATAAATTTCTATTCTGTTCTATTCTATTCTGCTCTGTTCTGTTATGTTCTGTTCTATTCTTTTCTGTTCCATTCGATTCGATTTGATTTGATTCGATTCCATTTCATTCCATTCTATTCTATTTTATTCTATGTTAGAATTTCTAACATAGGTATTTATTTGTTTTTTTCACATTAAAATGTAAAGATTTGAAAATAAAAGAAATAAATAAGAAAAATAACACAGGTCAACCGCTGGAAATGTACCTGGGTTCTGTCAAATTTTTCTGACTACCTAATACCTATTTACTAGCCTGTTAACTAAAAGTTTTCTGCTACATACCGTTTTCGAGATAATTGATCCCAAACTGTAAACGACCTGCATACACTTATAAAAGAGTTTATTTGTGGGTATAAAATATTTGGTCGGATATGGCCAATTAAATTATTTATTTGTGAGTAATACATTTTATTTCTGTCAAATAAACTATTTTGTTACCATTAATAAATGATTTTGAAAATAAAATATTTATAAACATGAACTAAATATTTATTTGACTAAAAACGTATTACTCACAACCAAACAATTTAATTGGCCATTTGCAAATAAATCTAAAACACCTTTTTTTATCAGTGTAGCACTATCCAAACAGGGAAAGCAAAATTATGTTCGTTTGTTAATTTGTGAGTGATTGTGATCTGTATATGACTGTGTGTGAAATACGATGATATATCATATTTATTTATGAAATTTCTGCAGTATATCATGATATCTGGGTTTGATTACAAATATGCCATTAATTTACTAGTAAGTTTTATGGAAAATGATGTGTTATAAATGCATTACAATCATGGAATTTGAGCGTTTGTTTAACAAACATTGTTTTAGAATTTTACGAGTAATTTGATTTATGATATGGCTGCTAAAATACAATGGATGCTAGTTTCACAATAGTCGATAAAAGGAAAAGATTGGTTTAGAGCGAATAAACTAACGCTAAATAATACAAAAACCTATAATATTGTTTTCTCACTTAGGCATTTAAGTGATGATGACAAAGGAAAAGTTGTGAAATATTTGGGCGTTGAGATAGATGTTACTTTGTCATTTAAAAAACATATTGATACAACCTCCAAAAAAATCTCAAAGTCAGTATTTCTCTTAAAAAACTTGGTAAAAATTGTTGAAATGGATACATGTTTAATGATATACCACTCGCTAGTTATGAGCAATTGCACATATGGTTTACTGGCTTGGGGACATTCAATGGACCTAAACAGACTGTTTGGTTTTCAGCGCCGTGCTGTTAGAGTTTTAGCCGGCTTAAGTTATAGAGCTGATGTAAAACAAAAATTTATAGACCTAAAAATTTTCACATTACCTAGCAGATACATTTACGAATGCCTTATTTATGCTAAAACAAACTGTGGTAAATACAGGGTGTCTGAAAATATCCATACACACTTACTTAGATCAAATAAAGGCATGAGAATTAATTATTTGAGGCTAAATACTTCTAGAATTTCAACCCTGTACTATGCCCCAGTATTTAATAATAAACTACCTCTTTGTATAAGGGATCTGGACTTTAAAACTTACAAACCAACAATCAAAAAATTTTTAATAGACAAAGCATTTTACACCTTTGATGAATTTTTAAACTAAATATAAGTGTTTTTTCATTTTAATATTTTTAAATGTAAATTGTAAGTATGATTTTAAATTATCTTATTTTTTTTTTAATTAGTTAAAAAATAACTTTTATATACTATTTTTGACTTGTGTAAAACTTTTTTAAGTTGAGACATCAATTAAATGAACTTTGAACTTTGATGAACTTTGAACTCGTCTCGATTGTCGAAAGTCCCTATTTTTGAGACAAAATATAGGTTAATCTTGTCTTGACCATTTCATGGCGATTAAATTCATGTCTCGTATAGCGAGAGACTCGACGATTAATTTCCTAGTAACATTGAACTTGGACAAGTTTCTTGACCAGAGTACTTGACAAAGTTCTTTGTAAAGAATTGGACAATTCTTGAGCAAGAGAATTAATCAAGATTCTGTATCCAGACTTGGGCAAGACTTTATTAAGATTCTGGAAGCAGAGCGTTTAGCAATACTTTATCAAGTCTGTTCGTCAAGTCTGTATTAAGAATTTGACAAGATTCTTGGTCAAGAATCTTGACCTACTCTTGAGCGAAAAACGCTAAAAAGTCTATGAGCGCGCACCTCTCCCTTCTTTTTCACTGAGTCATGGGAAGTATAGCACTTTAGTACGATTTGATCCTGATAGAGATCACTTTTTATGAACCAATAATTTTTTTGCAAATTTAATTATTAATGAAAATAATGATAAAAAAATTGATTTCTTGTCAATTTTTCTTGGTACATTCTTGCTCAAGACTTGTCCAAGAATCTTGACCAAATATCTGTAGCAATTCTTTTACAATTCTTGGGCAAGAATCTGTTGACAGTATCTTTCGCCAGAATTGTCAAAATCTGGATGCAGTTACTTAATCAAGAATCTTGAGCCAGGCTTGCTCAAGACTGTATAAAAATTGTTACCAGGGCTCTTGTCTCATTTCGAGAGTCTTGATTTTCAAGACTCTTGATCATAAGTCTACACTCTTTGGAGTTGATTGATCTTAGTATTACGTGTCAAAACATTTTTATTGACATTGATTCTTTATTTCCATAACTTGTGCGTGGAGGTGTTACTTAATACATACATATAAAGCTTTTAAGTGGTAGGTGTCGATGTATGAAAACTAGAAAAAAATAATCAAGGGTCAAGAAGTCTCGAATCCTGATCATGAGATTCCACTCGCAACGTCGTGACGCTCGCCTTGCCTTGTAACCATAACTTTTTAATTACACTCTATTATCTCAAAATCGAGACAAGACAAATATAAATTTCTCGATTGTCGGGAAACTCCTAGTTTACTGACTATTCTTTTTACTCGCCAACGCGTGAAAAGGTTTTCAAAACAGGTATTTTATTGCTAATTAGTGTATTGCAAAAAACACTTATTAATTTTTCATATGCACCCCTCATGTTGTTTCAAAAACTATGCATGCATACCATATTTCAGGTTACTAGAACATTTTTTGACCCCCGCTCAACTCGGTTTAAAAATACACGAAAAAAAAGGTCTTGTCCACCAGGGGTGACAAAAATTTCTATGCATATCAAAAATTAAAAAAAGTGTTTTTTTTGCAATGTCCTATTGCTAATTATACTATACATATATGTATAGTATGTTTTAAGTTAATGTTTTTACTTGAAATAAAAATATATTTCTTCCTATAGATACATAGATGTAAAACCCTGCGTTTTTAGAATACATATAACATTATTTGATATAGCACGTATTTAAATTGAAAATATAATGTATCTATCTATAATTACTTAGATAATATTTATAAAATCAAACTTTAAAAATAAATGTTTGCTAAATATTTTATAAATATTTGATTTCAGGTGTATTTAAAGATCACTTAAAATTACAAACATGAATTTTTAAGTTATACACTGATTTATTTTTTTAACCTTTTGATAAAAAATGTTTTCCTACGATCCTCTATGAAAATTACATTTAGCACACTCTTTTGTTCTTTAGAAAACGCCTTATATCGCACTAGTTTGATATTTTTATATCACACTCGTGTGATATTTGCCTAATTTTATTTAGATATTTACCTAGCGAATTTTATTTACCTTGTTTTATAAACCATTTTCCACCCTTCACCACAGCCTTTTATATCTTTTAAGTGTTTTAATCCAAATATTTCTGTTTTTCATGTCAAAAATAGAACTAGTTATAACGTTACTATTTTGACCATTACTGTCTAGTCTAGACAGTTTAGATCTTATAAAAATTATTTAATTTTTTATTTAGTTACTTTACATAAAAAAACATAAAAATACACAGTATTTTTCTTATGAAATGTAAAACAGTACAATATTACTGTCTTAAATGGCAGCATAACCACAGAAATCTAATTTAATAAGTAAACTCAAGTTTGCATTTATTTGGGACAGCTCGGGGCTGGCAAAAAGGGCCATAATGGCCTAGTTGCCTGGCTTGTAGCCTCCCCACCCTTACTACTACTACTACTACTACTACTACTACTACTACTTGTATTTATTTAGGAATAGGCAACCCATTAAACAGCTATTTATTGTATTAAATATAAAACCAAGAAAACTAAAGCTAAATAAAAATCATATTTCCTGTTTAAAATATTAGAAAAAGTATTTGACATTTGTAGAAGTTATAGCAAAAAATAGTCAATACCGAAAATTTGTTTTATCTTCAGAAACTATTTTTTTTATCAAAGTAGGCCTTGAGTTTAATACTTTTATACCTAATATCTATGTGCCAAAGTTTTGCAACAATTTAACAATTCTCTCTACAACAACCACTCCATAAAATAACCTCTCAAATTAAATTGTGTCCCAGAATGTTTACAAAATCTCTTAGAGATCAGATTTCATCAAAATAATGCCACAAGTTCACCTAAATTTTTTGGCTTACTCTGAGATATTTGCCCCCAAGATGAAATATAAAAATATTTTTGTCTGGATAACTTTTTTACTTTTTAATATATTTTAACAATTTTTTCAGGATTGTTTAAGAAAATTAATGCTCATCGAATGATTTTAACAGAAGTTTTGAAAGTTATCAGAAAAGTCAGGGGCGGACTTCCGTTATGGTCCCAAACCCGTAGGGCCAACCGTTTTCGAGAAATTGCAATTAAAGAGGCAATTTCACGTTCTGAGGAGCAAAAATAGAAACTAAAAAATTCACCAATAACAATTTCAATATTGCAGGGCGATTCTAAATTAAAAACTATAAAAAAATCTTGTTATGATCCGAATATTTTATATGTTGTTATAATTTTAAAATAATATTTCTTAGTTCGGACCCCTTCTCGGCTATTCTTGTCGGTATAACTTAAAAGTTGTCTAGTAATCTTATTTGTTTAAACAAATCTAATTTATGTGCGAAATGATCGTTTCAGATGTCAGAAATAGCAATTAGTTTGCAAATTGATGAGACTGAAACTCTTTTGTCGGGGTAATTAAATATGCGCGGTATCTTTGTAGATATTTTGCGCTAATAGCAATGTCAAATAAATTTAACTAGTGACCTTCTTATTAGCTATATAAACTCATGAAAAGATTCATATTGATTCAGTTGTTTTCAGAGTGTCGCTATGTCAATTTCAAAAGTGAAAATGTAGTTTCTGTGAGAATTAATTTTGAGATTTATTCTTGAATAAAAAATAGTTTTTAAACTTAGAAAAATTTTGAGACTCGTTTTATCAGACATAAAAATAATTTTGGACACTTATAAATATTGATAGTATGAACACTGATAGAAATTTTGACGAATATTAATTAACTTTGAAAAATATTTTGTAAAATAATTTAAATGACTTATACGAACCAGTTTTAATATACACTAAGAAAAATGTGGAAAATAAATTGGGATTTGAAAATGATTGCGAATAGTTGGGATTTCAAACATAGAATGTTTTAATTTAGAAGTATTTAATGGAAAACTAATATATAATGGAAATTAGAATTTAAGGGCTTTGCATAGAAATAGGACTTGGAAGTAAGAATTGATCTTTCATGTTCTTGAAGAATTTATTCACATTTATTTAATATATTATTCTTAAGTTAAGAAGAAATCGTTTTATCTGTTTCCAAAGCGCCGTCTCCTAGAATACCCGCTCCCGATAAAGTGGTTAAGTATATTGTCCGCTCGGGTATACTTTAATTACGATAGAAGATAGTATGGCCTACCTAACTGAGTAAGTTATAATAAAAGTTATAATTAACTGCTCGGCTATAACCGAATTATATACCACTTCACTACAATCTCGTATACATCTAGCTTCGAAAAAAAGTTTTAAAAGTACTACGGCCTCTTAAAGAATAACACTTTTTAAGGGACCATAGCTCCCTTAAAAGTTATTTGTGGATATTTGTGTACGGGAACTGTTTTTTTTTTTGTAGTTTTTGATGTAGAATCGCCCTTCAGTATTGAAATTTTTATTGGCTTATTTTTTGGTTCCCATTTTTCATGCTCAGAACGTGAAATTGCATTTTAATTGCAATTTTCTCGAAAACGGTTGGCCCTAGGATGTTATTTAGAGTACTTTTTATGTATTTTTAACTAAATATTAATATTTTATTGAGAAAATGTTAAAAAATATACAGATATAAAAGTTTTGGGCAAAAAAGTGACATCACAGACCCCCCCTTGGAATCCACTGGTTAAAATTACGAAATAAAAATTAGATAAAATGATAACATTTACCAATGTTAAGGCATGTGCAAAAATTCGTTAGTAGGGTTTTAGAGATATTAAATAAAAACTACTTTTCAGATGTACCTTTAGGAGGGCCGTAGCTGCATTAGGGCTCATTTCCAGACCAAGCTTTATAGAAACTTTTTTTCCTATTTTTGGACCTACTCACTCATTAATATGTTGTACCTTATTTCCGAATCACCCTGTATAGCTGTGTATTGGATTTTTTTAAAAAGGATATATACTGTTAATAAGATTACTGTTTTCAAACTTTAAATAGGTAACTTAAAACTTCTGCTTTCGTAAAACTGACCTTAATATCGGGATTAAAATTTCAAAAATAATGTGCTGAAATTTTTTCAGAGCCGGCTCGGTTTCTGCACTCTTAATTTGACAAGAAAAGCATGCTTTGAGGTCAAGGTAAAAATAAAAGTTTTATTTTGTTATCCTTTGTTTTTATTTTAAATAAAACTAATTTAAAATTTTTAAACTTACATATGTATGTTTTTTAAAAGTAAAATTTAGTTTATAAAGTTTTCGTTCCAGCATACATGTATAAGATTAAAAACTATAAAAAATCTCGTATAAATCTAGCTTCGAAAATCAGTTTTAAAAGTACTACGGCCTCTAAAGAACAACACATTTTAAGGGACCATAGCTCCCTTAAAAGCAATCTGTGGATATTTGTGTATGGGAACTGTTTTTTTTTGTAGTTTTTGATGTAGAATCGCCCTGCAGTATTGAAATTTTTATTGGCTCATTTTTTGGCTCCCATTTTTCATGCTCAGAAAGTGAAATTGCATTTTTAATTGCAATTTTCTCGAAAACGGTTGGCCCTAGTGTGTTAGTAAATTTTTATGTATGTTTAACTAAATATTAATATTTTATTGAGAAAATGTTAAAAAATATACAGATTTAAAAGTTTGGGGCAAAAAAGTGACATCACGCCCCCCCCCCCTTAGGAACCCCCTGGTTAAAATTATTAAATAAAAATTACATAAAATGCCACTGCTCTACATCGCTGGAGACACCGGCTACCGGGAAATGGTAACCCAGAAGCTATGCTCTCCAATGCAAATCTAGTAAACAGCCTAGTAAGCCTGATAAAGGAAACGAAGCTGTTTGACTAGCAAGAGACCCAATAACTACATAATAGGCCGGCAGGTGGCCGCAGTGTTTGAAGTACGAATCATCTTATTTCTCTTCATCAATCAATCAATCAACATAAAATGATAACCTTTACCAATGTTAAGGCATGTGCAAAAATTCGTTAGTAGGGTTTTAGAGATATTAAATAAAAACTACTTTTCAGATGTACCCTTAGAAGGGCCGTAGCTGCATTATTGCTCATTTCCAGACCAAGCTTTATAGATACTTTTTTTCATATTTTTGGACCTTAAAAATGTTGTACCTTATTTCCGAATCACCCTGTATAGCTTTGTGTTGGATTTTTTAGGATATATACTGTTAATAAGATTACTGTTTTCAAACTTTAAATGGGTAACTTAAAACTTCTGCTTTCGTAAAACTGACTTTAATATCAGAATTAAAATTTAAAAAATAACGGGCTGGAATTTTTTCAGAGCCAGCTCGGTTTCTGCACTCTTAATTTGACAAGAAAAGCATGCTTTGAGGTCAAGGTAAAAATAAAAGTTATATTTTGTTATCCTTTGTTTTTATTTTAAATAAAACTAATTTAAAATTTTTAAACTTACATATGTATGTTTTTTAAAAGTAAAATTTAGTTTATAAAGTTTTCGTTCCAACATACATGTATAAGATAATTTTTATGTCGTATATTTTCGAAATATACATTCTCTAGGAAGAAATTACTAGTGAATTTTTATAAAGTTTCTTTATATAATATTATTTCAAATAGTTTGCCCTAAAGTTTTTATACAGGGTGATACAGAAATAAATTACCAAGGGTGATTCTATATTCAAAAGTATGAAAAAAAAGTTCATATAAAGGTGTGCTTGGAAATAAACCCTAAATGAGCTAAGGCCCTTCAAAGGGTATATTAAAAACAGAGTTTTTATTTAATATTTTTGGGACCCTATGAACTACAGTAGGTAACAAATTTTTGCACATGCACTAACGTTGATAAAGGGTATCATTATAGTATGTAATTTGTATTAAGTAATTTTAACCAGGAACGTGCAAATTGGGTGAGCGTTTGCTCCAAACTTTTTTGTCTTTAGTTTTTTCAAAAAGAAACATATAGCTTAAAGTGTTAACCTGCTAACTCCACTTTTGGACGAATTGTTGTTTTTATTACCGTTCAAAAGAGGGCGCTTAGTTACACCTATTGCGAAAAATAGATAAACCTAACCTGCTTACTCCAAGCGCTTCAACCGCTAGTTCGTTAAGCTGCTAACTCCGCCACTTCCAACCATTTTATCTGAAGAAACGTCAAAAAAAGGTGGTGTTGTCGTGAAAATCAAGTTTTAAGGCTGTTTAATGGTGGTTATTTTACTACTACATGATTTTATATTAAAATGTATATTTTTACTTTTTGTGTTACAAAAATATAAAGGTAAAGCAAAACTCATCGAAAACTGTCAAATCACTACTAAACGCTATGATCAGTTTCGATTGAAAAATGTCACTGAATATACTTTTTGTGGGTATTTCTAACCTCAAATTAGAATTGTGACAAGTGACAGAGGTTACCCGTGACAGATATTAGCCATTCAGCAAGTTGCTAGCAAAGCTTATCATTTGATGACTTGATTAGTTTTGCTGTTTTCATTGAACGCAGCCAAACTTTACCGAAAACCTGCCAACTCTTTGATGGATATTTTTCTCAAAAGTACAAAACCTGCTACCTCCTTTTTAATTCAATAAAAATTAATCAAAATTATTTTTTTATAGTTGATAGTTGTTAAAACTCCAAAACACGCTAATAAAGAAACGGGATTTTTCATTTTGATATACAATAATTATAGAAAAATTAGGTTTTTTTCGCCTACTGTAAAGTTTGGTCGTAAGGAGTTAGCAGGTTAACACTTTAAGCCGACGATATGATAGTCTTTATCAAGGTTAGGGCATGTGCAAAAATGTATTTATTCAGTTCATAAGGTTCCAGAGATATTATAAATAAACTCTTTTTAGACGTACCTTTAGAAGGGCTGTAGCTCGCTTAGGCCGTATTCCCCTTAAAATTAAATTACTTCTTAATCACTCTTCATAACTTTTAAAACCAACAGACGTAGATATAGCAAAAGTAATTAATATTGACTTAAGAAATTATTAAAAAGAGCCGTATTATAAGGTTCAAGATTTTAGACTTATTTCATAATTTAAACATTCTAAACTAGACAATTTAAATTTTCTATATATCTCAACTTTTAGTACACAGGTCAATATCTCAATAACGGTTTAATAATGTAGTTCAAGTTGTACTACATAGGGTTTTTTCAGTCCCGAAATTCGGGATCCCGAAACTTCGGGATATCGAAGTTTTTGAATCCCGAAATCCCGAAGATCCCGAAAAAAAAATTAACGAATTTATTTATTAAACTCGAGGTGTAATTGTGATTTGCGTGCAATATTTTTTGTTAGGATGGTAAAAAGGCACCCCTGGAGACTTCAGGCTGGGGTCATAGACCTAACAAAACAATTTCTTGAAAAACGGGGTGAGCATTTTCGAAGAACTGTTTTCGTGAAACAATATACATAATGTTAATTGCATAAAAAAATATTCTTGCTTTTAGTATATTAAATTTTTATATTCAATATTAAATTTTTATTTTTTATATTGTTTATTTTAAAATTAAGAAGGTACCGTCAACGGAGGTGACTTCGGACGGTGTAGGTGACTTCGGACGGTGTAGGTCACTTCGGACACTCTTTCGCAAAACCTTCTGAACCAAAGCACGTGTGCACAAGTTGTGAGGTTCAATTCCAACTTTTGCACACTTGCTTTGGTTCAGAAGATTTTGGGATGAAGCGTCTGAAGTCACCTACACCGTCCGAAGTCACCTCGGTTGACGGTAATGTTTATTTATTAAAACTTTTTATTACAAAACTATCATACATTTTTTTATTTTATTACAATAAGAATTTAAATAAAGGATCCAGTGGAAAAAAGATGAGGTTCCATTAAAAAAAAAACGACATTTAAATTTCGCAATTACTGGTGAAATGGTTTTTATTTTGATGTTTGAACCAATAATTTTAATGACATTTAGAGTTCTTTCTGAGGATCCCCATGTTGAATCCAGGCACGAATAAAAACATCATGTATAGCCAACATTTTTATTCATTTCAAGGGTGTGAAAATTCAAATTCAAATTTTCAACCGCAGTTTTTAGTGGAATCTCAACAAAAAGTCCCCTGTAAGGTTTTGAAACATACAGTAGCTTGTAACATGAAACATACATGTTACAAGCTAACAGACACCTCTAAAATGTCGATTTAAAAAACAAAAAGGGAACCTCATCGTTTATTCCGTTCTTTTATAGTTTTTGTTTAAATGATATAATTTTATTTATTTAGTATTACATAATTAATTTATGATGAAATTAGACATTTTTTAATTTCGGGATCGGGATCGGGAACGGGATCGTGATCCCAAACTTTTTGAAATTTTCGGGATTTAGAAATTTCGGGATCGGGATTCCGAAACCTGGAATCCCTAAGTTCAACCGTTATTGAGATATTGTTATTGTATACTGAAGGTCCAAACTTTTTTGTTTGTGGGGGGATTATTTTCAAAATCAATATAACAATAATAGAACATGATTTTTCCGGAAATTTTCAAGTCTGTCGGATTATTCGTTGTTGAGTTATCGTGTGAACAAAAACTGTGACAGTTTTTTTATAAACCAAATTAAAAAAATAAAATATTTTTCAAAAAAAAAATTTTTTTTCAAAGATATTTTTTTTAAGTTTTTTTTTTAATTTGCAAAAAGAGAATAAACAAATTGTTGAAAAATTTTTTCTTTTTAAATTTAATTCTTGATTTTTTAATATTATTTGGTTAAATGCAACATACCATTTACTGTGAATATTATGTAATAAAATGCGTAGCATTACATATCTTTACAGCTTTTTTTTTTGTGATTACGTCAGTCCAAATAGCTGTGAATTTAACTGGAGTTTTTTTTATATTTTATATATTATTTAAAATTAAATATTTCCGAATCACCCTGTTTAATAAACATCAATATTTTTGTACACTGCCATTTATTTTAAATTGATTTAACGTAAAACCAAAATGAAATATTTATTATAAATAAATAAAATTTAAAAATAAAATTCATTAGCCAATAAATTATCGGTTTGTTTACAAATGCCGATTGGAAAATTAAATATAATCGGAAGTAATATGATGTCGACATCTGTGTTTCAAAATAGGTAATAAATCTTAATTTATCTGGATCCAAAAGACAGAAAAACATTAGTTACTCGAACGTAAAAAGCTTACGATGTGAGCTACGCTATATTTGCCTACGCTAGGGTTTCACAAAAAACAGAACTTCACTTGGCGATTGTCGGGAGTCTCAATTTTCGATACAAAAAATATGTTGATCAGATCAAGATTCTTGTATACTTGTATTGACTATTTCTCGACCGATTACTTCTTGTCTCGTCTAGCGAGAGTCTTGATTTTCAAGACTCGATATTTTGCAGGGTTAGTTGGCCTTAGTATCAAGCGTCGAAACATCTAACTCATCCTTTTCTCGTATTTTTACTATACTTGGTGAAGCTGGAGCTAAAGTGGTCTAACTAACAAAATGTTAATATGGAGAAAATGAAGAAAACGCGTTTTGACTTATAATTTAATCACTTTTACCTTTAAAACAAAACTTTTTGGACAAATGTTAGCATAAAATATAAAAAAACTTATCTCATTAAAATAACTTTAGTTTTGGGTGCTTTCAATTATTACGCGACACTTTTTAGGAAAAAACTCATAGTCTCTTTTCACCCAAAAGTTTAATTTTTTTGGATAAGTTGGGATAGTAGGTGTAAAATAATACTTAATTAAAATTATATTATATGGTTAAATTATTAAAATTATATTATATGGTTAGGTTTATTTTAATGCCATTTTAAAGCTATTTCATACATAAATTTTAGAAATTGCTATTTTCGCCAAAAGTAAAAGCTAAACATTGTTTTCAACACTCGTTATTTCCCAAACAGAACCAACTATACATACATGAAATAGTGTAGTACTACCTCTAAACTATACTATAAATTTATTTTTGGGTGTGTCCAAGTATTACGTAACACTTTTTGGGGTATACAAAATTTTTTTTTTTGTAAAAACAGGCTCATTTAGTATACCCTAAAAAGTGTAACGTAATACTTGGACACACCCAAAAAAAAAATTATAGTATAGTTTCAAGGTAGTACTACACTATTTCACGAATAATTGTTGCAATAGTTGATTTTGTTTGGGAAATAACGAGTGTTGGAAACAATGTTAGTTAGACCACTTTAGCTTTTTCACTTTTGGCAAAAATAGCAATTTTTAAAATTTATGTGTGAAATAGCTTTAAAATGACATTAAATTAATTATAATCTTATTTGGTGGGTCTTTTTATGTTCTATACAACGTTTCTTGTGCGTTTTTAGCTAAAATTATTCATATCGTGACCCTTTTTTTTTTAAACAGGCTTATTTAGTATACCCCAAAAAGTGTTGCGTAATACTTGGGTACATACAAAAATAATTTTATTATATTATATAAAGCTCGCTTATATATATTTTTTGCAAATATTATTTAGAAATAGGAAAATACATATTTAAAATACAATACAGTTTTTAACAAATTTAAAAAATAAATTAATGTAGAGTTTCTAAATCTTATCGTTTAAATTAAGGGGTTTGGTCAGGTTTATAGACCTAAAATGCGTATAAACTATAAATATATAATGTCTAGTATTGAAATATGGCCGTAACTCATTTTCGCCAAAAATGTTAGTTAGACTTCACCATTTGTAATTTTGGCGAAGGCGCCACTAAGCAAACCAATTTAGATGAGAAATAATGAGCCATACTTAAAATACGTAAAGCACTTGGGGGGGGGGGGGGTACGATGCATTACAAACGAGAGGGGGGGGGGAGACAGAATGAAAACAGTTCGTTCTTCTAGGAGGGGTCTTGACTGCTAGCAAAAGGGGTAAGTCTCATCGTTACTTGGGGGGAGGGGGGTCAAAATTAAATTTGAAAATTTTTCAAAATTTTCCTTACGTATTTACTTCATGAATAAACTCATGCATAAACTTTTTACCCACACAGGGTGTTCTATTTGAGTATTTCGCAATTAGGAGATACCAAAACTGCCCAAAGACTTTTTCTCTTCAAACAAAGAAAATAAGAGTTAAATGTACTCAATGCTGTAGAGGGCCGCATTATTTTATCCTTAATTTAAGGTGGTAAAAGTCCAAATATTGCCACCCCTCTTAAACTTGTTAGTTCGTCCTCTGTGTCATAGATTACACTGCTAATATATCTGTTATATCGAAAAGATCTAAATATAATGTGCCTTGGTAATGGCGTACACAAAAACGCACTTTGTGTTTCCGGCTCTTGTAAAATTATGGTGACTGTCGCAAGATGGGTAGCATCGATTATTGCAGGGCAAGAACGTAATAAGGTAGACACAAGCATGCACTTTCTTTTCCCATATTGTGTTTCACTTAATAAAGAAGCGAAAAGGTAATTTTTTAAGATTGTTGTCTAAGTAGCTGTGTTCCTAATATTGGCACGCGAAGTAGTTGCGTAGGGCTTGCTAAAAACGACAAACTTTTATTTAAGTGCCCAAATTGTACCTAAAAACAGCTAAAATTGTTATTGTGCCACAATATTTTCTTATTAGTTTGTTAATTTTTTCTTTACTATAATTACCAGTACCCTGGTAATATTTTAGATATGGGTTCCTAATATTGTCAGTATGCAATCATTTTTACAAAGCATGGAATAATTTCATGTAATTATTTAAAATAAATAATTTCCAATGAAACCGGAAGTGCAAAAAAATAATTTTATGGCCATTGTTAAGAAATATTAGCTATAAAAAATTGCTTTGATTGGATTGAAAACAGCCTAATTCTAAGGGGTGTCCATGGTCTAAAACTCACCCGGTATAAGATATGTTATTTTTATTATTATTTTTTATAATTTTAATTTTTTACTTTTCTTTGATTTTTTTATTGATTTAAAATAAAAGCAGTTTTTGTAGTTATTCAGTTTTTTTTATTCCCATAAGTAGACTTTTTTTGTAAAAATGTTTTTTCAATATTATGATTATGGGAGGCCTAGCGGTCTAGCGCGTGCACATAGCAAGGCAACTAGCGTGAGTTCGATACTCACTGGCGCCGATCTGCCTTATTCAGTTAATTAATAATTTAAATTTGGCGAAGGTGAAACGGACACTCCTTATAAACTGGTTCGAAAGTCAGTATAAGCCGGTGGTTCCCTCTACTACTAGCCCACACAAGTCCTGGACTTAGGGGATGCTTAATTAAGTAGAATAGTATGAAGTTAAACAAACAAACAACCCCCTCCCCCAGAAAAAAATCCTATATACGCCACTGTAGTGATTTTGCTCGGTTTGAGGAATATCTAGTCATTTCTCACATTTCCGGATTTTTTACATTGCCGGTAACATATACAATGTATGTTATACATTTTCTATATTTATATATTATTATAATAATTATGTATTAAGTCTTAATAAATAAGGTTCAGTAACACTACAGAGTGCTTTTTAATTTACTCGCTGTGACGTCAGAGTTGCATTCTCTCATTGAATTGATATTATTATATATAGCATATTATGGTCGAATAGAGAATTTTGATGTATAATACGACCCACCTTTTTATCTAAAAAACATCCCCTCCATTGTGGCTTCTAGAAATAGGCGTTCCCATCTACTTTGGAAAAATCATCTTCCAGGATAAAATGTATTATTGAAAATGTTGTCCGGGATAAAATATACTTTTGAAAATTATGTCCAATATAAAATTGTCTGCTAGACGGTCATATAGAATTTATCTATGCCGAAAATTACAGAACCACGTTCCAACAGAACATCACTCCATGCGGAGAACTTGTATATCAAATATACCAAAATAAACTTCAACTTAAATTAATATAATTCCATATTAATGGTATAGAAATGGTGATTAATTAATGGTAATTAATTAATGGTCTAGTAATGGTAATTAATGGTAATTAATTAATGGTGCTAAAACAATAATTATATCTTAGAAATATCCTAAGAAACAGAAAAACTTAACTTACATGTCATACTAAGTCTTCGATGTCCATCGAAACGTTATAAATGCGTAATTGTAGAAAATAACAGTTACAATATCTTCCGCATTGTTTAAATATTCATTTTCACTAACTTTAAATAAAAATACATGAAGGATTACTTCGATGATTACAGAAAATAAACACTCGTTAGTAAGACACCACCATTTTGTAACAGAGTTGCTTCAAGAAGAACGAAAATCGACCTTATTAACCGGTATGAACCCTTCAGGTAAATAAAATCCTATTTCTGAACTATTAGCGACATCTATGCAAGTCATTATCAACTACAGTTTTACCGTATAGGATTCCTAATAAAGGTAGCTGAAACGACACCAAAAATAATAACTAAAAAGAATATTTCCTAATAAATCCGTATTAGTGATATCTAACCTCAAAATATTACTCTAAGAAACAAATATAAACAATACTTATTGTTTATCAGCAAAACTAATAAAAATACGAACAGAATACTAAGTGTCCTGTGAACTAAGTATAAACAAAATACTGAATCTAAGTGAGCAGTTCCAGCAAACTATTTTCAACAAATTCTGGATTATCCCGAAGGAATAAGCATACGAAACTTTCCAGGAGAGACAAGCTACAGATGAAAGCCAGTGAAATCCAACCCTCAATAGACTCTGAAACATATAAAAACCAGGTAAGTCCATAGACAAATGTATTATAGAGAAATAAGTCATATGATTCTTTATTATTAAAAATCATATTCTAATTATGTTTTCTTTATGTTATTTTCAGGTAGAACTATGGAATAGAGACTTATATGGTTAGAATTCAGTTCCTGCTACAAAATAGTCCCAGATACAAAATAGTTCTGTACGTACGTAACTATTTATATACAAAATAAACATAAATTATAACGTAAGTAAACGAATAGTTTAATTAACCCTTGCTATATTACAAAGTGACGATTTATATCGTTACAGTATACCAAAAATTAATATTGGTTGTTTTATTTACATGGTTTAAATTTTGAGTTAATTGATTATGCAGTTCAAAACTTAAAGTAGGAGTGCGGTTTTTTGACATACACGGTATAAATAGCAGATATTTAATACTAAAAGTTTGAATTAATATTATATTAAAATTTAATTCTCTTGTTTACCTAACTGAAGTTAGAATAAACAATATACCTCTGACTTGTTAATCTGACTCGTTAATTAGCAAAACAGTGTTGTGTATTTTGGACCTTTCGCAATACATTATTAAATTAACAAAGGTAATGTGTTGCCGTGCTCAGCTAAAATGCCATACCGCATAGGTTTTCACGAGAAATCTAAATTTCTCACCTTGTCTTATCTCGATTTCGAGAAAAAATCAAAAGTGTAATTTAAAAAATCAAGTCACGTCATGGAGAACCAAGACTCTTGATCAAGAATCGATACTTCTTAATCTAAATTAATATAATTTTAGCAAGTGAATAATAATTTATCATTGATAACTATACCTTGTACATAATTATGTAAGCAACAGTATATTTTCAACAGTAATATCACAAGAGGTAATGAAATTTTCGATAATTTTATTTGGTCCCATAAAATAATTTTGCTCAGTAATAATAATAATAATAAACGAAAAAAATTACTTTAGAGCAAAATTATTTTATGAGGCCATAATAAAATTTTCTGAAATTTTCACTGACTCAAGTGGTATTTGACTTGACAACTTTACAAACCATCTAGCAAGAAAAAGCATTTTTTAAACAAATTTTTATTACTTGCAATTTTGTGTTAAGTTATTTAGTTTTGCGTATAAAGCCAATCTTTTTAAATTGTTAAAAAGCCCTCTAAAAACAATTGATATAAACTCTGACGCAAACGAAAGAGTTTCTGTCAAAAGTTGATGTGGTTTTCAAGATAAATTACTGTTAAAATTTAATATTTGATATGAAAAGTGACAAAATAAGGTTATTAACTTATTAATTGTTTGCATTAGCTAAGAAAAATGGAAAAGTATGGATTTACACTTGTCAAGTTCTTAGAAAAAGGTATTTTTTCCTAAATTAACTTGGCCTTTATATTTTTAATAATTGATCAAGAAATCCGTGATTTTCATAATTTCACACATGAAATTATCAGTATAATCGAATCTGATTGGTTTAGTCAAAAAATAAAGGGATTTAATTGGTCTGTTATAAGGATGAAAAATATCTTATAAATATATAAATAATTAAAACAAACAAACTTGTTAAAAATAAAATATTTTAGGACATTTTAAGGTGCTGAATATATTACTTTTTTTTCGGACTAAGATCATATTCTTATGTGTGTAGCTTTTGTGTCATTATTTTTATGTTATGTTATCCAAACAAGGCACAAGCATCCTGTGACAGGATACTATGTCAAGGTGAAAAAAGATGGTTTGTTATTATAGAAATACTAAACTAAATAAGATACACATTTTCAGAAAATTAGATTTTCTTGGTACATATGTGTACGTATACATATATAGGTAGGCACTAAAACGTTCGTAAACATTGTATAAAATTAACTAACATATCACAAATGTATGAAGGTGAAACTTATAAAATCACGTAGATAAACTACACTGTAAAAAAAACACATTAAACACAGATTAACATGCAATATCTTGACACTATTAAAAGTGTCAATTCAGGTCCAAGCACAACTATGTTAATTTTTTCACATTTTATTTGTCAAATGAAAAATTAATTACAAAAATTTTAGTTTCAAATTTCTCACTTAAAACAGTTAACCAATACAATATTACAAACGGGAATTGACGAATGATCAGAAATACTTGCAGGACGACCTTTATGCTGGATGTTTTTTAACTGAAGCAGTAATGCAGTGACAGAATAGTATATTCTATAACTAGTATGGAATAGACAATATTCCGCGCCAGCGGAAAGTTTGTCATACGAGTCAGTAGGCGAGTATGACGATCCCGTGAGCGCGGAATGACTATTCCATATGTGTTGTAGACTATACTTTTTCTTCGACTGCAAATATGAAACACATTTTAACACAGATTATCACGCAATAGTGTCAATTTAGGTCCAAGCACAACCATTTTAATTTTTTCACATTTTATTTGTCAAATGAAAAATTAATTACAAAATTTTAGTTTCAAATTTCTCACTTAAAACAGTTAACTAATACAATATTACAAACGGGAATTGACGAATGATCAGAAATACTTGCAGGACGACCTTTATGCTGGATGTTTTTTAACTGAAGCAGTAATGCAGTGACAGAATAGTATATTCTATAACTAGTATGGAATAGACAATATTCCGCGCCAGCGGAAAGTTTGTCATACGAGCCAGTAGGCGAGTATGACGATCCCGTGAGCGCGGAATGACTATTCCATATGTGTTGTAGACTACTTTTTCTTCGACTGCAAATATGAAACACATTTTAACACAGATTATCACGCAATAGTGTCAATTTAGGTCCAAGCACAACCATTTTAATTTTTTCACATTTTATTTGTCAAATGAAAAATTAATTACAAAATTTTAGTTTCAAATTTCTCACTTAAAACAGTTAACTAATACAATATTACAAACGGGAATTGACGAATGGTCAGAAATACTTTCAGGGCGACCTTTATGCTGGATGTTTTTTAACTGAAGCAGTAATGCAGAATAGTATATTCTATAACTAGTATGGAATAGACAATATTCCGCGCCAGCGGAAAGTTTGTCATACGAGCCAGTAGGCGAGTATGACGGTCCCGCGAGCGCGGAATTACTATTCCATACGTGTTGTAGACTATACATTTTATTCGACTGCAAATATGAAACACATTTTAACACAGATTATCACGCAATAGTGTCAATTTTATTTGTCAAATGAAAAATTAGCTATGATCGTGAGTTCAAACCTCACTGGCGCCGATTGCCTTTTTCAGTTAATTAAAAATTGAAATTTGGCGAAGGCGTACTTCCTAGATATATGGGTTCGAAAGTCAATTAAAGCCGGTGGTTCCCTCTACTACTAGCCCACACAAGTCCTGGACTTAGGGGATGCTTAATTAAGTAGAATAGTACGAGGTTAAAAATAAACAAAAAAAAAATTACAAAATTTTAGTTTCAAGTTTCTCACTTAAAACCGTTATCTAATACAATATTACAAATGGAAATTGACCAATGGTCACACTTAAAAGATTATATGGTCAGAAATACTTGCAGGACAACCTTTATTAAGGATATTTTTTAACTGAAGCAGTAATGCAATGACAGAAAAATCTATTTTCTACTATAATATATAGTTTTCTTCTCAAAATTAATGGAGAGTAGGGATCGACCGATCTGGATTTTTTTGCCGATACCGATACCGATATGGACGTTGCCGATATTCCGATATATATCGGCATATTACATATGAATAGAACAGTGATTAAAAAAATTTTGATTAGATATAATAACTATATATATAAATGTAAATTTTTAAAATGGGATATAATAAAAAGTAAAATACATTTATTAAGACCAGGCAATATAATATCCTATCCTACATTTCATATTTTAATGGAAAATAAACCAAATTAATAACAATAAATAAGTAAAAAAAACTTGTTTAAAATAAAATCTTTTATGAAATTTTATGGTGCTGAATATATTATTTTTTTTACTAAGATCATATTCTTTAAGAACCATTTGGTTTGGACCAAACATAATTTGTATATAACACAAAACGTTATTTTCTAAAATAAAAATCATGTATTTCGGTCATAGTTGGCTTTGACCTCAATTGTCTCAAATTTCTCAACAGATACGAAGTGGCATACGCCGGATTCGGAATCAGCGCACTCGAATTATCTAAAAACCGTCAAAATATTTTGTTTATACTACAAAACATGCTTTTTGACTAATATCTTTCTTCTTTAAAAAGTTATACACATATATACTTTAAAACATACCTACATATTAGGGTGTGTCAAAAAATCCCGAATTTCAAAATCGAAAAGATTCTCTGGCTTAAAAGTTGTTCCTTGGTAAAAAACGGTGGCAACTCAAAAATGAGACAAATCTATTAGTTTAGAGATAGCTTAAAGCTCTTAAACTTTGAAAAAAATCGTTACCTGTTTTTCGGATAAAAACGGATTGTGTATAAAATTGAGGAAGTTAAGCATTTAATATATAAATATAAACTTCGACTTTTTGTGTTTATTAAAAGTTTATTAAAAAAAATATTCTTTGTTTTGTTTAAAATATTATATATTAGACATTATTCAGTTTTTGATTTTAAATGCTACACTTGGCCCATTTGATACAACTGTGTTACAACTTAAAAAATAAATAATATTTATTTTTAAGTTATTAGTACAGTAACAGTGGTATTTTATTTACCTTCTTACTGTGCTATTAACTAAAAAAAATAGAAAGGTTTTGAGTTGTGACTAAGCCAATTAGTTTACACCATAGGTACTATATTTTAAGTCCAGGTACTTTTTTTCTACCTATCTCTGTTTACAGAATTTTGTAGACAGAGATAGGTAGATAAAAAGTACCTGAACTTAAAATATAGTACCTATGGTGTAAACTAAGCCATTATTGCACCAAACGAAGGAGTTGTAAATTTTCAAGGTAAATTTACTAGTGAAATTTAGCAAATTTGTATATAGTTTTTAAGGAATATATGTTGTAATATTCCATTAAAAAAAACTAAAAATTTAATTTTTATTCCTGTAATTTACAATATAAAATGTTTAAAATTCATTTTATTTTTGTAAATGTTTTGTAATTATAAAAAATCCAATTTTTATTCTGTAAATTTACAATTTGTAAAATTTAGATATCTAATATTTAAATAAATAAAAAGTATGTATTATATTAATTGCTTTTTACAACTTTTTTGTAATTTTCCCGAATATGTTATGGCCACAAAATTACCTACGATACGTTTGGGAATTTTACCAATTCGTTTTTACAATGTAGATTTTTTTTTTAATTTTGACTAATGTAGACATTAGAGAACTTAAAGGACGTAATTTTTAACAATACTGTTTTTGATTTTTGTGTGTTAGGTAGTTAAATAGTACCTGGACTAAAAATATAGTACCCACGGTGTAAACTAAGCCTTAAATAATAAATACATGTATTACATTTAATTTTATTATTTTTGTAAAATAAAATTTACAACATAAAACAAGATTTTTGAGTTAGAAATTGTTAAAACTTGATTAAAGTAGATGTGAGTAAAAACACTTCACACACACACAATTTTATCAAGAAAATGTAATGTGATTTAAAGAAAGCATAGAACTCATATTGAACTTTGATTATCGTGTAATTCTATTTGTGGGAAGTCACTTCTCAGAAGTGGAAATAGAATAAACTAAAGTATTCTGGTGGTTTATGTCGCTGCACAATCAGAAAGCCGGTTCTTATAAAAATTAAATCTTAAGTAAATACACTGAAAAAAAAAACAAATTATTTACTCAAATGTATTATGCTTTTGATAACTAAATACGGTAGTTTTGAATTTTCCAAACTTTTATTGTCCGTCTATCCATCCGCCTGTCTGTCTGATGTCACGATTTCTGTAAACACGATAACTCAAGAACGGAAAATTCGATCGAGTTGACATTTTCAGGAAAATCCAAATTGTATGAGGAGAAGAATCTTTTTGGTTTTGAAATTAATCCGCCTAAAAACAAACCAAAAGTTATGGATGGTTAAACTTTTTAAAAAAATCGAAAAAAGCCAAAGAAAATTCCGATTAAGGGAACGTTCAAGTATTACGTAACTGTAACTCTATTTTCCTATATCATTAACATGGGCGTAACACTCCAAAATAAATTAAAAAAAACAATTTCTGAAAAAAGATTAATTCCATGATGCAAAAACGTAAATTATACTTATAAAACTAATTTTTTATTGTTATAAATAAATATTTACAAAAAAATATCTTCAAAAATCGCATTTTTTGCAAAAAAAAATAAACATTTTTTGCAAAAAAAAATAAAATAAAATATATATATATATATTGTTGAATAGAGAATGTTATTTTTTAACACGAGCCCCTTTTCATTAAAAAAAGTCCCTCCCAACTGTCAACATTTTAAGAGCTGAAAATATAAAATATATGCAAAAAGATTGTTTTATTTAACAATTATAAATTTAAAAATCGATATCTCAACTCGTTCAAAAGTTAAGAGGGGGTGACTTTTAGACCGCTCTGTATTTAATGCGGTAACAGGTTCTTAGTGTGAAGGTAAATTTAATTAACATAATAGTAATCTTGGTGTTAAAATTTTGCTTACACCTATTGTTTTAAGACAAATTGCCTGAAGACAAGGGTCTCAAATGAGTTAATCACTGGCCTAAGGCTCTTTACCTGCGAATGTTTAGAGAGCATTGATTGGTTACGTTTCGCAATTTAGCGAATTCCGGCAAATTCTCCAAATCCTAATTAAGTCTAATTTTGACAATCGGTTGTTTATAAAACGATCTACAAAAATGCAATAACATTTGGTGAAGCTGGAGCTAAAGTGGTCTAACTAACAAAATGTAAATATGGAGAAAATTAAGAAAACACGTTTCGACTTATAATTTAATCACTTTAACCTTTAAAACTAAAATTTTTGGGCATATGTTAGCATAAAATATAAAAAAAACTTATCTCATTAAAATAACTTTAGTTTTGAGTGCCTTCAATTATTACGCGACACTTTTTAGGAAAAAACTCATAGTCTCTTTTTACACAAAAGTTTAATTTTTTTGGGGTAAGTTGGCACAGTAGGTGTAAAATAATACTTAAACCTAACCAAATAATATAATTTTAATTATTTTAATGCCATTTTAAAGCTATTTCATACATAAATTTTAGAAATTTCTATTTTCGCCAAAAGTAAAAAAGCTAAAGTGGTCCAACTAACATTGTTTTCAACACTCGTTATTTCCCAAACAAAACCAACTATTGCAACAGTTATACATGAAATAGTGCAGTACTACCTTTAAACTATACTATAAAATTATTTTTGAGTGTGTCCAAGTATTACGTAACACTTTTTAGGGTATACTAAATGAGCCTGTTTTTAGAAAAAAAAAGGTCACAATATAAAAAATTTTAGCTAAAAATGCACAAAAAATGTTGTATAGAAGCTAAAAGATCCACCAAATAAGATTTTAATTAGTTTTAGGCCACTTTTGAGCTATTTCACACATAAATTTTAGAAACTGCTATTTTTGCCAAAAGTGAAATAGCTAAAGTGGTCTAACTAACAATGTTTTCAACACTCGTTATTTCCAAAAAAAAACAACAATTGCAACAACTATGCATTAAATGCTGTAGTACTACCTTTATACTATACTATAAAATTATTTTTGGGTGTGTCCAAGTATTACGTAAAACTTTTTGGGGTATACCTATTAAGCCTATTTTTTACAAAAAAATGTATTTTTTTGTAAAAACAGCCTCATTTAGTATACCCTAAACACACCCAAAAATAATTTTATAGTATACTTTAAAGGTAGTACTACACTATTTCATGTATAACTGTTGCAACAGTTGGTTTTGTTTGGGAAATAACGAGTGTTGGAAACAATGTTAGTTAGACCACTTTAGCTTTTTCACTTTTGGCAAAAATAGCAATTGTAATTTTATTTTTGGAATAAAATTTACTGTAGTCTGTTTTGTAGTAGTTATTTTTATAAAAGTTCTATAATTCTTTAATTATTTTCACTAAAATTTTTAAACTTTTTTTTTAAGGTGAAGTCACTTTTGGTCAGACCCCCTCCCCCCTTCTTCCCTTTTCATCACCTTTTGAACATATGTTTATGAAAACTTTTCGAAATATTTTATAATGTAGAATCACCCATTAAAATTTCGAACCCTATTTCAAATATAGACTGTGTATAATTTTGAGTTATTATTAATAATTAATAATTAATTACAACTAAAATAACGTCTTCCACGTTTTAAACTCGTTAAAATACTTTTTTTTAATAAAACAAGTAAAAACTTTATACAAAACTTAAAATATAAAATTGAATTTTAAAAATAACGTGTAATGCAGCATAAATCACGCCTACAAAAATTGATTCTTTTGTAATTAGTTATTGTAAAGCTTAAAAAGGGCAATTCCATAGTTACATGTGTGACTGTGACACACTGAGAATTTGTTATATTCTAGAATTCCCTCTAGAAGAATTAGATATGAGCAATTATGCCGCAGAGTCCGTTGCACCCTCCAAATACAACTTATACGCATAGAGATGGAAAGAGAACCATTAGTCCAGCCTGCGCAAGATTATTTTGTGACAGAACGGGGCAGCGAAATGACGTAACGCAATATATCTTACCTTGCACAGTACGCATCTCTATCAGCTGTGAAATGCTGTCGGTCGTAAAACAATTCATCACCCCAGTATTAATTTGTCTTATCTCCAAAAATCCCCCAGTAAAAATCTTAAAATGTCAAAAAATAGAGATATGGCCAACCAATACTGGGGTGACGAATTATTAGTAGTTTGTTTATACTGTCAGTACTGTCAGATGGTCGTTTGTTTCTGCTCATTTTTCGACTTCTACTGTGTTTTAATTGTTTTTTTGCTGCATTTGTTTATAACTTTAAACCTAACCTGTATTGTTGCTTTATGAAGAGCAAAGGGTCAATCCCTGATGTACTCAAAGTAGGTGTACAAAATCCCGAAACTCAAACACACCTCGAAAAATTCTTATAAAATAATTTAAAAAAATTATTTCGACGTTTCTTCGTAGATATTTATTGTTTTTTGTTGAATTTTTTACAATTTTTTTTTGATACACAAAACTGAGGTTAAAAAATACTCGTCAAAAACAACAATAGTAGTGCGCATGTGCAAGTTTATCTCAGATGCGCTAGGCACATTTATCACAGTATTCTGCAACGGCTTTGGAGGTCTTTCCTTGTCTATGCTTATACGCCATTTCAAATCACAGTGGTACCACGTATAGCGGACACTACACCGCCTATTGTAAACATTCCTATAATCACACGTGGCACGAAATCAATGACTAGAGTATCTTCAATTTCACTAAGATCGATGGTATCAGGTGAAGCATACATATTATTCTACGAACAAGATCAAAAATCACATCTTTAATTACATTAGGTATTAATTTAGTTTAATATTTAGCATAAATTTACATATTCATTTTAATCTTATGTTTACAGTATTATTAATTTGAGCCATTTCGCCTCAATGACTATTTAAGGTAAAACACCCAATAGTTGACAGTCTAAGAAAAATTCTACGTTTTTTAATTAAAATTTTATCTAATATTTTTTTTTATATTTTATTGAATACATGTGTTTAGTTAGATGTTTTCTTTTTATATTAGTACCAAAATGTTTGAATGTGATAATACAAACAAATATTTTTAATTTTTTTGTAGACCCTGTAAAAATTGTTAAGTTGACAGGGGTAATAAATTAATTTACCAATAGTTGACATATAACATATCTAATAGTCGACATAACATATTTTTCTTTTATTTTAAAAGAAATATTACTTTAAAAGCATAATGCTTTAAAAATATAACTTATAAATTACTGTTTTTATTAAAAAGAATGCCAGTAAAGTTATATTTTTATTTAAATTCATCAAGTTTTACAAAACGATATCAAAGCACCAATAGTTGACAGTATTTTAACCAATAGTTGACATAAAATTTCCTATTAACTTTAAAGCTCTAAATCTTATCTTATCTCTAAATGCTTTGCGACTAGAGGGTAACCAGAATTGTACAATAACTTACAAAACTGAAGTGAAGTTCTTAGCAAAATACAAAAAATAAGTGATGAGCACTTAGTTAAAATACTTTGATATATTTTATTTTTTTATTGGAATTATAAAAAAAAACGTTCATTTTATCTTAAAACACCCATCCACATTTAGATCTTAATTAAATGTGCAGGTGTCCACAGATCAGGGAAAACAGGGAAATCAGGGAAAAGTCAGGTAATTTGATCAACTGTAAAAAATCAGGGAAATTGCAAAAAAGCTGTGGTGTACATGATAAACTATTACTAAAACAAGTTGTTATTCATAGAGTTCTACCAATCTATAGATCAGTTTTACAGAAAAAAAGTTGAAAAAAATAAAAAATCATAACTCAAAAATAAAACAGGATGTTCAAATTTTTTACGAATATTGGCTTCAAAAACTTTTTTTGTATCTCTACGTTCATGATCTGTACTAAAATCAGGGAAAATTTTTAATTTTTATCAGGGAGTTCAGAGAAGAATCAGGAAAGCATCATAAAAAATCAGGGAAGACTCAGGAAAAAATGAGGGAATCTTAATTTGAAAAAACCTGTGGTCACCCTGAGGTGTATAATACAGTATTTTAAACGATCCCCACGAGCCGTAAAATTAGCTGTCAACTATTGAAATTTGTTGATTTTTTAATCTAGTGGTTGACACCCCCTATGTAAAAAGCTAAAACTGTCTTATTGAGTTGTAAATAATCAGAAAAAGTTTGATTTGAACCCATAAAAGCCTGTAATTAAGATTAGCATGCATAAATACGTATTATTCACTAAATACTGAAAATTAAAAACACCCAATTTCTTAGCACTTGTCTTAAGAAACTGTAAAAAAAAATGCGAACAAACACACTCCACTAAAAAATTGCCTGCCATATTTAAACGCAACTCATCACGTGATCTTCAGTTGCAAATTCTAAGACTAGATGGTACTAGGTGCCCATTTATTATTTATTTCGCCTCAATAAATGTAATTTAATCTTATTTTGGGTTGTTTTATTTAAAACTGTCAATTATTGGGGTAGTGTCAACTATTGGGTGTTTTACCTTATATCGTAAAAAATCTAAAACAGAAAAAAAAATTAAAATGTTCATATCAGGCGCACCTATTTCTAGATGCTCTGGTAAGGTATTGCGTTTAAAATAATACTTATCTGCTAATATCTTCTTTACCTAAAAAATATTATTAGTCAATACCTTACCAAAGTTTAAAAGTTTTGCCTAAATAAAGAATTTTCAATAAAATTCTTGATAAATCGTTAAAATAATTCAAAAAGAACGAAAAACTGAATAAAAGTTAACTTCTAACGTTTCGGGATCTAATCTGATCCCGTTTTCAAAAAAAATTATTAGTTTTGAAAGAATTTGTGCAATATTTAGTTTTATCAATCAAAGCATGACAAATGTCAAAATATGTCATTTCGAGGTAATTGAAACAAAGACACATGTAACAATAAAAAGGTGTAGAGAAATTAATTTGGAAACGGCGTTTTTGTTGAAAACGTGTAGAGAAGTTAATTTTGAAAAAACTTTTATTGAAAAGAGGGCAAAGTTAAGTTACCGCGTAATACTTCATCATTAAGTATTGATGTCCAAATATTAGATAAAGATGAAGAGCATTCGCTAATACAGTTATCTCTGCATAATTTTATGAAAATTGATTCTTTTAGCTTTCGTATTTCTGTGATAGGCTCTTTAGTTAAAATTTTTGTATTATCAAATAAAAAATGGTGACAATTATTAAATGAGTGATCAACTATTTTTGAAGAAAATATTTTTCTTTTTTGACAGTTAACTTTATGTTCTGTCAGACGGACAGATAAAGGCCTACCAGATTCACCGACATAAAATTTCCCGCATTGACAGGGAATGCAATAAACGCTGTTTTTAGAATTTATATTTGCATTAAAAGGCTTAGTTTTTGTAAGAATTTGACGTAGAGTATTATCTGTTTTAAAAGCCGTACGTATATTACATTTATTACCAATACGTTTTAAAGACTCGGACAAACCTGGTACATAAGGTATTATTAAATTTATAGAGTTATCGTTATTTTTAGATTAAATTATAGATTGTATTTAATCTTATGTTATTATAAAAAAAAAATAAAAATTGGTTAAAAAACACAATTAAAAAAAATAAAAAAAAAACTTTACGATTTTGATAACAAACTTCTTTTCTTCCCGTTTTACGATAAAAGTGTTTATAGTTACAATAGCAGAACAATGTTGTTTTACTTTAACACCTTTTTTACTAGTAGTAGTAGTAGTAAATTTTTGGGTTGGCCAAAGCCGGACAACTAGGCCATTTCTGGCCCTTTTTGTCACCCCAGGCAATCCCAGCCATTTACTAATTTGAGTCCTCCTTGAACCTGCCCGTCCTTTCAATAAAGGTCAGGATATTGGCCCAGGGGAGATCTCTTAGTCCCTCTTGGTTGAGTCTTTGAGTTTCAAAGACTTGCAACCTGATCCTGTCGTATCTGACACACTCGGCTAAGTAATGAGAGGATGTTTCATCCTCTTCGCACTCTGGGCATAGCGGACTCTCTAGAATCCGCATTGTTGCCAGGTGCTTCCTTAGCGTGCAGTGGCCCGTGAGGACCCCTACAAGTTGTCTGAGTGCAGTTCTTCCTTTTTCCAGCAACCAGTCGGTCTTTGATTTGCTTGGGCCAGCCAGGAAGTCCCTAGCTTTCCGGCAACCGTCGACCGCTCACCATTGCTCCTTTAGCTTGGTATAAGCCCACTCATCGAGAGCGGTCTTTACCTGCTTCCTTGTAACACCCAATATAGGTTCCGGCCCCGTGCAGGCCATCCCTGATCCGAGTCTTGCAAGTTCATCTGCCTTCTCGTTTCCGGGAATTCCACTATGACCCGGTACCCATACCAGTTGAACGTTTTTACTAACTAAAGTTGCTTCAGCCGAACCCGGGTTCCATATATATTAAATTGTTTAGTATTTAATACGGTATAGAATTCTCTGTGCATAATCAAAAATCGAAAAGTGTGGCCTTAAAAATTTGGTTTTATTCAATTTTTCACTTTCAATTCCCATTGCATAAAATTGTATATTTCTCTACAAAAATCACACTGAAAGAGAAAAATCTATGGCGATATAATTAAATTATGACCTATATATAAATTATGTCCTTGTACTTGTGACCGAATTTAGTATTTATGTAGAAATAAAATAAATAAATTTAGTAAATAACACAGACACACAAAAAAAGGTCAAGAACTCTTTCCGAGACCATTATATTCCTATGTATTTTGAGGTTCTGAATCTGAATTTGAAGTCAAAATAGCGCCTTATTCCATTAGTTTACGAGATAACCTCAAAAAACGTTATACTCGGTATACTCGAAAATAACCTTTTTTGGGTTATTTCCAAAATTTACTGGATGAGGTGCCATTTTGACCTCAAAGTCGATTTCAGCTCCTCAAGATACATATAAATAGAGACCATTGCATTCCTATGTATTTTGAGGTTCTGAATCTAAATTTGAAGTCAAAATAGCACCTTATTCCATTAGTTTAGGAGAAACCTCAAAAAACGTTATACTCGGTATACTCGAAAATAACCTCTTTTGGGTTATTTCCAATATTTACTGGATGAGGTGCTATTTTGACCTCAAATTCGATTTCAGCTCCTCAAAATACATAGAAATACGAAAAAGTTCTTGATCTTTTTTTTGTGCGGCTACATGTGGGGCCACAAAAAAGAAAAAAAAAGGTCAAGAACTATTTTTGATTATTGTATTCCCATGTATTTTGGAGCACTGACCTTGAATTTGAGATCAAAATAGCACATCATCCTGTAAATTTTGGACATGCCTCGAAAAACTTTATTTTCATACTCAAAAATTAGTTTTTTTGAGGTTATCTCGAAAACTAATCGCATGAGGTGCTATTTTGACGTCAAATTCGGATTCAGCGCCTCAAAATACATAGGAATTCCATGGTCTCTAAAAGAGTTCTTGATCTTTTTTTGGGCGGCTGTGTAATTTACGGAAAAGCATTGAACAATTACAAATATCAGTTTTCAAACTTCAAACATTTTTCTTTTTAGGGGGTTAAGTTTCCGTGGAATCACCCCAAACATAAAAATAAATTAAATTTAATCGATTTGAAACAGAAAAAAACTTGAAATTTAACATAAGCGTGTAAAAGAATTAATTTCAATTAATTTTTTATTTATTACGTTTTTAAGATCGATTAAAAATTTATTTAACAAAAATATTTAGTATGTATTAATTAAAATATCATAGTTATAGCAGCAGCTTTACACTTCATAAAATACACTACATTCTTTTATTACTTTCCCCAAGGAAAGTCTTGCGTTAGTAAAAAAAAATCGAAAAATTTTTATTGTTTTTTTTTACGTTTCTGGACGCTTTATATCCAAAAAATATGTTTTCCGTAAAAAAAAAATATTCTGTCTGTCGGTCTGTCTGTTGGTCGGTCTGTCGGTCGGTCTGTCGATCAGTCTGATGGTCGGTCTTTCAGTCTGTCTATCGGTCTGTATGTCCGGGAAATTTGTGACCACAATAACTCAAGAACACTTGGGGCTAAAGACTTCCAATTTGGACCATAGGTTGATTATCCAAAGTTCTAGGCTGGGATTGTATTTGATAAAAATCGGATTAGGGGGTAAAATGGGGTAAAAACAATTTTATTAAAAAAAAATATATATTTATGTTCTGTTTTACGAAAAAAAACAAACTTTTTTCAAAAGAATTTTTTTTTTTAATATCTTTTTATTTTTTTTTATTTTTTTTTTTTTCGTTTTTAATTTTAATGATCCTAGGCCTATAGGGGAAAGTATTATTTTGTTGGCAGTATTTTTTTTGTTGTTGGCTACCTTTGGAATTTTTCAGACTTTGTTTTTTACTTGTTTACTGAGATTTTGTTACCGATTTGATACATATCGTCGTATGAAAACAACAAGGTTTCAACTGTATAAATTATAGATTTGAGTTATGATCAATCAAAACATTAAAATCATGGAACTTGCCCTAAATTTCATAATAGAGTGGTGTATTATGCTAGGATGGGCTTATATTAGAATAGAATAGAATAGAATAAAATAGAATAGAATAGAATAGAATAGAATAGAATAGAATAGAATAGAATAGAATAGAATAGAATAGAATAGAATAGAATAGAATAGAATAGAATAGAATAGAATAGAATAGAATAGAATAGAATAGAATAGAATAGAATAGAATAGAATAGAATAGAATAGAATAGAATAGAATAGAATAGAATAGAATAGAATAGAATAGAATAGAATAGAATAGAATAGAATAGAATAGAATAGAATAGAATAGAATAGAATAGAATAGAATAGAATAGAATAGAATAGAATAGAATAGAATAGAATAGAATAGAATAGAATAGAACAGAACAGAACAGAACAGAACAGAACAGAACAGAATATAATAGAATAGAATAGAATAATCTTTATTGTCGTTGGCTGATATAAAAACAGATAGACATTGTCAAAACGTAAACGATAAATAATACAATTAGGATAAATTAGTACCTACAGCCTGTCCAGAACTCGCGTACAGAAATTTGAGGGTATATTAAAAACCTTCTGGAAAATATGAAAAAAATGTAAAAAAAATCCATCTTCTTCAATTTAAAAATAAGAAAGCTTTAACCAACCAATACTGTTGCTGCTGTTAAATTACCTTTAAAAGTTGAATTTGTAGCTGTGGAAGCAAATTTTATTATTGCAGGTACATATTCTGTAGGTTGACATGGTGATTAATGTAACATAAATATTTATTAATGTCAAAAAACCACCGCCGGATGGAGTGACCTTATAAAAATAGAATATTTGATAGCCTGTGTCGGTTTTGTCAAAATATAATAACCTAAAAAGATTCTAAAGTTGAAAGTCTCAAACAGTGCACGCGTCAATAATTAAAATGCAACCATAGTTAATAATAAGTAGGAAAAAACTAATTTGTAGGTAATTTAACATCAGCAAGAGGATTGGTCAGATTAAATAGCTTTCTTTTTAATTAGTATTGAAGATGGATTTTTTTTTGAAAATTTTTTTCATATTTTCCAGAGGGTTTTTAATATACCCTCAAATTTCTGTACGCGAGTTCTGGAACAGGCTGTATAATACACATTTTCTTGATATTTTAAATATTAGCTAAAATAAATAATCAGTTCGAACTTTGATAACCCAAAAATCTATGAAAACTAGTACTACAACAGTGTTCTAACTGAGTTATAACCGTTTTGCATTAAATGCACATGTTTTTTGGCTGTTTGTTTTAATAATTTGTACTTTTTATAAATATATTATTATTATTAATCATTATTAAAATTGATAATTAATAGTTGTTTTGCACAAGTATTCCTCATCAACCTTCATAATTTTGGTAAAAACCACAGGCCAAACTTTTTATGCATTAGTGACATCGATGTGACTTAAGTTAATTTTCATTAACGGAGTACCTGATATTTAAGTAAGAAATTCAAATTAAATTTTGTTATCAGTTAGAACCTTTTGAGTGTACAAAATTATATGCCAGATTTTAAAATGATCAAAACATTCTATCAGGTGCCGAAATTCCACCAAAGTTGCCCCTAAAACACTAAATTTGACGAATTTACACCATAAATGTGAGAAACACTAAAAAATCATTTAAAAAATATATCAATCTGGACTTAACTTAATTTTATTTAATGCATATTAATAATATAAAATAATTTCACAAATATAAAACGAGCTAAGAGCCAAATAAGAAGCCTTTTTGGGTGCTTTTATTTGGCGCTTAGCTCATTTGGTTCTTGTTAAATTATTTTATATTATTAATATACATTAAAAAATATTATTAATATAGATTAAAAAAAATTAAGTTAAGTCCAGATTGACATATTGTGGAAATTTGTTAAATATGTGTTTTAGGGGCAACTTTGGCGGATTTTCGGCACCTAATAGAAACTTTTAATCATTTGGCACATAATTTTGTATACTCAAAAGGAACAAATTAAGATTTCAAGGCTTTTAAATTTTCCACTGACACGAAAAGTACAGCCAATTTTCAACGATTTTTCACGATTTTTGCGTAATTTCAGGATTTTGGGGGTCAAATTGGGACCCTAGAGAAGTTTGACCACCCTCATATTTTCAGAATGTTCCAGATACACCAGAATGAAAATTTTAATACAATAAAAAAATTAGGTCCACCCTAATAGGGATCTATGCTGCAATCTAAGTTTATGGACATCCCGAAATAAGCTTTTAGTTTGCGCAGGCGGCTCTACATTAATATTAAAAAACTGATATAAGTTTTTATTAGAAAATAAATTTTCTAGATCCTCATTATACAATGAATATTCATGTCTTTATTAAACTTTTAACATTTCATTATGCAACATGTATGTCACGGTGCGGTTTTGGAGGTATTTTACAAACTCGAATCCTCACTATTTTTTTTGCTAATCTTGTCATTTGTGACATAACTAAGAATTTAAGACCAAAAATTAAAAAATCTGACGGTTGTTTTTTTTTAATTGCCAATTTATTTAAAAAACGTGCACTAATTTTTATTATTATATATACAGTGCGGTCCAAAAGTCACCCCCCCCCTTTTAACTTTTGAAGGAGTTGAGATATCGACTTCAAATTTAGAACTCTTAAATAAGACAACTTAAACTATCTTTTAGCATATATTTGATATTTTCAGCTCTTAAAATGTGGGCAGGGGTGCATGGGGGACATTTTTTTAAATGGAAAGGGGGGTTGTGTGATACATCATTTTAAAGCTTATAAAATTCTTTATTTAAACTAACATTTTTAAATTTTTTAAAAATGTTTTTTAAGGTTTTGATTTTTCAATTTTTTGTGCTAAAACATTCGATATTTTAAGTTTTTTTTTATAAATTTTTATTTATGTCAACTAAAATTAGTTAAAAAGTATAAGTAACATTTTTTTATGATGAAATTAGGCAATTTTAAAAAATTATTTGTTTTTTTTTAGAGGAATTTTGACATTAATACCCATTTTCAACCCCATTTTAAACCCATTTTTTTTTAAATAAAAATTATGGTGTTAAATAGAGAATTTTATAAGCTTTAAAATGATGTATTACACGACCCCCCGTTCCATTTAAATAAATGTGCCCCCATACCCCCCTGCCCACATTTAAGAGCTGAAAGTATTAAATATATGCTAAAAGATAGTTTAAGTTTTCTTATTTAAAAGTTCCAAATTTGAAGTCGATATCTCAACTGGTTCAAAAGTTAAGAGGGTGGGGGGGTGACTTTTGGACCGCTCTGTATTTTTTTATTTTCATAAGAATAAAGACTACTTAATTCTCTATAAAAATGTATTTAAATATAAATTTTTTTTATATCTTTTGTCGTTTTGTCACAACACTTGATTAAATCTGGAAGCATTACATTATTTTTCATTTATTTGAAAATTATCCAAGTAGGCTTGTTTTAAATTGATACGTCAAGTACACTTTTTCACACAAAGTCATTACCTTAAAATCAAGGTGGCTTGTGTCAAAATAACCGTCATTTTATAATTGACAGTTAAGTTAAATTAAATTTATGTTACATATACACAGTGATTATTATTAATCACTGTGCAATGTATTTTTTAAGTTTTAAATTGAGCAAAGATGACAAGTGAAAATTATCAAAATTGTGTTTTATTGGTAAATCAGATTGGTTACAAAGAAATTCATAATAAAAATCGAAAACTATTATAGTTTGACGCACGGATATGTTTGGAATGTATGCGCAAGTGGGAGGCCTGTTGTATGCACGCACGCCTTGACGGAAAGAAGAGAGCGCGAATGATTCTCCTCCCTTTCGTGGGAGACTTTCTTTCATGCGGAGAACTATATGCGTGGTGTTTAAAAATTAAATAAAAAAAATTTATGCTTTGTTAGGTTAAATTCCAAATTTAATCACGTATTGTGACAAAACGGCAAAAGATTAAAAAAAAAAACTGGTAAATAAATTTTTAAAGAGAATTAAGTAGTATTTATTCGTATGAACAAAAAGTAACTATATATTAATAAAATTTCGAGTTAAAAGGGGATAATTAAATTAGTGTGCGGTTTTTTTTTAAATAAATTGGCATTAAAAAAAAACAACCGTCAGATTTTTAAATTTTTGATCTTAAATCCTTAGTTATGTCATAAATAACAAGATAATCAAAAAAAAAAAAAATTAGTGACGATTCGAGTTCGTAAATTACCTCCAAAACCGCACCGTGATGTGTGTTAATTTTTCGCTTTGTTTTAAACAATATTATTAGTTTCTTTAAAATGTAATTTGAACTTTATCGTTTAAAATTTGTCTACAATGAAATTTAATCTCAACTTATATTAAATTTTAAATTAAACTCGTTTTGGAAATATAAACAGTTAAATAAAATAAAAAAGCAGCATTTGGCATTGCTTTTCTTTTTTTTTTAATTTCATATTAAAATATTATATGTATTAAAAAATTATATAAATAAAATACAGTATGAAATTAAAGTTATACTTTTTAGTCCCTTCAAACCTAACACCACTCTAGATTTTTACCAAAACAATCCCACCCGAGAACTTCATATAAAGAAAATATTATGGTCCAAATTTCAGTTCTCAAGCTATCGTGCTTGGAAATGTTCCAAATATAAAAACGTTAATCCATTTTTTTTCATATAACAAAAATTACTACAAGACTTTCCTGAAAATTTTTGGGTTTTAGTATTAAAATTATTATCTGGTACTAATATGTTGTCGCCTATACAGGGTTATTCAGAAATAAGTTCGAGAAAGAGCTTAGCAGAGTAATCATGTAAAAAGTGCCCCAACCCGATATGAGCTGAGTATTTGTGCAATAGGTAGCCACCCCACGCTCTGCGACGTCGTTTACCACTTTTAATTTTTGAACATTTTTCTTGGATTGTATGTACTGAGTACTGGCACTCAAACACAAACCTATAATAATCTTTTAACAAATCAAGAGGATCAAACACAATTTCTAGAATTCTGTTGCAAGTTATGGAACAACATAAAATAATTTTTCCAAATTCAAAAAAATCTACTTTATTACTGGGGCATTCAAAGTAGATTTAAAAGATTTGAAAAATGTATTCTTTGTTGTACTATACTTTGTTGTTCGATGTGGGCCCTAAAAGAAGGAAAAGTGTAAAAATCTAGAAAAGTTGTGTAATTTTGTTAAAAAACATTTTTTTTCGTGCACCCTGTATATAGGATCAAATATTTATATATGGCTTTTAAGTCAGGACACATTTAGGTATTACCAAAAAAATTTTGACCGGGGTGAAAAAATTGAATGTGCTATTCCTAGCACCCTAAATTAGGGATAACATCAAAATTTTGACTTTTCTAGGTCACAACAAGGCCGTTTGTTGATGAAAAAAATTGAAAAAAATCAGGGATCTTCCTTATTTATCCTAGATCTCCGTACTGTGTAAAAAGCATTTTTATTTATCTTTAATAGGCCCTAAATAAAAATTAATCTGGAGAAACGATTATTTTTGCAAAAAACGGCTGGGCGCCACCTCTAAATGTTTTTTTAAAATTCTGAAAAAATAGCAAGGTAATCTACTCACCCCAATGAACAGCTTTGGGGGGTAAGACCTTTAAAATTCAAAAAAAAGTCAAAACTCTGGGCACCCTAAGGTAGCTCTTATAGAGGTGATTTGATTCCCAGACTTTCAGCCCCCAACAAAAAGTCCAAGCCCCCAAGGAGAACAGATTATTTTTTTTACTTCGAAACAAATTATTGTTTTCTCCGGTTGTGTCTATCCGATTGACTTTAAATTTGGAATAATGATAGTCTATAAAAAAAATATTGACGATTCATTCTAACCTATAAAAAAAATCACTTATTTTTTTTGAAGGACCAAAAAGGGCCAGTTTTGGCCGAACACAACCGACATTTTTTTATGTTATTTATTCGTATTCGATCAAATTCAAATTCAATTTTTTTCAGTGGTAGAACAGTTTAAAAAAAATAAAAACTGCGTCAGATTCTTTTTCAAACATTTTTTTTGTTTTTTAAAAAAAGAAATACTTTAATTTTTCTTAAAGTTTTTTTTTTTTGATTTTTTTTTAAGAAACTTTTCGTTTTGAAAAAAAAATAATTCAAAATTTTTTCGTCTTGAAATTTTTTTTTAATGAAATAGTATACCTTGGAAGTATTCTTTTGTTGCCAGAAATATTTTATTTTGTGTTATATACCATCCACTGTGAATAATATATAATGGAATGCGTAGCATTACATATCGAGGGCTTCATAAAACATGCCATTTTTTTCTGAGATATAGATTTTAACCAAACCTAAAACCATCAACATTTTAAAAAACGTATACGCCCCTACGTTGATATCTTCACCGCTGGTTATTTAATATGAATAGGTCCAAAAATAAATATTGAAAATAGATAACCAAAAATGTTTATTCCAAAAAACCAAACAAAATTAAAATTATAGTTAACGACTCGTCGCGACGATCATAAAAGTTAAAGTGTGATTGTAATCAAAATATGATTAAATATTTTTTTTTTACGAAAAACGAAAAACTTTTGAAAAAAAAATTAATTATAGTTTTTTTGATTCTTTTTTAAGCTTAACCACCAATAACTTTTTCGTTTTTGGAGGATTTTTTTTTTTCAAAAATCTTTCCCTCATTCAACTTAATTTTTCCTGAATATTTCGATCGGATAATTCGTTCTTGAGTTATCGTGTCGACAAAAATTGTGACATCGGACTGACGGACGGACATTTTCAAAGTTATTTATTTTTTCCTGAAACACATTTGTATCCAAGGATTTTTTGTCTAGGACGTTTTTTTGTCGATTTTGAGAAATTCGAAACTACCGTATAATACTATTACAGTGCTACGCGCTATGAATAGTATAATAACGAGTATAATAATTAGATTATTCCAAATAATATTTTTAATTATTTTCATACTTTACTACGTTGTAGTTTAAATTAATTTAAATAAATACGATACATGACCAAATGCGTAACTGGCGCAGTTTTTATTTTTTTTTGAAACTGTTCTACCACATAAAAAAAAATAATTTTTGATATGTTTTAGATCGAATACGAATACATAACATAAAAAAAATGGCGGTTGTGTTGGGCCAAAAATGGCCCTTTTGGGTCCTTCAAAAAAAAATAAGTGATTTTTTTATAGGTTAGAATGATCGCAAATCGACAATATTTTTTTAAAGTCAATCGGATCGACACAACCGGAGATAAAAATAATTCTGACCCCCTGGGGGTTATTTGGGGCTAAAAGTCTGGGAATAAACTGACCTCTATGGGAGCTACCTTTTTGCAAAAATACTCAGCCCATATCGGGCTGGGGCACTTTTTACATGCTTAAAAAGTATGAAAAAAAGTTCCTATAAAGGTTGGTCCGAAAATAAGCCCCAAGGCTACGCTTAAAAAGTAGTTTTTATTTAATATTTCTGAAACCCTATAAACCACAGTAACGAATTTTTGCACATGCCTTAACAATGATAAAGGCTATCATTTTATGTAATTTTTATTTGGTAATTTCAACCAGGGACGTGCGAAATAGAGAGGCGATGTCACTTTTTTGCCCCAAACTTTTTTATCCGTAATTTTTTTGACCTTTTCTCAATAAAATATTAATTTTTTATTAAAAATACATAAAAAGGTACTCTTTATGTAACACTGTAGCGCCAAACGTTTTTGAGAAAATTGCAATTAAAGAAGCAATCACACGTTCTGGGCATCAAAAATAGGAACTAAAAAATGCACCAATAAAAATTTCTACATTAAAAACTACGAAAAAATCTTCCCACACACAAATATCCACAAATCCCTTTTAAGGGAGCTACGCACAGTGGTCCGAGAGAAAAAAAAGTGACAAAAGTCGGTTTTTTTGCATATGGTCATTTTTTGCACCGCTGCAGAGCTGATTGAAAAAAATAGTGAAAAAATTGAAAAAAAAAATTGCTTGGTTGTTGTTAAACGACACATAACAGAATGGCTTGAATCTCTCAATTTTTGTTCGTTTTGTGCCATAAATTCCCTAATTTTGGCAAAATTTAAAAAATAAATCGGCTATATTTGTTCCGCCATTTTGAATTTTGAGGTTTTGGTCCGTATTAACATTACTAAAATAAGCCCATGCGCCAAATTTCACCTAAATCGGATATTTTTCATAAATTTTGAACTACCCTAATATCGCAATTTTTTTTAAAAATCTTTTCACTATTTTTAATTCTTAATCAGCAGTGCATAAAATAGCCCTATGCAAAAAAAACTGAGTTGTGTCACTTTTGTTTTCTGGGAGCAATTTGGATGTTTTCTATTAATGTTTTTTCTTTCTTAAATATTCAAAATAAATTATGTATGGGACTAAATAGTTTTTGTTCGTAAATCTGTAATTATTTTAGGGTAATTTTGTTTACTATATGAATAGAATAGAAAAATTACTCATATTTTGCAAATTTTTTAATCTCGAAAACGTTACTCCGCGTTACAGAGGGGGGGTGGGTGTCAGTAAAAATGTTACGTAAGACTTAAAAAATTATAAACTTATAAAAGGTTTATTGGATCACGTTTTTAACAATAATCTAGGCTTAAAGAGACGGATTCCTTGCAAACTTTATTGCACACGCCGCGGCGTGGTTAACAGTTAACTAAATTCTCTAAACAAAAACAATTAGAGATGGAAAACCATAGCCAATAACCGGTTTTCGGTTAACCGGTTTCGGAAATTACATCAGACCGGTTTTGGGTTAAAACACGGAAGCAATAACCGGTTAAAAACCGGTTTAAACCATAAAGCAAAATTTCCTTTCCTTTTTTTTTACTTTTTGTAAAATAGGGGGGGGGGGGATCTCGAAAATGTTACGCCGCGTTAGATGGGGGGGGGGTTAAAATGACCAAATTTTGCGTTACGTAATACTTGAACGCTCCCTAATGGGAACGTTCAAGTATTACGTAACGCAAATTTTGACCATTTCGCACGTCCCTGGTTAAAATTACCAAATAAAAATTACATAAAATGATAACCTTTATCAATGTTAAGGTAAGTACAAAAAATCGTTACTGTGGTTTATAGGGTCCTAGAAATATTAAATAAAAACTACTTTTTAGATAAGGACAGAAATTTTTAATTTTAATCAAAATTATAAAAATATTAATTTTTTATGCATCATTCTATTTTGTTATATTATTAGTCAGTCTACCAATATCACTCTGTGTGATGATTCGAAAATAGATTGATGGAATAATGTTTTTAGATGTACCCTTAGGAGGGTCTTAGCCCCCTTAGGGCTCATTTCCAGACCGACCTTTATAGAAAGCTCTTTTAGGGCTCATTTTCAGACCTACCTTTATAGGAACTTTTTTTCATATTTTTTAACGTAGAATCACCTCCTAAATTTCTCGAACTTATTTCTGAATAACCCGGTATATAAAGTTAACATTTACTTGGCTTAAATGATATTCATTTGGATTAAGTTACTATTTTTATCTGTGTAGTTATACAATGCAACATGCTCTTTAAATATTGTCTTTGCCAAGATTGTTAATTGGTTTATGCATCACCTACACATGCGACTTGAAAGCATAACTTAAGCACCATCTGACGATAATTGCATTTTAATCATATTGAACTTTAATTAAACGGTCACTGTTTTTCTTACAAATTACTAGAATGAAAATATTTATAAATTATGCCCGAGTATGTAAAAGCTTGTTTAATAATTTTTAATAGGTACAATGTACTGCTAATTGAAATAATTCACAGCGCCTTCGTTAGAATATAGTAGTTTTGAATTTTCAAAAAATTTCAAAAATCGTCCTAGACAAAAAATTCTTGGACATAAATTTGTTTCATGAAAAAAAAATGCAACTTTTTTTTCAAATGTCCGTCTCACTATGGGCCAGGGCACCTTCGTTTTTGGTCAAAACTCGGCTTTTGGCCATAATATCGTAAAAATTAGTAATAAGGGGTTTTCGAGGATGCTGAAACCGAATCTGTTCGTAAAAATTTAAAATTCAAAATGGCGGATCCAATATGGCGGCCAAATCTGTTAAAATTTATTGGATTACAATGAAAATTGCTATTCAGGGGTTTTCGAGGATGCTGAAACTGAATCTTTTTGTAAAAATTCAAAATTCAAAATGGCGGATCCAGTATGGAGGCCAAATCTGTTAAAATGTATTGGATTCTGATAAAAATTGGTATTCAGGGGTTTTCGAGGATGCTGAAACCGGATCTGTTTGTGAAAATTCAAAATTCAAAATAGAGGATCCAATATGGCTGCTAAATCTGTTAAAATTATTGGATTCTGATGAAAATTGGTACAGGGATTTTGAGAATGCTGAAACCGAATATGTTTTTAATTTAATTCATTGCTTTTAATTTATATAGGTGTATAGTGGTATATAGGTATATAAGTTTTAGCCATTTTAAAAATCCCTTTATTATTTTTTCACGAAAATACTGTAAACATTTAAAAATATTCACCCTCCACCACCGGTGATGGAGTTAGAATTTTTTTATTATTAGATTTAGTTTCCTCGATCCCAAAAACCCCTATATACCAATTTTGACGAAAATATTGAAAATATTTAAAAATATTTAACCCCTCACCCCGGCGGGGGTAAAGTTAGAAGAATATTATTATTAGATTCAATTTTAAAAACCTTAAAAACCCCTTTATGTCAATTTACAAATTTTTGTGAAAAAATATTGTATTCTCCCCATGTGCCCCCTTTGCCACAATCTTTACCAAAAACAATCCCAATTGAGAACTTTTGGTAATATACGTGTATACCAAATATCAAGCCTCTACCTTAAAGCGTTCTTTAGTTATCGTTCCCACAAGATTTCCCGGATAGACCGACTGACTGACCGACCGACTTTTGGACCGACAGACTGATAATTTTTTTTGCTAGAAATTCATTTATATCTACATAAAATGAGATAAAACGCAAAAATACGCAAAAAAATGAAAATTTTCGCACAAAAACGGCTTTCCCAAACATTTTGAATATTTTCAAAATGGGAAAGCAAAACGCTCAAAAATGCGCATATTTGTAATAAAGTACTTACTGTAGGCTACCAAATGAATTTAAAAATCGGTTGCATTATGCAAAGTTATTTTACATTGAAAACTTTGCTTAAAATATTATGTTTCTGCTAATTTAAAAGTACACAGATCGTAAGAATTAAAAAAAAATATTAATTAAATATTATATTAAATTAGTTTATACCTTTTTAAATTATTTTAATTTAAAACAGAACTTAAATGATTGCTAATTTAAAAGTATAGTATTTATTTTAACAATAAAAGCATTGCAAAATTATATGTTTTTTTCTAGTTTAAACCCTTGTAGTAAACAAACGCTTTAATATAATGTAATAAAATTTTGAGAATAATTGGCCTAACTATTCCTTATTCAGTTGCCCCATTTACTTTTTTAAAATTCAAAAGTAAATTTTGTAGACTTTAAAAAAATTATTTTTTTTTTATTTTTACAAATAAAGAAAAAAAAACTATGAATATTTTGATTTTTTTTTAAAGTGTTTTGTTTTTCAAAAAAAGATCTTGTTTTAAATAATGATTGTTAATTTATTTATTTTTTTAATTTATTTTATTTTTTTTTAAATATACATATTTTTTTCGCAAAAAAGATTTTTTTATGTTAAAAAATAAAATAAAAAAAGTTTATTTTTTTATTTTTAAGTATTTGGGAAAATAAAGAAAAAAACTATGAATATTTTGAAAATAAAACAAAAAGTGTTTTGTTTTAAAAAAAAAGATTTTGTTTTAAATAATGATTGTTAATTTATTTATTTTTTTAATTTATTTTTTTTTTAAATATACATATTTTTTTCGCAAAAAGGATTTTTTTATTTCCTTATTGTTAAGAAAATATTTAAAGTTTATTTTTTTATTTTTTTTTTCAAGTATTTGGGAAAATGCAATATATCATTTACTACTACTAGATATGGAATGCATTTGCGTAAAAAAAATCTTAAGCACGAGATGTAAAGCCTTTTCGGACCTGGAACCTAGGGCTCTACAAAAATAACACCGATCCACAAAAAAAGTTTTCTGTGCTAGGGTCGAGACCCATCTATGTCATAAAAAAGGCACTTCGTGGTTCATTTTTTTGCTATACTTGCAGATGAGATTTTCACAATTTTAGACAATTTTTTCAGTGTAGTAAAAAATGAGGCCATGAGTTGCCTTTTTTTATAGCAGATTCGTCTTTAGCATCCCAAAATACATAAGAATAGGTGGGTCTGAAGCTTTTTTTGTTTTGTGGGCCTGTGTAATTAACCCTTTAGGTGATGGCGTTTTTTTTGTATAGAAGTCACCAATTTCTATGGGTATCTATTTCCAATATTTGGGCCTGTAAATTGCCAACTTTACCCCGACACGAGTGCTCTCTCCGCAGCTCTGTTTTCTGGTAAATGGTGCTAAAATATAACTATTTCAGCTACATGAGCAATTATTCACAATTTTGAAATTGTTCGATTCAATAAACATTCGAATAATGCGGAAAATTTCTATTTGCAAGAATAGAGATTAAAATTGGTATGTTTGCCTTGAACTCCATACTTTCTTATATTAAGCATTTAAACTAGTTTATACAAAAAAAGACTGATTGAATAAAATTGCAATAAAGATATAATGAAGTCAAATTAGATAACAGTCTATAAAAAATGAATGCATACCCTTTCAATATATGTATTAATAAATCAAGTTTATTTACTTTTTATACTTTATATAAATAATCTTTTTTTACTCAAAACAAAGGAAAAGATAGTCAGCTTTGCGGATGATACCACAGTGTTTTATACTGCTAAAAACTGGGAAAACTTAAAAAAACTAATTGAAACAGATTTTCTCTTCATAAAAGAATGGTTCGACGAAAACCTCCTTACTATGAATGTCGAAAAAACAAGGTTTATGCCCTTCTCCTGCTACAGTGCTGGACTTCCAGTTTATAAAAATTTGAAACTTAATCAAAATAGTAAAACCTTTATAATAAATTTAGCTGACACTGTCAAATTTCTTGGGAAAACGATGGACAAACATCTCAAATGGGATCCACATATAAAACAGATAAACAAAAAAAATAGGTCTTTATACACTATTTTAAAATTCTAAAAAATATTTTAAGGAAAAGGCATAATATATAGTGCACTTGTTGAATCCCATTTGAGATATGGAATCATCGGATGGGGAGGGGCCTATAAAACTAGTCTTCAAGATCTTGAGATAACTCAAAAAAAAAATATTGAAAATTATGCATGTAAACTTAGTTCCTTTCCATCCGATGAACTGTTTATTGTGTCCTCAAGAATGGACAGTCGTCAGCTGTATTTTTTAACACTCACTACTAATACCTTTTTAGAAGAAATTCTTTATAAGCAAGTTGATTATAACCTGAGAAGTAGAGCACTCACTGTACCAAAGCAAAAAAAACGATTGGACAACGCAGTAGTTTTTACCTGGGCCCAATTCATTTAATAGTCTGCCTAAAAAAATGAAGTCCTCTGTATCTAAAATACAGTTTAAACGCCATATTAAAAATTATATTTTATACCAAGGTTTAAAATTCACGAACAAATTGATTTAAAAAATAATTTATTCCTTTAAATTGTAGTTTAAATATTAAGTTAAAAATGATTATAACTTTCTCCGCATATTGTTTCTCCGTATTTTGTATTCCGTATTGGGTACTTCGTAATTTCTACAATATTTTATACTTAATATTATTTAGTTAGGTAATTTTTAATTTTATTTTGTTATTATTGATTAAAAAAAATATTTACATTTTTCTAGCTTGAATGTGGTCTAAAGCATATATTGTATTTATTTTTATTATTTATAAGTAGTTCCTGTAAGGATATATTTGTATTTATTGTATGCACATACAAACGTACTTAAGACGTGTACTTTGCATATTTATTGTAGATTTTTCAATAAAATATTATATATTATTATTATATTACATATGGTAGGTGAAGTAATAGTAGCTGGGTGACTATTCTCATTTCGGTGAGTTTTATTCACGCGTGAAAGCCAACTTCATAGTAGTTCTTCTGATGAATTGATTGGCCTAGACCGTGTAGCTCTGCCCATATTCATCGAAATATCGAAAAAGTCCACTCGAAACCAGAATAGACCCCCTGGGAGCGTCCCGGCGTCATTAGAAAGCGTCTACTATTTTACTTTCCGGCCGAAAAATAAACTTTTTGTCCTGTGTGCCATTTTCAGATACAATCGAATAAAAAAATATATGAATAATAAGTAAATCTCAAGTTTTATTGAAAGTAAAAGATAAACTAGAATAAACTTTTCCTGAGGGCCAGAGATTTTAAATATTTATTGGGTTTTCAGGCAAAACGCGAAAAATTATAAGATTTTGCACACTATAGATATACATATGTATAAAAAATATCTACTTTCCAAAAATGTTAGCTCTTAAACTGCCCGGGACATACTTTTTAACTTTTTTAATTGCCAATTCTTACAACGTATAACAAACAACATGACAAGTAAGAGAGTCAGAAAGGATAACCCTTATTGGTGAATTAAAAATCAAGCTAATAATTTCGGTTGTATAACTTGCGATAATATAACGAATTAAAAAAATACTTATTTATTTGATCAATATTAATCAATAAAAACCTAGAAACCAGATTTTCATCATATCTTTTCATCATTTATTAAATTAAAAAATATATAAATATTTTTGTCATTTAAGCCAAAATTTTCTATTAAACTGATGATAAAAATGAACCAGACATGAAACTAGTACTTTTTGTTTTCTACGACTGGTTTGGAATGTAGGCAAAAACACACTTTTCAAATCATGTCATTCAATGAATCAATGAATCTAAAAAGTGTTAGAATGAGTGCATGTGGTGCCATCTCTGGTTTCAAAAAATAAAGAAAATTACACTAGTAAAAAAACGTACATAGATAAGAAAGTCTACTAAACTTAACTATTTTGAATTAATATTGCCTAAAAGAAAAAAGCGAGAAGTAAAGTCACAATTGTGACAATCTGGATCCATAGAGCGTAAGTGTTAAAGCCATCCAGCGTTTCATATTTGCAGTAGAAGAAAAGTATAGTCTATAACACGTAGGGAATATTCATTCCTTGCTTGCTGGATCCTCATTCCATACTACACCTGAGAGAAAAAAAAATCGATCCACCTAAAAATTTGCCGTTTTTTAAATTAAAATATTTTGAAAACTATTTAATGGTTTTGACTTATTCTTTTTGTTTTAAAGTCCAAAGCTTTCTATACTTTTGTTTTTATTTAGAATAATTAAAAAATGTATTTTTGTATTAACAGCAACAAAAATGTATATTTTTTCTATAACTACACTTGGGAGCAAAAAAAGATCCACCTAAAAAATTGAAATTTACAAATATTTCAAAAACGACTTTTTTTAAGCCTTTAAGCTATAAAAACGTTCTCTACTTTTGTATTTATTTAGAATTATTAAAAAAAGATTCTTTGTATAAAGCAACAACAAATATACAACTATTTTTTTTTGTCCCATTTTCTAGGAGTTGCATGGTACGCCACAGCAACTGATTATCAAATTGCTAAAGTCTCTCTTGTTGCCTCCGTTTTAATGAATAAATTTTCTTTTTTATTTTTTTATATTTTTACTTCTGGTTTAGGAGATATCAAAGTTGTCATTTTTTCAGTCAACTCAAAAAGTACTAAATTAGTAAAGTTATTGTTTTTTATTTGAAGCTTCAGTCTTTTAGTTTTCTATTAGAGTTTCTTTATCCCGGGACCACTTTCTATTTCAGTCTGACGGTGGCTTAGCGGTGATTTCAGAACCGCCGCCGGAATGAATAGTGACCCTATTTCGCTTCTGCTCAAGTTTACTTTACATATAATGTAAAGCACAGCATCAATCAAATCCATGTAGTACTTTTTTAGTTAACTGAAAAAATTACAACTTTCAGGAAAATCCTGAAATCTCCTAAGCCTGGAATGAAAAAGAGACTTTAACAATTTGATAAACAGGAACATGCAGAAAATGGGACAAAAAACATTGTTGTACATTTTTTGTTGCTGTTTATACAAAAAAAAACTTTTTTTAATAGTTCTAAATAAATACAAAAGTAGAGAACGATTTCAAGGCTTAAAAGCTTCAAAACAAAAAAGTAGTTTTTGAAATATTTGAAAATGGCAATTTTTTAGGCGGATCGTTTTTTTTTGCTCCCAAGTATAGTTATTAAAAATATATTCTGCTCTATAATATTATATACACGTGTGCAATACAATAGTTTCACCAGAGGTGGTTGATTAAATTTTCCAAAATTAATAAAGTTATAAATGAAATATATTTCGACATAATAGCCCAGTCGCCAGGTGAGTTTGCCTGAAAATAATTCAGGTACATAATTTTTTAATAAACATAGTAGGACAAGGTCTCGTCAATAATACACATATGCGTAATTAGGGGGAGACAGGGGAACTTAGCCCCCCCCCCCCCAAATTTTGTTGCCACCCCCAAATCAAACTATAAAAGTAAAATTACGCATATATTTTTAACATATATGTAGGGGGCTCAACCCCCCCCCCCCAAATTTGGACCTGGTTACTCCCGTGATAATACATTAATTTTGTGACCTCTAAGTCAATCCGGAAGTTTAAAAAAAGTAAAAATTTTGAACATTTTAAGCGTGTTAGAGCATTATATTATAGGTCTAATTAGACAATTACTAGAGGTACAATTTTTGTTTTGTAATTAGACCATTTTTTCAAACCAGTCGATAATACTCATTTTTGTGAACAACTTTGTTCCTTGATTTTTTCCATCGTAACTTGTTTTTAAGTCAATAATGGCCATTTTGTATTTTTTGATCGCGAATAACTAAAAAATAGTTGAAGCTAAAAAGCAGTTGCTCAGAAAATTATTCCCAGTCAATCAATAGAAAAGGGCCTATGCACCAAAAAATTTTTTAAAATAAAACGGCTGGATATATGTTTTTTAATTTTTGTCCTAAATAACAAAAGTCTATAAAAAAATGATCTGTCCTATGGTCTAACCCATAATTTCTTATGTTTTTTGATGCGCTAAAACCGATTTCACCATAAAAAAAAAACAAGATTCATCAAGCAGTTTTTTCACAAATCGTATATAAAGTGTATAAATTTCAATTTTTGGATCTTGCCAAGGCCTTCGATACGGTCATGAAGTCATGAAAAATTGATATCAATATTGTCAGATCTAGGTATCCGTGGTGCATTCTTGAAGCTTTTAACTAGTTATCTCAAAAACAGAATACAATATGTTGGCATCGGTGGGAGCAGGAGTGATCCACTATCACCTAAATTTGGTGTACCACAAGGCACAATATTGGGACCACTCTTGTTTATACTGTATCTTAATAATCTCTTCAGAGTTAAAATACGAGGTAAAGTTATCAGCTTCACAGATGATACCACGGTACTTTACAAAGCATCAAGCTGGAAACTTTTAAAACAAATAATTGAGATTGATTTTATATTGTTAAAAGAATGGTTTGACTATAGTATCTTAACATTAAATGTTGAAAAAACTGTATTCATTCCATTTGGTTCTTACAAAAATAGCTTACGTACCTTTAACAGCCTTTAAAAACAACCATGTTGACTTTTCCATTAGTAGGGCGACATCAACCAAATTTCTGGGAAAAAGTCCAAACCAGCATCTTAAATGGGACCTACAAATACAAGAAATAAATAAGAAAATTCGCTGCTTTATACCGTATTTTAAAATATTAAGGAATATATTAAACTTAAGACAGTTAAATATGGTGTACAATGCATTAGTTGAGTCGCATTTGAGGTATGGTATTCTGGGATGGGGAGGAGTTTACAAAAATTTTCTTGATGACCTTGAAGTGACTCAAAAGAGAATACTTAAAATTATACATAGAAAAACAAATACTTACCCTACCGATGATCTCTTCAAGCTATCCTGTAAAATGGATTGTAGGCAGCTGTTCTTCCTACTGCTTGCAACAGACATTCATACTGAAAAATATAAACTAACTAGAGTAACAGTAACCAGAACAAATAGTACTCTACCTGAACTCAGAGTTCTAAAGACGATTGGACAGCGCAGTAGCAGATTCCTTGGTCCAAGGATATATAATACGCTACCAGAAAATCTGAAACAAGCAAGAAACAGTACTTTATTTAAAAAATTATGCAAAAATTATATTTTGAATTTGCCTAGGGAAAATATTAATCGACATATTGACCTCAAAATTAAATTAAATCTACTGTATTGATACTTACCTTACTACCTTTTAAAAGGTAAGTATAACCTACCTTTTCCTATAGCAATTATTTATTTATTTATTTGTCTGTGGTTTATCTATTATTTAATTATGTATTGTTATTTATGTATTCCTATTTAATTATGTATTTATATTGTATTTATATTTTATTGATTTATATGTTTATTTACTTTTGTTATGCACGCTCAAATGTTTCTACATTTTCTGTGCTGTTAGCATATTTGTTGCCCTTTTAGCATTTATTTAGAATTTGTACCTGTTATATATATTTTTTTCTGGCAATAAGTATTATTATTATTATTATAAATATTGAAATTATACACTTCATACCGGGTGTTCCAGGAAGGTGGTACACAACCCTTAACTTTTTTACTTTTTTATGTAGGATCGTGAAATTTGCAGGAGGTATATTCTGTATAATTTAGGATTTTTTGACATGGTTAGACATTTTTGTCACTTCCGGTTTCACCGGAAATAAATCAAACTTCCGATTTTTAAATGAAACACCCTGTATATTTTTACATATTTCGATTTAAAAATCAATTCTGAAAACATGTGCCACTTGTCAATTTTTGACAGGTCATCATTTTTTTATTTAAATTTTTATTTTAAATCTAGAGTGCCTTAAACTAGCATTATTGTTTGTTCTAGTATCTTCAGAAAAATACTATTTTGATTTTTTCCCAAAACTCTAAATGTGGTGGGCTCTTAAATTTTCGAAAATCATACATAAAAGTCCATAAGTCATTTTTTTCAAATAAAAAGAGGGTGGCTCATCAGGTCAAAATGAAAAAGAACTTTCTTGCGAACATTTTGATACCACACATGAATAGTTTATTTGGAAGAACTTGGCATTAAAACACAAAAGATTTAAAATGAAACTAAAAAACGACATGACCTGTCAAAATTTGACAAGTGACATATGATTGTTCTCAGAATATGTAAAAATATACAGGGTGTTCCATTTAAAAATAGAGGGTTGGATTAAATTCCGGCTAAACCGGAAGTGCCAAAAAATATCTATGTCAAAAAATCCTAAATTATACATAATATAGCTTCTGCAAATTTCAAGATCCTACTTGTGTAATCCTTAAGACTTAATCAATTTATTTAAAAAAATGGATTAATTTAAATTCGACTTAAATATTTCTTCTACCGCACCGTCTGATGCTCTAGAAGACTTAAATGATTGACTATCGAAAAAAAAAACAAATTATTAATCAATAATTATTATAAAATAATTAATAATTATAATTATAACACCGGCACACAAAAAAAAAAAATTGTCTGTACACCGGGCGCCACCTATCTACGGGCATGTTTTTCGACCCGCTGAATACGAATTTCAAGTCAGTTTAGGCCGTCCACCCTTCAATTTCGAGTAAATTGCAAAAAAACCCAAAAAATAGCGAAAATTCGATGTTTTGGCAAGAAAAAAAAATTTTTACTCGAAATTGAAGGCTGGACGGCCTAAACTGACTTGAAATTCGTATTCAGCGGGTCGAAAAACATGCCCGTAGATAGGTGGCGCCCGGTGTACAGACAATTTTTTTTTTGTGTGCCGGTGTAATTAATAATTAAGTAATTATAGAAAATTAACTCACTCACTCACTTACCGAAATATTGACAGATCAATTTTGAGTTCGCTTAATTAATGTATTGATAAGAAGACCTTGCCCTACTATAGTCATCAAAAAAATTGTGCACCTGTTTTTTTTTTTTTTTTTAAAACCGTTTGAACTGACCCACAGTGCTGTAATTAGTAGGGGAATAGGGCCCTTAACTGACCCAGTGTAGCCAAAAAAGACTTCAGAGGTACTGTAAAACATACGTTATTATTTTTTTCAGAACAAATTGTAATTTTTGGTATGTTCCTTGTTTAATTTTATATATTAATTAAAATTACTTCTTATAATACAAAAATTTGGCTGAATCAAATTTTTTTAAGTTAAAATTAATTTATTGTATATTATTCACCGATTTTTCACATTTGACACTAAAATACCAGTTGCGTAAAAAAAGAACACCAGTACCAGCCAAGGATTAACATAAAATAGGCAAGTAGTCACAAAAAAACAGCAATAAAACGTATAAATATATATCTATAGATATAGATATCACATCTGAGGATTCATGTGGAAAATAAGAGAGACATAGACATTTAGAGAAAACTAGAAACTTTCAGATATGTTAATTTTAAAGATTCCATTTGATTTAATTTTGAGAACGGCCTCCTAAGATTTTTCCTAAGAACTTTTTGTAGCTAATATTACCACATTTGTATATTTAAAAAACTCGTATAATAATAAGCAAATATCTTGTAGATTATGATCAATTTCAAAACAATTAAAAAAATAAACACAGTTTAAGTAATTAAATCGCACGTGTCTATGAATTCACATATACGAACCTTACTACTCTTGCTACTTTATAAGTTAGGAAAAGTAATATAATTACATTTTAACTGATATCATCGAATGTATTCATAAGTAGTCTTTATTTTAGCTAGTTAGATTTACTATATTTAATAGGCGGTATTACTTTTTGATATTTTTTTTATATAACAACATACAACCAAATCAAACGAACCATGATTTATTATGAAAACAATTTTATCACAGTTTATTTTTTTCAAAAAACACGGTTAAAAAAATTCATGTTTGTGTGTTTCAAAAGGGTTTATAATTTCGGACATATTCAGTTTTTCCAAGCTTTTATTTAACTTGCAATGTTTGTTATTATTAGTATTATGTATTTTTGTTTAAGGCAAATCTGCCAAAGGCTTTTTCGACCACTTAGAATATACTTAAAAAGCTAAAATTTGGTACACATGATTAACTTGTATGACAATACAATCTTATATAAAACTTACCCCCCAACCCCCCACCCCTAAAATTAAAAAAATCCATTTTTTACCCACACAAGATAATTTAAAACTAAAATTAGGTTAAATGATGATAAAATTTTACATTTTTTTACAATTTCCATATATAAAAAAGGCAGTACCTCTAATGCCAAGAATTATCTACTTGTTGCAACTTTGTCTGTTTTTTCCAAATTGTTTAAAAAAATTGTTAATTGCAAAATAAAAAGTTTTTTTAAATCATCAAATTTCTTTAGCGATAGCCAACATGATTTTATGGATGGGAAATCCACTCACACTGCTATCCACATGTCCTACTCTTTTATTTTGCAGGGCCTGGATAGGGGTCTTACTACTCTGGGGATATACTTCGACCTAAGTCGTGCGTTTGACATAGTCAACCATTAAACTCTTATAAGCAAGCTGGAGAGTGCAGGGACAAGAGGCAGTGATTTAAACTGGATTAAAACGTTTTTAGCTAACCCTAAACAAATGGTAGAAATCACAGGCAAAAATAATAATCTTTTTAATTTTAAATTTAAGTCAAAGGTGAAGTCAGTCCCTTGGAGTCCATACTATCCCCTCTCCTGTTTGCTATTTTTTGTAATGACCTCAAAAAATTTCTTTTAAGATTTCTTAATGAAACACAAAAAAGTAATATTAATATAACGCAATTTGCGGATGATACCTCTGTCATTGAGACAGGATTGTGGAGGGTATGGTTTAGTGGGGTGGCCGCAACGGACTTCTTCTTAACCAATCAAAAACAAATCGTATTCATTATAAGCTCGCTAACAAAAACTCTAGCTTGCTTGTAAGAATGAATGGTAAGAGTATTGTTCAGAGTGATGGAACCCTATTCTTGGGTGCTCACATCATGGAGGACTGCACATGGAAAAAACATATAGACACAATAGCAAAAATTATTATTAAACAGATTATAATCTGTTCCACAAATTATGCAATATTTAACCTCAGAGGTACTGTTAGTTTCGAGTCGCTTGTTATCTTCTATAACGCTTTTGTCCAAAGTCGCCTCCATTATTCAATTATATTTTGGGGTAGTGCCTCAGTGACTGAGAGATTATTACTGTTACAAAAAAAAGTCTTAAGAAGCATTTGCAATGAACGATTTGATGCGCATTGTGTCCCACTCTTTAAAAAGTGCCAAATTATGACCGTATATTCGCTATAACTTTACAAATTATGTATTTTCTTAAGGAAAAACTCTATACTGTTTGAAAAAAATATCCAATTTACTCTGGGAATGACAACTCGCCATAGTAATGAACTAGCATATCCTAGGCATAGGACAGCAGCTTTTGAAAAGAGTGTGGGGTATATGGGAGTAAAAACATATAGGTCTACCAACCCATATAAAAAGCATAACAAAATTTACCATGTTTAAAACTCAAGTAAAGTTTTTTATGAAACACTCTCTGTACTCATTGAATACTATTTTAGTGGAAACTTTTATGTTCACTATATTGAGACTCTACTTTAATTGTACTGTAATTTTAATTGTAAATTATCATGTAATTTATATATATCTTATATTTTTTATAATACCTACATTGACGTGTTCATAGAATTGTTATCCTCTTAAGAACAAATAAACTATTATTATTATATAATTATAATTATACTAATTATTATTATTAAATTTATTTTTATTATTATGTTTCTTGTTATTCCTTGACATTTTGTTCTGAAAATAAGAAGTAATTTTATCTCGAATTTAATCCTTAAGCAATTTTTTACGAATACTATAGGAGCCATAATTTTACCATTTGCAATTTAAACGATTTCTGCTGCCATTTAACGGGGAGAAGCTCTACCGTTACCCTGTAATATGGTAAGGATTTAGTTTGACTTTTGGCTTTACATAAAAGTATGTTTCTGTTTACCTCTGCAGATAGTATCTTGGATGCACTACTATCCGAAATCAGGAAACCATTTGAAATTAGGTGCCTTTTCTATACATCAAATGTAAAAATTTGATTTTTGTCCATTGATCGAAGCACCTGGCGACTGGGCTATAATTATTAGTTAGGTGTTACTGTTATAGTTTATATCTAAAAGCTTTCAAGCTTTATTTGAAACCGGATATAATTTATCAAAATTACGGTAGTTATTTTTTTAATTAAGCTTTGTTAAAAGTAGCATAAATTTATTAAATATAAAAAAATATATAAATATATTTTAATTATTTGTTTGTTTAAGGAATCGACTTACACACACAGTGTGTATCAAAAGCTATAACCATTAGGTACCAATTTCAAATTTTGGATTAATATTAATTTTTGACAATCTAATTAAAGTAGAATTTTCAATTTAAAAATAATATAAAAAAAAATACAAAAAGTGCAGCCATCTTGGATCCCTCTTTTTGAATGTTAAAATTTTGAATTTAGATTCGTAATCAGCGACCCCAAAAACCCCTAAGAGGTAGTAGTAAGGGTGGGGAGGCTGTAAGTCAGGTAACTAGGCCGCTATGGCTCTTTTTGCCAGCCCCGAGCTAAAAAAAACCCTAAAATAACACTTTTCCTAATTTATAACGGCAAAAAGCGGTTATGTTTACATATGTTTGTACAGATATACAGCAATGCTAAACTATTTGTATGATTAGTACCTCACCATTTTAGAAACTTACGTGGTACTTACGCGTCCAAAGGTACCGGATTCAGAACCTGGCCATTTTGAAATAGCTTAATTTAAATGAACTTTAAGACATATTTAAAATTCAGCCGGGAAAAAATAAGTTTTAAAAAATGTCCATTAGCTCTAACTGGGAAGTTAACTTTTAAAAAATGTCCATTAGCTATAACTGAGAAGCCTTGTTAACATATTTTTTAAAGTAATTGTCTATAAAGATAATTATCTTAATTATAATTATAGTTGAATCTCGACTAAAGTTAGGTTTGGATAAAGTGCATGAAGTATACTTATTTATTCAAGAAATGTGTTTTAATCTTACATAATTACATACATTTATTTAAAACGTGTTTTCGTTAAAAATGTTATAACATTTTCAATGAAAGTTTTTCATATTCAAACCATTTTTTTTTAAAGTACACACAGAGAAATAATTACTAAAAATAAATACTTACTATTTAGAACAAGTAGCTCAAAAGTCTGTATATCCGCGAGCATATTTTAAGTACTTAAATCAAAAGTTTTGCTTAATTAAAGTTGAATACTAAGACTAACAGGTTGAAACTTAAATCACGTAAAAGTATTTGGTTTGAATAATAGAACTTCTTGTATTGAGTTTTAAAGAAACTTAGATAAGAGATGACAAGAAAATATTTATACTGAGTATTTAACTAAAAACAATAAAAAATAATATTAATTAATAATACATAAGAGGCCGTACTTAAAATACGTAAACCACAAAGGAGTTAGTGCTTATCGTTACGTTGTGTTTCTATGGGAGGGGGACTGATGAAACGTAAACTGCTAGCGTTACGTATTTATAGGGGGTAAGTCTCAGCATTGGGAAGCGTGGAATGGGGAAGGGGGTTTTAAATTGAGAAATGTTGCATCAAGGCCTATCCAGAAGCTTGCATAAGAACATAAAACATAAGAATGCGATGCTGTGATTGGCTTACAAGATACATGGCGGCACATCAAGCCAATTACGGCATCGGATTATTATACACTATCTTGTTATGCGAGCATGTGGATATGCATATTTAACCCTTACAAGCATGGTGGTAAGTATACTTACCACCTAGATCATTATCATTTTTTCCATTTTTTAAGTAAGGGAACGTTCAAGTATTACGTAACGCTCCTAGGGGGTGGGGGTCAATTTGGAGTTACGCCCATGTTAATGGTATAGGAAAATAGCGTTACAGGGGTGGGGGTGGGGGTCCAAAATGATCATAATTTGCGTTAAGTAATACTTGAACGTTCCCTAATTGGAGTGGGGCAAGGGGGGCAAAGGGGAAAAACAATATTTTTTTACAAAAATTTGAAAACTGCTGTATAGGGATTTTTGAGGTTGCTGAATTCCAATCTGATAATTTAAATTTTCTAACTCCACCCCTGCGGGGGTGTTTTCAATATTTTCGTGAAAATTTGTTCATATGAGTTTTTGAGGTTGCTAAAACTGAATCTTGAAATAAAACCCACATATACCAACTTCTGTTAGAGTTAATTTTACGAATTGAGTTCGCCATATTGGACCCGCTATTTTGAATTTTGAAAATCTGATAACAGATTCGTGATCAGCGACCCCAAAAACTTATAATAATAATAATAATAACTCTTTATTCCAGCATAAAATACACCATATTAACAAAATAGAAACAAAAATATATATACAAAATACAACACTATAGTAGAAAAAAAGAAGGAAGACTAATGCGGTACGCGAAGCAAATCTGACCAAGCCTTTCTTAGATTAGAACGCCATTTCAAGTCTGAGGAAAGAATAGATACAGTAAAGGCATTTAAACTTTTGTCTAGTCTTTGTCGGAAGCCGAACACGAGAAATCTTCTAAGAGCATCAAACGTCGGTAGACCACAATAAGCAAACATTTCACTGGCACTGTTATATCTCGGTAAGTTATGGAGCAATCTAAGTGAGTTATTGTAGCACACGCGAATTTTACTCCACCACGCTACTGTGTAAAAACACCATAGTTCGCACATATATGCAGACCCACAATAAGTGCGAAATAATACGTTTTTAATCTCTGCACTACATTTAGAAAACCTTCGAGCAATCATATTGGCACGTACACAGAGGGCTTTATATTGTCTCTGAATGTCAGTATTATCCGATAGGTCCCACCATAAATAGTGTCCAAGGTATTTAAACTCTGTTACAACATCAACTTCGCGATCACTAAGAACAATCGGAGGAACTATAAGATGTTTATAACATGTTGGACGAAATACTAGGACTTTAGTTTTATCGACGTTATAAACAAGATAGTGTTCTTCTGCGTAGACTTCACATATCCTTAGGAGTTTTCTTAAGCCTTCGAGCGAGGGGCAGATTAGTACCATGTCATCAGCGTAGCTCAGACAGTTTATCAAGGTACCATTGATGTAGCAACCGATTCCAGACATTCGTAGTCGTTTGTGCAGTTCGTCAACATATGCATTAAAAAAGTCGGGTGACATTAGACTTCCCTGTCTGACACCATTGGATATGCTGAATAAGTGAGACAATGTAGAGCCCCAACGAACCTGACCCTGAAGGCTATGATTCCAACGATCCAGCAGACGTAGCACAGTAGGAGAGACTCCTCTTCTTCTCAGGATAGCGATAAGAGTTGTCAGATGAACCCTGTCAAAAGCTTTGCTAAGATCGAGGAAGATGGCATAGACAGGCGTATTAAGACTCAGGTATCGTCCGACAGTTTCTTTTAGTACGTAAACGGCTTCAGAAGTGCCCAGTTTCTTCTTAAAACCGAACTGATTGGGTTCAGTATTTAAACACCCTGACATCCGACCGAGTAGAATTAGCTCAAGAACTTTGGAAATAGCTGTAGACAGTGCAATAGGCCTGTAGTTCGAAGAAGAAGAAACATCTCCCGTCTTATTCTTTACTATCGGGACCAAAATTGTTCTAGTAAGATCAATAGGAATAAATCCGTGCAATAACATACTGTTAAAGCAAAGGCTTAACATGACAGCCAGCCGTTCTCCAGCAAATTTTATATGTTCTGGACAGATATGGTCCCATCCAGCGGCTTTGTTTTCTTTTAGTTTAGATATAGCGCAGGTGACTTCACGTACCGTTAAATAGGTTTCATTTAAGTTGCCAGAGTATTCAGTATCTGTATTAGTGGCAGTATATAGGTTTCCAATTTGTTTATAAATAGAGGCCCACAGATCAGCGATATTCTTATCTCCAGATACGCTATCGATTGCTGTAGCTGTAGGTGATCTAGAAGAGGCCATCTTAGACGTATTTTTCCAAAAGGAAACAAAATCTTTGGTACGATATTTAGTTGCCAAGGCGTCTGCACGTAGCTGCTCGTCCATTTTCTTAAGGCGACGCATAGTGGCTTGAAAAATGGATCTGGTGCGCCGACGTTCATCACTTAGGGGGCCAACTGAGGGGCGCCCCGCGTAGACCCAGTTCAAAAAGGCTCTATGAGCTGTACGATAAACCGTTGATGCTTCTTCGGACCATCCAGGAACTTGTCTATAATTAGCTTTGCTAACCGTATTAAACGATAAATGGATTGATCGCTGACTGGCAGACACGATATCAGTATAAAACTCAGTAATATCTGCTCTAACGCAGTGATCCAGCCAAGATGTGGTGTTGTGCGCATCACTAATGAATGTGAAAGTATTATTATTAAGAACAGAAGTATCATAAATCATAAGATTGCAAGAGTCACAGAATTGAGAAAGTTCAATATAAAAGTTTTTGGAAGGATCAGCATTAAAATCGCCGGTAAACAATATATCAGCAGGATTTAATTCGTCAACTATCGCAGAAAATCTTCCCAGTATATCCACAAAGACGGGCATGTAGACATTACATAGCAGTAGGCACCTTCCGTTATTTTTCAAGGTTATAGCGTTTAGACGAGAATCTTTGCAGTCTACTGAAGTAATACAGCTAGCTAGCTTTTTATTCCAAAGAATTCCTAGGCCACCATGGGGACGACCATGAATAGTGTTTTCGCTAGTATTCATAGCAGACACGCCGGTGAATAGGAAATCGCTGTGTATTGTTCCCAGTAAAGTAAGGTCTTCAGGTGTTAACCAAGATAATGCAACTGTTTTTATAGAAATACCGTCATTAGAAAAATGCGTGCTTCAAAGTGTTAAAGTATGAATCCGATGTAAAACTGAACATTCTTTAAAGAGTAAACATACATAAAAGGTTGTTGCAACATTTTTAAATTTATTTTTATATATTTTAACTGAGTTAACGGATTAGGCTTTGGACAAGCAAAATATAACAAGCTCTCAAGCATTGTAAATCAAGATAGCAAATATTTATATTATAGACTAATTGCTTTATAGTATTCTCTGTTAATGGCCAGAAAATGAATTGTAGTGGCGCGCCAGAATATATCGTTTTACTAGGCAAACAGCTAATCCTCAAACTATCAATTAAACCAGTTTTCAGAACAAGGTCAGAGCAATATTAGTCCAGTAATATTAGGATTTAGTTACGGAAAAATTCGCATGTGACTAAATTTTGTCTACGCCTTCGCTTTGTCATTATAAACATTGGGTAAAAAGTCCCAATGTGTTGTAACGACATAAATCGTCACTTTGTAATATAGCAAGGGTTAATTAAACTATTCGTTTACTTACGTATAATTTATGTTTATTTTGTATATAAATAGTTACGTACGTACAGAACTATTTTGTATCTGGGACTATTTTGTAGCAGGAACTGAATTCTAACCATATAAGTCTCTATTCCATAGTTCTACCTGAAAATAACATAAAGAAAACATAATTAGAATATGATTTTTAATAATAAAGAATCATATGACTTATTTCTCTATGGTGCATTTGTCTATGGACTTACCTGGTTTTTATATGTTTCAGAGTCTATTGAGGGTTGGATTTCACTGGCTTTCATTTGTAGCTTGTCTCTCCTGGAAAGTTTCATATGTTTATTGCTTCGGGATAATCCAGAATTTGTTGAAAATAGTTTGCTGGAACTGCTCACTTAGATTCAGTATTTTGTTTATACTTAGTTCACAGGACACTTAGTATTCTGTTCGTATTTTTATTAGTTTTGCTGATAAACAATAAGTATTGTTTATATTTGTTTCTTAGAGTAATATTTTGAGGTTAGATATCACTAATACGGATTTATTAGGAAACATTCTTTTAATTAGTTATTATTTTTGGTGTCGTTTCAGTTACCTTTATTAGGAATCCTATACGGTAAAACTGTAGTTGATAATGACTTGCATAGATGTCGCTAATAGTTCAGAAATAGGATTTTATTTACCTGAAGGGTTCATACCGGTTGATAAGGTCGATTTTCGCTCTTTTCTTGATGAACTCTGTACAATGGTGGTGTCATTTTGACGAGTGTTTATTTTCTGTAATCATCGAAGTAATCCTTCATGTATTTTTATTTAAAGTTAGTGAAAATGAATATTTAAACAATGCGGAAGATATTATAACTGTTATTTTCTAAAATTATGCATTTATAACGTTTCGATGGACATCGAAGACTTAGAATGACATGTAAGTTAAGTTTTTCTGTTTCTTAGAATATTTCTGAGATATAATTATTGTTTTAGCACCATTAATTAAGCACCATTAATTAAGCACCATAAAGCACCATTATTACTACATTAATTAAGCACCATAAAGCACCATTATTACAACATTAATTAAGCACAATCACTAGACCATTAATTACTCACCATTTCTATACCATTAATATGGAATTACATTAATTTAAGTTGAAGTTTATTTTGGTATATTTGATATACAAGTTCTCCGCATGGAGTGATGTTCTGTTGGAACATGGTTCTGTATTTTTCGGCATAGATAAATTCTATATGACCGTCTAGCAGACAATTTTATATTGGACATAATTTTCAAAAGCATATTTAATCCCGGACAACATTTTCAATCGTACATTTTATCCTGGAAGATAATTTTTCCAAAGTAGATGGGACAGCCTATATTTTTTTTCTTTCATTTGAGAAATGAATTCATCAGCATAGGGGAGACTTGCACAGATGGAGACGATGGAATTCATACCTCATGGATTTTGCAGAAACCAGCTAAGTACTCATTCTGAAAACTTTTGAAAGCAATATTTCATATTTTTAAATTCTTTTATTTCAATATTTTTATAACTGTAAACTTTATCAGATCTGATATAGTATTGATTAATACTACATACATTTCTTGGTGCTTGCTGAACTTCATGTTTTCTTTATACATTTAAGTCGAATGATTTCTGAATTTAGTAATTTTTATTAAGATTTCTTTAATTATATCTTAATATAATTACACATATTTTTTATATATATTAATACATTACTTGATGTGCTTTCATTAAGTTTATTTATAATAAATTTCTCAAATGAATTATCTTATTTTATTTAGAGGTTATATTTTCTCAAACTGAAAAGCTTAAGTATTTACACTAGGTTGTTACTTACCTAAAGGAGTAAAAGCTAAAGTAACTGGCGCCCCTAACAACATTAATCAATTCTTTCTATTTTTCCCTTGCCCATACCCATTGCTCCGCTGTCAAAACTAGCCGTTGGCAGTGAACGTATTAATTACGGTACACTAATATTGGCGCTCAAGAACGTGGTATTTGGATAGATAGAACACTTGTTTTTTTAATTTTACTCCATTTTTCTCAGTGTATTTTTTATAAAAATCTAAAGCTTATTTTTTTCAGTGTAACTTAAAGTTCATTTTGAGAAAAACTACATATAACTGTTGAATAAAATATTTTTTGTTGAAAATTAAGTCAAATTAGAGTTAATCTGATAAGATATATCAGATATGTGTTTTTTATGTTTTTTCTGAATTTTATGGAATAACATGGAATAGAGAAATTTTGGCGTGGGTTCAGTTTTTCTAGAAATTATCTTTTATTCAATAGAAATAAATGGATAATAGGGTATTTATTTATGCGAAGGATATGAATAAATATTAGCTAATTTTGTAGTTTTGGAGACTATTTATAATTATTAATTTGTCCAATTGAGATAAATAATAATTTAGTATTTTTTTTTGACATATTTGGAAAATTTTCCAAAGTATGCAAAAACTTTGTTGAACAGTGTACACAAAAAAAAATAATTTGTGGTACAGTATAAATATTTTATTATAAAATAAATATTTTGAGTAAATTGAATTTAAATTTTGAAAATAATTATTCAAAATGGAAGATTTAGATAAAATGGAAATTAGATTTTTGACTGCAGAAATGGTAAATTATGAACTTCGTATAAGACATTTAACAGCAAAAAATAATAGAGCATCTAGAATTAAAGTTTTAGGTAGAGCCATAGCTAGGGAAGATCCTAAAGTAAAATATGTAGATCCGACTTTTAATTTTAACAGTGAAGTGGAAAATATTAATAGAATTTTAGATAGTATATCTTCAGAAATTGTAGAATATCATGGTGATTATAGTTTAGCTGATTTAAGAAAATTAAAAACTTATTTAGTACATGTAACAAATCGTCTGCAACGTTTTCCTGAAGTAGAAGAAAATAAAGTTAGACGTATTCAATTTTTAGAAATAACAAAAGCAACTTGTTTAGAAATAGAAGCAGATATTTTAGATCTTTATGAAAAATCTGGTAAAAATTCAGATCTTACTCAAGTAAATAATAATATTTCATTACATAATAGTACACAGTTTAGTCCTAATGTTTCTAGTAAAAAAGATAATGATTATTTAAAATCAGTACCAGTTTATAAATGGAATATTAATTTTGATGGAAAGTCTAATGTTTTAAATTTTATTGAGCAAGTTGAATATATGAAAATAAGTAGAAATGTTACAGACGAAATGTTATTTAAATCTGCATATGACTTATTCAAAGAACCAGCATTGTCATGGTTTCTCTCAATTAAAGATAATTTAAATTCGTGGTCTCAAATAATTCAAGCATTAAAAAAAGATTTTCTTCCAGCTAACATAGATGATAGAACATGGGATGATATCCGTTCTAGATATCAAAATCCCGATGAATCTATCGCAATTTTTATAGGTGCTATGGAAACCTTGTTTAAACGTTTAATTCATGCTGCAAGTTTATATACTAGACTTAAGACGATTAGAGAAAGAATATTACCACATTATTTTACACCATTATCACTTATAGAAATAAATGATTTAGAAGATTTAAAAGACAGTTGTAAAAGAATAGATGAAGCTTATCAATTAAAACAAAAGAGCATAGCAGGTAAAAGTGTGGCAAAAAATAAAGCAGTTAATAAAGTAAACGTCCTAAGTTCGGATATAAATCAAAATTTTAGTAGTAAATGTAATTGTAGTCATAATACCACAGTGTCCAAACTTACCCCATCTTCCTCTACTCGTCAAAGTTCAGTATGTAATAGTAGTCAAGTTTCTCAAATTAGTCAAAGTACCAATCAAAGCTTTAATAATACACAGAATAGTAGTAATAATAAAATTAGACAAATAATTTGTTATAACTGTAACCAACCAAATCATATTTTTAGCAAATGTTTAGCTAAAAGATCAAAGTTTTGTTATAAATGTGGATATAAAGATGTAGTTTTTAAAAATTGCCCTTCCTGTACAAAAAACTAAATAGGAAAGTGGATGATTTTAGTCGGCATTCACTTAATAAAAAGGCTAAAAATAATAATGACAGTCAGATAAAAAAGGATAACAAAACTACTTTTTGTAAAAACATTTATTATAATAAAAATAATATCAATTCTTTACAAAAATCAAGTGTAACAGAAACAAATAAACGCTTTTATTTGAATGAATGGAAAGATTGGTTGGATAAAGTTAAAAATTTTTATAAACCGTATAGTTTGTCTGTAATTAATAAAAATTCTTTTATTAAATTACCTAGAGATAACCGTCCATATATTAAAGTAAATATTTTTGATAAAAATATAACAGCTTTGATTGATACAGGTGCAAATTGTTCAGTGGCTGGTGGTCACGCGATTAAAATTTTAGAAAAATTTAATTTAAAAATTGATAAATGTCTTATACCGCATGTTACTACAGCTGATAAATCTAAACAGTTAGTAACTGGTGTTGTTTATTTACCTATTAAAGTAGATAATGAAGTTAAGATTTTACAAGTCTTGGTTGTTCCTTCTTTGGAAACAAATTTTATTTTTGGTGTGAATTTTTTACAATTGTTTTCTATGACTCTGGATTTTTCTGATGAATCTTGGAATAATAAAATTAATAATTTGAATGTGATCAGTAACAGTGATAGTCAGGATATAAATAAAGATAATTCAGTAGGCTTATGTGACTTGACAGACGAACAGAAAAAGATAGCAGATAAATTTGTTAGTTTATTTAAAGAATTATATAGCGAAAAAATAGGTAGAACAAATTTAATAGAACATGATATAGATACAGGAAATAATAAACCTTTTAAAATGCGTCAATATCCTTTGTCACCTTATTTAATAGAAATTTTACATAAAGAGTTAGATAAAATGTTAAAAGATGATATAGTTTCACCATCTTATTCTGATTTTAATTCACCAGTTTTATTAGTAAAAAAAGCTAATGGTACATACCGTTTTTGTTTTGATGGACGTAAATTAAATTCTATTACAAAAGGTGATTCACATCCTTTACCAAGGATAGACTCCATTTTAAGTTTATTAGGCGATGCAAAATATATATCAAGTATAGATTTAAAAAATGCTTTTTGGCAGATTCCACTTACAAAAACTGCTAAAGAAAAAACTGCATTTTCCGTACCTGGTAGGGGACTATTTGAATTTAATGTAATGTGTTATGGACTCAAAAATGGAACACAAAGTCAGCAAAGATTAATGGATAAACTTTTTCCTTTCTCCTTTTATCCAAATATATTTGTTTATATTGACGACATTATAATAGTATCAAAAACTTTTGAGGAACATATTAAATTACTTCAAATAGTACATGAAAAATTAAAATCTGCTAATCTTACAATAAATTTTGAAAAAAGTAATTTTTTTAGAAAATCACTTAAGTATTTAGGTTTTGTAATTGATAATTTTGGTTTAAGAACCGATCCGCAAAAAGTAGAAGCAATAATAAACTATCCTAGACCAACAAATAGTACAGAAATAAAACGATTTTTAGGTGTAGCTTCGTGGTATCGTAGATTTGTTAGGAATTTTTCAACAATTGTTAGTCCATTAAATTCACTTTTAAAGGGCAAAGGTAAAAAACAAGCCATTAGTTGGAATACTGATGCAGAAAAAGCTTTTTTATTGTTGAAGGAATCTTTAATAAATGCTCCAGCTTTAGCAAGTCCCAATTTTTCTTTACCATTTGTTATACAATGTGATGCTTCTTTAGTTGGCCTCGGTTCCATATTAACACAAACGCAAGATGGTCAAGAAAAAGTAATAGCTTATGCTAGTAGAGCTTTAACACGTAGTGAAATAAAATATTCTGTAGGTGAAAAGGAATGTTTAGCTGTTTTGTTTGCTATAGATAGGTTTAGACCATATATTGAAGGTGTTAAATTCACAGTAATTACAGATCATTCTTCATTAAAATATTTGAGTAATATGAAAGATCCCTCTGGTCGCTTGGCTAGATGGTCATTAAAATTACAGCAATATGATATGGATATTGTATATCGTAGAGGTAAATTAAATGTAGTAGCTGATGGGTTATCCAGAGCTTTTGATAGAATAGAACCAGAAAAATCAATTTTTCCAGATGTAAATTTAATTAATTTTAATGTAAATGATTATAATAGTGATAAATATTATATTCAGTTGAGGGAAAAAATTGTTAAAAGTCCAGATTTATATCCGCAATTTAAAGTTATTGATGATAATATTTATAAGTTCATACCGACCAAGACAAAAGTAAAAAGTAATATTATAGAGTGGAAATTGTTAGTGCCTCAAAAATGTCGTAAACAAGTACTAAAAGAATGTCATGACGATGTATTAGCTTCTCATATGGGATTTTTTAAAACTTTTCATAGAATTTCAGAAACATATTTTTGGCCAAAAATGCGTAAAGATGTTTTAAAGTATGTAAGATGTTGTAATATTTGTCAATCACAAAAAGTTAGTAATTCTGCACGTTTTGGATTGATGGGTCGTGAAAAAGAAGTAAATTATCCGTGGCAAGTTATTTCATGTGATTTGCAGGGACCATTTCCCAGAAGTTCTAAAGGTTTTTGTTATCTTTTAGTTGTGTCAGACTGGTTTACAAAGTATACATTATTACATCCTTTGAGGGAAGCTACTGCAAATGCAATATGTAAATTCATTGAGAATGAAGTTTTTTTAGTTTACGGAGTCTGTCAATTTTTAATTGTCGATAATGGAAAACAATTTGCTGGTAAAGTTTTTAAAAAATTAGCAGATGAATATAATGTACAGAAAATTTGGTTTAATGCACTTTACCATAGTCAAAATAATCCGACGGAAAGGCAACATCGCACAATTTCTACTGCTATAAGATCATATATAAAAGATAATCAAAAAGAATGGTGTAAAAATTTAGCAAAAATAGGTCTAGCTTTACGAACGTCTGTAAATGAAGTTACGGGGTATACGCCGGCATTTCTTAATTTTGGGAGGAATGTACCTTGTGACAGAGACTCGTATAGCCAAGACTTGGGAAATCTTAAAGAGATTTTTGTTGATGTAAAGAAATATTTACATGAAGCTTATGAACGTAATAAGCGTACTTATGATTTGCGCAAGCGTGAAGTAAATTTTGAGATAGGTGAAAAAGTTTGGAGACGAAACAAAGTACTCTCAGATGCTAGTAAAAGTTTTGCTGCAAAACTTGCTCCAAAGTACATACTTTGCAAAGTTGTTGCGAAAAAGTCAAAGTTAGTGTATATTTTGGAAAATGCAGATGGTCATAGAGGCGACTGGCATGTTAAAGATCTAAAGAAATATTTTGGATCGAATAGTGACATTTCAGTTGGCTAGATTTTATTAAATAAGAATATATTCTTAGTATTATTCGGAATGATATTTAAAAAATATCAATGTATTGAAAATATTTAAAGGGTACCCAAAACTTTTGTATATAGTAAAAAAAAAAAAAAAATATATAAATATATTTTTTGTAGAAGAGGATTCTGATGCGCGTAGTCAAGTCTTATTTCTATTTTTTTATCTTGATAAAACTTAGCTAAAAAGAAAACAAAATTAATTATGACAATTACCTGATTATGACAATTACCTGTTTATGACACACACCGATAAAGTCCCAAAATTATGTTCTACATAAGAGTAGGCGAATGATACACGTAGTTATCAAGCTTAGCTATTGTTAATTATCAAGTAGTATTTCAAATGATTTACAAAAAGTATTGTATTTTTTGTTGATTTATTAAATAAAATATAGTATATATTTTAGCTATTTAAGTTAAATAGTTATAGAGTTTGGTATAAAAATATTTTTTGTATATTAAATATTTTTATTATTTTTGGAGGGGGCATGTGTAACGACATAAATCGTCACTTTGTAATATAGCAAGGGTTAATTAAACTATTCGTTTACTTACGTATAATTTATGTTTATTTTGTATATAAATAGTTACGTACGTACAGAACTATTTTGTATCTGGGACTATTTTGTAGCAGGAACTGAATTCTAACCATATAAGTCTCTATTCCATAGTTCTACCTGAAAATAACATAAAGAAAACATAATTAGAATATGGTTTTTAATAATAAAGAATCATATGACTTATTTCTCTATGGTGCATTTGTCTATGGACTTACCTGGTTTTTATATGTTTCAGAGTCTATTGAGGGTTGGATTTCACTGGCTTTCATTTGTAGCTTGTCTCTCCTGGAAAGTTTCATATGTTTATTGCTTCGGGATAATCCAGAATTTGTTGAAAATAGTTTGCTGGAACTGCTCACTTAGATTCAGTATTTTGTTTATACTTAGTTCACAGGACACTTAGTATTCTGTTCGTATTTTTATTAGTTTTGCTGATAAACAATAAGTATTGTTTATATTTGTTTCTTAGAGTAATATTTTGAGGTTAGATATCACTAATACGGATTTATTAGGAAACATTATTTTAATTAGTTATTATTTTTGGTGTCGTTTCAGTTACCTTTATTAGGAATCCTATACGGTAAAACTGTAGTTGATAATGACTTGCATAGATGTCGCTAATAGTTCAGAAATAGGATTTTATTTACCTGAAGGGTTCATACCGGTTGATAAGGTCGATTTTCGCTCTTTTCTTGATGAACTCTGTACAATGGTGGTGTCATTTTGACGAGTGTTTATTTTCTGTAATCATCGAAGTAATCCTTCATGTATTTTTATTTAAAGTTAGTGAAAATGAATATTTAAACAATGCGGAAGATATTATAACTGTTATTTTCTAAAATTATGCATTTATAACGTTTCGATGGACATCGAAGACTTAGAATGACATGTAAGTTAAGTTTTTCTGTTTCTTAGAATATTTCTGAGATATAATTATTGTTTTAGCACCATTAATTAAGCACCATAAAGCACCATTATTACTACATTAATTAAGCACCATAAAGCACCATTATTACAACATTAATTAAGCACAATCACTAGACCATTAATTACTCACCATTTCTATACCATTAATATGGAATTACATTAATTTAAGTTGAAGTTTATTTTGGTATATTTGATATACAAGTTCTCCGCATGGAGTGATGTTCTGTTGGAACATGGTTCTGTATTTTTCGGCATAGATAAATTCTATATGACCGTCTAGCAGACAATTTTATATTGGACATAATTTTCAAAAGCATATTTAATCCCGGACAACATTTTCAATCGTACATTTTATCCTGGAAGATAATTTTTCCAAAGTAGATGGGACAGCCTATATTTTTTTTTCTTTCATTTGAGAAATGAATTCATCAGCATAGGGGAGACTTGCACAGATGGAGACGATGGAATTCATACCTCATGGATTTTGCAGAAACCAGCTAAGTACTCATTCTGAAAACTTTTGAAAGCAATATTTCATATTTTTAAATTCTTTTATTTCAATATTTTTATAACTGTAAACTTTATCAGATCTGATATAGTATTGATTAATACTATATGCCCTTCTGGCTTTTGTTCATTTTTAGGTACTTATTTTTTTTAAAACATTTAATCTCATTTATTAATTATTAAATATAATACTTTTGATTAAATGATTTCTAATTTAAGCATGACTTTTATACACTGCAAGAAATGATTGTTGTTTACATACATTTCTTGGTGCTTGCTGAACTTCATGTTTTCTTTATACATTTAAGTCGAATGATTTCTGAATTTAGTAATTTTTATTAAGATTTCTTTAATTATATCTTAATATAATTACACATATTTTTTATATATATTAATACATTACTTGATGTGCTTTCATTAAGTTTATTTATAATAAATTTCTCAAATGAATTATCTTATTTTATTTAGAGGTTATATTTTCTCAAACTGAAAAGCTTAAGTATTTACACTAGGTTGTTACTTACCTAAAGGAGTAAAAGCTAAAGTAACTGGCGCCCCTAACAACATTAATCAATTCTTTCTATTTTTCCCTTGCCCATACCCATTGCTCCGCTGTCAAAACTAGCCGTTGGCAGTGAACGTATTAATTACGGTACAGTGTGCGACGCAAGCTCAATGTTTTATTTTGCAATTAGTTGGCGCACATGTGGTTTTTCGCGAATATCTCCGTCACATTTGCAGTTATGCAAAAAGGACTTATTATGAAATTTGTCGAGCATAAAATTGTCTAAAAAAAAAACATTTTGTCCCTTTTTTTGAAATCTCAACCTTTTTGTGCTAGCGCTTTGTTAATTTACGGCGCGCATGAAATTGTTTAAACATGGTTATTTTCAACATGCAATGAATTTCGCAAAAAGCACGATTGGATTTCTTAGACATTGCAAATTTACATGAATATAAAAAAAATATATATTTGTAAGTTCTGATTTTTTATAACTTTTTTTATAACTCTTTTAGTTTTCGAGAAAATCACTTACTAAATATAGATGGTATTCGGGGGTTGCTTTAAACCTTTCTTGCCACTTTAAAAACTTAAAAATGGCAAGTATAATATACCATTGTATTTGCAAACTCAAGGCCTATCCAAAGCTACAAAAAATATAGGGGAGCTATTTAAAAAAATTAAGTTGTGGGAAGGGGTGTAGTACATTTATTTTTCGAGTAATTTTTATAGATACGGTTGTCTTATTTAAACTGTTTTTTGCAGAAATTGATTAACTCTTTTAGTTTTTGAAAAAATCGCTACCCAATATAGTTGAAATCAGGGGGTGGGTTTTAAATGGTTTTTACTACTTCTGAACTTAAAAATAGCAATATACCGTTGTATTTGGAAGTTTTAGTTCTATCCAAAACAACCAAAAGAATGTAAGAATTCTTTTAAAAAAGAATAAAGTTAGGGGTAAGTTCCAAATTCCCTCTGTTAAGGGGTGGATTTTATTTTTGGCTACTTTTAATAGATATTGTTGTCTTATTTAATAAACATATTTTTTAATCGCATGTTTTGCAAATAACTATGTTTAAACAATTTCATGTAAATTACAAAGCGCTAGCGCAAAAGCCGTTGAGATTTCAAAAAAAGTTACAAATGTTTTTTGTAGAGAATTTTATGCCCGACAAACGTAATAAGTCCTTTTTGCTTAACTGCAAAGGTGACAGAGATATTCGCGAAAAAACACATATGTGCCGACTAACTGCAAAATAAAAATTAAGCTCTCGTAGCACACATTGGGAATTTTTCCGTAACTACTGGGTTTTTAAATCTAATATCTGGTTTGATATCATGATTGGAGTATATGGCCTTTTTTTTCCTTCCGATTGATTACTTGTTTGGATTTTTTAAGAGACAGTAAGGACAGGGGAAGGGGTGAGACTAACTCACTGAAGTTGCATCGGTCATGCACCATTACTGGTGAAAAACATTTGTATTCTTTTTGTGGGTGGTGAAGTGATCTAGGTTGTCTTGTTTGCTATGGCGGGAGCTGTGGTAACTCAGTTAAGAAGACTGGTCTTCTAACCAATAGGACGGAGGTTCGATCCTCGGTCAGAGGTCAACATTTTTAAAATAAAAATTCCACTGTAACCATGTGATTCGGAGGGCAAATAAAGCCGTCGGCCTCCCTGGGCTACTAACTACCTGAAACAGTGTTAAAGATGCAACAGGCGCCACGGCGGAACTACCCACTGCGGTGTGTCTCCCCGGCATTAATGCCATACGCTAAATAAAAAAAATATATGAAGGATAATTTCCGTTTTGAGGAGGGCCATGTCAAGATCTTTATAATCCATATATGAATTTGGGTGTTCTTTATAAACCATGGCCCCATGGGGTAATAAGGCATATTCTGAGTACCTAGTTTAAGAAGTCCTGAAGTTTGGATAAAAAAGTTTTGTTGAGGGTGATTTTATTCCAGACTAGGATTTCGTAGAGGAGTACTGGCTTGAGGGTTTGATTGTAGAGAAGAAGTTTGTATTTAACGGATAGGTGGCTTTTCATATCTAATAGGGGGTCTCAAAAGACGGCCCTTGGCTTTTTGAAGAATGTTCTTAACGTGCTTATCCCACGTATAGTTTTTGGATAAAGTAATGCCTAGATATTTAACAAAGCGTGGCAATTAAACTAGAGTTTTATGAAAGTTTTAAATTTAAAAAATGATAAGCGGTATGGTCGTATTTGGTTCAATATTTCAAACTTATTTTAAAATTCAATTCGATATTAGAGAAAAGTAATATTATTGTGCACTTAATTGTCAAAGTTCTCTATAAAATTATTACAAGCCTCCAGGCTTATTATTATCGAAAAGTTTGATATAAGTTGAAAGTTTAATGTCACGTATTGCGTAGGTTGTAGCCTACAACTTGTAGGTAGGTTGTTATTCGATTGTATAATCGGACACACGGTAAGAAAGCTAAGACAAAAGGGGGAAGTAGGTGCAAAATACCACAGAACACCAACAAAAAATGCTCCGATTACAGCGAATTCAGTAGAAACGTGGCGTACTTAGATTTTATATTCAATTATATGTTTCTTTATGTAGCTTTAGAACGGGGTGTCAAATAATAATAGCATAGCGGTGGTTTGGTCAACGAGACTTTGCTCATGTTGACTTTACTCATGTAACCAAGAAGTCCTAGGTTCGATCCCCGGTCAGAAAATAAATTTTTCCACCTTAATCAAGTACTTCTGAGGGCACGTAAAGCTGTCGCACAGTGGTCCCAGAGAAAAAATGTGACCAAAATCTGTTTTTTTGCATAGTGCCATTTTTTCCACCGCTGATTACGATAAAAATAGTGAAAAAAAAAATCCGACATTAGGGTGGTTCAAAATTTTTGAAAAAATCTGATTTGGCTTAAAGGCTTCTTTTGGTAATATTAATACGGATCAATATCCAGAAACCTAAAATTAAAATTGGCGGAATAAATATGGCCGATTTGTTTTATAAATTATTCCAAAATTAACAAAAATATGGCATAAAACAAAAAATTATGAAAATTCAGCCCATTTTGTTGTGGATTATTTTCCGTATGTGTACTAGAAATTACTAATTACTGTAAAAAAAATCATGCATTTTTACCTGCATTGTTTTTTTTTTTATTTAATTTTTTCTATTCATATATTAAGCAAAATTGCCATAAAATAATTACAAATATAAGAAGAAACACTTTTTAGGCCTATACATTAGAATAATTACTCATATTTGCTAATTTGTCTTTTTGTTTTTCAAATTTTTTGTTTTATGTTATATTTTTGTTAATTTTGGCAAAATTCATTCATATTTATTCAGCCATTTTGAATTTTAGGTTTTTGGGTATTGGTCCGTATTAAGATTAATAAAAGGAGCCTTTATATCAAATTTCATGAAGTTAAAAATGCATGAATTTTTACAGTAATTATTAGTACATATAAGGAAAATAATCCATAAAAAATGGGCTGAAGTTTTCATAATTTTTTGTTTTATGCCATATTTTTGTTAGATTTGGCAAAATTTAAAAAAACAAATCGTCCAAATTTATTCCGCCAATTTGAATTTAAGGTTTCTGAGTATTGATCCATATTAATATGACCAAAAGAAGCCTTTATGCAATTTCAGCTAAATCGGACATTTTTCAAAAATTTTGAACCATCCTAATATCAATTTTTTTTTTATTTTTTTCACTATTTTTTTTTTTTGTAATCAGCGGTGCAAAAAATGTCACTATGCAAAATACAAAATTTTGTCACTGTCTCTGGGAGAACTGTGCGTCGGTCTCATTGGGCCGGTGGATATCGCTACTAACTACCTAAAACAGGGTTAAAGTTGCAACAGGCGTCGGAACTATTCACTTCGGTGGGATTTCTCCGGCCATAATCCCATACGCCAAATAAAAAATACATAAGGATACTTTCTTCCTCTATAAATTGACTGATCACCATATTAAATACTGAACGATTTAGTATACAGTGCGTGTCCAAAATCTGCCCCCTAAACTTTTGAACTGATTAAGATATCAACTTAAAATTTGAAACACATGACCCATTTTTTTTAAATTTATTTGATACTTTTAAGGTCACAATGGACGCAGGGGGTAAAGGAGAACATTTTTTAAATAGAAAAGGGGTCATGTGATACTTTATTTTAAAGCTTATAAAGCAAATAAATTAAATTTGACATATATTTAATATATATTTTTTTAAATTTTGAAGGTGCTGTATTTTTTTTCCTTTTGCTAAAAAATGCGATTTTGATTTTAAGATTTAAAATAAATTATTAGTTAAAGTCAGTTTAAAAGTATAATTTAGGTTTTTTTATCATGAAATTAATCCTTAACCAAAAACTTTTTGATTTTGACGAAAATTACCACAATCAAAATTTTTTTGACCCCTTTAAAAATTTTTTGAAGAAAATAGAATTATATGGTCAAATAGAGAATTTTATAAGCTTTAAAATAATGTATCACAGACCCCTATTTCCATAAAAAACCCTTGGGTTATTATATTATTTACAGCGCCTGCGCTAAAATAATATTATACGGTAGTTTCGAATTTCCCAAAATGGCCAAAAAAACGACCTAAATTCTTGAATATAATTGTGTTTCATCTGTCCGTCTGGTGTCACGTTTTTTATGGACACGATAACTCAAGAATCAATTATCCGATCGATTCAAAATTTTCAGAAAAAATCAAGCTCTATGAGGGGAAGATACCTATTGTTTTTTAAAGTAATCTGCCCAAAAAGAAAAAAGTTATGGGGGGTTAAACTAAAAAAAAAATAAAAAAGCTATCATTTTCAATTTTTTTCTCAAAATTTTTTGGTTTTTCTCAAAAAGAAAATAAAAAAAAAATTAAAAATGTTGAAAAATTTTTTTACCAATTTTTTTTTTTATTTAAAAAAATTCATTTTTTTTTTCGTTTTTCGCAAAAAGAAGATTTAAAAAAAAATGAAAAATTTTGAAAACCTAAGTTTTTTTTGGATTTTTTTTAAAACTTTTTTTTTCATTTTTTTTTCTTTTTTCAAGAAAAGGAATTTAAAAAAAAAATTATTTTTTTTTTGAAAATTAATACTTTTTAAGTATTAGGGAAAATGCAATATACGATTCACTGTGAATTATATAATCGGACGCGTAGCATTACATAACTTTACGGTTTGTTTTATTTATGTATTACAAATTTCAGGTGGATATCTCAAGCCGTTCAAAAGGACATGGCACATACCTTATGGGAAATGGCCCTTCGTTAAATTGCTTTAAATTTTAGTATGTTATAGAGCATGACCTCCTGAAAAAAAGTCTCCATGGACACAAAAAAATTTATGGTGCCGTTTGGCCCCTATGGTCATTTAAAGACCATACAATCTAGATGATTATATAGGTACTTAAATCGTTGTTTATCGATGTGTATGTGTGTTTTTATAATTTTAAATGAGTGGTTAATAGTTTATATAACATTTAAAGGCAAGTTAGTGTGTGTGGGTATCTTTTATTTAATATTTTTGGGTGTATATGGGCAGTGTCGGTGCAACTAGGTTTAGGTAGGTGAATTTTTGAGTGTTATATAGCATTTAATATCACAATTAAAGTATTAAATACTAATGGTGGAGGTATAAAAAACAAATATGTATTTACAAATAAAAAAAAATTAGTATTAAAATTATAATGACCTTTTCGGAGTGAGCTGTCACAGTAATAATAACAGAACAACATTATGTTTTACTGTAACATATATTCAATAACTAAAGTTGTTTGAGATCCCATATATATATAAAATTAAATACGGTAACAAATGCTCACTTAAATCGTTACTTTTACGATATTCTACAAAAATTGTTTTAATATTTTCCAATTATTATTTAATTGATGAAATATTTTATTTTTATATGTAATAATATCAAATTAATTAAACTGGATGGACAATAAATGTGAATTAATTGAAAAACGCTTTTATGAGAATCGTATAAATATTTTTGTGTTAAAATTGGTTATAAAAATTATTAAACAATATATAATTACTTTTTCCAGCCAAAAATAAAGAAACTTTATTGAAGCTGTTACTTTAATACTGTTTTTCTGGAATAAAAAACATCGTTGAATAGAAAATTTTAATACCTTTAAAATAATGTATCACATTTCTCTTTCTATTATGTTTTCCCCCCTTTAAGCCCCTAGTGTAATTTTAAATTACGTAAAGATAAAATTTACATTTAAAGATAGTTTATTATACAATATACCTGATTTTAATTTCTTGTTGATATATTCAACCGTTTAAAAGTTATTGATACTTTAAAAATAAACCTAATTAAATTTTTATGAAAAAATTATACAGTCACACAAAAAAAGGTCAAATACCCTTTTCGAAATCGTTTTGACATGTTGGATCCGAATTTGAGGTCAAAATAGCAACTCACCGATTAGTTTTGTATATGTGGAACCCTAAGCAACTTTATTTATTGAATATAAGTTGTTACAGAGGTTACAGTAAAACAAAAAGTTGCTTGGGGTTTCATACAAAATCGTTCAGTATTTAATACTGTAACAAATTCCCTTTTCATTAGTCATACATGTAATCACTCATTTTAAAAGGTAAACTTTTTCTAAATATATAGGTAATCCATCGATTTTGTGTGCACTTGGAGTTCGTATTCTCTGATCAGTTTGACTTCCTCTATTCTTGCGCATTTAAGAAAAAAACGAAAAGCCGGTCCACTCTAGACTATTAATCGATATAATAGGAATACTATGAGCTTAAATTCAGCCAATTTTGAAAAATATCGAAGGGGGATAACACGATTTTTAGATTTCGCTAAAAATGTTTGGTTATGTTTTTTTTGGTTATGCCAAAAATCAAAGTATGTCATGAGAGCGTAGAAAGGAGATTTTAAAGCATATTTGATTTTTTAAAATCGATCAATATTTCTAGGAGACGTGGGCTATTAAATGTATACAGGGTGTATTTGAAATAGGGTCGGAAATTTTAACAGGTGATTCTACATGATAAAATTTGACAAAAAGTTCCTATAAACATATGTCTAAAAATGCGTCATAAGGGAGCTACGCCCCTTTGAAATTGGCTAAAAAAATCGGTTTTTATTTAATAACTCAGGAACCCTTTGAGATATATTAACGAGGTTTTGCACGTGAATTAATCCTAATAAGGCCCATCTTTGTATGTAATTTTCACGTACTTATTTAAACCAGGGGTGTGCGAAAAGGGGGGTCCTTATCAGTTTTTTGTCCCAAACTTTTTTCTGTGTAACTTTTTTGCAATTTTATTTTTAAAATATGATTCCTTAGGTCAAAATACATAAAAAATGTACTCTTGTTGTAATACTGTAGGATTAACCGTTTTCGAGAAAAGTTAATTTGAAGGTGAAATTTCACTGTTCGAGGACGAAAAATTAAATACTAAAATGTCGAAAACCAAAATTTTAATGATGCAATGTTATTCTACATCAAAAGCTAAGAAAAAAACTTTCCATACATGTAGGTCGAAAAACGCTTTTAAAGCTACCATAGCCCTTTAAAAATGGTGCATATTTAGGAGACCATAGCTCCATTAGGATTCATTTTTGGAAGTACCTGTTATTTATTATTATTATTATAATTAATATAAGAGTAAGGCTATTTAAAACCTATAAAACTCAAATTACAATAGTTGATCGAGTACATTAAAAATATAACTAATCTAATCTCTATCCCAAATCCAAAACTTAAAACTAAAATTTAATACTTAACACTAATGTGCACATTTTTAATTTAATAAGAAATTGTCCAGTCTGTTTTTAAAACAATTTATACTAGTAGCATTTACTATGTCTTCAGTTAGGGAATTCCAAGTATTGAACACTCGATTAGGAAGAAATTATTTTCTGCAGGAAGTACGATACTGCTCGTGTGACAGCATTAGGCTGTGACCTCTGAGATGGACATTGTGATTTAGTTGTACGAGTTCAGTAAGATCCACAGAAAATTTATTATGTAGGATTCGGTAGGTGGTTACTAAGCATCCTCTTTCCAATCTATCAATTTGAGAAGGTAGATTAAACAGGCGCAGTCTGTCTTCATAGGATGGGCGTTGAAATCCATATGGCAGACGAGTGGCCATACGTTGCACTGCCTCAATCTGGTTTATGTCGCGAATAAGCACCGGGGCCCATACAGAAGAACCAAATTCCAATTTTGGTCTGACGTATGTTTTATAGAGACAGGCAGCTGTTGGTATAGATGGCTTGGAAAAAACTTTCTTAAATAAAAACAATTTTCTTTTTGCATCACTACAGATTTTCTCTATATGTAATGACCATGACAGATCTTTTGTAATAATTACTCCAAGGTCACAATGACTTTCGACACTATTCAGAAGAGTTCCATTTAAGTGATACATATGATGAGGGTTTGTTTTGCCTATATGCAATATAACACACTTAGAAGCATTTAAAGGGATGAGCCATTCGTTACACCAGTCCAAAATTGCGTTTAAGTCATTTTGTAATTGTCGCTGTGATGTCAAGGGATTGGCATAAATCTTGGAGTCATCTGCGTACATTGAACTGATACAGGAAAGTAATCGAGGGAGGTCTGCGGTGAATATTAGAAACAGGATCGGACCTAATACTGACCCTTGAGGAACCCCACTTGCAACCGGTTGACAGTACGAGTACGATTCACCAATTTTTGCACGAAAACTTCTATGCCTTAAAAATTGCTTTATCCATTCAAGCAAAGCTCCTTTGATACCAAAATGTTTCAATTTTTTTAAAAGTCGTTTGTGAGGGACCTTATCAAAAGCTTTTTGAAAGTCTAAATAGATAATGTCAATAGGGAATCCTTGCTCAACTAGTTTAGTCCAAGCATGAAGGATTGTAACAAATTGGAAGTGATCGATCTACCTGGGAGAAATCCGTGTTGCTGAGGGGGGATGATGTTGTTGTTCAGTAAAAAAGGTACCAATGCATCAGCAATAATCTTTTCCATTATCTTAACCTCTGCACAAGTAAGACTTATTTGTCTGTAATTTTCCTTAAGGTTCTTGTCACCTTTTTTGTGAACAGCAATAACGTCGGCAACTTTCCATGCATCAGGAAGACATCCCAGGTTAAAGGATTTTTGCATTATTATGGAAAGTGGAAGGGCGAGAGAGGAGGCACAGTTTTTTAAGATATATGGAGAAAGACCGCCAGGGCCAACTGAAGAAGTAGTATTAAGTGAATTTAGTTTTTGTAGAACAAATTCTTCAGAGAAAGACACTTTGTCTAAAGTTTCAACAGAGGGCGGTACACGTACATTAGGAATCTCTCCTACTGGTTCACTTGAGTAGTTTGTGGTAAAATAGTTACAAAATATTTCAGCTGATTCTGAATCATCTTTTGCTAATTGTCCGTTAGGCATTTTAATGCGTGGGACATTTACACTAGAAGAAAAAGTTTTTCTAAGGAATCCATAAAAATGCTTTTTATCTTTAGAATTAATTAAATTATTTTCATAATTTGTTTTAGCCTGAAATATTTGTTGACTTAAATTATTCGAAAAAGTTCTATGTGCCGCATAATCATTAGGATTATTTGATCGCTTAAACCGTCTCCAAAGGATTTTTTTAAATTGGATTAGTTGCCAGATATTGTTATTTAACCATGGCTTTTTAATATTTTGTTTAAAATTAACCTTTCGACTGCAGGACTCAATAATTTCATTAATATCTAGTATAAACTCGGACCAACAATCGTTCACTGCTTTATCAGCAAACAGATTTTGCCAGTTTATAGCATTTATTAGTATATTTGCATTAAGAAAATTTGTTTTAATTCGGGTTTTGATCTGAGCTTTAGGGGTTTTTAAATTTATTTGTAAATTGCAAGTTAAAACGACATGATCTGACTTCCCGATAGGGGGAAGCTGTAAAGGAGGGGTTAGCATATTTACATCGGACGTTAAAATAAGGTCCAGAAGTGAGGGTTCCTGATTCACGCGAAATCTGGTCATGTCATTAACAATTTGGGTTAAGTTTGTGGACGTCAACATATCCAGAAATAAATAGGGACTAGAATTAACGTTATTTGGCATAATTGGATTGGGCCATTTTATTTCTGGAAAATTGAAGTCCCCAAACACAACAATATCACGGTACTTATTAGCCAGTTGTGAGATTTTTTCAAATAAAATAGAATCATTTTGGAGAGGGGATAACGGTGGACAATAAACACAACAAAAAATTATAATATTGCCAGAATAAGACACTTTTAAACAGGTAATCTCAATACCAGGTACAACAATAGGTACAACATTGACAGAAGCATTTTTAAAGTAGCCGTTATTAAGATATATACAAGTACCACCGCACTGTTGATTTACTCTATCATTTCTGAAGAGAGAATAATTGTCTAAATTAATAACAGAATCGGTAATATGGGGTTTTAAATGTGTTTCAGAAATTAATATAACAGCAGGTTTTATACAACTTACAGTTACAGAAAATTCGGAAAATTTTGCTGTTAAAGAAGCTAGATTTGTGTAGAATAAAGGAAGGTTAGATAAGGAGTACGATGGTTTTACTTTTTTGTTATAATGCTTGGAATATTTTTCACATATTTTATTGTCAAGTTAGCTTCTCCAGTACCTTCCCTAGCCTTCAGTTCTTCTTGCACGGATTTCAAAAGTTGCATCTGTTTGGGAGTTTTGTCATCCTTAATTGATATAGCAGAATAATTGCTATTTAAAAGGTTACTTTTTAATTTAAGGATTTTTCTGGAATCATATTCATTTTGAAAAATAACTTTAACTGGTCTTGCTTTGCCATTCGAATTAACATTCCTGCCTAATCTGTAAAGATTAACAATTTTGGCTGAGTCGTCTGGTATGATTTTCTTTACGATAGCTTTTACATCGTTGTTGTCACTTGCGCGACAAGCTTCGGCAGTGCCAGAAGGCTCATTTAGATTAAAAATAATAATGTTTTTTGCACGATTTTGGCGCTCGACCAGTTCCAAAACAACTTCTTCAAAGTTGTCGGTGATCGGTGGCTGATGAATGTTGAAATTATTTGTTTGAATATTTTAAAGTTTCGCATTAAATTCATCTCTCAACGCATTTATTTGGGTAGTAATATTGGTATTCATTTCCTCGCGCAAAAAATTAATGGATTCTAAAATTTGGCTAAATTTATCCAGATTATTACTACAATTGTTGCAGAAAATTTTCAAACTTCGGGCAGAAGAGCGCGTAATTTTGATTTCATCTTCATTAAAATTACTGCATGATCGATGAATACCTCCTTTGCAACTGTCGCAATTAAACGCCGGCACTTCATTTCTACGGACCGTCTTATAATTTACGCACGCGTTCATATTTTTCAGTAGTGGGAAATAAATAGTACTGACCTTCAATGTTGTTGACAAAAATTGCAGGTATTTTACTTCAAAATAAATCAATTTCTTGATTATACAGGTGCGGTTTCAACCGAAAACTAATACACAGTAATTATTTTAGTTATTAAATTTAACTTTATGCAACTTTTAAATGCTTTGGTTCACTTTTTCACGGTGAAAACAAATTTAAAGATAGAGCCAAATTAGTACGACTATACTCTTCACATTTTATATATATATATATATATATATGAGGTTTTTTTCTTAGTTTTTAATGTACATTCGCCCTGCATCATTAAAATTTCGGTTTTCAACATTTTAGTATTTAATTTTTCGTCCTCGAACCGTAGAATTTCACCTTCAAATGAATTTTTCTCGAAAACGATTAATCCTACAGTATTACAACAAGAGTACCTTTTTTATGTATTTTGACCTGGGGAATCATATTTCAAAAATAAAATTGCAAAAAAGTTACACAGAAAAAAGTTTGGGACAAAAAACTGATAAGCCCCCCCCGTTTCGCACACCCCTGGTTTAAATAAGTACGTGAAAATTACATACAAAGATAGGCCTTATTAGGATTAATTCACGTGCAAAACCTCGTTAATATATCTCAAAGGGTTCCTGAGTTATTAAATAAAACCCGATTTTTTTAGCCACTTTCAAAAGGGCGTAGCTCCCTTATGACGCATTTTTAGACATATGTTTATAGGAACTTTTTGTCATTTTTTATGATGTAAAACCATCTGTTAAAATTTCCGACCCTATTTCAAATACACCGTGTATACATATGTCTGTAGACGGCCGAGTACATGGTACTCCCTCAAATTAAACACCCTGTATATATTAAACGGATAGTTGGGTTTAAAACCTACTGGTACTATAACTATCTCCAAGTTTGGTCAAAATTCATGAGATGAGTGCAAAATCTTAGCACGCTAGGCGTGAAATGCCTCATATATATCGGTGTACCACCGGTGGCCCATTCGGCTCAAAATATAGATTATATACGATGTTAATAAAATACAAACAAAAAATTCGAAAATCGCAAATATCAATTTTCGGCTACTGATGAATTATACTGTAAACACCGTCGCGACGCATGGTCGCGAACGTGTTGAGTCTACTTTCTACTTTGAAGTGTATACAGAATGAATGGATGATCTGTATATACATAAATAAACTGATCGGATGAGGTGCTCTTTTGACTTCAAATCCGTTTCAACACCTCAAAATATGTAGGAATACAATGGTTCCCAAACAGTTTTTTATATTACCTCTTTTTTTAGTTTCTGTGGCCACACATTTAGCTACAAAAAAAAGTCAAGTATTTTTTTGGAGACCATTGTATTCATATGTATTTTAAGGCTTTGAACCTGAATTTAAGGTCAACACAGCATCTCATCCAATTAGTTTTGGAGATAACCTCAAAGAACGTTATTTTCCAGTATAACGGGTATAAGGTTTTTTGAGGTTATCTAGAAAACTAATGGTATGGGGTGCTATTTTGACCTTAAATTCGGATTCAGCACCTCAAAACACATAGGAATACAATGGTTTCGAAAAGGTTATTTCGATACCCCCAAGCAACAAAGCCGTAACTCATATATTGTCATTTTTCACGACAGCTAAATTTCTAAAATATTTTTTTTTGTTATTTAAGGGTGGGGAAATAATTAAAGTGTAAAAGGAAGCTATGCGATACGTCATTTGAAAGCTTATAAAATTCTCTATTTAACTGTATAAGTATTTATTGTTTATTTATTTTTTGTTTCTGATAATATTCAAGTTTAAATTTTTTTTACTTTAGTATTTTTAGGTAAATTTTTGGTTAAAATAGCCTGTGGAGAAATCTGAGTAGTACCACCATGTGTGTCTTTTTTCAAGGCGTTTACCTATGAGTATAACTCAAATTGGGTCTAACTTGAGTTACGTCCTTGTTGCATGGGAGTGTCGATTTGGCCTTTTTTGTGTGGCTGTGCTATTTGTGTTAAATTTAGACACACTAAGAATTTGTTACCGTATTAAATACTTTTCAAAGGGTAGGCTATTATTAATAAGTTCTGAATGATCTTGTATATACAATGATCTTGTATATACAATGATCTTGTATATACGTATATATGAAACCGTTAGCAACTTTATTTATTGAATACAAGTAAATACATAAAACATAAAGTTGCTTGGGGTTCCGTATATATAAAATCGTTCAGTATTTATACGGTAACAAATTCTCTGTTCATTAGTGATATATGATATATTCAGTCTATCATTTTAAAAGGCAAACTTACTTCTAAATATACTTACAGATAATGTATCGATTTCGTGTGCACTTGGAAATCGTATCCCCTGGTCAGTTTAATTTCCCCTATTCTTGCCCCTTTAAGAAAAAATATGAAAAGCCGGCTCACTCTAGACTATTGATTGATACAATAGGAATAATATGAGCTTAAATTTAGCCTATTTTGAAAAAAAAAATCGAAGAGGGTAGTTTTAAGATAACTAGATCTTTAGATTTCTCTAAAAATATTAGGTTATGTTTTTTGGTTATGTCAAAAATCAAAGCATGTCATGAGAGCGTAAAAAATTGATTTTAAAGCGAAAATTCAAATTGAATATCGTAAATTTCAGAACGTCGTATCTCAAAAAAAAACAACTTTACAGGAATGAGAAATAACTCTTTCTCGAATTATTCATAGGTTGAAAATGTACTTTTTTAATATCAACTTAATACATTTTTAATGATCAACTTGCCTTAAATCATTTTATTGTGTATAAAATAAATAAATACAAATAAAAACCTAATGTTTATAGATACGACATTTTGATGCTCAAAATGAATAAATTTTTTTAAGATACGAACTTTGAAACATTATTATATTAATATTTTAACAAAATATAATAAATTATTATAATAATATTATTAATTATTAAAACATTTAAACTTCAAAAAGTTTTATAACATGGGCATAAGATGTCAAAAAAGCGTCGCCAAATGCAAAAGTGCGTTCCAAAATAGTCAGTTAACTAGAATTAAGAGATACGAGGTTTAAAAATTTATTAATTTATAATCATCTAAGATACGACGTTACTATTTTGCTTATATTTTTGTTATTTTAAAAAAGCGTTTAAGTCCAAAATCTCAAAATCGAAAAAAATTGAGTTACGACGTCCTGAAATTTACAAGACGATATACGAATGCTACCTACACAAAAATTTGTTGCCCTTTATGGTAACATAAATTATCCAAAATTTGAAGTCAATCGATATACGTTAAGGCACCGCACAGTGGTCCTAAAGTTTTTAAACTTACCCATTTTAAATTTATAAATTAGCAGATTTTGAAATCTTAAACTTTTATCACCTAGAATTGTTGCCTAATTTGTGACTATTGCTTACGTAAAATTTAAGGTGGATCACAACTCGTTTAGAGTTGGCACAAGAACCTCAAAAAATCCATAATTTTACTAGCTTTTTTTATCCATTTTCTACCCTTGTATCCACATGATTTAAAAATGTTAACGGGCCCTAGTCTGAAATTGTAGACCTATACATGTATATTATATATGCAAAATTTTAGGAGAATCGGAAAAAGTTGGGAGGTCGCTCAAGAGCCGTAAATGTTTAAAAATGGACGATTTTAACTCTTTTTTTACTTTAAAATTAAAAAAATATATATGAGATTTTAAGATTACAAATATTTTTATTTTTTTTTGCTCTTATAGTGGTTTCACTTATTTGTTGTTTTTATCTATTTCTAGTTTGTTAGTTTGTTAAGCAGGACACCTTAGTTTAATGATAGAAAGCTGAAATTTGGTATAGTTATTTATCTTCGAAGAAAATACAATATAATAAAATAAAATAATTCCCCCCCCCCCCCCGCTCGTTGGGGAGGATACCTCTTTTTCAATTCTTACCAATATGTTTGTGTAAATTTTGTACTGACGGTTTTTGCACTCACTAGAGCTAAATATAATATTTAAAAAAATGAACCCCACCCCCTAGGGGCAATTTAAATATTTATAAAAAGTCGTTTAAAAATATATTCTATTTTTTTATACCTAAGCTGGATTCTCGTTAAGCTCTTATATCACTTTCAGATTTCTAGTTTATATACATTAAAATGTATAATGTATAATTATATACCGGCTAACACAAGAACTATTGCCTACGAATTATCTCCGTAACTATAAAAGATAACTTATTGAAATATATATGAACCGTAAATACCCCCATTTTGGCATCGTCACAGTGGTCCTAAAGTTTTTAAACTTACCCATTTTACGAGCTTCTTTAATTTTAAATTTTTAAATTAGCAGATTTTGAAATCTTAAACTTTTATCAACTAAAATTGTTGCCTAATTTGTGACTAAAAAATATCACTTCCGGTCTAAGCGGAAAATGGCGTTATTTTAAAGTTTTTTTTTTTTGATTCATCAACTTTAACGCCAGTTTGTGCTAAATTTTTAAATGGAACGACCTCTTTTTGATTTTGCTAAATTAAAAATGCAGGTATACTCTACAAGAAAAACGTACAAACACCCTAATAGGGTTGGCCCTTTTCGGGGAAAATGACCATATTCCGTTGGGAGCTATATTGAATCCCAACGGAATATGGCAATTTTCCCTGAAAAGAGCCAACCCTATTAGGGGTTTGTACGTTTTTCTTGTAGAGTATACCTGAATTTTTAATTTAGCAAAATCAAAAATATTTAACACAAACTGGCGTTAAAGCTGATGAATTAAAAAAAAACTTTAAAATAACGCCATTTTTCCGCTTAGACCGGAAGTGATATTTTTTATGACGATGCCAAAATGGGGGTATTTACGGTTCATATATATTTCAATAAGTTATCTTTTATAGTTACGGAGATAATTCATAAGCAATACTTCTTGTGTTAGCCGGTATATAATTATACATTATACATTTTAATGTATATAAACTAGAAATCTGAAAGTGATATAAGAGCTTAACGAGAATCCAATTTAGGTATAAAAAAATAGAATATATTTTTAAAAGACTTTTTATAAATATTTAAATTGCTCCTAGGGGTGGAGGTCATTTTTTTAAATATTATATTTAGCTCTAGTGTGCAAAAACCGTCAGTACAAAATTTACACAAACATATTGGTAAGAATTGAAAAAGGGGTATACCTCCCCAATGAGGGGGGGGGAATTATTTTATTTTATTATATTGTATTGTCTTCGAAGATAAATAACTATACCAAATTTCAGCTTTCTATCATTAACCTAAGGTGTCCTGCTTAACAAACAAACTAATAAACTGACATAGTAACAAACTATCAAACTAGAAATTCAAGTTAAATAAAAACTAAAAAAAAAGTAAAACCAGTATAAGAGCAAAAAATAAATTTTAAAATAAAAAAAGAGTTAAAATCGTCCATTTTTAAACATTTACAACTCTGGCGCGACATCCTAACTTTTTCCGATTCTCCTAAAATTTTGCGTATATAATATACATGTATAGGTCTACAATTTCAGACTAGCGCCCGTTAACATTTTTACACCATGTGGATACAAGGGTAGAAAATGGATAAAAAAAGCTAGTAAAATTATGGATTTTTTGAGGTTTAAGGTTCTTGTACCAACTCTGAACGACTTTTTGATCCACCTTAAATTTTACGTAAGCAATAGTCACAAATTAGGCAACAATTTTAGTTGATAAAAGTTAAAGATTTCAAAATCTGCTAATTTATAAATTTGAAATTAAAGAAGCTCGTAAAATGGGTAAGTTTAAAAACTTTAGGACTAGTGTGCGGTGCCTTAACGTATTTCGATTGACTTCAAATTTTGGATAATTCATGTTACCATAAAGGGCAACAAATTTTTGTGTAGGTAGCATTCGTATATTCAATTTGAATTTTCGCGACCACCCTACTGAACACCCTTTATATATTAAAAGGATAGTTTGATTTAAAAATATGATGCCATGGTATATGTATATGTATATGCCTACTAGTACTACAACTATCTCCAAGTTTGGTCAAAATTCGTGAGATGAGTGTAAAATCTAGGCGCGAAATGCCTCATATACCGGGTACCACAATATAGTGGTACACCCCTATAACTTTTTTGTTTATTTACTTATCAAAATGAAATTTGGAGGATGTAAACTGCATTTTGAAATAAAAAAAATATATATTTTGTCACTTCCGGTTTCGTTTGGACTTTTTTTTAATTTTAAATCTAGTTAGCTTTGAAATATGCAAAATTATTCTGGGCTTTGTAATTTTCTTTATGAAACAACGTTTTATATAAATATGAACCAATTTTGAACTTTAAAACTAGACAAATCATTTTTTTCAATAAAACTCAATTTTTTTAAATAGTAAGGTGCTGGTATTAAATCACGTATTTTTTTTTTAAGATTGATACCCATATCGATGCATTTCAATCAAAATGTATTAGCAAAAAATTACTATTAAGAATAAATAAAAAAGAAAAACCAACAATAAAACAACTTCTTTCTTAGTTATTAAAAGTGTTAATATTTTTTTAAGTTAAATTTCAAAAAATATAAGATTAAACAAAAACAATGCTTTTTAAAAACCAGCATTTTTTTATTTTTTATTTTAATAATATTTATTTTTTTTAAACATAAAATTAGTTACTTGAGAATTTATAATAAAAAAAACGATCGTTCATAGCTATAGTTCTCCGCATGAAAGAAAGTCGAACACATTCCAAAAATATTTCCCGTAGCCACAGATCCGTGCGTCAAACTTTATACCTACGTTACATACGTTTTATCGTTATTTAAATTAATAATTTCTTTTTTAATAATTTTAACAATTTAACGTCTTAATAAGTACCTAATTAGTACTAATATCAACAATCGTTTTTTTTTGTTTTTTATTAGAAATTCTAAGGTTACTAAGTTTTATGTTAAAAAAATATAAATATTATTAAAATACAGAAAATGCTCCTTTTATAAACGCATTGTTTTTGTTTTATGTTACATTTTTTGAAAATTAACTTAAAAAATATTAACAATTAAGATAAAAACAATAACTGACTAAAAAAGTTGTGTTATTATTTTTTAATTTTTTTTTAATATTAATTTTTTGCCAATGAATTTTGATTGAAATACAATGATATGGGTATAAATCCTTTAAGAAATAAATATGTGATGTGATGGTACTACTGTCCCATTTAAAAAAATTGAATTTTATTTCAAAAAATGATTTGCCTAGTTTGTACTCAGAATTCAATTTTAAACCAGAATATGTAAAAATATACAGGGTGTTCCATTTAAAAATCAAAAGTTGAGGTCATTTCCGGCTAAACCGGAAGTGGCAGAATATTTTTTACAATGTCAAAAAATTCAGTTTATTCAATTATTTACATCCACCAAATTTCATTTTGATAAGTTAATAAACAAAAAAGTTATATCGGTGTACCACCGGTGGCGCATTAGGCCGAAAATATGGATTATATACGATGTTCATAAAATACAAACAACAAATTCAAAAATCACAAAAATTAATTTTCGGCTACTGATGTATTCCTATACTGTAAACACCGTCGTCGCCAACGACTTTCGTCCTAGAACTTAAAAGATATATTTCTACTTTGGAGTGTATACAAAATGAATAAATGATCTGTATGTACATAAATAAACTGAGAAGTGAGGGTTACATATTTAACTTAATCATATTATTTCTATAACTATCCTAAATAATTTTGTTTTTAAAAAGTTACTTCGTTGATGCTACGTATACTATTATTATTCAAAACGTTATTTTCTTTACTATCTACTTACTTAATATTCAACCGATATCAAAAAGTTTGATCTACTATAATTAAAAATTACCATAATAAACGTAGTGTGTTGCTTTTAAACTTAACAGCTGAAAACAACATTATTTTTTTATTTTAAAGGCTAGATATACATAATACATAATATGTATTATGTATATCATATTATGATGTCTCTGAACTAGCATCTATGTACACCGAAATAGTATGCTTCCAGCTTCCAGCTCCCACTTCGGCAAGTCGTCGGAGTATTAATTTAAGGTTAAGGTTTGGATGAAAGGTTTGGTATATTCATCGCTTGTGTTTTTTTTGTTCGCAATTAAGTAAAATATTAGTAGTGGATTAAAGAAGTATATAATATACAATTAAATACTGTAACTATTACAACAACAGCGCGACTTCATCTCTTACCAGTTATATTTGTATTTTTTGTCTAAATATTAGCTAAAATTTTAGATTTTTAACATGTTAACAGAAACCTGTTTCTTTTTATTTTCTTTAAATATATTTCGAAAATTTATATTTTTATTTTTTATGTTATTCAATAAAAAAAACACATACATTTTCATGTTTGAAAACATAAGCTTGATTGGGAGAATGGGTAGCGCGTCGGACTACAAATACAGAAATCCTACACGGTTCAAACTTGATTAGCGCAGTTTTTTTATATTTCGAAACTTTGTATCTCAAAAAATTAATTTTCAGTTCCTTATATAATAATAATAATAATGTTTAGTGTAAATATTAATGATATATACAGGTTCATGTTAACAACAAACAAAATACTGGCAAAGGTTTTCAAGAAACCTGTGAGAAAAAGATATACAGGGTGATAAGTAACTGCCATGCCAAAATTTAAGAGGTGATTCTACATCCAAAAATATGAAAAAAAGTTTCTATAAAGGGTGGTCCGGAAATGAGCCTTAAGGGAGCTACGGCCCTTCAAAGATGACATATTGAATGGGGGACAAATAACAGCATCAATAAAATGTTAATGCTGCAGGGTGATTCTTCATTTAAAACTGAGCAAAAAGTATTCTTCACCAAAACACCTAAATTTAATATTAAAGGAGTAATGGCCTTTTAAATAGTAACGTTTAATATTAAAGGAGTAATGGCCTTTTAAATAGTAACGTTTTTGGTGGCACAAAATGTTACTTTCTCTTAATTGTATTTTTTTTTTTGAAAACAGTTGCTCCTACAGTGTTATATTATATGACGTTTTTTATGTATTTTTACTCAATAAATCTATATTTTTTACAAAAAATTAAAAAAAAAACATAAAAAAGTTTGGGGCAAAAATGTGTTAAGCCTCACATATTTTTTCCTTCTAGGCACGCCTCTGGATAAATTAAAAAAAAATAAATTAACATAAACTTATTACCTTTATTAATACTAGTACACATGCAAAATATGGTCGCTCTAGCTTTAAGAGTACCAGAGTTATTAATTAAAAACCTTATTTTTATTACAATTTTAAAGGGCCGTAGGGCTCATTTCCGGACCCCCTTTATTGAGGGCATGTCAGTTATTGATCACCCTGTATAATATAATATTTTATTTTACTTACAATATTAAATTAAGTGTATAATTAGTATTTTTATGTTAGAGTATAAAATTATACAAAATGTTTTTATATGTTAGCGTGAAACAATATATATATATATATATATATATATGTGCAAACATATACCTAGGTGCAACAAAAATTGTTAGTAGGTACCTAAGTATGAATAAAAATGCAAATTAATTTTTCTACGAAATTGTGTTTTAAGTTAATTTTTACCGTGTTAAAATTGTGGCTTGGTTACATGCAGTGAAAAAGAGAAGAGCGGACTATAAAAGAATCAAAATATAGTTTGTTCTATGCATTTCAAACATAACGAAAATTGTTATGTCAACCCAATGCAAAAATCCCTAAATCGGTCATCAGTTTAAATGTAAGTTTTTTCTTTTAATTTTAGAGCAAAATAGAAAAAATAGTATAAAGCACTCATATCGTAACACATTTGTACTCGTGCACTAAAACGGGTGTTATGAAACTAGTACTTCAATATACTATTTTGAAATGCGAGGTTTCGGAATTTACACGTCAAATTATTTTTCCTTTGACAGTAACGTATTTATTAATATATCCATTAATTCATGTTACCAAATATAATTAACTTGTTTGAAGTTGTATTTTAAATCACATTTTGTAAGTGGTGCATATATACCGCTATAGTATATACTTTGAAGCAACTCACAGGGATCCTCACGGGTCACTGTGGACTAGAAAGACACCTGTTCAAGATGAAGGTCGGTAACGACCCCGTCTGTTCGGGTTGCGGGATAGACGAAGAATCGTCCTTCCATTTCCTAGGACAATGGGATCGGTTCGGCAAGTGAGAGGCCCGTTGCAGGCACGCACGCCTTATAACGCTTTTGACGGAAAGAAGAGAGCGCGCATGATTCCTCCCCCTTTCGTCGGAAACTTTGTGTCATGCGGAGAACTATTATAGTTATATAATTATATTATAATACTATACGATTTTGTAGTATTTTTTAACATATTCACGATATTAATGACGCTATAGTTTTATTCCTGCCCGCGTTTAGATTTTACTATGACGATACTACGTACTATTTTTGGATCAAATTTATATTCCGAAGTTTGATCTAAGTATTTTCTTTACTAGCTTGTTAATATTCAACCTGTGTCAAAAATTTTGCTCAGCTATAAATAAAAATTAGCATAATATAAAACGCTTCCTGCATTAATCTTGGGATGAACTAAATATGTTACATTTATGGTAAATAATTCAGTGACTATGGGACAAACTTTTAGGGTGGTCCTTTTAGTTGTTTGTCGGCAAGTTAAACATTTGTGGGCCTTCGAGCCGAATAATTTATCATACTTTAGAAAACAATAGTTATTTAGTTAAATTTTGAACTAAAATGACGAAAATTGAGCTTTTCATAATGTTCTTATTTTCATAAAAATATTGGGGAGTAGGTTTTTGTATTAATTTTTTATTTACTTGGTTACACAAGCCCTTTATGTACATATTTTTCTAAAACATTTTTTGTGAGATTTGGTAAAAAGGAAAAAATTTCCATCAAATAAAAACTGTTTTATTCTTTGATATATCCTTTTTTATATAAAATTTATAATACAAATACAAATAATATTTTAGAGATCCATTAGTATCAAGTTTACAACACTGCCCCGTTAGAAAAAATTATCCTATCAGCAGATGGCTGTTTTTTTTCAAGTTTACATAATTCTTAAAAAAATATTCTTTATTCTTTTATCTACGATCTCTTTTAATGGTATTATAACCCCTAAAAATATTTCATTCAATTTATCTTTAATTTTTATAATTACTTTTAGATTTTAAAGAAAGCTAACAGAGATATTATGATTTATTAAATAAAAAAAAATAATACATACAGTACCGACAACGGGGGTGAAACCAGTCAAAATTTTCTGTTTTTTGGTTTTTTTTTGGTTTTCTTACAAAAATAAAAATCCAAAAAAAAATATGTTAAAGCTTGACGTTTCGAGCATTTATTATTGTCAACACTGTCAAAATAACCACAGTAGTTTTTTTAAATATTTTTTTAAAGGTTGATCGGTTTTACCCCGTATTAGAGGGGTGAAACCGGTCACCTCTTTTATTTCACGTATATTTGACCCTAGCAACTTCGAGAGTGAAACCGATCATTTATCCTAGTTTTAAAAAAACTTTCTCGTTTTTAAATAAAGAAAAAAAGTTAAAAAACTAGTAAAAAACCTGTATTTGGTATCAAAAATGTACATATTATCTTAAACTTAAAAATTATTTCTTAAATGGTTTGGGTTTGGGGTGAGGGGGTTAGTGTAAAGCACTTACCAAAAGTACTAGGATTTCCTACAAAACAAACTCACAAAAGGACTTTAATGAGAAAGAAAGCTTTATTTAGACCAATTAGTTAGTGATCGATTTCACCCCACCATTTTTCCACTTTTTAAAATGCAATAATATATTTTTTAAGCTCCTGCAGTTTGTTTATTTTTCCCATTAGAATAAAGATATGTTTATGTTTTATGTAGTTTAAGTTTCAGATGATTACAAATAATTTGAATGCAGTAAAAAATAAAATGTCTTTACATGACAATAATTGGCTTAGCCACCTTACTACATATAAAGTTATTGCCAAACATTACGGCTGTATTTTTAGTATACTATTAAATTTTACTGATATTTCGGTTATACAAGAAAAATAATATTTACTCATCTGTAGAATATTGTTTTATTATTATACTTTTATTGGTTTTGCTATTGGTAATGCTATTCTTTTTAGAAAAAAAATAAACAAATCAAAGTAGGAAAAATCCCCAGCGTTATTTAAACAGCTTTTGTCATAAATTATCCTAGAAAGCTACTTGGTCTAATTTTTTTGCATATTTTTGTTGCCACAATAATTTTACGTTCATATATAACTGATAAATAAATATTCCTTAAAAATGTAAAATAAGCAAAATTATACAGGCTAATCTTGCAAGATTTACAGCTCTATGGTGCTGTAAATACTCTTGTTTTATATTTTCATTGTTTTTCGCCATAAAATATTTAAAAATACGAAAAAGCATGATAATGTTCACATTAATTTAAATAAAAGTAGTACTTAAACCATAACGAGCGTTTTGTTATTATTTTTATTTAAATAAAAGCACAATATTTTATATTATTTATTATATATATAAAAATATTTTAATACCATAAATAAAATTTAAAGTAATTAAACTAGTAATTTTAAATATAACATATTAAAGTACTTTAAATAATGTACAGACAAATTAACAACCAAATTTAAAGCTTAAACTCTATGCAATAAATAACAATGACTATTTCACAAACAATATATAGGCCAATCAAAACCTTGCATTTTTAGTTTCTTGACCAACCAGATCAAAATAAATCTGATAATTTTTGCACATATGCAATTATCACTTGGTTACTATGGAAACAAGAAACTGACAGTTATTGACATCTAAATAAATGTTATATTTTTGCAAAATGTGTTTTTAATTTGTTAAGCTTGCCTTTAGTTGATTTATTTTTATTGACAATTAATATAAATGCTTATTTTATTACCAAAACATCCTAGGTATAAACCCTAATTAATTTCAGATAATATATTATATTTTGTGCACTTTCCATCTTAAAAGTTTTAAATCACTGATATTCATAAATTTTAATTTATTTAATTGAATCTTGGTACAGGCCACTCAAAACTAATTTAAACATCAAGTGAACATCGTGGTTTTAAAAAGCGCGGAAAATTTGAGATTTAAAATTAAAACTTAGTTGTAAAGTAATATTGTTGTTTAGTTCTTAAATTTTTAATTTAAATATGAAACAACATTAAACATGGTAAAATTATATACTTCCTTATTTTGTTTGTGAAATAGTCTTTCAAAATACCATTCGTGTATGTTGAATTACACATAATTTTTTTACTGTATATAAAAAAACATTTTGCTTAAGGAAATTGTTTTCGTGCATTTTTCGTGTTACAAAATTCCGAGACCGCAGGTTGCCAAGCAAAATATTTTTTTAATACAGTAAAAAAAATATCGATAATTCAACATGTACTTATGATATTACTACTGAAAATATATTCATACTAGTTTTTATTTGTCTGCCGAATAACTTCACTAAAAAAAATCATTAAATCTAACTTTAATAACAAATTCTTTGTTTCTTTGTGTGAATCTTCCAAACCAAGCGCGCTAACTGCATTTATAATTGCTAAATGGAGACTTTATTTATTTATTTTATTTTATTTTTTTATTCATTTATACTCGTCACTGGGACCTTTACAAAATGCATTTTATACCAGAGATTGTTTATTTCTACATTAAAAGTACAAGATTCGGGCAGCTTCTAAATCTTACTCTTACATTTTCAACGATTTTTCGGTTAACCATACCCATACTCGATTAGGTACTACCTAATATTTTCTGCAGCATTTTATATGAAAAACCAATATAAATATTTGTATATATTAAATAAAATATAAAATTAAAAAAAATACTGTCTGACGACTTTTGACATTGCTTTGGCATAAGTTTTACATAATAAGATAACAACTTAAGTGAATTTCTCTGGGGTTGGTTAACTAACCTGGTACTTGGCAATGGTGTATTTTTTGACAAAGTGATAGGGACTGATTTGGAGAAGTATGTTTTCGTTCACCTTGACTATATGATTATTTATTATTAAGGTTATGTAACTTTTTGTAGACACAACGACGTCAAAAAACAAACAATGAATCCATGTCTGTCTATGCATTAAAGTTTTAGACACAACGACGTCAAAAAACAAACAATGAATCCATGTCTGTCTATGCATTAAAGTTTTTAAAAGTGTTAGGTTTCCCTTATTTATAAAACCAGAATTAAACCATATAATTATTTGAAAAATGTCCAATTAGTAGAACTTCAAACGAAATTAATAACAGACAGCAAAATTAATTATAAACGGTTATTTATAACGAATCATAATTTATATAGAAATTTCATACAATGCAGTAAAATTCCTTACAGGAATAAATATGTGCTTTTAAAAGAAAAGGTACCAAGTCTCCGAGATACATCTAAATACTTAGTTACTGTATACGGTATACTGTTGGTATCATTGATTTTGGCAGATCATCGCTTTCTTAGATGCATGCCATGGAATATGATCCAAATGGATCGGTCTGGGTGCCCAAGTAATACAAGTAGCTTTAAAGTTTCTCTTACTACTTATCCGTTGTCGAATTAAAGCTAACTTGGCTGTAACAGCTTTCTGTAAACGAGATTTGAAGTGGTTTTAGCAATAGCATTTGGTCAATTTAGGATAGTCATTATATGGTTTCTATGAAGATTTCACGTAAGCTGGAGTATCGATTTTACAAAAATTTTAAAGATAGATAACAGCTATATTCTGTATTTTCTTGTTGCCAACATAAAACTATAAAAATATCTAAATTTTTTATTAAAAATTTAGGGAATTTAATAATATAATATGGTCATAAGCTTTACTATGTTCTCTGTTCTCTGTTCACGAAATACCTTTGTTAGATAAAATAACAATGTATTATTTATTGTGATAACATATGGACTTTTTACAAGTTCTTTGACACATAATTTAAGTTAATATTGTGAAAAGTGAAGATGAAAATTTGTTTTATTTTACGCGCCTCAAATGGTGAAAATTAGTTTAAATAAATTGATGTTAATAAAGTTTTTTTATTATTTTATTTATTTTTCTTTATACACGGTTTGAAAATTTTCAATAAATGTTATTTACAGGATATTATGTTTTTAACAGTAAACGAGTTTTATGTTAGGATTTTTTTTTAGATTTTCATCTTTTTTTACTAAACCAAAAAAATGGCGAAGCTATTAAATCATGGCCATCTATTAGGCAGCTCTATAGGCTGTACGTAAGACAAAAACCTAGTATTAATAATAATGGATTTATTGCCCAACAAAAATCCATTTACATGACAAAATTATATGATAAAACTAAAAAATCTAATTTATGCTTTTAAAATACTAATGTAACAAATTTATACACATCTATTTAACTTATCCACACCCAAAATGAATCCAAGACCCTAAAAAAAAAATTACACTTTATACAACAGTTGTTAATATTTCTGGACATACCTAATACAGATTGATGACTATTAATATATTAGTCCTAGGAATTGGTAGCATGAATGCATCAAAATTTCTAGCATTAATACTGGGTAACAAAAAAATTAATTTCTCAATTAAATGAGGACAGTCAATTAAGTTATTTATGAGCCTAAAAACAATATATATCGACTTTAGGAGTCTTCTATGATTAAGTAATTAAACTAACAGAAAACCTGTTGTATAAAACTAAATATAAAATATTTTCATTTCTAGTCATGTGGGTAGATACCAAAATCTTTAAAGTTCAATTTGTTTTTAATTTACGTTGAACACTTTCAACATCATTCAAAAGAGCAGCCGATTTAGGGTATCAAGTTAACGAGCCATATTCGAGTTTGGACGAACGCAAAAAACAAATTTTTAAAAGAGTTTCAGTTCTAAAATGTTGACAGTTGCGCTTTAAACCACCAAACATTTTATTTGCAGCATTAACCATGATGGAAATATTATCATTAAATACTATTGAAATAAGAACAAAATTTGTTTAAAAAAAAGCCCATTTTTTTAAACTATTTCTATTGGATACGGAAATAGCTATTTTCCTAACAAGTGTGGAAAGAGGCTTTTCCTCACTAGATTGCATTTGCCTGAACGACGCGTAGCGGAGTTCAGGCAAGCAATCGAGTGCGGAAAAGACGCTTTAAGCATGCGTTAGGAACAATATTTTTTCTACGAGCGAGTTAAAAATAAAATATGCTCTTATATAAGTATACTTAATTTAATAAATTTAATTTTTTTATCTTTTCCCAATAGAAAAACAATTAACAATTAAGAAATTTAAAATTTTTTATTATTTTGTGAATAAATATATCAAGAATAACACGACAATATTAAGATATTAACAGTTTTAACAATTATTGAAAAGAATCTAAAATTAGTTATTACCAATTCTATTTTGGTTGAACATTAATGTTAAATTTGTTGCAGTTTTCATTTGCATTTGCCATTTCTATTATTCGTTCAGGTAATTTTCATCGTCTTCTTTAAGGTTCATCATCTTTTATAAAAACTTTACAATTAAAATTGACAACACAATTGACACGAACTAGGACTAGGACGCTATCATGTTCATCGGTCGTCATGGAAACAAGTGTCTTAGCCGAAAATGTTACAAATTTATATAATCAAGCTACTTGTTTTTATGAAATAATTATGGGTGCGGAAAAGACCTTCTTCACAAATAACTAAACAAAAAATACCACATCTAGGTGCTTTTACTGAAGGGTGTACAAAGTACATAATATTTATATTTTATTGCATTCATTCATTATAAAGCCAAAGTTTGAAAATCAATTAATTAAAATCTTAGCCATAAACAAAAGCAATAAAATTTTAAATTCCCAAGGCAATATTTCTATTTTATATCTTAATAATTTAATTAATTAAAATCATAATTAATTTTAAATATTCTTCTGGCTTCTAAACTTTGAACCATAAAAAACTGGTTTGGTTCGAGAAGAAAACTTGAATTAGGTTTATTACAACTTATTACATTACAGGTGCTCTTCGCAGCTATAACTAGAAACTTATTTGCTTCTCAGATAGCAAAGCGGTGCATATAAAATTTATTAAATCTAAAAGGTCCAGATTTATTCCATGGTCCATCATAATTATTATATTATTGATATATTTGTATAGTGCTCTCTGGAACCTAAATACTCCCGATAAAAAAGGTTTCTTTTTAACTGACTTTAAAAAAGGTTTCTTTTTCGAAAATAAAAACAAACCTAACCTCAAATAATCTCAAACAGGAAAAATCTAGTGAGTGTGGAAGATTATAATCTTTAATTACTTAATTCTTAATACTTTAGGTATACCTAAGGTATTTATATACACTTTTATGTGTTATTTTCATGTACTTATTTCAACCAGGGGTGTGCGAAACGGGGGGGGCTTATCAGTTTTTTGTCCCAAACTTTTTTCTGTGTAACTTTTTTACAATTTTATTTTTGAAATATGATTCCTCAGGTCAAAATACATAAAAAAGGTACTCTTGTTGTAATACTGTAGGATTAGCCGTTAATAACTAAACAAAAAATACCACATCTAGGTGCTTTTACTGAAGGGTGTACAAAGTACATAATATTTATATTTTATTGCATTCATTCATTATAAAGCCAAAGTTTGAAAATCAATTAATTAAAATCTTAGCCATAAACAAAAGCAATAAAATTTTAAATTCCCAAGGCAATATTTCTATTTTATATCTTAATAATTTAATTAATTAAAATCATAATTAATTTTAAATATTCTTCTGGCTTCTAAACTTTGAACCATAAAAAACTGGTTTGGTTCGAGAAGAAAACTTGAATTAGGTTTATTACAACTTATTACATTACAGGTGCTCTTCGCAGCTATAACTAGAAACTTATTTGCTTCTCAGATAGCAAAGTGGTGCATATAAAATTTATTAAATCTAAAAGATCCAGATTTATTCCATGGTCTATCATAATTATTATATTATTGATATATTTGTATAGTGCTTTCTGGAACCTAAAAACTCCCGATAAAAAAGGTTTCTTTTTAACTGACTTTAAAAAAGGTTTCTTTTTCGAAAATAAAAACAAACCTAACCTCAAATAATCTCAAACAGGAAAAATCTAGTGAGTGTGGAAGATTATAATCTTTAATTACTTAATTCTTAATACTTTAGGTATACCTAAGGTATTTATATACACTTTTATGTGTTATTTTCGTTTGGACTTATTTCAACCAGGGGTGTGCGAAACGGGGGGGGCTTATCAGTTTTTTGTCCCAAACTTTTTTCTGTGTAACTTTTTTACAATTTTATTTTTGAAATATGATTCCTCAGGTCAAAATACATAAAAAAGGTACTCTTGTTGTAATACTGTAGGATTAGCCGTTTTCGAGAAAAAATCATTTGAAGGTGAAATTCCACGGTTCGAGGACGATAAATTAAATACTAAAATGTTGAAAACCAAAATTTTAATGATGCAGGGCGAATGTACATTAAAAACTAAGAAAAAAACCTCATATACAGGTACTTCCAAAAATCAATTCTAATGGAGCTAGGGTCTCCTAAATATGCACCATATTTAAAGGGCTATGGTAGCTTTAAAAGCGTTTTTTCGACCTACATGTATGGAAACTTTTTTGTTAGTTTTTGATGTAGAATAACATTGCATCATTAAAATTTTGTTTTTCGACATTTTAGTATTTAATTTTTCGTCCTCGAACCCTGAAATTTCACCTTCAAATGAACTTTTCTCGAAAACGGTTAATCCTACAGTATTACAACAAGAGTACCTTTTTTATGTATTTTGCCCTGAGGAATCATATTTCAAAAATAAAATTGCAAAAAAGTTACACAGAAAAAAGTTTGGGACAAAAAACTGATAAGGCCCCCCCGTTTCGCACACCCCTGGTTTAAATAAGTACGTGAAAATGACATACAAAGATGGGCCTTATTAGGATTAATTCACGTGCAAAACCTCGTTAACATATCTTAAAGGGTTCCTGAGTTATTAAATAAAAACCGATTTTTTTAGCCAATTTCAAAGGGGCGTAGCTCCCTTATGACGCATTTTTAGACATATGTTTATAAAAACTCTTTGTCATATTTTATCATGTAGAATCACCTGTTAAAATTTCCGACGCAATTTCAAATACACCCTGTATTATACAGTATTATTAATTTGAGCCATTTCGCTTCCAAGACTATTTATATCAATAAAATATCTAAAACAGAAAATAAAATTAAAATGTTCTTATCAGGCGCACCTATTTCTAGATGCGCTGGTAAGGTATTGCGTTTAAAATAATACTTATCTGCTATATCTTCTTTACCTAAAAAATATTATTAGTCAATACATTACCAAAGTTTAAAAATTTTGCCTAAATAAAGAATTTTTAATAAAATTCTTGATAAATCGTAAAAATAATTAAAAAAGAACGAAAAACTGAATAAAAGTTAACTTCTAACGTTTCGGGATCTAATCTGATCCCGTTTTCAAAGAAAATTATTAGTTTTTGAAAGAATTTGTGCAATATTGGGCTTTATCAATCAAAATATGACAAATGTCAAACTGTGTCATTTCGAGGTAATTGAAACAGACACCTGTAGCAATAAAAAGGTGTAGAGAAATTAATTTGGAAAATGCGTTTTTGTTGAAAACGTGTAGAGAAGTTAATTTGGAAAAAACTCTTTTATTGAAAAGAGGGAAAATTTAAGTTACCGAGTAATACTTCATCATTAAGTATTGGTGTCCAAATATTAGATAAAGATGAAGAGCATTCGCTAATACAGTTGTCTATACATAATTTTATGAAAATTTATTCTTTTAGCTTTCGTATTTCTGTGATAGGCTCTTTAGTTAAAATTTTTGTATTATCAAATAAAAAATGGTGACAATTATTAAATGAGTGATCAACTAATTTTGAAGAAAATATTTTTATTTTTTGACAGTTAATTTTGTGTTCTGTCAGACGGACAGATAAAGGCCTACCAGATTCACCGACATAAAATTTCCCGCATTGACAGGGAATGCAATAAACGCTGTTTTTAGAATTTATATTTGCATTAAAAGGCTTAGTTTTTGTAAGAATTTGACTTGAAGTATCATCTGTTTTAAAAGCCGTACCTATATTAAATTTATTACCAATGCGTTTTAAAGACTCAGACAAACCTGGTATTATTAAATTTATAGAGTTATCGTTATTTTTAGGTTGTCTAATTTTTGGATTTTCTATTTGAAAAATAGTTTTATAAATAAAATTGACGGGGTAAACATTTTTGGATAGTCTATCGTAAATTTGACTTTTTTCTCTATGAAAGTCATTAATATTTGTACAAATCGTTTTGCTCTATCATATAAGGATTTAATTATGCCTTTTTTAACCGAATTGCAATGATTTGAATTAAAATTTAGGTATCTACCGCTATTAGTTGGTTTACGGTAAACATTAGTAAAAAGTTTGTTTTCAGTTTTAGTTACAAGTGTATCCAAAAATGGTAAGCTAAATTATAGATTCTATCTAAAGTATTTAATTTCGTTGTATTTAATAAAGATATATTTTTTATTTTATTTGCTTTAGAAGGGGGCTTAAAAGTTTCCAGGGAGGCTCAGATCCCTTAAGTCCCCCCCTGGCCCGCACCAGAAACATATTTTTTTATTATAATTATAAACTGTAGAATCTCGCATAAAACTTTTTCATCGGAGTCTTTCCGTTCTAAAATAAAAAGCAGCTTCCATAAAAGACCTCCCTTTAACCTACCGTATCAAATAAGAAGCATTTCTTTCAGTTTTATTTTTCTTTTACATACTATTACTACATATTATTGCCAACTTTGAACAAACAAAAAAAGTAGATAGGGTCCCCTATTGAAAAAGGTTGAATAACGGGTGTTTCCACCCGTAGAAATAAATGTCCGATCCTTGATCCGAATTATACGAACGAAAAAATACTAACTTATTATCAACAGGGACCTAAAATTTTTCTATAACATGCCCTTTTTATGCTTTTAAATAAGAAGTTAACGACGCACTATGTCGTACTCGGGGTCTAAAAGTGACCAAAACCTATCACATGAAGTATTTTTTTTACTAAAAATTATTATTTGGACATTATTTCATCACACTTAACCTTTTTTTAATTGAAAATGCTTTGTAAGACAGTGGAGTACACACACTCTGGATTTCAATTACGTTTAATTATTTTTTTCAATTGATATTTTTCATTTATGTTAAAAACCACGGTGTAAATTTTTTTCGGCACTGCGAGGGGGGATTGCGTGCGAGAATTCCTCCTCTTTTTCTTTTTCGCGTCAGCCCTTGGGTGTTTTCTTTGGGCTCCTCCGGTCACTTCGGAGGACAAAAAAAATTCCTTTAGTCTTCAGGCAAACAAATCACCACAAGCCCATTTCCATGTCCTTAGTAAAAGGGCAAGAGAACCTCAGACTCCGACCCGACCCACATACCTTCATGCCAACTCACTCGCTCTCTGGATATAAAAAAAAATACTTTATAAAGAGTAAACAAAAAAATGAGAAGCATTACACACCTTTAGAGTTTGTTTTTGTACCTAAAACTTGGCAGGGTAATTACTAATTACTAATTAGGTTATTGTTTTAAGTTACCAAAGTAGAATATAAGTTAAGATATACTTAAACAAATTACTGCATCCATATTAATTATAAATTTTCCAACTGGTCTAGAATTACAATTTAGGCGCGGATACAGGAGCACACTAATAAAATTATTTACAAAAATACAGTAATAAAAACATTTTTTTTACATATGCAATAACGGTTTTTTGTATGCATAATTTGGCCTAAAAGAATAATTTTTTAGACCGACATGCTGAAAAATACGGGCTTATAATTTTTTATAAAAAATAGTTCCATGCGCATGTACCAAAAAAATGATGAGCCGTGCATGTTTAAAGCTACTGCTTTACTGGACTCGCCTTTTTGTGAGCCTCGTTCCCCGTCTTGCAAATCAGGCTCGTCCTTGGAACAATAAATTTCTTCCCGATATATTAATTTCTTAAAAGTTTTATGGTCTGTATAAAACAATTTTCTTCTAAACAAACATTAATTTCTTGAAATTTAAATTATGTTTAAAGAACTATAAGATAAGTTTAAACTAATGTTCTATCGTAAACACTATAGTGTTTCAAGAAAAAAAAATAGATAAATGTACAAGTTTATTTGTCTTTTTAGACATTTAAAAGTGAAGGCAAATTAGGTTTACTCTTAGTTAATATTATAGTTTTATCTAGTCCCTTAACGCGACGTTTTATGTCTGGGCAGAAAATGTCACGTTAAGGCACTCAATTTTTATCCTTGGAAGGTTTCCAGTCTGGAAATTCCAGATTAGGTATAATTTAAATGGTATTGATATTTTAAACATCGACAAACCTTAAAAAGTACTACATAAACTAGTCTCTAAGTCTAATAATAATCAGTCTAATAAGGTATAAACTACCTCTGTACAGAGGTCCCCGAACGACTATAAACGAATAAACTAAACTAAACTAACTATAGGTTTAGATGACCTATAAAATACTATTTTAATAAACACATTTCCTCGATAACTAAGTAACACATTCAGAATGCCTTGAATCAGATTAGCTTTTAAAGAAGGACGACATCAGAAGCCCCCCTACTGAAAATAAAGGACAGCAATATTTAGAATAAACAAATTAAGAATTTACAGTCTATAAAATATCTACTGAACATTTGTCGGGTAATAACCGGAAAACAAATATGTACAGGGTTTGGACTTTTAAATAGTACAGGTGGAGATATAAACTTTAAATTTGGAATATGTATATCACACAATAAAAACTATCATTTATCATATTTCTTAATTTTTTATTCGGTAAGGCGGCGTCAGGGGGGCAGTGCAGGACAATATTTAAATGGCTTAAGATCTTAAGATACGTCAATTTAAAGAGCTTAAAATTGTCTATTTAACCATGTATCTATTTATATTTTTTTCAAGATTTTTTTTCTTTAAAATTGTAGTCCAGTCAAATAGTGAGAAATTCCTATGTTAAATTGGAATAAATGTACACGGGCTGATATTTTAAAGGGTAGTAGGGATAGTAACAGAACACTCCTGTTTTTTCACCGGGTGATTTGCGAAAGGGGTGTCCGCTAACTTGAATTTTAGGTGTGAGTGCGGTAGCTCGATAAATATGCTTACGATACAAATGCATATAGCCAATTTTATTATTGAGAAAATTTACAAAAACTTTTGTTGGAGTTATTTTTTTAATATATTAATAATAGTCGAGTTATAAATATTCAAAAATGGCCATGTTGGGGGTGAAATTGTTTTTTTTTTAATTTTTCAGCCAAATTATTCATCGGATGATAAAAGTGGTTATGAGCGAACTTGTAGCTCTTGAAATTCTCTATAAGTTTTATATATTATGCATTTTCATAAGTATTTTGTTACGCTTACAGTGGGCGCTAAAAGTCGGGTTGCGCCCTCTGTAACCAACAAAAATTGTTAGAAATTTCCTCCTTAACAACATTAACATTTTTATCGTAAGATGCATATTACGCAACTCACCCCTAAAATTCAAGATGGCGGATACCCCTTACACAAATCACCAGGTGAAAAACTATGGCAAATGATGGTTTTTATTGTATAAAATACATATTCTTAATTTGAAGTTTATAAAAGTTATCTATCTATCCTTAAAATGAAATGGACAGGAAACAGTAAATATAGTACTATTTTGTCCTTTTTGGGAATCATCAGCACTGTGTAACCTGTATGTTAATATATTTAAATAAAACGTTAGATAGATATAAAAACATGGTTATTTTTTTTACATATTTAGAATGTAACTAAAATATTGATATAGAAGAGAAAAAGATGCAAGTCGCTTGTAAAACAAGTTTACACTACGATATTTCAAAAACGCTTTTACTCAGTGACTTGAAATTTGGAACAAAGATTTTTTAAGTAGTAAATAATTTTTTTTTCCAAATTTCAAGTCTCTATGTTAAGGATTTCTTGAAATATCGTAGTGTAAAGTTGTTTTGTAAGTGACTTGCATTTTTTTCTCTACTATACGGCGGGTTTTCATGTTTAAAAACTACCTAGACCACGCTTCTTTGATAAACTAAATATTCAATATTTAGTGGATTTTAAGTGAAGACAGAAGAAAACATTTCAAACTGAAAAATTATTTAGTTCAGCCTTAAATAAAATGTCTACTTTTACAGGCGATTCCGCCCCTGTTTCAATATGCTACGAAACAACTTTCTTTGAAATTAACAATAATGTCTGAGAAGGTAAAATTGAGTCTGAAGCGCTGTATAAACTAAAACTACAGTTTAATTCCTTTCACTTGAATGTTTTGGCTATAAAAGCAAGCTATAAAGTTTAATGGGTTGTTCCAACGCTACATAATTTTTTTAAGGTTCGTTCAAAATATGCACTTGTTACAGAATATACTATTTTATACTCCGTCCAGTTATGCAAGATAGTAAGGGACGCGGCCCGCTTTATACCACAGAGCCCATAAATAGCATAATTATGAATAAATCGTAGTGTATCAAAAATTTAACAGATGTCGGTACTGTTTTCCTGGAAAGCGCCTATCCAAAGACTCGCATAACAAGCATAGTACATAAGAATGCGATGCCAGGATTTGCTTGATGTGTCGTCATGTATCTTGTAATGGCTGTTATGCGAGCCTCTGGATAGGCCTTAAGTTGTAATTGTAACCTAAAAATTTGATGTTTTCCTTGTGTTCAATATAGTTTACGTTTGTACAATATGTAGAATATGCTAATTTAGTGTAAGTGTATGAAGAATAAACCAAAGAAGTACCTTTTTCAATACCATACGAAATAACATTAAGTATAACCATTTATTTATGTAACTTTCTCTTCTTTTATTAGCTTTAACGACCGTCAATCATTGTCATAGACAAAAAATGTCACAATATTTTATATGTTAAAAGATACGAGTTTTTAACCAATGATGTAGCTTAAAAATCGGGGGAATTTTAAACTACTATCTTGCATAATTGGACGGACTATAGTAATATTATTTGAACTCAAAAACAATTCTTAATCACTAATTTAATTATTAATAATTATTCCAAAATAAAATTTATATTTTTTAAATGGGTCCAAAATTTCAGTTTAAACAACACCCTCCGATGTTATATTTTTTCAGCAGTTACAATTTACAGCATTTATATTTTAATTTACATTGAAAAATACAAAACAAAATCACTTAACCAAATTGAGTCTGTGGTTTAAGCTGTCATCAACAATAATTCAATTTTTTATAAGCAATTTTAACATGAAATTGACAGCGGATATTACTGATGTAACGATTATTTAATTTATTGTTATTTTTATTAACGTCATAATTTCCTGTACATACATTTAGTTTTGGGTTTTATTGATCAATTTATCAGAAAAATAAATCATAGTAAAGCTGTACGGGCATTACTAGTAATACCATCCGTTACTTTTCTTGCAGCATTATCATATCGTCAGTTGTATGTGCATTAGGCTGGAACCAAAAAATTTTTTTGGTCACCGATTTTAACCAAAGTTGGTTAAAACCTTTATTCTGGTCCCCTAAGTGGGCTATAAAAAACTCAGCTCAATTAAATTATCAGAAACCGAATTTTGGGGGTATAAGCGCCAAGATTTTGCGTTTTAAAATAAAAAATATATAAATATTATGTATGTGTTGTTAAACGAGACGGCTGCTTAAGTTATAACACCAAAAGGTTTACCTTATACTTAATATAAATAATAATTATTAATATACGTAAAGTTTTAGGGGGAGGGGGGCTTTGTATAAATTCATAAAAATTTAGGAAAAAAAATTATTTTTTAGTACATAAACCTTAATAATTATTATTTTCAACCAAATTCAAAAAGATAGATAGATAGATAGATAGATAGATAGATAGATAGATAGATTTATTGTCATACAGGGACCTAATAAATAGGGGTCTAAAAAGTTTCTAAATATTCCAAAATATTTTACAACAAAAAATGGATTATTTAAAAAAAAAACTCTCACCGAAGCTTATTGGGCCTAAAGTTAGGGCCACGTCGGAAATATCCGAAAATATCTGAAACGCAAAAGCATTTGAAAACTTTTATATTTTAGACGAACAGAATAGTGGAAATGGACTACACACTTTTTGTCACCCTTCCTTTGCCTTTCCTCATCTCTAGGAACTCCAGAACACTTCTGTGCATTCGTATGTATTATTAAACACGTTTGCGCATAAATATGTTTCACCAATCTTTACTGCGCATGATATATTTGTATATCTTTGCCAGACATTTCTGAATATTCGTATGTATTATTAAACACTTTTGCGCATAAATATGTTCCACCAATCCCTACTGTGCATGATATATTTGTATGTCTTTGGCAAAACACTTTTGGGTATTCGTATGTATTATTAAACACGTTTGCGCATAAATATGTTCCACCAATCTTCACTGCGCATGATATATTTATATATATTTTCTCTGCCCATTGTGAAGGTTTTTCTCTGCCCATTGTGAAAAATACGTAAAACAAATGCTTGAAATTCAAGGTAGGATGTGTAAACAACTTGAAGAAAGGGTTGAAGAACAGAAAATGTTTATTTCTGTCTTTAAAACTTCTAACCTCAAATTGGACAAAATTCATAAGCCAAACTCAAGTGGCAAAATTCATACAGCGCCAGTAGTTCAAATGTCCCAGCAGCCAATTTCAGAGCGAACGGAGCCAGCTGTCAAAACACCGAAAAACAACAAAAACTTGATCACGAAAAATCAGGTTTCAGCAGCTTTCTTGCACGTTAATACGCAAAATAAGCTGGATGAACTAATAAATTTAAACAATTCACCGATTCCAAAAATAAACACACCTAAAAATGACGAAGAAGGATTTAAAACAGTTTCATACAGAAAAGTTAATAGATCTAAGCCTGTTTATGGTAAAAACAGTTCATCTTCCCTTAAAGGTGTAGCAAAGACATGTACTGTGTACGTAAGTAGACTTGAACCAATTACAACTGAAGAAAAACTTTCCAAAGAACTTAAAGAGGCTGGTATTAATGCAAACGTTAAAAAAGCAAACTCAAAATTTCCAAAGTTGTATAGTTCCTTTAAGATTTCTGTACCTATAAATCAGTTAAATGCTCTTAAGTCTCCAGAACTATGGCCTGAAAATTCAATTATTTCAAACTATAAACCCCATTTATCAAATACAACTTTAAATAAAAAATTTTTAACGAACAATTCTTAAATGCTACATGCTCATCAGTGAAAGAAGGACTTCTGAATCCTTTTAGATGCAGTGCTGACACATTTTTATCTACGAAAAAAAGCCAATTTAGTTTGTTTCACCTAAATATTCAGTCTATCTCTGACAAGTCTGAAGAATTGAAACTGTTCAACGACAAGTATGATTTTGACATAATTTGCCTAACTGAACACTGGGTTACCAGTCAAGAGGAAGAGAAACTACACCTGCAAACAATTGATAACTTTAAACTTATTTCCTTTTTTTCTAGGTCTAAGCATATTCATGGTGGAGTGTCCATCTACACCAAGGATCATATAATTAGTAAACCTTTAAATGTTAGTAAATATTGCAACGAAATGAGCTCAGAATTTTGTGCCATTGAACTGACCCATCTAAACAATGCTAAATGCTGTGTTGTGACAGTATATAGGCCTTTTGATGGAAACTTTAATAAATTTATTGAAAACTTAGAAAAGCTTCTTGATTACTTATCAGGTAAGTTCAGTAAAATCATTCTTGTTGGTGATTTTAATGTTTATTTTGATGGTATTTCTTTGAAGTTAAATGATTTAAACAGGCTTAAGGAACTTAAGAGTCTTTTACACTCATTTAATTTAAATATAACAATTACTGATTTTACAAGAATAAAAAAGCGCTCATCCTGTATTGATAATATTTTAACTAACTTTTGCAGTGACGAAGTTGGCACGGGTGTTATTGATCCTTCTTTGTCGGATCACCTTGGTCAATTCCTTTTCTTTAAAAATATAACGAAAAAAAACCCAATGCCAAGCTTTAAGCGTAAAATAAGCGTGGCTAGCATGCTTAAGTTTAAAGAAAAAATCGTAAATGCTGACTGGGAGCTATTTACTTCTAGTAAGGATATAAATTTGCTTGCAGATGTCCTCGTCGACAGATACAGAAATCTTGTTCAAGAATGCTTTCCTTTAAAAAAGTGCAACAACACCAATAATGCACCTGGTAATCGGTTTAATAAGTTTTTGTCTGACCTCCGTGAATCTGTATCTTGCTTAAGATTAAGAGCTAATTCAACAAAATCTGAAACTCATGAAAATGAATTTAAAATTTTAAGAAGCGAATATAGAAAACAAATCGTCCTTCACAAGCGTAAAGCATGTGACAATTTTATAAAAAACTCAAAAAACAAGAGCAGAGACACTTGGAGACTAATAAACTCGAAAAGATCTCAGAAAAAATCAAAAACCGATACCAATATCTCGCATGATGGATTTAATAGATTTTTTTCATCTGTCGCCGAGGATATTGTTAAAAAGTTACTAAACTCTAAAATAAACTCTAAAATTTATTTAAAAAATGCTCCAGAAAACAAAAAAAGTTGTTTTTTAAACCCAGTTACTCCCTCAGAAGTTTTTAATGCAATCATGTCATTAAAAAACTCAAATTCAACTGATATCTATGAACTTAATTCAAACCATGTAAAAAATACCGCGGACTTTATTCAGTACCCACTTGCAGACTTGTTCAATCTCTGCTTTGAGCAGGGTAAGTTTCCGGACAGCTTTAAGTTGGCGAAGGTTATACCAATTCACAAGAAGGGTGACAATAACGACACCAATAATTTTAGACCAATCTCTATTCTGCCAATTTTTGGCAAAATATTTGAATACTTGATAAAAACTCGTATTGTCACCTTTCTCGAAAACAATAATGTGTTCAGCAAGAGACAGTATGGATTTCGCAAGAACAAATCAACAATTCAAGCAATTTCTAAGATATTGGAGGAGATAATCGAGGGCATCGAGGGGGGAAGACATGGCGCCTTAACCCTGTTTGACCTTACGAAGGCCTTCGATTGTGTCCCCCATCCATTACTCATAGAAAAGCTTGAATACTATGGTATAAGAGGTTTAACACTATCCCTTTTGGTTTCTTATCTCTCAGGTAGGAAGCAATGTGTTTACCACAATAATTCATACTCTAAATTTGAAAACATAACCATAGGGGTTCCCCAGGGGTCTATCCTGGGCCCCCTATTGTTTCTAGTTTTTATTAATGACCTGCCTTACTATATTGAACTTGAGAAAAGTATGTTCTTCGCCGACGATAGCTCATTACTAAATTCAAACAAAGATATTGATTTACTTTTAAATTCAAGGACACAGTTAGAAAGCGTAATGCAAGATTGGTTTTACTCAAATAAATTAAAACCGAATCCTGAAAAAACTCAAAAAATTATAATTTCAACTAATAACAAAATTAGAAGTAATAACAGTGTCAAACTACTGGGAATGGTCATAAATGATTCCCTTAATTGGACAGGGCACATTGACTACCTAGTTCCCAAATTATCTAAAACCATTTTCTTAATAGGGGAACTTAAAAAAACATTAAACTTAGATGTTCTTCTAATATCCTACCATTCAAACTTTCACTCTCTTCTGAGTTACGGTACAATTTTATGGGGAAATGGTACAAACTCAGAAAAAATATTTGTTTTACAAAAAAGGTGTATCAGAGCCATTGCTGGGGTCGGTTACAATAAGCATTGTCAGCCACTGTTCAAAAGGTTTGGTATCCTTCCACTGCCTTCTGTTTATATTTTACAGACACTTATGGAAATACACAAGAATTTCGATAAATTTGAACAATTTGCGAATGTTCATTGTTATCGGACAAGCTCGGCAATAAATCCGCACCTTTTAAAAAATTATAATTTTAAATATGCAATATCAGTTAAGAATAGCCCAGATATAAAAATCTATAATAAATTGCCTGAAAACTTAAAAAACCTCCCACACAAGAAATTTAAGCGAGAGGTCAGTTCAATATTAAAAAGGTATTGTTTTTATTCTGTGGAGGAGTATATGGACGCTTCTCTTCAGTGAATATGCTTAGACTGTATGTATTATAATTTATTATAATTTGTCTAGTGTTGTTTATATTTATACCATATTATTAACCTATATTTTAAGTGAAATGTTCTGGCAAAGATATACAAATATATCAAGTGCAGTAAAGATTGGTGAAACCAATTTATGCGAAAACTTGTTTAATAATAAATAAGAAAAAGCAAAAGTGTTCCGGCAAAGATATACAAATATATCATGCGCAGTAAAGATTGGTGAAACATATTTATGCGCAAACGTGTTTAATAATACATACGAATGCACAGAAGTGTTCTGGAGTTCCTAGAGGTAAGGAAATGCAAAGGAAGTGTGACAAAAAGTGTGTAGTCCATTTCCACTATTCTGTTCGTCTAAAATATAAAAGTTTTCAAAGGCTTTTGCGTTTCAGATATTTAGTTTAAATTTTGCAATATCTAACCCTTCCTTCACTCTTAAAAATATATACAGAATGTCCCAGCTTTCTGTTAAAGTAAGATATTGGCTATTCCACATTTTTATGGTTTTTTGCAAATATCTCTAAAACTATTTACTTTAAGTATACGAACCCAACACTCATTTAAAAGGGAATTTAATCTTATATTTATTTAAAATAAAAATATTAAGGGTGTTGTATAAAAAAAGTGACTTAAGGGCATTGGAATTTCTTCAACTTTGTATCGCATTCTGAGACATTCCGTATATTTGTTTGAGATAACTTTGTTTTTAGAGGAAATAATTGGTCTTCCTTAAAATTAACCCAAATCTTTAAAATCATAACTCTAAAACGTTGGGAGATAAGATTTTTTGGCCATTGCTTGATTATGGCAATTTTTGCGTTAAAATCGATTTAACTCAAAAGCTATTGGAGATAGATATAGGTTTTTACATATTAAAAGATTTGGAATTTGATGCAGAATTTATAAATCATAAAATATACAAAGTGTTCGGATATACTGACGTGACCCTAACTTTAGGCCCAATGAGCTCGGTGAAAGTTTTTTAAAATCATGAAATTTTTTGCAAAACATGTTGGAATATTTAAAAACTTTTTATACAGCCCCCCTAAAACTTTACGTATATTTATAATTATTATTTATTTTAAGTATTAGGTATTGTTAAACCTTTTGGGGACCAAAATAAAGGTTTTAAGTAATTTTGGCTAAAATCGGTGACCAAACATTTTTCGGCCCAGCCTAAAGCGCACAAAACCACGTTTTGAGTAAATTGAAAAGAGAAATTCGCTTTCTACGTTTCTTAGACAAAATAAAGATATTTTTTATCTTTTTGTAAAAGCTTTTTAGGTAAATCTTATTCTGTTTTTATTAAAAATATTTAAAATACATACTTATTTACCAAGTTAAATAAATATTAATAAATCACATAAAACACTGCAAATATATTAATTTTTTTTAATAAACACATGTGCACATGGGGAACGTTCAAGTATTACGTAAGGCAAATTTTGATCATTTTCGAATTTAAATTTAATGGTATTTTATCTTTTAATTTTGAAAATACCTGGTTTGTATTAAAATTATTATAAATTAATTTTAACTAAAAAAAAAATCTTCTAAAATATTTTTTAAAAACAAACTGTTACTCTTGGTTAAATAGAGAATTTTAAGCTTTTTAAAAAGTTTTGTTTATTGTGTGATATACACATATCAAATTTGAAGTTGATATCTCATCCCGTTCAAAAGTTGGGGGATGTACATATGAAAATGGGCGCCAACTATATTTTGTAATAAACATAACATAAATATGTTATACCTACGATACCATGACCAGTTGTAGATTAACTTTAAAACAAACGTCCTTGCACCGATGTGAGTTTTTTCATAAATCTTTTCTACGATGTCTCACGATTATTTTTTGTCCATATATGAAAATAATCGGTAGATGGATTCGTGAGATAAATCGAATTTCATTTGTTTTTATATTTTTTTTAGTCTATGTTTATTTTTTATTACTGATATTAGTTTATTTTTTTAAGCAATCTTGTACAATATCTTTGTTTTTATTTTTATTTGTTTCCATATTATTTAAAATCAAAATTGACAAAACTCATTTTTTTTATTCTATAGATATTGTGTTCTGGCGCTTAGAGGTAATTTTCTAGCATAAAGTTTGTAGATGGCGTTAAACTAATTTTAAATTTCTTTAAGTTTTTTAAATTTCTCAACAGGCTACAATGGCATACTTAATTAATAAATGAGTATTATAAGTTTTGATTTTAATTAATTTAGAAACAATTAAAAACAAAAACAAAGTTTTTCTTCAAAAGTTCTTAAAAAAAAACCTTTTTGATATCCGTAATACAAATTAAATATACACTGAAAAAAATATAAAAACAAATGAAATTCGATTTATCTACCGATTATATTCTTATATTGACAATAAATACTCGTAAGACATCGTACTAATGGTTTAAGAAAAAATGCATCTGACCAAGGACTTTTGTTTTAAAGTTAATCCAAGCCCGCCGTGATTGTAATAAATACAATAACAAATGTTATCTTATGTCATAGTACTATTCTATAGTAACATTTGTGGTTGGAGCATATATAACATGTTTTTGTATTAATAACGCTATAGTTCTATCAGTGTACCTTTTAAAAGAATAAATCTCTATACCACAAGCTAATAACAATAAATACAATAACAAATGTTATCTTATTTCATAGTTAGTACTATTATATAGTAAAATTTGTGGTTGGGGCATATATAACATGTTGTTGTATTAATAACGCTAAAGTTCTATCAGTGTACCATTTAAAATAATAAACCTGTATATTACAAGTTAATAACAATAAATACAATAATAAATGTTATCTTATATCATAGTTAGTACTATTCTATAGTAACATTTGTGGTTGGAGCATATATAACATGTTGTTGTATTAATAACGCTATAGTTCTATCAGTGTACCATTTAAAATAATAAACCTGTATATCACAAGTTAATAACAATAAATAAAATAACAAATGTTATCTTATATTATAGTTAGTACTATTCTATAGTAAAATTTGTGGTTGGCGCATATATAACATGTTGTTGTATTAATAACACTATAATTCTATCAGTGTACCATTTAAAAGAATAAACCTGTATACCACAAGTTAATAACAATAAATACAATAACAAATGTTATCTTATGTCATAGTACTATTCTATAGTAAAATTTCTAGTTGGCGCATATATAACATGTTGTTGTATTAATAACGCTATAGTTCTACCAGTGTATCATTTAAAAGAATAAACCTTTATACTATAAGTTAATAACAATAAATACAATAACAAATGTTATCCTATATCATAGTAGTATTCTATAGTAAAATTTGTGGTTGGCGCATATATAACATGTTGTATTAATAACGCTATAATAGTTCTATCAGTGTACCATTTAAAAGAATAAACCTGTATACCACAAGTTAATAACAATAAATACAATAACAAATGTTATCTTATGTCATAGTAGTATTCTATAGTAAAATTTGTGGTTGACGCATATATAACATGTTGTTGTATTAATAACGCTATAGTTCTATCAGTGTATCATTTAAAAGAATAAACCTTTATACTATAAGTTAATAACAATAAATACAATAACAAATGTTATCCTATATCATAGTAGTATTCTATAGTAAAATTTGTGGTTGGCGCATATATAACATGTTGTTGTATTAATAACGCTATAGTTCTATCAGTGTACCATTTAAAAGAATAAACCTGTATACCACAAGTTAATAACAATAAATACAATAACAAATGTTATCTTATATCATAGTTAGTACTATTCTATAGTAAAATTCGTGGTTGGCGCATATATAACATGTTGTTGTATTAATAACGCTTTAGTTCTATCAGTGTACCATTTAAAAGAATAAACCTGTATGCCACAAGTTAATAACAATACAGCGATATAAAAAAATTAATGAAACCCAAAATATTTAAACCTTAAAAATGACAAAATTGCCCCAAACAACTTTGTAACTGTAACCTGACGATATTGCTTTATTTGCATTTTTGGCGAAGGCGCCAGCACTTATTTGGATAGATTCAAAGAATCGGTACTTTGCAGCACTGCCCTACCCACTCATATTAATATAAGTGGGTACTACCCACTGGGTATTTGCACTGATAGAAAAATCTAAAAACATGAATACAAAACGTTCTTGTAACAACTTTAAAATACAATTTTTGCGGTTATTCATTATAACTTTATATTAAATTAGCCAAATACCCGTGCGTTGCACAGGGCATTAAGATTAACATTTTTTTATGAAAAATGGAGTGTAACTTGGACGTATCAAAAACGCATCTACATATATTACTCTGGTTGGAGAAAAAGATTTTACCTCAACAAATTGATGATATATCGCGATTTTTACCACCTTAAGGGTGGAATATTGAAAAATCCTGAAACATGTCTTTTTGATTTTCGTAAAAAATATTTTTGCCAAATATCGAGAATCTAGATTAGGAGTTCTCTGAGAAACTTGCACTTAAAAAAGGTCTAATATTTAAATAATTTATCCCTTATGACTTAAATATCGCGATTTTTACCACCTTAGGGGTCGATTATAGAAAAATCCTGAAACACGTATCATTTTGATTTTAATAAAGAATATTTTCGCCAAATATCTTGATTTAAGATTAAGAGGTCTCTGAGATATGCACACTTTTCAAAAAATGTTAATATTTACATAATTGACCACTTACGACTTAAATATCATGATTTTGACCACCTCAGGGGTCGAATATCGAAAATTCCTGAAACACGTATCTTTTCAATTTCGATAAAAAAATATTTTTGCCAAATATTGAGATTCAAGATTAAAAGGTGTTTGAGATACGCATACTTTTCAAAAAATTGTAATATTCATATAATTTACCACTTACAACTTAAATATCACGATTTTTACCACCTTGGGGGTCGAATATCGAAAATTCCTGAAACATGTATGTTTTCCATTTCATTAAAGAATATTTTTGCCAAATATTGTGATTAACAGGTCTTTGAGATGCGCACACTTTTTAAAAAAGGGTTATATTTACAAAATTTACCACTTACGACTTAAATATCACGATTTTTATTACCCCAAGTGGAGATTCGAATATCGAAAAATCCTGAAATTTTTGATTTCTATAAAGAACATTTTTGCCAAATATGAAGATTCTAGATTAAGGAGCCTGTGAGATACGCACACTTAAAAAAAAAACATTCAACCCCCGTTTCACCCTCTTAAGGGTTGAATTTCGAAAAATCCCTTCTTAGTGGGTGCTTACATCATAAAAGAAACAAATTGTCCAAATTTTAAGTTTCTAAGTCCAGGGCTCTGGGCTGGGCCTTGATTGCTGAAGTGAGTTAGCATTTTATATAATAGATACACTATTAAAATTGTAGATTCATATTATTTAATATTACAACAACGTTGTTGTCACTATAATAGTTTTTTGAGGAAGGATGATTAATAAAGATGGCGAAAATCAGCTGATTCTAATAAATGTTTTAACAAAATATTGAAAGTAGGCATTTTGGGCTAAAACTTTTATGTGCATAAGTATACCCAACGATAAGCATGTACAATGTACATTGTACATGTAGTTTTTATGTGCACATAAATGTAATATGTGAATTTAAAATACATTACACCAAATTTGGTGCCTGCATTTGCAAAAAGTGTGGGCAAAAAGATGCATAGCCCGCATGCAGACAACGATCGGGTGCGGAGAGAGCCGACCAAGCTCAGCGCTTTGACCAAGCCAGTCGAGCGGACGGTTCAGGTGAATTGCCTGTAGTATGGATCAAAAATCGTGACTTGGAAAGGAGCGGCAGGCCGAACCTGTGGATTTACAAGCTCCGCCCACTGCGCTCTTTTTCTCGAGGCTCGATTGTTGAAACCGGCCTGATTGCTGCGGGTGATAAGAAAATGCCTACAATTTGTTGTTGTAAATCGAACAACTGCAATCGTTTGTAAATACCGAACACGTTTACTCTTTTTTTGTTGCATTCTATGAAATACATATAGGGTGTCCCAACTAAGACCGATCAGACGTTTATTGACCTTATTATTCCAAATATTAAAATGAAACTTATGTCATATATAATTGATCAAGTTACCCATTGATCCATACTATTAAAAGTTTTAAACTAATAATAATAATAATATTTATTGCTTAGACAAATTACACATACAGAAACATTTGCAATAAATATGCTAATTAGCACAAAAATGTAAAAAACATTTGAACGTGCTTAAAAGTATATAAAAGATATGTATACATACATTAATACAATAGATGTCTTTTGTTTTTAAGTTACACTGTCAAGAGCACGATTTTCTAAAAAAAAATTATAGTATCTAATAAAATAAAAAATAAAATTATTTTATTATATTTCTTTTTACTTTTTTTACTTTTATTTACAGAAATTACAATTTTTTTATTGTAAAAAAGCATACCAAATAATTATTATTAATTTGAAGATTTTTCCGAGTGTAGAATTCAGTAATATTCTAATTTAAGCATGCTATAAATTTTTTTTCTTTCAAGTCAAAAATTGTGACAGTATTGTCTGTCACGAATTAAATATAAACGTATTAAGTATAAACTGCTGTTTGTAATGAAATGTTGACCCTGCAAAACAAGAAAGAAATTGTATATACATATGGAGAATGTGGAAGAAACCTCAGAGAAACCACTGGAGTGCTAGAAAATAAATTTCCCGGCGTCTATAATTACAACGCTGTTTGGAGGGTAATTAAATTATTTGAAGACTCTGGTACAGTTCGATATGGAAAAAGAATTAGAAATCGACCAATTACTGGAAATCCTTTATTAATTGAAAACTTGAAAATTGCAGTACAAGAAAATCCGAATACAAGTACCAGAGGATTGGCGCTAGATTTAAACATATCAAAGAATTCAGCCCAAAGAATTTTAAAAAATAATAAATTTCATCCCTACAAACTATCTCTTAACCAAGAACTTCATGGTACGGATTTTGATAACAGAATTAGTTTTTGTGAAGAACTGTTGGAACAAAATATTGGTGATCCATATTTTAACTATAAAATTTTATTCACGGATGAATCAACTTTTAAAAGCTGTGGCATAGTGAACCGTCACAATTGTCACTACTGGTCAATTGAAAACCCACATTGGGTAAGGGAAGTTGACCATCAAAGGGTTTGGTCTCTCAATGTTTGGGGTGGGATTGTTGGAAATTTTGTTGTTGGTCCCCACTTTTTTCCTGGACACCTAAATGGCAGAATGTATTTGGATTTCCTACAAAATGAATTTGTTAATTTTATGGATAATGTTCCGATAAATTTGGCTCAAAATTATATATTTATGCAGGATGGGCCCCTCCCCACTTTCTCTTAGATGTTAGAGATTATTTAAATGAAACCCACAACAGGTGGATAGGTCGAGGTGGTACGATGGCATGGCCACCGAGATCGCCTGACCTTACACCATGCGATTTTTTCTTATGGGGGTATGTCAAAGATAAAGTATACCAAGAAGCACCAACAAGTATCGAAGATATGAAAAATAGAATAAGAAATGCTTTTGCTTCAATTACTCCCGAAATGATAATAAATACAAGAAGGTCTTTAGGACGAAGATTAGAATTATGCATACGAGAAAATGGTCACGCATTTGAACACTTATTTAATTAGTTTTTTTAGTTATGTTTTCAGCTTCTTTACAGTGGTGTTAACTTCCTTTCTGTTCCTTTTTTCGTTTAAAATAAAACTGTTTAGAATAAAATAAATAAGAAAAAAAACCTTTTTCTCAAACTTAGTATTATTTATTTCATTTAATAGATTTAATTTAATAAACACTCTTCACTTTTAATAACTAAAAACTTTTCTTTATTTGACAAAAAATATCCAAATATCTTGACTTTATCATTGCAAAATTGACACTATTTTTACAAATATTTTCAAACTTTTTCAGCTATAAATACAATCGGGCATTCTTGCATTTATTTGTAGAGGTAAATCAAGTACTGCTCTTCTCTTTTCAATAAATTTTAAACTTTTTCTTTAAAAAATTAAAAATTTATGTACAAAATTGACTACTCATATTTTGTACATGTGTTCTTTAACATTTCTTTAGGTGACAAGATATTTACTTCTATTCAACTTTTGTAAATATTATTTATATTAATTTTAGCTAACAATAATCTTCCAATCTTGCACACGTAGCACCATGTGGCACTTGGCCCCAACGTAAATAGAACGATAAAAATTCAACCAAGGTGTTTTATTATTTTCACTGTTGTTCAGCTCAATCTTATTCACACTATCTTTAAACTTTAAGTATATTTCATAGTGATGAAAATGTTTTGCTTCAAAATTATATTTTTATTTATTTTTGATCACTGAATGACATAAGCCGTCAAGCTTTGACTTTAACAAAAAATATTTCATAGCATTCTAAACTTAGGGCATTATTTTATTCTACACACAGTAAAATCTATAAATTAAAATATGATTGTTGGATATGCTTTTTACAGTAAAAAACTAAACATTTTTGTAAATAAAAGTTACCAGAGTAAAAAGGAATATTAGTTTTTTTATTTTAACACTTTATCAAAAAAAAATCTTTGAAAATCGTGCTCTTGACAGTGTAACTTAAAAACAAAAGACAGTTTAAAACTTTTAATAGTACGGATCAATGGGTAACTTGATCAATTATATATGACATAAGTTTCATAATAATATAATAATAATATTTGGAATAATAAGGTCAATAAACGTCTGATCGGTCTTAGTTGGGACACCCTGTATATAGTGGTTGGCGCATATACAACTATTTATTGTTGTATACTATAACCTAATTACGTTATTGAAAAAGCTAGTATTCTATCAGTGTACGGAAAACATTTCTATTTAAAGCGATTCACTGAAAGGAAATATGTATAATACTTATTCCACTTTATATGAATTCATGTAACTAAATAACTGGAAAACAGAAGGCAAATATTTTTCTATAACGAAAATGGATTTCAAAGGATATTTTTAGTTTTGTATTATAAAATCGTTTGTATTCAAACGAAACGAAAAATTATATGCCTTGAGGTATTATAATTTTAATGTAAAAATGTAAAATCTACGTATAAAATATAGGGCGAAGCAATACTAGAGACTTGAATTTACAAGTATCACAAAAAATCTTTTGTAGGGATTCTTTAATAGACCAACTCCACGAAAGACCAAGCTTATAAGGAAAATGGGCCATTTTTTAAAAGAAATTGCTAAAATTGGGCATTTGCTGATCATTTTTATAACTTATTTTTTGAGAAAATAGGAAAATGGTCAAAAATTGTGCAGAAAAAGTCTTAATTTTAAGGAAAACTTTTGAACTTTTCAGCAAATATTTAAAAAAATAATTCATTAAACAAAATAATGCTTATAAGTTTCTCTACAAAAATGATAGTGTACTTTTTCCTTGCTCACTTGATAATGACATTAAAAACTTCAATACTTGCTTGAACTAGAACTAGAATTTACGTTTTATCTCTCAAATATCAGGTAGGCAATAGAAACTTTTTTTCATATTTTTGGACCTAGGATCACCCCTTAAAATGTTGTACCCTATTTCTGAATCATTCTATTTAAAATAAATTTATATTTTTCAACGGTAAATTTTTCTTTTTTACTGCGCATTTCGCGTTGTCCAAAAGTGTACCTTAAGATATCGTTAACATTTTTGACCATTTTCTCAAAAATTAAGTGAGTTAGAAAAAGTTTTTGAAAAGTATTTGGTGAAGAATTTTATAAATGTTTCTTATAATAACATACTTTTTAAAAAAAATAAATATTTAGAAGATACTTCCAAACGTGTACCTTAAAATCAAGTTTCGGACAATTTTTGACCATTATCTTATTTTCTCCAAAACTAAGAAAGTTATAGAAAGTTTTAAACAAGTATTTTGTGAAGAATTTTTTAAGCTTTCTTTTCTACGTTATTATATAATTATTATTTTTTAATTAATCGTTTATAAGTTATTTACAAAAAAATCCAACACTACACCTTAAAATCAAGATGGCAACTCAAGCTCACCTTCAATTGTTAGGGACTTTTAGCACGTGATTGGCAACTGTGATTTTTGTACTTCCTAGACGGGACTAAAACTTCACACTATAACATTAATTTGTAAAAACTATTATAAAAATATATAATTTCAACAAAATAAACAGGTGTTGGATAAAACATTTTACGATACAAGATACTGTGGAAATACTTTAGTGCCTACTATAGATAGATAGATAGATTTATTCTTGCTAAAAAAATTACAACGTCAGAAAAAAATACAGTAGAAAAAAAAATTAAACATAAAATATTAAAAGTCTAGATCATTGAAGTTATTATCTAAATATTCTTCAAGGCTATAGAATGCCTTTTTAATTAAATAAAATTTTATACGCTTTACAAAAACAGAAAAGGACACACATCTAAAATTTTTAGGTAACACATTAAAAAAATTTATAGTATTACATTACATTACATGTTTTTTTAATCTCTTACTATTCTACTTAATTAGGCATGCCCTAAGTTCAGGACTTGTGTGGGCTAGTAGTAGAGGGAACCACCGGCTTATACTAACTTTCGAACCAGTTTCTAGGGAGTGCCCGCTTCACTTATCGCCTTCGCTACATTTCAATTATTAATTAACTGAAAAAGACAAATCGGAGCCGGTGAGAGTCGACCTCGCGCTAGTTGGCTAGTAGACTTGTCATGTACAGACGCGGTAGACCACTACACCAATCCTCCCATATACTAGACACTAAGGGGTTGAAGTACCTACTGCTGTTATTATCTCGTATCCTGCCAATTGAATAAAATAGTCACTATTTTTTTTACTTTTTCAGAAAAAATAACAAATTTACTTACAAAAACATGTTGTTTTCAACGTCGGAGAAAATCACGTTTTTGATATATTTTTCCTACGTCTAGGAGTATTAAAGAAGTTATTAAAAAAATCCATTATCCATAACGATGTTGACATTTTTTTATTGTTTTTTATTATTAAATTGATCTTAAAATATAGGGGAGCATGGAGCAAATTGTGCATCATATAAAAAAATTTAAAACTGAATAGTTGAATGCATTTCTGACACAAATAATTACTTGACATGTGTCCATTTTTTTATAAAAAATAACAATATTTTTAGGTTGGTAAATTGAAATATTGCAGATGAAATTTAATAAGATTCTTTTGACTAGGATAGTTATTATCAGCATTAAAAAACTTTTACAGATACTTTTTAATTAATTTAATTTGAAAAGTAAACATTTACTTTTCCACGTTTACTGGATTTTAAACATACCATGTTTTAATGAAATAATGTCTGTATAAAAAAAAGGACAAATAATAATAAATTCTGAGAACTTCTTCGGTTCAAGAAGCATTCTTAATATAAGAAAAATAACGGCCTATTCATGAAAAAGAATTTTATATTTAAACACGTTTCGGATAAAAATCCATTCTCAAGTGAGTTCATATATATATGTTCAAGTCAAACAACAGAAAACAAAAGTAAAACACGTATTTGTGATTTTTAAAAATCAAAATATCGATCACAATTTGAAAAACATTAAAGGTAAAATAAATAGAATTTTTTTTATTATACAGAACTCACTTAAGAATGGATAAATCTATCCGAAACGATCGTCATGTTTAAATATAAAATTGTTTTTCAAGACTAGGCCGTTATTTTTCTTATATTAAATAATAATAACGCTAGCAGAAGTTAAACTGTTCTCATTTTTTAGTCTCGAAAATAATATTTTTACTTTACATTGAAAACCACTCATTTACACTAATGTTATATTTTTTTGTATTTTCGTCACGTATATTATATAGAAAAAAAAACGTATTACTTCTAAATGTTATTTTTCACTTTTTTATACAGCGTTGTTCTTTTAAATCTTACACAAACCGTAACTTTTAAAGGGAGGGAGATATAAACTTCAAATTTGAAATATTTGAAATATTACAAAACAAAAAGTATCTATATTTCAATTTTTTATTCGGTAAGGGGGGAGGTGGTGATACAATTTTAAATGGAACCCTAGGTCGTCTAAAACGTCATTTTAAAGAGCTTTAAATTATTAATTTAACAATGTAACTATTTATTAAAAAATAAATAAATAAGATTTTTTTCTTCAAAATTGATAAAATTTTCAATATTTTTTAAAAATTAATTTAAACAAAAATTGCACAAAATGGTCCAACTAATGAATACAAGGTGTATTATTATTTTAAGATCAATTATTTATCATTTTCATGTAAAATCTTCAATATTTAACACAAAATATCAAAAATTTAAATAATTTGAAGAAAAAAGAACTTGGGAAAAATAACTAATTATACAACGAAAGGTTTTAATCTCATTAAAATGATATATCACATGACTTACGTTACTAGCCAACCTTATTGAATAAAGGATAAAAAAATATTGCAGATAATAATAATATTGTTGCCTGACGTACACATTTCAAATTTAAAGTTTACATACCATCCCCTTCAAAAGTTACGGGAGGTGTACTTTTTAAAAGAATAACCCTGTATACATATAAAAGCAGTAATCGGTCATTTAGCCCCATAGATTTTTTTATTATAGCAATATGTTGCAATGACACTTAGAATGAAGTATTGCTCCTTGGAAAGATTTAAGTTGGAAACAAACTCTTTCTAGTTGGGTAGCCATATCTTTAAATCCCTTGCAAAATCCTATATCAAAAACTAATAGTTATGACAAACATTATTAAAATAGTATATTATGCGCCTAGTATGCGAACTAAGTCTTTAGTGTTCGAGACTGAAGTTTTTTTGCTGAGACTGAATCGAGGCAAAAAATCAGTCGAGAACACTTAAGACTTAGTTCGCATACTAGGTGCATAATTAATTAATGTTTAATTTTTAATGTTTATGAGGTAAAGAGCAGAAGATTATAAAACTTGTGATGCTCAAAATGACAAGTAAAAGCATAAAAAAAATAATACAAATAAACTTTTATGGGACATTTAGCTCAGCGGTCTAAGGCATGATCGTGAGTTCAAACCTCACTGGCGCCGATTGCCTTTTTCAGTTAATTAATAATTGAAATTTGGCAAAGGCGTACTCCCTAGATATATTGGTTCGAAAGTGAATTAAAGCCGGTGGTTCCCTCTACTACTAGCCCACACAAGTCCTGGACTTAGGGGATGCTTAATTAAGTAGAATAGTACGAGGTTAAAAAACAAACAAACAAACAAGCTTAAATTTGCAATATAAACCCATAGGTAACTAAAGTTCATCAAGTCTATTCTTAAACATATTAGTTGATGTCGCACAAATTACCGATTCAGGAAGTCCATTCCAAGAATCAAAAATTCAGTTTGTGAAAAAATGTTCATGCACACATTTGTCTGGCCAATTTTAAAGAGTGACCACGGAGTCGTTGATCAAGGTCCAAATTAAAAATAAAATTGAGATTGAAATTAATCATATTATGTAGGATTTTGTAGGCTAGAATAAGGTCACCACGCTTGCGTCTATCTTCTAGTAACGGCAGATTTAGAAAGTCTTTCATCGTAAGGAACATTTTTAAGAACCGTCGGTAATTTTGTAAATCTTCTTTGCACTTTTTCCGTTAGCTCAATATCGCCAACGCGCCACGGGTTCCAAACTTGTACGCAAAACTCAAAGTGAGGACATATATACGTTTTGTAAGTCATAAGTATAAACCTAGGATAGGGATTGGAAAAAACTTTTTTAATCATAAATGACAAAGAATTACAACGTTTGACAGCTTTTAAAACTTGTGGAGACCAGGATAAGTCCTTTGTAATAGTTATTCCAAGACCTGTTCTTCAGACACAGTGTAACGGTTCTTCATTTTTTAGATATTATATTTCAGAAAATAAAATACGACGTAAAATTAATAATTATAAAGAATATAGAATATATTGTATTATATGCCAATGCTATAGAAAACTAAGAAATATAAGAATTATTCAAAATTTACAGGTCTCAACAAGTTAAACTTTTTATTGTATTCTTTTGTAAAGGAGACTAATAACTGTCAAATAAATTAGATGATAAGTAATCAATTTTATGTTGGTTTTTGGTATCAATAATTTATTAGTCATAAAAGTCTAAAATGCTTTTAGTTAGGAACCTAAGTACTGCCTATCAGATTTTGAAACGACGCGTCTCTAAAGGTGTTTTAACCAATAGCATCTTGCCACATTTTTATGTTTTTTGGTAGTATAAAAGGCTTTTATTTTTAAACAGAGCATCATTCTGATCCTAGCATCCTTCTATCGTATTCATACCGATTCTAGCATTATTCAAAGGTATAATTTAAAGTATTCTTACTAGCCTTTTCGGTGGGGTTAGTTGAAGTTAACAGAAAATGGTTAATATGTATGGAAATGTCAAGTAATTAAAAGTTCAAAATGTTGAGAAGTCATAGCCAAGTGTGAAGCCAAGTTTTTAAGCAATTCTTACTGTAAAGAAGACAATATTATAATGTAAGTCTATTTTAATTTAAGATATATGTTCACCGATATTTATAATTGATTAAGTTTATTAAATATAATTGTTAAGATTAACAGAAGAGTTTAAATTAATTTCTCTAAACCTCTTATACTTTCTGTTCAAACAAACTGTTTAACGAACCCGTATAAAATATATTTGTGATTGGTAGGGTTAATATCTTGACGAGAAAAATATCCACCACATATGGATGAACCGTTAAAAAACCTGCATCACAACAGCTACCTAAGAAGTAGCGATGTAGTAAATTAGTTCTGGATTGTTAAAACCCATATGCAATACAGAACATTTATTTAAATTAATTGGTATTAGCCATTTTAGGGACCAATTATATATTGCATTTAAATCATCTTGAATTATTTTAGCATGAACTTTGTGAATATTTTTTTTTTGGTAGATACAATGAAGTATTCTTTTTTTACTTTGATTTAATTTTTTTACTACTTTCTGTAGTCACTAAAAAGTCAGATGAAGCTTATTTAATACAAAACAAAAATTAAGAATCAGAAATCTATATTTTTACCGTTTTCTTTATTCATACAAAAAATATTGCTTTATAATTAGTGTTACATAGTGTTACCTAGAAATCATTAGGATAAGTAGGCCGTAAAGTCCTATATCAGCTCAGATGTGAAAAAAGAAATTACATTAAATAATTTTTCCAAATGTTTTTAAATAAACTAAAGTATAGTTTCAAGTTATTTGGTAATAATTCAAAATTTGTTGTTTTTTTTTTCAATTTAGGTACCTCATGTGCAAATAATTTTTTCGAATACCATGTGTATATATTATAATTTTTTTTTTAATTAAAAATGAAGCAAATATATTGTCCTCCAATATTTTTTTTTATGGCATAGTTTACATTGTAATATTTGTGTTAATATACTTTTGTCCCTCTAGATTACCATCACAGACCAGTGTACGAGGTGCGGTGGTAGGACAATTTCAATCAAATTCAAATTTCTGTTTCTGTACGTCGCTTTTATGAGACGTAAGAATGATTTTGACCAAAAATAAAAAAAAATCTATCGGGCACTTTTTCTCATTAAGCAAAAACCCCGTATTAGGGTGCTTCTTAAAATGCGAGAATTCGAAATTTTATTATTCCCTTTAAAAAAATGTATCGATCTAAATTTTTCCAAAATCGAACTCACGTACTTTTGTATGTATGTAATTTTCTACAGGTAACATGTAAAAAAATAATATTCTAGACAAGCACCCTACTTGTATACCAAATTTCAGATCTATAGCTCTCCAACTTGTCATAAATGTAATTTTTGACAGGTGACATGTAAGAAAATAATATTTTGAACAAGAACCCTACTTGTATACCTTTATTTTCAGATCTGTTACAGCTCTTCGACTTGTCATTAATGTCATTTTTGACAGGTGACATGTAAAAAAATAATATTCTGGGCAAAAACCATACCTGTATACCAAATTTTAGATATATAGCTCTCCGGCTTGTCATAAATTGTATTTTACAAAGGTTACATATAAAAAAATAATATTCTAGACAAGAACCCTATTTGTATACCAAATTTCAGATCTATAGCTGTTCGACTTGTCATAAATGTCATTTTTGACAGGTGACATGTTAAAAAAAAATGTCTATCAAAAGCTTACATGCATACCAAATTTCAGATTTGTAACTTACGTAGTTGTCATAAATGTCATTGCTGACTGATGAAATTTAAAAAAAATTAATTATTTTCAAAAACCCTACACGTATAGCGAATTTCATATCAAAAGCTTACCAACTTGTCATAAATGTCATTTTTAATGAGAAAATATAGCAAAAAATAAAAATCGGAATAGTGAGAATCCGGATAACGGATATCCGGATAACGGATATCAGGATAACGGCTATCCGGATAACGTATATCTGGATAGTTACTGTCCGGATAGTTACTATCCGGATAGTAATTATCCGGATAATTAGAATAACCGGATATCGGTTTCATCGCTAATTTAATGTATGTTGGCATTCAAAACAACAAATATTAATTGTTCCCCTGAGACGTCTACTGCACTGTTCGTCCCAATATCCCTTAGGCTCATTAAACTATGTCATTAAATTATGAAAACATTGAGAATATATTCAACGATTATTCTCTTGTCACGCATCAACTCATCCTTTAGTCTTCTGGTAAATATTTAATTTGCATATCAGACGTGTTTGCCTTGAGTCAATAATAATATTAATTAAAACGAGTGACCTACATATAGGTTTAAAAAGGGCTGAAAGCAGTTTATTTTTATGCTATTTCTAGGTTGGAAAGATTTAGTTTATGTCTTATCCTCCAGGCTGTCACAATTGTGACTTTACTTCTTTATTTTTTCTTTAAGGCAATTATAATCCAAAATACCTTTATAGACTTTCTATGTATGCCAACAAATATGCAAATTTAATTCAGTATAATACACCTCTCCTGAAACTCTAAGGAAACAAAAACTCGGGCAAAAACTAACAAAAAAATCAGTTTATATTTTATTCTTTTTTTTTTCTTCATTTTAGGCATAGCAAATAAAAAAAAACTAAATTAAATCTAAAAATTATCGTTAGTTTGGTCTCGGGAAGGTCAAGCTTATAGTAGTATACCTAATAAAACTAACACAAACATTGAACATTAATTTACATTTCTCTCTTGATTTTGGAATTTAAATAAATATTAATGGACAATTATAGATGATAATTGCTTCAAGAACAACCCTGTCTTAATATTCATAATTTTTAATAATTTAGAAACATGTTTAACTTTCCAGGAGGCGCGTATGTAAAAGTTGCGTAAACGTTCACGCGAATCTAACGTAACACATCAGTGATGTAATACACTGATGTATACGCATGTAATATTTGTTTATAAAAATATGGGGGATTGTAAAAATTATTAAATATAGTAGTAGTTATATTTCAAAACCAAACGAATGTGTTTGCGCTAGATTGTTAAAAAGATAGCTAAAATCCTGCACTCTAAACTTTTTAAAGAGTTTCAAAAGACAACTGACATTGTTAAGCTGCTTTTACAGTTCGGCGATTGACGCAGCGTTAGCTCGTTGAGTAATCTGATTGGTTCTATTCCCCTATCTCTTCAACCCCACTTTTCTACCGCCAACGGTCGACGCTGAAGTTGAATTTTTTGAACTTCGAGCGATTTGACGCCGCGTTTTTGAGATTAGGTTGTGTTGTTTTGCAAAGTTATAAAGTTTTATAACGTTGTTGGTTGTTTTTTTCGAACAATGAGCGCTAGTTTCGTTAAATTTAAAAGTGCCTTTACCGAAAAGATAGGACGCACCCAAATGCTAAAAAATATATATTAGGTAGGTATAAGCTAAATAGTGAACATGTTAAAAATATAAATTACCTTCTTATACTTTTTCTCCTCGAAATCTGTCTTTTTCTCCAAAACCAGTAAATAGTTACTAATTGTTTTGCATTCATGTTTATAACACCCATTTATAATGACATAACCTACAAATGCGCCGCCGCCAGCGCAAAACGCTGAACTGTAAACAGAAATAGCGGAGATCGCCGGCGAGAGCTGATAGACAGAATGATGGGGATTTGCCGCCAGCGTCAAACGCTGAAGTGTAAAAGCGCCTTTAAAAATCAGCCTTTCCAAAATATACGTTCGCCTGCTCAAAGGATAATACAAGGTGCACAGTTTTCCTACAATGCTACAACTAAGGGTTCGTTCAAGTATCAGTACTGTGTACATTTTATGAACTGGCACCTCTGTGGAATGTGAAAAATTTAAGATCACCTATACTTTACATGCTATATTTTACCTTGCCTCAGCTCACAGGTGCCAATACGTATTGCGACTGCTATAATAGGTACTGTAATACTGTATTACGTAATGCACCTGCATACACCAGCATTACGTCAATCTTAATGTTAAAATTCAATTCAATTCTATTCTATTCCATTCTATTCCATTCTGTTCTGTTCTGTTCTGTTCCGTTCCGTTCCGTTCCGTTCCGTTCCGTTCCATTCCGTTCCGTTCCGTTCCGTTCTGTTCTGTTCTGTTCTGTTCTGTTCTGTTCTGTTCTGTTCTGTTCTGTTCTGTTCTGTTCTGTTCTGTTCTGTTCTGTTCTGTTCTGTTCTGTTCTGTTCTGTTCTGTTCTGTTCTGTTCTGTTCTGTTCTGTTCTGTTCTGTTCTGTTCTGTTCTGTTCTGTTCTGTTCTGTTCTGTTCTGTTCTGTTCTATTCTATTATATTAAATTATATTCTATTCTATACAAAATTATAGAAAAAGTGCGTTACTTGGGGTATGGTTAAATCTACCCAAAAAGTGCGTTGCGTAATACCTGAACCGACCCTAAGCTGGAAGGTAGAAATTTTAGTTTATTGTTTTATAGATAAATATTTTTAGGCCGATTATATTGTGTAACACAACATATAAAAATGCATTTTTATATAAATGTTCTCATATTTTTAACGTTCTCTGCACGTTCTTGTAATAAAATTTTTTGACCGCTGTTTATTTCACATTAAAATCATCTATTTTAATTTGAATATTAAAACTTTAAATACGTGCATGTACATGATCTGAATATTTTTAATTGACACTAAAGGATTTCCTTTGAAATGTATAACTTTATATAGATTGTAAATTTTTTTAACTCACTAACTTTTTGCAGTTTTAAAGTTATATTAATAATTAGATTAACTTTCTGAACATTATATAAAAATAAACATTAAACGGTTATCATCATGATGAGGTTATTGGTACCAAGACTGTATTGAGGCAACTCTCCATATGCCTAGATAATTCTTTAATTTCCCTAAAATATCTACACCCTACGTCATTCATTATTTTTGAGCAGTATTCTAGTTTAGACCTGCCTATCTTTCTTATTTCATATTACCAAAAGATGTCATATCGTAGATATGCTTTCCACTGGTTAATTTCTTAATAATTCGTATTATGAACCCACCTTAATTTCATTTTGTTTTTATATCAAAAGTATTAAAAAATATAAATCTTTTTTATTAAGCTTCATGTTATGAGACTTGTGTGTAAATGTAGTGTTTAATTAAGAAAAGGGAAATACGTATTAATATTATTAAGCCTTGAAGAAAATGTAATGCTACGCATTTTTAATTTTTTAACGATTTCTGTTTCCAAAATTGGTCCTTATAGTAAAAGTAATTTTTCAATTTTTCCTGAAATAATGACGTCGCGACGCGTCGGTCGTTCCCATAACTTTTTTGTTTTTGTAAGGGGTTTATTTTCAAAAACGATGGGAATCTTTCTCTAGAACCTAACTTTTTATTAAATTTTTGTTGTCGATTGGATAATTCGTTCTTGAGTACTCATGTACACAAAAACGTGACAAGACGGACTGACTCCTGCTAGTACATTATTTTTTATATTTCTTTTTTTTAAATTATTCCTTACAATAAAAGTAATTTTTCCTGAAGTAATGACATCGGTCCGACTTTTTTGGCTTTCTAAAAAAGTTTAATTTTGAACACAAAAAACGTGACATAAGACCTACATTATTTTTTATACTGTGTTAAAAATGCTCCCACTAGACTTTTTTTGGTTTGTAGGTATATGGAATTTCAAAATGTTTGTATATGAATTTATCAAACTTTTCCTGAAAATGATGTATGATTTTTTGAAAAGTTTATATAATATTTAAAGGCAAGGGAAGTGTTTATGGGTATATTTTATTTAATATTTATGGGTGTATATGAGCAGTATCGGTGTATGTATGGGTGAATTTGTAAGGATTTTAATGGATTTTTGTAGTATTTATATTGTGTGTATTGATAGTTCTGTGTATTTGTGTTAATTTTTTATGGGTTTGTATGGGTGGTTATGGGTGTTTATGGCTATTTATGAGTTTTTATTAGTTTTAATTGATTTGTTTAGTATTTATGGGTGTAAATGGGTAGTTATGGATATGTATGAGTAGGTATGTTGCTATGACGCCACTTATATTAGAAACACTCCCGCGGCGGTTTTTTGGCAACCGCAGCAGTTAAGCTGCCTTATCAATGTTTGTCCCAAACTTTTTTCTGTGTAACTTCTTTTATAATTTTACTTTGGGAATATGATTCCTTAGGTCAAAATACATAAACAAGATATTTTTGTTGTAATACTGTAGGATTAACCGTGTTCGAAAAAAAATCATTTGAAGGTGAAATTTCAAGATTGAAAATTGAGGACGGTTTAATCTAAAAAAAAAAACAAAAAAAAATAAAAATAGAGTATTTTTTAAAATATATTTAAATTTTTTAAATTTATTTTTGTTTTTCAATTTTTATTTATTTTATTTTAATTTTATGTTAAACCTTATTTTGTTTTAAATTAATAAGTAAGAGAATGTAAATGTTCTTAAAAGTTATGACCCTTTTTTGCGATTAAAAGACGATTCTCCAGATAGATTTTTTTATTTTTGCTTTTAAATCGATATTTACAAGTTATACAAAAAAATTGTTTTATAACGTTGAACTAAAAGTGGATAACGGCGAACCGTGATAATCTTAAATCTACTAAAACTTAAATCAAGGCCTATTGATCCTTAAAACATGGAAAATAAAAAATTAAACATTTGAAAATCATAAAAAGCATAACTTATCCTGGATAAGCCTTAAAATAAAATATTGCAGGAAAAAACAAACAATAAAAGAATAGGAAAAATAAAAATATCTACGTTTTTAAGAGAATATAAAGACATTTGAGTATAATAGTTATTTGCTCTTTCTTTTATATTTTAAATTATATTTTAAGAGTTATAAAATTATCTATAGGCGAGCACGGTTCTTTTTAATTGAAAAAAAAATTTTTGACAATACCCATTTCTACTTATTACATGTTCTGATTGCACACATTAAAATCTTGAAATAAAATAAAAATGAAAATGCCACGATCATTTTCATTTTTATTTTTTTTATTTGCGAATTTGTAAAATAGTGGTCAGTTTATAGGTTTTCTTTAAAGTTTAATTCTTGCTGTCAACAAATGCAGTATTTTGTTTTGATCTATGTGAACTTATTCACAATGGCTAAGTAGGTCTTTCTAAATAAAACCCATTTTTAACCGACTTCCAAAAAGGAGGAGGTTATCAATTCGAGGTGTGACTTTGTTTGTTTTTTTTATGTTTGGACCCGCATAACTTTGGAACGAATGAACGGAATTTAATGCAACTTAAAGAGGGCATTCCTGAGGTGGTCCCGTTTCAATTTTACGCTCGGATAATGCCGGGTAAGCCGGATAATTAAGATAAATCTAATAATTTTAACGCAATTTCACTTAAAACCGGCTTAATTTGGTTATGCAACCAAATTTTTAGAGAAATATCGGATAACTCGGATCCGGATAATTTGATTAAGGGATCACTCAAATATTAAGGCACACTGAAAATCTTTTAAATACCGCTAAACTTGATTCTCTGGACTTGTAATATTAAAATACCAAGAGAAAATGACAAATTTTGTGATTTTACCATAAGGCGTTATTTGATTATTACTTAATGCTTAAAATAAAAATATTACTTTTATTTTTAGGAATTTATTTTTAAGATGATGACGTCACAATGCACTAACAGTGCGTTGTGCAGCAGCTTGCCGAGATGGAAGGACAGCTATAATTTTTCTTAGATGACGTTACAAATCTACAAGTCTCTAAAGAGTAAAAAATAAAAACTTTTCGCAAAAAAAATGAACCGACTTCTATGTCTCTAAAAAGTAAAAAATAAAAAAGTCGGTGCCAATTTCAAAGCCAACAATAATAAAATAATATAAAAATAACTGTTATTAATTAATTTAGGGAATAGTGAAATTGGCACCGACTTGAGTATTTTTTATTTTTTACTTTTTAGAGACATAGAAGTCGGTTCATTTTTTTTGCGAAAAGTTTTTATTGATTTAAGCTAAGAGTTTTCAAGTGGCGGAGATACCCTAACAAACAAAATATACTTTTTTATTAAATCCTTTGAATAAAATTTTTGCTAAAAATTTTATTGAGAAGAAAAATAATTTCAGTTCGGTTGTTATATAATTTTCAAGGGAAAATATGGGGAAAATTTTAAGATTTCACACTTTGATTAAATGATATATTTTCTGAGGAAATTTTAAAAAATGAGGTAAGGGTAAAATTAAGATTTTTTATGCTTATTCATTTAGCAAAAATTGAATAGACTAGCCAACCAAAATTTTTACTAGCGGCATTGCGGTAAAAATTAACATCCTAAAGTAATAAAAATTATCAGTGGCATAACAAAAAGGGTCAAAAATAAAATAAAAAAATATATTATCATTTAATTTTATAATTTAAAAATGACTATATTTAATAATAAAATGTAAATTTTAACCGAAAAATTAGAATTTTTTTTGGCTGGCTGTTTCATTTTTGCTAAATGAGTAAGCATAAAAATATCTTTATTTTACCCCATGCTCATTTTTTTTAGTTCACTTAGAAAATATATTATTTATTCAAAGTGTAAAATCCTATTATCTTAAAATTTCCCCCTATATTAGCCCTTAAAAATTCTATAAGAACCAAAAAGAAATTATTTTTATTTGCATTAAAATTTTTAGCTAAAATGTTACTTAAATGATTTAATAAAAAAGTATGTTTTGTTTGTTAAAAAATAATGTACCTCGGCCACTGGAAAACTTTTGGCTTACATTAAAGATGGATTTTATTCAGAAAGACCTACTTGGCCATTGTGAATATTTTCACAGAGATCGAAACAGAATAATTGAAATCGAAAACGCTCTCTGGCTCAAAAGTTGCTCCTTAGTAAAAAACAGTGGCCACTCAAAAATGAGCCAAATCGATTAATGTTTAGAGGTAGCTCAAAGCACTCAAACTTTGAAAAATATCGGTACCTGTTTTTCGGAAAAAAAAGTGATTGTATATAAAATTAAGGAAATTTTGGAGGGTTTCTGTGGTGATATTTAGAAACAAAACTAATTGTGAGAAAACTAAAAAAAATATATTTCCCCTTCCCTTAAGTTAGAACATAAAAAATCGCCAATTATTTGAAGATTTTGCGAAAATTTATTGAAAATGGGCATATTTAAAAGGACATAACTTCCTTAGGAATGATTTTTTGACCAAGGTGCATATAAACCAACTAACATGTTTTTAATGTTAAATAACCACAAATTACTAAAATATTTGTTTTTTCCTTTATATTTTTTAATTTTTTTATTTTTGGTTCTTCATGCGTAAAAATTTACTTTTAAATGCATTTATCTTTAAAACGGTTAAACCTGCGATGTTAAACCACAGAAACTTTTTTGTGTATTTTTACATAAAAAAGTATTCCAACCAAAAAATCAAAAAAACCGTACACCGTACACCTAAAAAAGTTTTAGGCAAAAAACAGAAAATCCACCCGGTTTCTAATCGAAAAATCAGTTTTTATCAGTTTTTATCCGATTTTTTTTAAGTTTGAGTGCTTTGAGCTACCTCTAAACATTTATCGATTTGGCTCATTTTTGAGTGGCCACTGTTTTTTACTAAGGAGCAACTTTTAAGCCAGGGAGCGTTTTTGATTTTGAAAATCGCGATTTTTTGACACACCTTATTACTTAAAAAAACGTTTTATTATCTGTCTAAAAAAGTATATCTTTTACTATTTTCTTTCAAATGGGAATTGATTTCCTGGTGTCATCAGTTATGTTTAAGTCCAAAAAATGTAGGGGCCCACGAAATTTTTATTTAAAATAGCCCAGGTGAACCGTGAGTGACAGCAAGAATAAAACTTTGAAGAAAACATTTAAATTGACCATTATTTTACAAAGTGGTAAATAAAAAAATCTGGCCCCACGATCATTTTCATTTTTATTTTATTTTAAGCTTTTAATATGTGCAATCAAAAAATGCAATAAGTAGAAATTGGTGTTGTCAAAAATATTTTTTCATTTAAAACGAACCGTGCGAGCCTTAGAATGCTATAGTTCTCATTTTTCATAAAATTACAAATCGATTCATATATTTTTTATTGACTTTTCTAAATAGGCCTGTAATACCAACATAACTAGCACAAAAAACAAGTACCATTCTCAAATATATTAAAATTAAAAAGTTTAGACATTCACTAAAACAGAATGTTTAAATTTAGGCTTTTTTACATTTGAAGACAAAGTTCTAAGAGAAAAAGATTACCTTATAAAAGGTAAACACAAAACTTGGCGACGTTTACTCTTTGAGGGCTTTAATATATCCTACTTAGAAGTATGCCGATCTCCTGAATAACCCTTTTTAAATATTTATCAAAAAGTACTTTTCTTGTGCTATATTGGGTGCCCTATACTTTTTAAAGCGAACTAGCAGTTGAAAAAGGCTTAAATATAAAATGTCAGATTTGCATCTTAAAAAGCACTATGCTTTAAACATAAGTTTGACTTAATCTGAAGCTTATAGTATAAACCATTAGCACAGGTATTGAGTAGATACACTGAACACATATTTTTTCTATTTTGCGACTCTTATAAGCTCATAATCACACGCATTTTGCGTGTTCTTAAAGGCCCATAAGAGGTCTCTACTTTTTTCTCTGTTGGGTTGGCAACATACAAAAGCCTATCTCTTGACGTTTTGCGTGCAAATGTCAATGTCGATTTAAAGTTTAATTTTTTACAAAGTTTTGTGTTTGGGTTATTTTTTACCCTGTTAAAATTGTGGACTGGTTAATTGCAGTGAAAAAAGAAGAGATGACTGTAAAATATATCAAAATATCATTTGTTTTTAGAATTTTAAACTGTAATGGCAACCCAAAAAAAATCCCTAAATCAGTCATCAATTTAAATGTAAGTTTTTTAAATTTTAGAGCAAAATAGAAAAAATTGTATAAAGCACTCGTTTCATAACACGTTTTTAGAGCACTAGTACTTTAGAAAACTCGCCTCAAGCGGCTCGTTTTCTAAACTTGTACTCGTGCGCTAAAAACGTATGTTATGAAACTAGTACTTTAATATACTATTAAAGAATTAGTGGCATGAGATAATATCTCAAGCCGTGAAGTCTTCTCTATCCTTTTTACTTACAGCGACCTCGGAGGGAAGGAAGTATTGCACCAGAATGCTTTTTTTGCTATCTGCAGCCGACTAAAAATTTACTCGATGTGCCCGAAATGGCTTGCGTCTAGGTGTGTATACTATTTTTCCTATGACCTAACACCTACACATCAAAAAAACGCAAAAATTATCTTAAAATTAGTTTGTCAACTTGAGGTTATGTGTTCGACATTTACTAATTTACTAACAGCAGATATGCAAAATCAGTTGATTGTCACTTCCTAACCGTTGCCATAGGCAACGGGTGGTAAATAGGCACTAACTACTAACTAGGTAATAGTATATTATATAGTATAACGTCGGCTAAGAGGTAAATTTACCTAAACCAATTTTTTTTTTCAAAATCTGTATTTTTACAGAATTGGATACATAATTTCTTACTCTATGTTTCTGTTCAAAATTAACTTGTATTAAATCAATACCTACTGATAAAAAGAATAAAAACTAAACATTTTAGAGGTAAAATTACCTAAACCTATCATAAAATTGTAAGTAAAGCACTCAAGTGTTTTAGCTAGACTTTTAGATGACATTTCTCATCATTGACATCAGGCAGTAATATAATAGGGCTACTTTTCAATTAAAACATGTTAGTTCCGTACAGAAATTAATCTAATAAATTTAATAGATATCGGTACATTTTGCGTTACGTAATACTTGAACGTTCCCTTATGTATGGCACTAGGTTTAGGTAAATTTACCTCTAAAATGTGCGTAATTTTTAGAATGTCAAGTACCTATACCAATTTTTGTCGAATTTAAAATAAAATAGTTAAGAATGAAATGATTTAAATACATTAACGCTCTTTAAGGTATCAAAAAAATATTTTAAAATCGTTTTTTACGTTTCCTGAAAAAATTGAAAATATCGAGATAGGTAAAATTACCTCTTAGTCGACGATAAGTAATTTTCCTGAAAAAGTTAATCGAAATTTTATTTCAGCTTTTTTCGGTTTTTTTAATAAATATTTAACCCCCCATAACTTTTTTTTTTAGGGAATTACTTTTAAAAATAATAGAGATCTTCCACTCGTAGAACTTGTTTTTTCCTGAAAATTTTAAGTCGATGGGATTGTTCATTCTTGAGTTATCATGTCCACAAAAAACGTGAAATCAGATAGACGGACAGACGGACAAAAACAAAAAAAAATCTTATTTTTTAAAAGTTATCCCCCCATAACTTTTTTGTTTTTGAGGGGATTACTTTCAAAAATAATAGGGATCTTCCACTCGTAGAATTTGATTTTTTCTGAAATTTTTAAGTCGATCGGAATGTTCATTCTTGAGTTATCATGTCTACAAAAAACGTGAAATCAGATAGACGGACAGACTGACAAAAACAAACAATTTTTTTTTATTTTTTCATGTACAAATTTGAATCTAAGAATTTTTTGTCTAGGATGATTTTTAAATTTTTTTAAAAATACGAAACTACCGTATAATACTATTCTAGTGCAGGCGCTGTGAATAGCATAATAACAACAACAAAATAATCAAAATCTGAAAACGTATTCGCAAGAAAGTAAGTCTGATAGAAACCTACCATTTTCAGTTTATTTATTAAAGCTTTTTTATTTTATTATGATTTTTCTTAATCGGACATATTTTAATTATATTTTATTAATAGCATAAAAATAATTTTTATCGTATAGTAAATAGTAACAAATTAAAATAAGTAATTGAAGGGGCAAGTGGATCAAGGTGTTACGTAAATTCTTTTTAAATTTTGAAATGAATGAAGGAGGTATGAGAAATTTAAAAAATTTAAAAATTGTTACTTAACACCTTCGTCCACTTTCCGCTTTAATTACTCATTATTAATAATATTTGTAAAACTAGAAAACTCCAGAACTCAACGTTGTATAGTGGAATAAGGCTTTTTAATGAATTACCCCTTGAACTTAAAAACTGTGATAGATTTAAAAGATTTAAATTAAACCTAGTCGAGTATGTTAAGAGAAAATACTAATTTTATTAAGCTAAAAGGTACAAATTTATTGTAAATTTAATAGCTATGCTAATAAAGGATTTAAATTAAATTAAATTAATAATACTTAGGAAAAATGGGACTAAACAGTTTGTCGTTTTTGGCTAAATCCAATTTAAAAACCCTTTCACACTAACGACATAAAGACACGTTCCGTGAACCTAGTGTTGGCTATCGAATTGTCATTTTATCGGCATTCTGCGTGTCCCATTGAACATTGTTCATGAGGGTATGGTGTAGATTGAAAACATACCTAGACGATGCACATTGGTCCCAGACAAAAAAAGTGACAAAAGTTTGTTTTTTTGCATTGGGCAGTTTTTTGCACCGCTGATTACGAAAAAAAAATAGTAAAAAAAAATCAGGATATAAGGGTGATTCAAATTTTTCTTAAATATCCGATTTAGCTGAAATTTGGTATAAAGGCTCTTTTGATAATCTTAATATGAACCAAAATCCAAAAACTCACAATTCAAAATGGCGGAATGAATATGGCCGATTTATTTTTAAAATGTTGCCAAAATTAACGAAAATATAGCACAATGTAACAAACTATGCCCATTTCTTATGGTTTATTTTCCTTATATCTTCTTTATTTACTGTACTCTTAATTACTGTAAAAATTTCATGATTGTATAGCAGCCCGTTAAGTACCCCTGTTGTTAATATTTTTTTTTCAATATTAAATAAAAAAAACGGGCTGTTATAAAATCATGAAATTTTTACAGTTAAAACTAGTACATATAAGGAAAATAACCCATAACAAATGAGCTGGCAGTTTCTTTTTCAAATTTTTCACTATTTTTTTCGTAATCAGCGGTGTAAAAAATGGCCCAATTCCAACGAACTAATAACTCTTCTCTCTAGAATAGGCATATCATTTGTAAAAACTGAAAAAAACGTAGCCAACATATACATTAAATGTATGTAAGACAAATTTTGTCTGTCTTACTCGCACAGCTTTGTTCTAACAGAGACAACAATAACAGTTACTGGTAATTATTATTGTTCAGGCCTGAATATACTTACTATTTGTTTACAAACAAACCGAGATGTTGGCGATACTTTTTATTAACGGTATGCGTATTCTAGAGAGAAGAGTTCTTAGTTCGTTGCCCAATTAAAAAACACAGACTTTAGTCACATTTTTTTTTCTGGGACCACTGTGCGATGTTTCCAGGAAACATCGGTCTTTGTATTTCTGGTACACTGAGAGTTTGTTACCCTAGTGAAAATACTAGGTTTGTTCGACTTTTAATATGTATGTATACCGGGTGACCCAACTCTACTTACCCAGCGATTTTCTCGAAAACTAAAAGAGATAATCAAGTTCTTCAAAAACCACCTTAAATGTGACAACAATATCTATAAAAATAGCAACAAAAAAATCCATACATTAACCTCTCCCCCTCAACTTACCCCTAATTTTATTTTTTTAAATAGCACCCCTATATTCTTTTGGTTGAATTGAATAGAGCTTACAAATACAATGGTATATTATAATTGCTATTTTTAAGTTGAAAAGTGGTAGAAAACATTTAAAAAACTTCAACCCCCTGATTTCTCTATATTGGGCAGCGATTTCCCCGAAAACTAAAAGTGAATCAATTTCTGCAAAAAAAGTTTAAATAAGTCCACAGTATCTATAGAAAGTAGCCCAAAATTAAATCCACCCCTACACCCCTCCCACACCTTACCCCCAACTTTATTTTTTCAAATAGCCCCTATATTTTTTCGGTTGCTTTGGATAGACATTGAGCTTGAAAATACAGTGGTTTATTATACTTGCTATTTTTGAGTTATAGAAGTGATAAAAAAATTTAAAAACAACCCCCGGATCCAATCTATATTTAGGCAGTGATTTTTTCGAAAACTAAAAGAGATAACTAAGTTTTAGGAGGGGGTTGAGGGGTGGATTAAATTTTTTGCTACTTTTTATATTCTCATTAACACTGGTTTTTGCGAAACTTAATTATCTCTTTTAGTTTTCAAGAAAATCTCTGCCTAAATATATGTAGATAGGATCCGGGGGTTGTTTTTAAAGTATTTACCACTTCTAAAACTTTAAAATAGCAAGTTTAACAAACCATTGTATTTGCAAGCTCCATGTCTATCCAAAGCAACCGGAAAAATGTAGGGTGCTTTATGAAAAAATAAAGTTGAGGGTTTATTATACTTGCTATTTTTGAGTTTTAGAAGTGGTAAAAAATTTAAAAACAACCCCCGGATCCAATCTATATTTAGGCAGTGATTTTTTCGAAAACTAAAAGAGATAACTAAGTTTTAGGAGGGGGTTGAGGGGTGGATTAAATTTTTTGCTACTTTTTATATTCTCATTTACACTGGTTTTTGCGAAACTTAATTATCTCTTTTAGTTTTCAAGAAAATCTCTGCCTAAATATATGTAGATAGGATCCGGGGGTTGTTTTTAAAGTATTTACCACTTCTAAAACTTTAAAATAGCAAGTTTAACAAACCATTGTATTTGCAAGCTCCATGTCTATCTATCCAAAGCAATCGGAAAAATGTAGGGTGCTTTATGAAAAAATAAAGTTGAGGGTTTATTATACTTGCTATTTTTGAGTTTTAGAAGTGGTAAAAAAATTTAAAAACAACCCCCGGATCCAATCTATATTTAGGCAGTGATTTTTTCGAAAACTAAAAGAGATAACTAAGTTTTAGGAGGGGGTTGAGGGGTGGATTAAATTTTTTGCTACTTTTTATATTCTCATTTACACTGGTTTTTGCGAAATTTAATTATCTCTTTTAGTTTTCAAGAAAATCTCTGCCTTAATATATGTAGATAGGATCCGGGGGTTGTTTTTAAAGTATTTATCACTTCTAAAACTTTAAAATAGCAAGTTTAACAAACCATTGTATTTGCAAGCTCCATGTATATTCAAAACAACCGGAAAAATGTAGGGTGCTATATGAAAAAATAAAGTTGAGGGTTTATTATACTTGCTATTTTTGAGTTTTAGAAGTGGTAAAAAAATTTAAAAACAACCCCCGGATCCAATCTATAGATAGACATGGAGCTTGCAAATACAATGGTTTGTTAAACTTGCTATTTTAAAGTTTTAGAAGTGGTAAATACTTTAAAAACAACCCCCGGATCCTATCTACATATATTTAGGCAGAGATTTTCTTGAAAACTAAAAGAGATAATTAAGTTTCGCAAAAACCAGTGTAAATGAGAATATAAAAAGTAGCAAAAAATTTAATCCACCCCTCAGGGGGTTGAGGGGTGGATTAAATTTTTTGCTACTTTTTATATTCTCATTTACACTGGTTTTTGCAAAACTTAATTATCTCTTTTAGTTTTCAAGAAAATCTCTGCCTAAATATATGTAGATAGGATCCGGGGGTTGTTTTTAAAGTATTTACCACTTCGAAAACTTTAAAATAGCAAGTTTACCAAACCATTGTATTTGCAAGCTTAATGTCTATCCAAAGCAACCGGAAAAATGTAGGGTGCTATATGAAAAAATAAAGTTGAGGGTAAGTTGTGGGAGGGGATGTAGGGGTGGATTTAATTTTGGACTAGCATTTTTAGATATTATCTTATTTAAACGTTTTATTTTTGCAGAAATTGGCTATCTCTTTTAGTTTAGAAATCAGGGGGTTGTTTTTAAATGTTTTCTACCACTTTTCAACTTAAAAGTAGCAATTATTATATACCATTGTATGTCTATTTAGTACAACCAAATATAGGGGTGTTATTTAAAAAAATACACTTTAAAATAGCACGTATAATAAACCATTATATTTGCAAGCTCAAGGTCTATCCAAAACAACCAAAAAATTATAGGGATGCTATTTAAAAAAATAAGGTTAGGGGTAATTCGGGGGAGGGGGTTGAGGGGTGGATTTAGTTTTTGGCTACTTTTTATAGATATTATTGTCCCATTTAAGGTGGTTTTTGCAGAACTTGATTACCTATCTCTTTTAGTTTTCGAAACAATTGCTGGGCCACCCGGTATATTAATTTCTGGACTATTGTTTATTGACTATTTCAAGTCAAATTGCAACAAGGATTTATCTTCTATTCTGCCGGCCTTAACTAGAAAGCGGTAACTCCTTGTAACATAGCTACGTTCTCACGTCAAGTGTAATATTTTGAAAACGCTGTTATTGACAAATTAAGTTACTGCTTTCTAGTTTAGCAGTATTGGTCAGAACCTGTTCTGAACAGTTCATACACATAGTTCACATTAAATTTTGAGAATCCACTAAATTGTTAATAATAATAATAATAATAATAATAATAATAACTAATATTTTCTTGATTTGCAAAAATCTACCAACAAAATAATACTTTCCCCTATTAGGTTTATTAATATCAAAAACGAAAAAAATTAAAAAAAATCAAAAATATAAATAAAAAATTTTTTTCGTTTTTCAACACAAAAAAAAAGAATTTCAAAAAAGTTTCTTATTTCATAAAACGAAAAATAAATTTAAAAAAAAATTTAAAAAAAATTGCTTTTAGCCCAATTTAACCCCTTACCCCATCCGATGTTTACCAAAAACAATCCCAGCCTAGAACTTTGGATAATCAACCTATGGTCCAAATTTATAGTCTTTAGCCCGAAGGGTTCTTGAGTTATCGTGGTCACAAATTTCCCGGACACAGACAGACCGACCTTCAGACAGGATTATTTTTTTGACGGAAATCATATTTTTTGGATATAAAACGTCCAGAAACGTAAAAAAAGCAATACAAATTTTTCGAATTTTTTTTACTAACGCAAGACTTTCCTTTGAGAAAGTAAAATATATATTTTTTAAAAGTGGCCGAAATCTACTTAATGTGGTCATGCCAAGTTCAAAACTCGAAAGTTGAACAAACCTACTGAACGATTTTTTATACATGCATACATACAGGGAACAGCAAGCAACTTTTTATATTTACTGTAACAACTTGAAGTAAATAACTTAAGTTGCTTGGGTTGTATACAAAATCGTTTAGTATTTAATACGACCGATATTCAGTGTAGAGATGTGTTGCATATAGATGTTGTAGTTAATTAAAATTAATTATGCTACCATAATTCATTGTTTTCAACTTTGCATACCTGCTTATTAAGCATGCCTAATTTTATGCAAAATTCATAGATGCACTAATTAGAAGGGTAACTACCTATACTGCCTCCTAAGCAAGAAGGCCATATTTGATATTTTCACTTTTTAACTTCTTAACATATTTCCAACTTACTTTACCTGTTACAAAAAAAAATTATCTTTGCAGAAATACTAAGTAACTGCTATACACTCAGACCTGCTTGACCATTGTGTTTCCGCGTAAAAATCATTTGATGTAACAGCAAAAGCCGCTATACACTCTAAAAACATGTCCAGCAGTTATTGTAGGCGATTTATTGCCAGCAATTGTTATAGTAAATTTAAAGCCTAACTGTATTTTTAAATAGCGATTGTAAAAATACCTTAACTTTAAAGTAAATTTAAAGCGTTTGACTGTGTTGCCGTCACATTTTTACGCTTTTTTTTACAGTTGTTCTGTGTTTTTTAATGTTACTGTGAATTCGACCTTTTGTTACAAGCACTTCCTGTATTTTTCAAGAGATATTAGAACCTAACCTGTGGTTTAACTTAAAATTTATTAATAACATGAAAAATTAAGCATTATTACAGTTTTTTGTAAATTTGCTTATGTGAGATAGTATAGTTCAGTATTTCCTCGCAAGGATAACTGCTTTAAATTTACTATCACTTTTTACACTGTAATTCCAACAGATATAATGCTTTTGGCAAAAGTCAAAAACGAATTCAATGGAAGCTGGATGAGTTCTTGGGGAAAAATGTATTGCATACAAAAAAAAAACATTTAAATCATAATATTCCCATTGAAGGAAGGGACAGAAGCAGGAATCCATGGACCGGGCAAAGAAATTAGCTTAAACCTGGGAACCAAGGCAACCGTTTTCCAAGCGGAAATCTATGCGATTTATGTCTGCTCACAAGATATGGTATCGGAGTCCTACACGGATAGGACAGTAAATATCATTTCAGACAGACAGACAGCAATAAAGGCATTAGATTTATATGCCTTTAGCACGAAACTGGTATATGAATGCCACAACGAGCTATGTAGACTGGCTGAACATAACAAAGTAAATTTGATATGGGTACCAGGACATCAAGGTATAGATGGTAATGAGAAGGCAGACGATCTTGCAAGAAAAGGGAGTGAAGCCGTACTCACAGGACCAGAACCGTGCTGTGGGGTATCATATTCCACTGCCAGACACGAGGTCAGGAAAATGTTGCTAAATGAACACCAGCAACATTGGATAGATGCACCTAAAATGAGGCACTCTAAACTCTTTCTAGGGGGGCCAACCAAGAAAAGAACCAGCTTACTTCTAGGCATGTCCAGGAATCAACTGAACAAGCACCGACACCAAATGGGACAGACTACGAGCCCCGTGTACAGGAGATATGGGGAAGGGGACGAAGAGCCCTACCACCTCATATGTGAATGTCCATCCCTAATAGGTCTAAGATGGAGTTACTTTGGGAACGACTCGCTGAAACCAAACGAGATCATGAACACTCCCCTGAAACCGTACCTGGACTTTATAAAAGAAACAGGGATGATATGAGGAGATCTGTGCGGTTAACACAAAGGTCCCTAAGGACCAGGTGTTAAGGGCTGTAAACCCCGCACTGAACTAAACTAAACTAATGTTCCCATTGGGTGACACTTATTAAGACCAAAGACTCTGGCAAGTAGCAGCTAAGCCCAGACGAGGCACACAGGTAAAAAGTACAAAAAAAAAAGAAAACGGAAAAAATCATGAAGCGTCGAATGTTGAATATTTATAAACCTTATAGTGTCCTCTAAATGATTTGAATACATTTTTGAAAATATTTGCGGCCTTGCGTAAAAATAGTATATTATTTACCAAGTGAGAGAAGTTTAACATTTTTGACCTGCGTCAAATTGCGGGATGAGCGCGCTAGCGCGAAGTCCGCAAGACGCGGTCTAAAATGTTAAATCTTCACTCACGTGGAAAATATAGTATTTTTTTCACTACCAGTACAATTAATTAGCTATTTGTTTATTTATTTTACTAAAATTTAATGAAAAAGCTTATAAATTTAAAATATCACGCTGGCCGTTTGCGGCCAAATGAATAACTTGACATTTCTGGCAGAAATTTTCTGGTGATCTGCTGAAATTATTAAGTTAGAAAGTGTTTCCGTGTTAAGTGTAATAAAATATATGAAAATGGAAAGTGAAATACAAAGTGATAATTCTGGTACTCCCCCAGAAATAAGAGGACAGGTGTAAACTGTCACGGAGAATCTATTGCCACAAAAATCAATATATGGGGGGTTGTACCTCTAGTAATCTATGATCCTTGAATATGATGGACCAATGATTTTCACTTTTCGAAGTGTTTTATGTAAAACATGTTTTATAGGTACTAATTTAGTTAATATTTTTTAATTTATCATGCAATAAATAAATTTGGTGCCTAAAGACACTTGTAAATAGCATTGTGATTTAATAATTAAGTGAAACGTCAGATGCCAAAACAGCTGAATAAAAATTCATTATTAACCATGGTGCAATTTCATTATTTTTAGAACCTCTGACGTCATAGGTAGAGAAATAATATTTCTAACAATGAAAAGAACAGTAATAAAGATGTGGTTTTAGGCTGGTAGTGAAAAAAAATAATTTAAGTGGCACACTCCATACCGGGTGGGCCATTTAAACGGTTTAAAGTTAATATCTCAGAAACTGTATAAGATAGGTTTTTGAAATTTGGTTTGGACTTTTTTATCAAAAACATTTAAAAAAATGAAAAATTTGAATATTTTAGTAGTTTTCTATTGTTTAAGTTTATTTCATTGTTTTAAACCTAAAAATATACAAAAGAAATGAAATCTGAATTTTTTCCAAAAATTTAAATTTTTTTACCTGACGCGTCCGGACGTGTCATTACGCGTCCAGACATGGAGATAATACCTTTATATGATTTAATACCCCATATTTGTCCTATATTTTAAAATTTAAAAAAACAGCCCTAAAAAAATTAAGTGTAAGATATTGTATATGGCACTTAAATTTAATTTTTTCCGCAAGATCGCAAACATTTTCGAAATGTATTGAAATCATTTAGAGGACACTATAAGGTTTATAAATATTCAATTTTTTACCTATGTGCGACGCCTGCAGGCCGTGCCACTACTTGACCAGCTCTCTGGTCCCAATAAAAATAAGTAGCGACATCTAGTCGGCAGACCCGGTAAGGCTAAATACATAAAGGAATCGAAATACCAACCTACACAGTCGCAGCGTGATCTTTGTAAGGGACGGGTGTGACCGCTTTGGCGGATTTATTCCAGCATCAGCTCGCAATTATTGATATGCACAGGACTTGATTAATTTTATTTTTTATTTTATGTAATGTCGTGAAAGTGTTCGTTTAATTGTAAAGTTTTAAGTGAGTCGTGATTATTAATATGTGATGTTAAATTTAAATTCAATGTATTTCGTTGTACAAGTGGATATTTTTTTATTAATTTCAAAGAGATAATTTTTTTTATAAGTTGGCGCCTGCGCAAACACCACTACAGAGTGAGACGGTTTTGCGTAGGCGGAAAATTATACTAGATCGAGCTGGCCAACTACCCAAATTGAAAAGCCATACTGGAACTGGATTGGATTGGACTTTTTGAAAGTCCTGCAAGTCCCTGAATAAATAAAAGTTTGCCAGAGCCTAATCTAGTCCTTGAAGCAGAACTCGTTGTTAGCTTATTTGCACCTTACTTAAACCCTGTTACAAAAAAAAGTCGTATCACATTTTGACAAATTTATCTTTGTACCTTATTTTAACCCTGTTACGAAAAAAAGTCGTATTACACTTCGAGAAATTTATTCGCATAGAAAAAAAGTCGATTTTCTCAAAAAAATGCAGATACGACATTCTTGATTAGGAGGGCAGCAAACCTACAACTTAGTTCACGAAATTCTCCGAAAGTATGTTATTTATTATAATTAATTACATACAATAATTTTACGTGTAAAATTATTACAACCACGGATTTTTTATTCAATTTTTTAAAATATAAAAAAAGTTGATTTAGGAAAAAATTAATTTTTTCCTGAATCAAAAATTAATGGTTAGGAATGAAAGAAAAGAAAAAATTGCGTATTTGAAAAATATAAATTTATTTTATATAAAATAATACATAAATAATAAACTTTTAAAATTAAAATAAAATATAACAAGGAATAGAAACAAACAACAAATTTGGAAAATTGTTGAAATAGACAATCAAATAAAGAAGGAAGAAGAAGACAATCAAATTCGTAAACAAAATTTTCTGTGGCGCTAGGGCTTTCTATAGAATATTTGTTTTTAAAATTGTAAAATTTTTGGCTGCGGCTCTACGACTTTCTAACTTTTTGGTAAAATTTTGTAAACCTGTTTTTATATTAACGTACATTTAAAATTAGCATAAACCTTAAAACTCTTAAAATTGTTCGCCTTTGACGTTATACCTACCTAATGGGGTAATAATGGAAGCACCAAAATAAAATAAAAACTCAGTTTAAAAAAGCACAAGAAAAAATAGAATATGAAAACTTAAAATACAGAAGTCCACCCAAATACTAAACTACAAAAAAAAAAACTTGTCCAAATAAAAAGTTAATAACATAAAAGCAAAATACACAAAAATGTGTTCAAATAAAAAGTTAATAACACAAAAGCAAACTACTTTTAAACCAAAAAACAAAAAATATATCAAATACAGCCATCTTGTTTTCCTGACATTTGATCGAACTAGGTTATCGCCAACATAAAAGTAGTAACTTTCTTTATTTTCTGTTGTTGGGGGGGGGGGCTGAGTCTGGGACGGCCACAGGATTTTTCTTACGATGTTAAGCTAATTTAGCTTTCTAACAGTATCAATAAAAAGTTTTTTTGAAGTTACAAACAAGGGTGTTAATAATTTTATAAAATTTATTAATTAAAATTGTAATATCACATTATTGGTAATAAAGTTTATCGCCGTAGGCGAAAATTTTAACAGTATACAGTTTTCAGGACCAGCAACTTTTAAAAATATAAAAAGATAATTATATTATAAAACTTTAAATGGTTAGGTGAAGCCCAAAAATACTGCTTATAATGTTTAGTGTCGCAGGCGAAATGTTTTAGAAATCTTAAGTATTTTCATTTCTCAGACACCTTAAAATTTCAGATGTAAATAATTTTATAAAATCTTAAAATTGTGATATCACATCATTGCCAATCAAGTTTAGCGCCCGTGGCAAGTTTTTTACAGTTAACAGTTTTTTGGGATAAGCAGTTTCTAAGAATTCAAAAAGCAAATTGTTTTATAAAACCTTTATTGGGTAGAGAAATCCTCTTAAAATATGCATTAGAAATCTTAATTTTTCACATTTCTCAGACACCTCAGAATTTGAAATGTAAATAATTTTGTAGAATCTATTAATTAACATTATAAGCTTAAATTTTTACAGTATACAGTTTTCACGACAAAAAATTTCTAAGAATTCGAAAACTAAAATGTTTTTATAAGACTTGAAATAAGTAGGTAAAACCTCTTAAAACAACTTATCATTCTTAGACCCGCTGGCGAAAATTATTAGAAATCTTAAGTTTTTGCATTTCTTAGATACCTCAAAATTTGACATGTAAATAATTTTATAAAATCTATTAATTAAAATTGTAATATCACATTATTAATAATCAAGTTTATAGCCACAGGCAGTTTTTCCGGATAAGCAAATTTGCTTTATCAAACTTTAAATGTGTAGGGGAAACCTCTTAAAATACAACTTATCCTGTTTAACACCGCAGACGAAAATCTTTAGAAATATTGATGCTTCACATTTTCCAGTTTAATGGATCATATTATTTCGTAAAATCTAGTTAGAAATTTTTTGAAAAGATAACATTCAAAATAATTAAAAAATCAATTTTAAATTTGAGAGCTTGGGGCGGTTTCTCACAGTTTTATACATACAGTGCGATTATAAAGTGCCGAACAGTTTGAAAATAAAATACTCTTCGTTTGAAGCTACGCCTCTGTTAGAGTTGTGCGCGACAATCCCGTGTGATTGCTATGTACAACAGCTAGGTGGCCAGTAAAACGCACACAGCTTTGTTGCATTTTACTCATCGTTAATGCCAGTTTTGCATTAAAAAGTGCTCGACACTTTATAATCGCACGGTATATACGGTGCAAAAGGTTTCTTTTTTAAAACACCTATTAATATTTGTGATGTATTCCACCCCTTACCCCTACTACTCTTATAATTAACCCAGGCCTTATTAAGAATAAATAACATGCAAAGCCTCGTTGCTATTAAACAAATAATTTTTTAACCGCTTTTGAAGGGGCGTAGCTCCCTTACGAGTCTACATACGTTTATAGGATTTTTTTTTCTTATTTTGACCTTTATCCTGTAAATATTTTTCTCTCCTTGCAGAACACCCTGCATAACCTTTTAGAAGCCTAGTTGTCGAAACATAAAAACACTTTCCTAGTTTATATCCAATTGTGTTATAAACCATACGTTAAGATATAATAAATGTTCATGTTTTTCCTTTTTCACATTGTATACAGGGTGTTCTGGCTAAGACAGATCAACCTTTTTTTAGCGTTATTATTAAAGCTATTGGAATAAATATTATATCAGTCACCCAAAAGGGATATTTTTGCCTAAATGCTTTTATTTCTGAGAAACATTTTTTTAACTGTCGCTTTAAGTAATATGTAAAAAAATTATAATAATATTAAACTATTATTAAATTTATATAAAACATTTTACTATTCCTTAAAACGACTTTTGCTCGATTAACGCAGTCGTCCCTCCGAAGTGACTGATCGATTTCGTGCTTTTTAGCACTCTTCAGAGCCACATATCGGTAGTAGGGACAACTACGAAAATCAAACCCTTTCCATATATCTCTATATAGAGTTTAAAAATCGTTATAAGGAAAAGCAAAAACAGCTAGCGACATCTACTGCTAAAAGCAGAGACTGGATAAACCTATACACAGTCCAAAAAAGGAAGCAGTTATTGGTTTTAAGAACCTATTGCACGCTGTGCAATTTTTGGATCAGTTTATATTCCACCACAATCTTCGTTAAAACTTTATGAAGCCTATACCGATTCAGTCAAATGTGTTTCTTTAAATTATCCTGCTGCTATTTTTTATCTTTTTGGTGACTATAATTTGCCTAACCACACTTGGAGTAATGATGATCTGGGCTTAAAGGTTTTTCCGTATAACGGTGGTGGTCAGACGCTTGCTAAAAGTTTTTTCTTATTTGAATCTGTTTCAAGCCAATTCTAACAATACTATGTTAGATCTATTATTTACTCACAATCCAGATATTACTGTCAATATCGTTGATGAACCACTTTTACATTTTGATTCCCCTCATCCAGCTCTTTACATAAATATTCCTATATCAAATCTTGATGATGTTAACAATATTTTGTACTACGATTTTGAATATTTTAACTTTGTTAATTATACTGAAATTAAAAACTATTTACTGCAAATTGACTGGCAAACACTGTTAAATGATGGTAATATTGAAAAGCCGGTATCCGATTTTTATTGGTTGCTTTATAGCAGATTGATCTTTTTATTCCCAAAGCTAAAAAATTACCACCTAAATTTCCTAATTTAATGATGAACTCAAACAAATTTTATTTGATAAAAAGAGTGCCCATAAAAAAATTAAAATTACTAACAATCAGAATGATTATATTTTATTTTCTTCTCTTAGATCAAAGGCTAAGAACTTATCTTTGAAGTGTTACAACAATTATATTCGAAATATAGAAGAAAAAATTCCTCATGATATGAAATCGTTTTGGAAATTTATTAAAAAGAACAATAACGATATTCCGAAAACTATATTTTTGAATAATAATTCTAGCAGTAACGTACTGAAATAGCTAATATGTTTGCCACTCAATTTGCTTCCATTTATACCTATACAGAGCCTACACTGTAAATGAAAATATGGTAATTTCCCAGCAAATAAAGTAGGTCATATGTTACCAGCAAAGAAAGTGGTAAATTTAAATCAGTACTATAAATTTACTGTTATCTGTAAAAATGTGAATTTTTACCTGTGATTTCACAGTAATTTAAGCAGCGAATTTAATGAGTATTTCAAGCAGTATTACGGGCTCTTGTAATTTTCGGGACTATATGTAAAAGTGAAGGCTTTTTGGACCACATGCATGAATTTTAATGCAAAATTATTGTACCGCATTGTAAATGAAAATATGGTAATTTCACAGCAAATAAAGTAGGTCATATGTTACCAGCAAAGAAAGTGGTAAATTTAAATCAGTACTGTAAATTTACTGTTATCTGTAAAAATGTGAATTTTTATTTTGGTAATTTTACTGCTATCTTTTGTAGAATGTAAGCTATAATTATGGTAATTTTTAACCAATATTGTAAAAGTGCCGGGTTTTTAGACCACATTCATGAATTTTAATGCAAAATTATTGTACCGACAGGAAAAGAGCTGAGATTTTACTAAACCAAGTAATATTAAGATTTATTTAATAAATATTGTAAATTCACATTCTGACATAGTGAATTTGATTTAATTTGCTTTAATTATTACGGTTAATACTACTGAAAGATCGACGGACAAATTTAAGGTGCGACAGGAAAAGAGCTGAGATTTTACTAAACCGAGTAATATTGAGGTTAATTTTAATAAATATTGTAAATTCACGTTCTGACATGGTCAATTTGCTTTAATTATTACAGTTAATATTACTGAAAAATTGACGGACAAATTTAGAGTGTACAGATTCTTTTTGGTTTGGACTTTTATATCAATGCATAAAGAATAAAAATATTTATTTTAATGTTAGTATTTAAATTAAAATTGTGTATAAAAATATCTCAACAACAAAAACTACATTTTGTTTAGCTGGCTGGCTGACTGGCAAAAATTTGATTCCGATAGCTCTAATATTAACGCTAAAAAACGATTGATCTATTTTAGCTGGGACACCCTGTATTATTGTATATCAAAAGTATGTAATTGTTTAAATGGATTTTTTTCATTTAAGATCCATTTAAGTTTTAGTCGTAAAAATTATGCCTACAGGCCTAAAAATAAGAATCATTTAAGTTGGTTCTGGACCTATTTTATGAGCTGTTTTCGGAACCTTGCTTTGTTTTTCTCGATCAGCTCGTTTTCTGAGATATAGCGCACAGTCGGTTTTTGTCTATAGTTGTAGTAAAAAAAATCTAGGTCTAATTATTTTTTTTAAGTAAATTGGTTCTCTATAATTAGGGCTCAAAGCCAAAAAAAAAGTGATTTAAAATATCTTTTTTCGTTTGTTTTTTATATGCTAAATAAAAAAAAATGAGATGTTTTCGCATTTTTCTCTATATTTTCATGAAAATTTTATATAAATACTAAAGATATGGTTCTGATTTTTATAAGCAACATTAACACACATGTCAGGTTTGTATAAATCAAAAACGTTTTAGATGGAATCCATTAACGGAGATTTTACGGAGGGTGATTGAAAGCAGAACAACAATATTTTGAATTATTTAATGTTTATTTAATGTTATTTTATGGCATATCCACAGGCTCGCATAACAACATAGTACATAACAATGCGATACCGTGATTGGCTTGATGTGCCGCCATGTATCTTGTAAGCCAATCACGGCATCGCATTCTTATGTTTCATGTTCTTATGCAAGCTTCTGGATAGGGCTTTAATGTTTTAAAGCAAGGAGAAAAAACCAACTAGATTTAAAGATTTTGTGTTGTAATTAAAATATTTAAACTTATATTTAAAATTATGTATTATATATTTTATTTAGGTTTAATAATGTTGAAGGGGAGATGTTGTATGTGATATGTACTATATCGATAGTAGGTTGCTAGGGATACGGGTACATCATTATGAGAATAAACAGAGACAACAGATTGGTATTGTAATGAAGCTGTAAAGATAATATATTTGTATGTATCTTATATGTAATATGTGTGGTTTTATTGAACATAACATGGATAGGGAAAAAAATAGATTTAAAAGGAATTTTTTGGAAATTATAAATATAAAAATTAATAATAATACGGTAAATTATAGGACAGACACTCAATATCTCAGTAAAATATACTTAAATATTATTAAATAATGAATTTTGTATATTTTTTTTATTTATTTTTTGTCAATTTGTTTTTTACTTATTCACATATCTTAATTTTTACTTATTTACATATCTTAACTAAACACTTATACCTATACTTTATACACTTATACATCTATACACCTTTACACCTTTACCTATTTTAATTAATTTTAAATTTGTATAATTTTTTATTTCTATTTTTAATTTTTACCCTGAAGAAGAAGGGACATATTACCTTCGAAACGTTGGAACTGTTTATATATATTTATTTTATTTATTAAAGTGTTCTTTATAGCAAGATTTTTTCATTATTTTATAAAAAAAAGAACAAGAAATATTATAAATAATAAATTTAATTTATTATGTTGCTCTTCTAAAAATACATAAAATAGTTATATTTTTGTTTTTTTATTTCGATAACCCCCGGTAAAATCTCCGTCACTAGATTAAATCTAAAACTGTTTTTTTTTATAAACCCCACAAATATTGCGTATAAAAATTAGAGTCCAACGAACTAACAATTCTTCTCTCTAGAATACGCACACCGTTAATATAAAGTATCGCCAACATCTCGGTTTGGTTGTAAACAAATAGTAGGTATATTCAGGCCTGAACAATAACAATTACCAGTAACTGTTATTGTTGTCTCTGTTAGAACAAAGCTGTGCGAGAGAGACAAATGTATATGTTGGCTACGTTTTTGTCAGTTTTTACAAATGAAATGCCTCTACTAGAGAAAAGAGTTATTAGTTCGTTGTTAGAGTCGCATCTTTAGTATTAATATAAAATTTTAATCAGAATTTATCGAAAAAATCTTATTTTTTGAATTTGGAAGCCTATAAAAGACAAACGAATAAAGATCGGATTTTTTTGGCTTAGAGCCCTATTAATAAGAACCAATCCACCCAAAAAAATAGTTAGACCTTAATTAAATTAATCTCAATATTTTTTTACAGTTTGCTACAAAAATAATTGTTAAAATAAATCTTTTGGGAGTTAAAAGTGTTAAAATTATAAAATCTGGTAATATAAGAAAATAGGTTATTGCGCGTATAAAGTTCACATTCCCTTAAATGATATTCATTTGAATTAAGATATTATTTTTATCTGTGTATGTAAAATTTTATGTTGCAATGATTCTATTTTATCAAGCAACGATTCATGTGCTGCACATGATGTGCAAATTATTTCTTGTGCATGGCATACAAATTCTGAATGATGTATTCGCACTCCATTAAAATGGCCTGGAAATGGATTTAAGGTAAAATTACCTGGGGAATTTTATTCGGTAGAGCAATATAATATACTGATAACATTGCACAGTGGGCCAGAAATAAATAAATTGACAAAACTCTGAATTTTTGTGTTCTTATATTTTCGATACCCTGATTTCGAATATCGTAGTGAAAATCTAAAAAAAAAAATCCGCACCACTAGGGTGAAACATATTTTATTTTATATTTCAATTTTGCTGAAATTTGGTATGGATGCTTTATTTAAGGTCCTTTATATGAATTAATACCTCAAAGTTCAATTCAATATACCTAGAGAAAAAGTTAGGGTGTTTCGAATTTTAAGACGTTGTCGTAATTGATCTAAATTAAGCTTCATAATTAAGTTTATATTATTTTTTGCTAACATATGTTCATAATTAAGCCCCTGAATATGATAAAGCTCATACCAAAATAAAAAATAAAAAAATAGGTCAATTATTGTAAGAATTTAAGTTTTAAAGTCGAACCACCCTAACTTTTTATTTTTATTGAATTTTAAACTTTTAGGTATTGATTCATATTAAGGACCTTAAATATAGAACCCATATCAAATTTCATTAAAATGAAAATATAATATAAAATATGTTCCAGCCTAGTAGCGCGGATTTTTTTTTTCACTATGATATTCGAAATCATCGGTTTCGAAAATATAAGTATACAAAAATTCAGAGTTTTGTCAATTTATTTTTATATCTGGCCCACCTTGCATTTTGTTTATCGAAATGTAACAGATAGGAGCTTTTAAGTTTATTGGATTAAGACTTATATAGATATCTAGATTCTCATATATTATACACAAAAAAATCCAAAATTCAGATGTATATTTCCTCAACTTGTGCTGTCATATAAAAAAATATTATTGATATTGTAATATACTTAGCGCAAGATGAATTATTAAAATTTTGTTTTAGTATATGACATTCATTTTGCTTGAAAATACATGCATACAAAAAAATGTAATTGTAATTTAAAAAATATAATTTTGTTGTTTTTAAAATATATACCGGGTGTCCCAGCTCTATTTACCCAACGATTTTTTTAAAGAGATAATTAAATTCTGCGAAAACCATCTTAAATAAGACAACTCAAACTATCTTTTAGCATATATTTGATACTTTCAGCTCTTAAAATGTGGACAGGAGGGCATAGGGGGACATTTTTTGTGATACATATTTTTAAAGCTTATTAAATTCTCCATTTAACTATATAATTTTTAATTTTTTTTAACATTTTTTTTTGGGTTTAAAATATGGTTGAAAATGGGTATTTTTGTCAAAATGACTCTAAAAAAATCAAACAATTTTTTAAAAGTTACTAACTTCATGATAAAATAACGTAAATTATACTTTTAAACTAATTTTAATCAACATAAATTAATATTTACAAAAAAAAAATAGCATTTTTTGGCACAAAAAATTAAAGAATCAAACCCTTGTTTAAAAATTTAATATATATATAGTCCAATAGAGAATTTTATTTTATTTAAAATAATATATCCCACGACCCCCTTTCCATTAAAAATAACTCCCCCGTATCCCCCTGCCCACATTTTAAGAGTTGAAAGTATCAAATATATGCTAGAATATAGTTTAAGCTGTCTAATTTAAGATGGTTTTCGCAGAACTTGATTATCTCTTTAAGTTTTCAAGAAAATCGTTAGGTAAATAGAGCTGGGACCCCCGGTATATATTTTAAAAACAACAAAATCATATTTTTTTAATTACAATTACATTTTTTGTATGCATGTATTTTCAAGCAAAATGAATGTCATATACTAAAACAAAATTTTTAATAATTCATCTTGCGCTAAGCATATTACAATATCAATAATATTTTTTTTATATGACAGCACAAGTTGAGGAAATATACATCTGGGTAAATATAGTTGGGGTACCCGGTATTATATTATATTGTTTTGGTTACTCTTGTATTTATATCGCGGCATTTGGCATTTAGTAGTATTATTAAAATAATACTATACTTCTGATATTAAATACTACATTGTCAATTTTGAAATGACACAACTTGCTGGCATATTTGGACGTATGTTTATTAATACTGATATATTATAGTATACCTACTACTCTGTTTAACCCTTCGTTAGTCGCAGTATGAATACTAACAATTTTAATCGAAATGTAGCGTAGATATATATGTTTTTAAATGTTTTTTATATAATTTTTTAAGTTACATACTTTAAGGACCTCTTGTTAATGCAAAGGACTTGCAAAATAATAACGTACAAGTTTTATAGTATATGAAAGGTTTTAATATCAAACTTTATTATAAAACTATTAAAAGTATTAAAAATCTATAATTACATAAAACATTAAAATCTATTAAAATATCTCAAAATAAAACTTTTTTCCAATATAGAAGTAATATTTAGCTTAATTTCATGAAACCTAAAACAAAAACAATTTTTTTTGTATATGTTTTATATGTAATATATAAAAAAAGTGACTTTTCGCTATGTATCTCATAGAGTTTAGAGGATGGCCAGGTTTACGACACACAACAAAACGTGGTTTAATTAGCACTGATACCTGGTAATGATGTAGTGGAATACCTAAAGGGGGGAGAACTTATGCAAGGAAATATAGTAATGGCGATAAATTTTATATTTTAGGTTATCTAATAGATATTGCCACTGACGAAGGGTTAATACGGTGCTAGAAAAAGCATGACGTAATATTCATATGCAAACGGGAAGAACTATATTTATCAAAAAATATCAAATTTTAGCATTTGCCCATGATGTGGACATAATAAGTAAAAAAAAAACAAGTTATTTGAAGTATTTAGATATTTTAAAGAAGCAGCGTCTAAGGGTCAATGTGGCAAAAACGAAATATATAGTAACAACAAGGAACGATTATAGAAATGAAGGATTAAAGATTAGTAATCCACTATTTGAAAAAGTAGAGTTTTAGATACTTAAGTGCAGCAATAACTTCGAAAAAAGATAATTATAATTATTATAAAGATTTATCATAAAGACGTCAACGTAAAATTAATGGCAGGAAACACGTGCTTTACAAAGCATCCTAAAATCCAAATCTTTGTCATTAAATTCTAAAATCAAGGTTTATAGAACAGTGGTCATACCAGTTGTCATGTATACATGTATACATCTGAAACATGGTGCTTAACAAAATACACTGTAAAAAGTGTAAAAGAGCTTTCCCATTTTCACCTCCGCGCTTGAAATGGATGTTTTATTATTAGATTCACTTTCAGAACCCTTAAAAACCCCAATATACCAATTTTTACGAAAACTACTCCTTGTCCCTCAGGGGGTGGATTTAAAAAATATATATATATTTTAAGATTCAGTTTTAGCACCCTCAAAAACCTCAATATATCAATTTTCAAAAAAACTACCTCCACCCTCAGGGGGTAGATTTAGATTTTTTTTAATATTAGATTCACTTTCAGCGACCTCAAAACCCCAAATATACCAATTTTCACGAAAACTACCTCCGCCCCTCAGGGGTAGGAGTTAGAATTTTTTAATTATCAGATTCACTTTCAGCAAACTCAAAAAGTCCAATATACGAATTTTTGAGAAAAGTACCCTCCTTCCTCAGGGGGTGGAGTTAGATTTTTTTATTATCAGATTCACTTTCAGCAACCTCAAAAATCCCAATATACAAATTTTCACGAAAACAACTTCCCGCCTCTCAGAGTGTGAAGTTAAATTTGTTTTATTATTAGATTCACTTTTAGCAATCTCAAAAACCCCAATATACCAATTTTCACGAAAACCACCCCCCCACCCCTCAAGGGGTGAAATTAGAACATATTTATAATCAGATTCAGATATGTCAACACCAAAAACAACTATATACTAATTTTGACTAAAATATTTAAAGTATTTAAAAATATTTACCCCCTCCGGGGTGGAGTTATAAAATGTTTATTATCAGATTCAATTTCAGCAACATTAAAAACCCCTATAAAGCAATTTTCAATTTTTTGTAAAAAAAGTGTATTTTTCCCCATTGCCTCTTGTCCCAACCCAATGTCCACCAAAAACAATCCCGAGCGAGAACTTTTGGTAAGATACCTTTATGCCAAATTTCAAGTCTCTAGCTTAAAGCGTTCTTAAGTTATCGTGTTGACCAGATTTCCCGGACAGACCGACCGATCGAGCGAAATTTTTTTTTTGCTCGAAAGTGATTTATATCAACATAAAATGTCATAAAACCTGAAAATAAGCAAAAAAAAAATTGAAAATTTTTGCATGAATTCAAGGCTTTCCCGAAATTTTGAAAATTTTCATTGTCCAGAATTTGTGGACAAAATCAGTTTTTTTGATCTTGTCCAGTCCGTCAAAATTTGATTACTTCCGTCCAGTTTTGTCCACCCGGACAAAATCAAACAACCCTGGCTATAGTAATTAGCTGAAGTTACATTTTTAGTTGTGTTAGAATCTAGTTTAAAGTATTACAATATTCAATAAAATAACAGTTGGTAAATTAAACAAAATCTTTAAAAATATAGACAAAAGTATAATTCATTATTTTTTACACTGTGTGCGTAAAATGCACCAGAATAATTTCCTTAGGGTCACTTGCTCCAAGAATGGTTTAACTTTAAACTTGGATTATACTGACCAATCAGAATTTTTTAACTTGTACTCATTTTAGTCGAGATAATCCCAGTTTAAAAGTTAGTGCAAGTGGCCCTAGTGCAGAATACAATTATCCAATAATTCAGTATTTGAATTTCCTTTAAGTCTTAGTTTTTCCAAAAGAAAAAGAATTGAAGGATACAGGGGAAACCCCCGGTAGTCCAAAAAAGCTGATTTTGAGTTAAGTGCTTTTCAAAGTTTTCCAATGCATGGATTACCCTGCAGTGTACAGTACTGTCATAATATGAGAGGTGATTGCAACGGAAGAGCATTACAATACAATACAATATAAGTGGGGTTGTGAGGCATGGTACTGCCTTTCAAATCACTGCAACCAATGAGATCTATTATGAATCCCCTTTGCAATTTAGTCCACATCAAACTTTAGACTTTCAAAGAAGCCTAAGTTTTTTTGGGGCTAATTGGGATATATCTGCAGGTCTTGGGTTAACCTGTTCAAGATATTGTAGCCTTTTGCGAGCAATGGCTTCGCAGAAGCACATAATGTGCTCGGCCGTTTCTGGTGCTTCTGAGCATAGACGGCAAATGTCGATTTCAGATTTTCCCATTTTTTTAAGATGATATCTTAACGGGCAGTGCCCGGTTAACAGCGCTGTATAGGTCTTTAAGTCCACCTTGCTGGGATCGAGTAACTTTCTTGTTCGTTCAGGTTCATATTTTATGAATATTTTGGTCTGTCTTAAGTTTTGGTCTTTCCAATATCGAGTTTTGATTTTGGTTTCCCATCCCTTAATTGCCTCTACCTGATGGCTTTTGTTAAAGCCACAGAAAGGTTGAGGGCCAATAAATTAAGTGCATGCTCCCTCTCTCGCGAGAGAGTCCGCAGCCTCATTGCCTTCAACACCCTCGTGTCCTGGCACCCACATCAAGGAAACCTTGTTGGTTTCTGCCAGTTGATTGAGGGTTTCGTAGCATTCCCAGGCAGGCTTTACGGAAGCGCATTAGTTGGACTACCGGGGTTTTTCACCGGTATCGCGTATTTTCAAATGTAGATATTTCAAAGTGAATGACGATGTTTTGCACAAACGATGATAGCTGATTAGGAAAGTACACTTCAGTAATCACAGAATGGCATTATCAAACGGGCAAAAATGGACTACCGGGGTTTTCCCGTTTTTCCCCTGTACTCTTCAATTGTGATCGACCTAAAATTTTCATTTTTTTTTTTTGTTTAAATGGTCTGAGGAAACTTCAGTGAATTTTCTACTCGATTTTCTACTATGTCTAAGTACCGTATGGAACAAATACTCATTGAAGCGACGATATGTATTTAAACTTTAAACCATTGTTAACTCACGATTAAATTAAATGGGATAAAACCGTTCCGCTCTTTGCGAGAATTATAAGGTTTAGAACCATTATTTCCACACTTACATAAAAACTGATCTGCAAGATATTTTCACGATTGTTTTACTTAACTGTCTTTTTTACAGAGTAAATGTATTATTATACCAAGGTACTGGGTCCGATTAAAACTATGTAAATAATACTTATTTGTAGACATGGGAGGCATAGCGTAGTGGCTGACGCGTATGCATAGTAAGCCTACTAGCTTGAGTTCGATTCTCACTGGCGCCGATTTGCCTTTTTCAGTTAATTAATATTTGAAATTTAGCCAAGGCGATAAGTGAAACAAGCACTCCCTAGAAACTGGTTCGAAAGTTAGTATAAGCCGGTGGTTCCCTCTACTACTAGCCCATACAAGTCCTGGACTTAGGGAATGCTTAATTAAGTAAAATAGTACGAGGTTAAATAAACAAATAAAAAAATATATATTTGTAGACATCGGATTTTACCGAGTCGTGACGTCACAAATCCCTAACCGGGTACAATAAGTTAACAAATTAATAATAATTTTATAAACATGTTTGACATGTTACTAAATTTATAAAGAAAAATATGTAAATATTGTTTGCAGTCTTATGTCACATATTAAAGAAGATGATATTACATCAAAAAAAATAACTTGAAAAACCACTATAGGAAACGAACCCTACCCTTTAAAATTGTAATAAAAATAAGGTTTTTAACTAATAACTCTGGTACCCTTTCAAATTGAGCGACGAAGTTTTGCATGTGAACTAACCTTAATAAGGTCCATCTTCGTATGTTATTTTTATGTACTTATTATAACCAGGAGGGTGCGAAACTGGTAGGCTTTACCAGTTTTTTGCCCCAAACTTTTTCTGTGTAACTTTTTTGTAATTTTATTATTGGAACATAATTTCTTAGGTTATAATACATAAAAAAGGTACCCCTCTTGTAATACTGTAGATTTAACCACTTCGTAAAAAAATAAATCATTTGAAGGTGCAATTTTACGTTTCGAGGACTAAAAAATAAATACTAAAATGTTGAAAAACAAAATTTCAATAATGTCGGGTGATTCTGTATTAAAAAGTGAGACATAAAGTTTCTATACATGTAGGTCGGTAAATTGGTCTGCTACTAGATGTGGCTCTTTACAAATGGTGCATTAAGCACTGATCAAAAGGTACTGAAAATTACAATATTGGTTATGTGAAAAATACTTAACGTATTTTGAATTTTTACAGATTTGTTATATATTTACCTTTTTTTTTGGAATTTTACACAAAAACTATGCTATCGTCAGTACCCGGCGTATTTCCAGTTATAGTCCAGTCTTTAAGTTAATAAAAGAGGCTTTACCTGGAAATAATTCAGAGAGTTTAGATTTTTCGTTTATTGGTTAGGGTTTAAGGCCTTAAATAAACAATTTTTCGACATTGAACTCGATTTGGAACTATCATTTTTTTAACGTATTTTTCACAAAAAACGGACTTTTTAAAATATCTCAAGATCGGTGCATCCAAGGACAAAAAACGTTTGATATGAAAATAAAGAGGACCAAATCTCCCACAATTGTTGTGTCATGTATTTTTTTGTACGACTTAGGTATAGCTAATTCACGGCACAGCCTTAAACGTAACACTGTAGTGTTTTAGATTTTTCTTTATGACTTGGTTAGGAAGGTTTTTTGTCATAATTTATATAAAGGGGTTTTTGGGGACAACGAAACTAAATCTGATAATAAGATATTTTTTAACTTCCCTCCTGGGGATGAGGGGTGATAATTTTTAAATGTTTACAATATTTTCGTGAAAATTTGTATATAGTTGTTTTGGGGGTTGCTATAATTGAATATAATAATAAATATTTTCTTAGAATAAAAAAATCTAACTCCACCCCTTTGGGTTAGGGGTAGTTTTCGAGAAAATTGGTATATAGGGGTTGGAAAATTTTATTATCAGATTCATATTCGTCGACCCCAAAAACCCCTATATACCAATTTTGACGAAAATATTGAAAATATTTAGAAATATTTACCCCCTCCCCCTCCCTGGGGGTAGAGTTAGAAACATTTTATTATCAGATTCAATTTCAGCAATCTTAATAACCCCTATATAGCAATTTTCAATTTTTTTTTTAAAATATATTTTTCCCCATTGCCCCACTTCAATGTTCACCATAAACAATCCCGAGCGAGAACTTTTGTTAACATACCTGTATGCCAAATTTCCTGTCTCTAACTTAAAGCGTTCTTAAGTTATTGTACATATGTACATAATAATACATGTTTGTTTAACCTCGTACTATTCTACTTAATTAAGCATCCCCTAAGTCCAGGATTTGTGTGGGCTAGTAGTAGAGGGAATCACCGGCTTATACTGACTTTCGAACCAGTTTCTAGGGAGTGTCCGTTTCACTTATCGCCTTCGCCAAATTTCAATTATTAATTAACTGAAAAAGGCAAATCGGCGCCAGTGAGAATCGAACTCACGATAATAGACTTGCTATGCATACGCGCTAGCCACTACGCTATTGTTTGTTTGTTTAACCTCGTACTATTCTACTTAATCAAGCATCCCCTAAGTCCAGGACTTGTGTGGGCTAGTAGTAGAGGGAACCACCGGCTTATACTGACTTTCGAACCAGTTTCTAGGGAGTGTCCGTTTCACTTATCGCCTTCGCCAAATTTCAATTATTAATTAACTGAAAAAGGCAAATCGGCGCCAGTGAGAATCGAACTCACGATAGTAGACTTGCTATGCATACGCGCTAGCCACTACGCTATGCCTCCCATAATATATGTGACTGAGTTAATATTAACTTAGCACTGTTTGCAAGTGGATTTTTAAAGATCACCGTTTGCAGGTGGACTCTTGTGTAACTTAGTACGTTTTGTAGGAGTGCAAGATTTTTCACTCTGTTTTGCACCAAAGTGAATGATTTTTTCTGTATAAAAAAAAGTTTTACTTATAGATTTCTACAAGAATTATACTATTATGCCATTATCTCAATTTTCATAGGGGATGTATAAATAAACAAACCTACAAAATTTCGCAATGATATCGTTTTTCTTTCTAAATAAAAAAGTGTTTAAAAAAAAATATTTTTAAAATTTAAAGGTAGAAAAACCATAAAGGTGACCATAATTTAGGATTGGTTTTTGGAAGTACCTGTAAATAAGGCTTTTTTTTCTTAGTTTTTGACGTACATTCGCCCAACATAATTTAAATTTTGATTTTAAACATTTTAGTATTTAATTTTTAGTCCTCGTAACGTGAAATTGCATCTTCAAATGATTTTTGTCGAAAACGGTTAATCCTACAGTATTACAACAAGTACCTATTTATGTATTTTGACCTGCGAAATCATCTTCTAATAATAAAATTACAAAAAAGTTACACAGAAAAACCCTGGAAGCAAAAAACTGATAAGGTTCCCCTGTTTCGCACGCCCTTGGTCAAAACAAGTACATGAAAATAACATACCAAGATGGGCCTTATTAAGTTTAGTTCACCTGAAACACCTTGTCGCTCTATCTCAAAGGGTACCAGAGATATTAATTAAAAACCTTATTTTTATTACAATTTTAAAAGGTCATAACTTAGTTTTCGAACCATATGTTCTTATAGTGGTTTTTTATGTTTTTTGATATATAATCATCTTCTTTAATATGTGACATAAGACTGCAAGCACTGTGTATACAAAATCGTTGAGTATTTAATACGGTAACGAATTTTCAGTGTGTGTATTATATAGAAAATTGTTTCTGCGGTTAATTCGTACTTAAAGTAAAAAACGACAAAGACATTGCCTAATCGGCAATGCCGATATAACCAGACAAAAGGCCATTATTTTCACACTAAAATGCAGATTACACAAAAAAAAACACTGCAGAGATATTTTCATGCTAAACTTACTTCTAAGTACTTCAAATTCTGCACGGAATTCGGATATAACTTTACCCCGATCTTCTCAGTGAGAATAGACCATTGCTCTCCATATTTAATGTAAATTTGAAATTCTCAGACCAATTTATTTTTGATTTATGCCAATAATTTTTTTGTAAATCGTCTTAAGCAGTAATTTATTTCAGATAAGAGTGGATGCTTGAGCATCACTACACGGAAAAAAATACTGCTGTCCACAAATAAATACTGCACCAACAAGCAAGATCAAAGGCCTCCATATTTAAAAGTTCACACAAATTTTACGGAAAGTGCAGGCGGACTCTACAGAAATCTAATATTCGCATCAGACCGATACTGCCTTAAGACAAGTTGCCCTATCTGCAAAAATTAACTTTTTGAGATAAGCACACCATTGTTTTGGGTTAAAAACCCAAATCCTAAAAATTAGCCTAAGATGTTTGATCAAAATTAAAAAATTATTATGTCTACTCCAAAGTTTTTTATTGAAGCATTTTATTTATAAAAAATAGCTACAATTGTTTCAACCCTTGAATTTAGGGTCATCTTCAGGCTAAAATAGTCAAAAAATTTAAAAACAAACAACACGGACTTTTTTAAACATGTTTATAATGTAGTCCGTGTTGTTTGTTTTTAAATTTTTTGACTATTTTAGCCTGAAGATGACCCTAAATTCAAGGGTTGAAACAATTGTAGCTATTTTTTATAAATAAAATGCTTCAATAAAAAACTTTGGAGTAGACATAATAATTTTTTAATTTTGATTTATCAAAACTCCAATATGAGAATGGATCTCGATCACAGTTAATTATCTAAGATGTTTGTCCTATGTGAAATTTTTTTAATGTTTTCTAAATAAAATTGTCCTAACTAGTCTTTACTAGACGAATAAGTCAGGACTAGGACAAACTTTACAGATCTTAGTAATTTAATTGGACTTTTTAGATTATTTTGTCCTAACTTTCTCAGATAGAACAAATGCATTTAGTATGACAATTTATTTTTCTGTCAAAAAGAAAAGATATTTTTTTAAAGGATATCACTTATTTTTGATTTAAAATAAAGCAGAACCCAACTCTATATTTATTTAAAAATGTTTTTACAAAGTGCAAGCAAAAACAATAAAACTGGCCATATCTCAAAACATCTAATTCGCAGATAGGACAACTTTTCTTAGCAGGGCAGGATAGCTATCAGTCTAACTATCGTTAAAAATATAATTATACAATAAAGTTACTTATAAAATATATATTTAGATACAATGTGCTATAGGCAAAAAATAAATTTAGTTAGTTTTAAACGTATAAGACGTCATCCCCGTAGAGTACCAGTCATACGTACAGTTATAATAATAATAATAATAATAATCTTTATTTGCCCAACAGTTTGCACCAATTCTAGGGCAAAAATACATATATACAATTATATATAAAAATATACAAAATAAATAATATATATGGATACATAAATACACAATTTTAACCTATTATTGTAGGTTGTTAGTGTATAAAAGTGAGTTTAGAGAACACGCGTTAATATCAATGGATCTGTTTAACGAATTAAAGTTATTACATATTATATTTATTGGCGATCTAACCATAACGTTAGTCCTGCTAAAATTACAAATAAAAGTATCCTCACGTCTCGAACCCAAACGCGGCACTCTGAAATTGATTTGCCTGAGTAAGTCCATGCAATCAATTCCATTGTGAAGCAGTTTATATAGAAAACATAGGGAAAAATTTATTCGTCTAGTCTTAAGTGACAGCATATTAAAGCGGTTTAACAGTTCAATATTGTCGTATCCTTGAGCAGGATAGACTCCTTCACGTGTTTAAAATAAAGAAATTTTGCAAATCTATTCACTGCTTCCAAGGCATCAGTATGAACTACATATGTGGGATACCAGACAAGAGAGGCATACTCTAGTCTGGATCTCACATATGCATAATATAATGACTTAAGGCATAATACATTATTAAAAGATTTTGAATTTCGAATTATAAATCCCAACATCTTAGAAGCAGAAGAACAGACTTGGGATATATGACATGAAAAAGATAAAGTCGTATCAAATACAACCCCTAGATCTTTCAACTCATAGCATCTCTCAATCTATTATATTATGTTTAGTTGAATATGACATGTATTTACATTTTTTAATGTTAAGATTTAATTTATTACGAATGCACCAGTCCCATAAAAGGTTAATTTGATTTTGCAGCAAAATACAATCGTTAATACTTGTTTTCTACCAAAAAGATAACTAAAAAAGAGAGCAATTAGAGCTCTATGAAATCCAAATTCTTCAAGCTTTACAAGTATTATATATGGATCTATTTGATCAAACGCCTTTTGAAAGTCAGTACTTATGACGTCTGTCTGTTCTTTGTCATTTATTGCCTGTGATATAAATTGTTTGAAAACAACCAAGTTAGACACAGTACTTCGTTTTTCTATAAATCCGTGCTGGTGCGGAGAAAGTTTAAGTTTAATTTGATTGTAAATATGAGTATATAAAATTGATTCGAAAAGTTTTGCGAAGTTACAAATAATGGAGATAGGCCTATAATTTTCAATTTTAGCCCTATCTCCACTCTTATGTACCGGGCAGACTCTGGACGTCTTCCAAAGTGTAGGAAATGTACTGGTTTTTAAGCTTAGGTTAAATATATATTTTAAAGGTTCGACAAAAACATATTTACAGTCTTTTATTAGAAAACTAGGAATTTTACAGTTGCGGCGATTGATACAATTCTATAGTGCACCAGGTTCTGGTTATGATGTTTTTCGTAGACATTGATTTAAGGCCTATTCAGAAGCTTGCATAAGAACATAAAACATAAGAATGCGATGCAGTGATTGGCTTACAAGATACATGACGGCACATCAAGCCAATCTCGGCATCGCATTCTTATGTATTACGTTCTTGTGCGAGACTGTGGATATGCCCTTAATCTTCGTTTTGGTTTAATTTTTTTTACGGTAATAAGTAATTGATAAAAAATATGGGTTTTGCTAGTGTTGACCTCTTTTTACCCCATTTCGGCCCCTTAACCCACTGACGGACAACCGAGGAAGTATTCCATTTTATAGGCATGACTACCTTTTTCCAACTCCCTATGCGTTGCCCACCAACAGGGTTTTTTTTTAAGAAAAAGTGCTAAAGGTGTCAAAAACTATACAATTGGTATATTATTCAATACTAAAATTTGCTTTTGTGAACAGTTAGTAAATATAATAAGGTATAATAAGGATTAGATGTTGCTTACAAAGGGAGGTAGTACAATGGGCCCAACAAGGCGGCCTAAATACATGTGCTGTGCATAAATATGTCAGCACCTTTCACCCCAATTATCCAGTATCCAGTAAGGTACTCTCATTCCAAATTTGAAGTGATTATCTTTATTTGTTAAAAAGTTAGATAATAATATAAAAAAACGTGGACACACAGTGCCCTGAACTACTAGTTTTGCATGTACACTTTTATTTGCTATAATTTTTTAACAAATAAAGATAATCTCTATAATTTTGGAATCAGAGTATCGTCAAGTGGGGTGACTAATGACGGTGTGGATGACTTCCTACACTTTTTCGCAAAACCAAAGCACGTGGGGATGTGCATAAGGTGAATGGGGCTCTTTACAACTAGAATTATGAAACAAAAGACGTCTACCCTATCTCTATCTAATTTTTGCTACACTTTCCAGCCAACCAAATAAATACTGTATTTGTTTTTCATACAACAAATACAGTATTTATTTGGTTGGCCGGAAAGTGTAGCACTGAGCGGCACGAACGAACATAGCTAATGTAAATCTGTAGAATAAGATAATGCTACTAAAATTTAGATGGCGCCAGTAAGTAAAATAATATAGTTACACTTTTCGCCCGGCCAAGTAAATATTGTATTTGTTCAACAAAGAACAAATACAGAATTTGTTTGGTTGGGTGTAAGTGGGAGTATATGTATGTCTTCTATCCTTTTTGGGTAGAACTTTTGTCCCTGTCTAATCTAACTGGAGAAATCGCCATTGAACCCCACAACCTGTGCATATAGCCCCACAACTTGTGCATACGTGCTTTGGTTCAGAGAGTTTTGCGAAAAAGTGTCCAAAGTCACCCACACTGTTCGAAGTCACCCCACTTGACGGTATCATATTATATTAACTAATAGTTTGAGAAAGCAAACTTTTTTATATTAAAACATTTACAAGTAATCTAGTTTCTGGTCTCCTAGCACAAAAAAAAATACATTGCTCACCAATATATCTTTAATTATAGTCCAGTCAAAAAATAAATGTAAATTGCATATAAATGTACACGGGCTGATATTTTAAAGGTTTTTAGTGGATGGTGACAGGACCCTACTGTTAATTTTTCACCGGGTGATTTGCGTAAGGGTGTCAGCTATACTGAATTTTAGGGTGAGTTGCTTAATATGCGTTTTACGATAAAAATGTACATGACCAATTTTGTTAAGGAGGAAATTTCCAACAATTTTTCTTTAGATCAATTTTTTAATGTAGTAATAACAATCGAGTTAATTCAAAATAGCCATGTTGGAGGTGAAACTTTTTTTTCCCATTTTACAGCCAAATAATTAATCGGACGATAAAAGTGGTTATGAGTAAACTTGTAGCTCTGGAAATTTTCTATAAGTTTCATATATTAAAAATTTTCATAGGTACTTTGGTACGGTTCCAAAGGGCGCAACTCGACTTTCAGCGCCCACTGTAACCGTAAAAAAAACCTATGAAAATGCATAGTATATAAAACTTGTAGAGAATTTAAAGCGCTACAAATTTTCTTATAACCACCTTTATCCTCCGATGAATAATTTGGCTGAAATATCGAAAAAAACAATTTTACCCTCAACATGATTATTTTTGAATACTTATAACTCGATTGTTATTAATATATTAAAAAAAATAAACTAAAATTTATATGCATTTTTATCCTAAGATGCATCTTTAGCGAGATAACCGCACTCACCCATAAAATTTAAGATAGCTTTGGCAAATCATCCGGTGAAAAACTAACAGGAGTGTTCTGTTACTATCCACCACTACCCTTTAAAATATCAGCCCGTGTACATTTATTGCAATTTAACATAGGAATTTTCCGTTATTTGACTTGACTATTAAGCTAACTTGCCAAAAAAAGGGTCTCTATTCTTTTCTTACTAAGCATTTCTTAAATATCTGTGGTATACAAACGGCAGTTAATATCATAATGAAATCCTTATCTCAAATTATGTTCCTTTGGAATGCAGTAATAAAATATTTAATAAACTTTACAAAGATCAAAAGAAAGGCACTAAAAACAAAACAATCCATGTATATATGTAATGCTTTGCATTTCATAGTATACTGTTCACAGTGCACAGATAAAAATAATATCTTTATCCAAATTAATATCATTTAAGCCAAGACAATATTAACTTTATCTGTACGCAACAACATATTTTCTTATAACTACTAGATATTATAATTTTAATACCAAAACTCAAAATACTTATTTAAAAAAATCTTTTTGTAGCATACTATAAAGCAACTACTGTGACATACTGCCGTCTTAGTTCTACATTTTTTGCTATAACTTCTACAAAAGTCAAATACTTTTTCTAATATTTTATAGGCATAATCCACCACTATATATAAGTTTACTGACAAAAAAATTAAAAAAAGCGAGGGGCTTATTTTGGGGATAGCATTTTTAAATTTGACAAGTTGCATCTAGTAGGCCGCCACATTGAAATGACATTTGTGGTAACATTTTTTCTTGGCTAAGACTGAAATTTAACTTTCTTTTGATATCTGGCAAAAATATCTTTTTATCTTTAACACAAGTCCTGATATTTAGATTTATGTAAATCATGTTTTTAGAATTTAAAAAAGCGTCAAAAATGAGCCACCCTAATATCTCCAAAACTAGTCGTTTTCTAGCAAAATCCTTTCGATCTAGTAATCTAAACCCTATTTGATGAGGATGTGCCAAATTTGAGCAAAATCGGATAGATGTAGGTCGGGCGCCGCGCCTAGTTGATCTGAGGAAGGAAGCTCCCTATACTGCCCTACAAATGGAGTTACTGCTTTCTAGCTTAGTAGGGTATACACGTATACACGTATGTCGGGAAACAAGATTTAGTCTGACTTTCAGTAAACCCTATTTTTCTTTCATAACTTGGTTATATAAGACAAAAGGATCGTTTTAAGACTAGTTTTATATAAGATAAAGGCATATTTTTAAGACTAATTTTAAAAAAATCTGTCTGTTGGTTTTATTTTTATAGGCCAAATTATCTATAGTATTGCCGAAACATGTGGACGTAGTGGAAAATATTTTTATTATCGAATTTGCAGCAGGTTTCTATGAAATATTTTTTTTGTCTGAATTAATAAAATACTTTAATATACTGCCACATTGGCACACCTAGGATTTTTCCTGGGGGGGCTAAAACCATACAAAAACAAAACAAAAATAATAATTTTATTTATTTTTGTAAACAAAATTGTTAAAATAAATGTAAAAAAATAAAATAGAATTGTTTTAGGGGGGGAGGGGTACACTTCGCCAGTTCCCCCTAGGTGCCCTAATGATACCACATACAGAAGAAATCTAAATCTTAGATGAGAATTATAAATCTCTGTTTGTTAAATTTAAAGAAAATGTCGAGAATATTTTTATTATTTATTTTACCACCTGTAATCATAACAGAAAAATTGTGTTAATATGTTTATCTTATTATATAAAAAATTTTAAATAACTAAAAATTATATTTTACGTATATTTTTTATTAAGAAAAATTTTATGGACAACATAATATATAATATGAAAGTCAAAAAAAGTAAAATAAAACATATTTTTGCCCAAAGTTTCATACGATTTCTTTCTTCGATATTTTTATTTAACAGAGGTAGATTACTCCTAAGTAAGATATGGATTTTGGATATCCTCTAACATTTTTGTACGATAAAAAAAAAATAATTTCCTTGAAATTTGTTTATAAATAAAGATATTGAGTCAATCCTAATATGTCAAAAACAAGCTATTAGGGCTGTTTTTAAATTACCATATAAAGAGAGTTGTAGAGGATTTTTTAAAGAAAAAAAGATACTTACGGTTGTAGGCCTGTACATCTACGAGGTAATCATGTTTTCTCTTAAAAACAGACATCTATTTGCAAACTCGATTCTTCTTCTTCTTCTTCTTCTTCTTCTTCTTCTTCTTCTTCTTCTTCTTCTTCTTCTTCTTCTTCTTCTTCTTCTTCTTCTTCTTCTTCTTCTTCTTCTTCTTCTTCTTCTTCTTCTTCTTCTTCTTCTTCTTCTTCTTCTTCTTCTTCTTCTTCTTCTTCTTCTTCTTCTTCTTCTCTTCTTCTTCTTCTTCTTCTTCTTCTTCTTCTTCTTCTTCTTCTTCTTCTTCTTCTTCTTCTTCTTCTTCTTCTTCTTCTTCTTCTTCTTCTTCTTCTTCTTCTTCTTCTTCTTCTTCTTCTTATTCTTCTTCTTCTTCTTCTTCTTCTTCTTCTTCTTCTTCTTCTTCTTCTTCTTCTTCTTCTTCTTCTTCTTCTTCTTCTTCTTCTTCTTCTTCTTCTTCTTCTTCTTCTTCTTCTTCTTCTTCTTCTTCTTCTTCTTCTTCTTCTTCTTCTTCCTTTAATTTGGCTCCGGTTCTAAACCATATCAGCCAGTGGTTGTGTTTCCTTTTGGAAACTTGGTTGGGGTGCAATCCGGGGGTTTTCGTTTAAGAGAAAGACTTGAAAATAAATTGTTAGGATACTTTATATAAGGTACATATAGAAAGCTGAGACCTAAAGCGGTAAGCGGATATCACCCAGAAATTCTACTACTAATTTAACTACAGAAGCGAAAGGATTATTAAGAATTTGTGTGAATGAAATTGGAGTTTCTAGAATATTGGAAAGTTTTGTGTATGGGATATTGGTTTTGTCTAGGTGTAGAGGGCATTCCATAAGGATATGTTGTAAATCTTGATTTGTGTGCCCACAGTGACATGAAGGGTCGTCTTGTAAATTAATCTTGTGTAGGTGCGCCTTTGTGAGACAATGGCCACTTCTTAAACGAAGAAATGTGGTGATGTATCTGCGGTCAAGGTTTACTTTGTGGATCCAAGGGGATAATAGTTCCGTTGTGTGAATGTAGAATGCTCTTCCCTTTTGTTTGATTCTTTCTTTCCAGTTGGTTTTCCATTTGTTGTGAATATTTTTCTTTGCTTCTGTAATAAAATCTCGCCAGTGTCCTTTGGTGTTAATTTCAGTTTTTAATGTACAGCCTATGGCTGCCAGCCTGTCTGCCTCTTCGTTTCCAGCTATATCCGTGTGGCTGGGTATCCAGCAAAATTCTATGGTACCATTTCTGTTTTCAATCTCCAAAATCTGTTTTTTTAAGGATAGGGTAAGTTTGTCTTTTTTAGATGCTTCTTTCGTTGAGCAGATATTCATGAGCGCTGAACGGGAATCCGAAAATATAATAAATTTGTCCTTCTGACTTAAGCTTAATTGTTCGGATG